>OX637464.1:20868328-21582684 GCA_951799995.1 Trifolium subterraneum | reverse complement strand
TTTGTATGAAGTATAAGGTAATATGTTTTTTCAACCGATTCTTTTGTGCATACTAAGTTTTAAATTTCATACTTGTATTGATTTACTTCATAAAATGTTTTCCAAAGTGACTTTAGATTTCAAAATATCTTTGAATTCTGCTTTCTAAAGTTATCTGGAACATATAGAACCTACCTGCATAATTCACGTTCACGGAAGTGTAGTTTGTGATTATCAGTGATGCTAACACTTACACAAATACGAGAAATGTTTATTTACGAGTGTAAAATTATTTTTCAATGTCAATGTATATCTTATTTTATCTATATTAAAATTCATAATTATAATGTTCCCAAAAAAATATCCATACTTATAATAGTGGATAATTAATTATAAAACTTAATTAATCACATACCCATTTTCCATTTTCCTTGCTATGTGTTTGTTTCCTTTAGAAACCGTAAATTTTGATTAAGCTTCAAAGCATTACATTACATCAAAAACATGATCATACTTTACCAATCTTGGAAGATACTTCCCACTCCCACATATGTTAACTTTACCACCAACTATATCTTTATCATGGCATTCACATTCAAAAGGGTAAACCATATTCCACTTCCTTCCAAATGAAGAAAATACAATACAGTACACACACCATCCTAGTCATACACAAATATAGCCATCCAAATAATATATTCCTTGGATTGAAAATTTATTCCTATAAAATAAAAATTGCATTGAACTGTACAGGTTGACTCAACGATATATATTGATTATGCTTAAAGCAAACTTTGCATGTGTGACATTTTTACTTTGTGTGCTTCAGGTTGGTCCTTTTTGCTAACATGTGTGTCATTTTCACTATAAAAGCTATAAGCTATGTATGGCTACTTTTCACCTCCACGTTTCCTAAAAAACTACATGTTTCCGATGTACAGTATATTCGAAAGTACAAGTCTAGAAATTTAAAATTTGTCTTTATTTTTTATTTTTTTTAGATAAAATGTGTGCATTTTGGGTGTAATACCCAACTTAAACAAGACGTGACATTGATATTTTATGTCATAGAGTAATATTGGACATAATGTTGGGTAGAGTCTCATCTACCATTTCATACTCATACTATCATATTTAACTCACTAGCTAGGAAGAATCCTAATATTTCCATTTACTAAATATAAATGTATACTCATAGAGTAATATCAGACATAATGTCTTGTAAGTAGTATCTTATCTACCATGAGATACTCCTAATATATACATAAGAGTAATATTGGACATAATGTCTTGTAAGTTGATGTCTCTGGACGTAAGATCTAGATGGTAAGGCTGTTTTAGGTCGTTGGTTTCGAACCGTTGGTGGTTGAACCCTGTTGAGAGGGACTGATACCTTCACACACTCCGACGATCAAGTCAGTAAGCACCGAAGGTTAGAGGTATTTAGATCAGATGTGACATATCTAGCTTAGCCACAAGGTAGGCTTTTATAGTTAGAGGATCTAGAACCTTCTCTTAACACCTTTCATAGGGTTAGATGTATGATGATAGCCTGGAGGGTGAGATCCAGCGGTCCACGTGTCCCAACTAGTAATAATCGCGTGCACACATAAACACACACCCACAAAATCCTCTTTATTACATAATAGGCCCTTTTTCCTAATCCCCTATCATTAGTAGTAAATCATTTCTTTGTTAATGGACTTAGAGCTACATTATGGTGTGGAAATGCATAGGATTTGAATTATTAGCATGAAGCACCAAAAAAGTTTAACCATAAAATGTTTCAGCACTCACCAGCATACATATCTGCGCAGAGTCCAAGAGCAGACATCCATGAATTATACATTGATCAATGAATTTCCCAAAAAAATAAAATAAATAAACATAAGAACTTTATTATTCACTTAATAATTGTTATACAATTGCATTTCTATGGAGACAAATGATTTACATACACAACCAGATGACAAAGTGCACATGGCAGTCCTTATAAACAATTCAATAAATTGCATTAACATGCAGAAGCAATGGCCTCCAAAAGAGAGGCTATAAATCTCATCTGAGTTTCTTCGTCGATTCTCGAAAATAAGGGAACATGAACAAATAGAGACTTGTTACCCTTCTGTTCTGCGAACCGGAGAGAGTGGTAATACACGTAATTGCAAACAAATCGCCCGGCGTCATTTGATACCATCACATCATAACCTTTTCCCTTCTTAAAGAAATTCAAGATCGCATCAACAGGTAGAGATGTCTTCATAAAACAAAATAAACAATAATAGCAAGTTAGTAAAATAATATAGACACTTATGGCATCGATACAATAGCTTGAGAGACTGAGAGACATGAACAAGGTATCCTATGCAAGTTCATTATGGTTGAGAGAAATTTTCCATCAATATTAACATTCAAATGATCATTGAACTTTGTTGTGTCTGTCTTTCCTTATAAATTTGTTCTTTCTATCATTTTCTCAACCGACGAATACGACATCAATGAAAAGTATAATCTTTCTTCGGTTATTGACACTCAAGAAATAGATATTCTCTCGACCGATTAATACAACATTAACATTTTAGACCTAACTCAGTCTAACAAAACCAATTTGTAAGGTGAAGATTTCTAAGCTTTATAAGTTTTATTTAGGCCTTATTTCTAACTAACGTGGAATTTGAGCTTTTCCCAATATATTAGTTTGTCTATAAAATGCTATCCAATATGCCATGGATCACGCCATAAAAATTTACTGCTATGCAGTTTACCTCTCTTGTTCGAGAAATTCCTCCATCCTCAAGGACTATTGGGACTTGCTGCAAAAGAAAAATTGAAATACAAAGAAAAATGAATTCAATTAATGCAAACATGATAGTGTTCGAATCTTATAAGAAAATCTTGTAGCTTTTCCAATTTCATCTATAAGAGAAAAACCTGATGCACGATCATAACTCACCTGTGGTTGCCATCCTAATTCATCAGAACAGCGGAAAGTGGCTTCATTTGCTGCCAACCGCTCAATGGCAAACCTTGCAGCTCCACTATTCACCCCCAAGTGAAGCTGAAGCATAAATTCACGGAAAAGTTCAATTATCAAAATAATCCAGGAAATATGACCATATCATCAACACGCAGTTCTGCGTCACATTATTTTTTATTCAACATCTACCAAGTACCAATCATTGGTTTCTCAGTGTTGTCAAATAGTAGTTATAATGGCGCTATAGTGCTATAGGATGGTGGAATTTAACAAACCATTGTTGTTTAGCGATATGTAATGTAGTACAAAGTGTTGTCAAATAGTGGCTATAGAAGCGCTATAGCCTATAGGACTGTAGCATAGCAGAATTTAAACAAACTACTATCTCTGCAATCAGCGATTGACAACAGTGGCTTCCCACACTAATATAAAAATTATCTTATAATTAACGAGGGTCATATAAAAAGAGTACCTAGAAACCGACAGAAAACGGAAAGAAACAAAATAACGCTAAACAAGGTGTTGATCGCATAACTGTAATGGCGCAAGTTTATTTCTTCTCAACTCTCCTTCAGCCAATGTGTTACAATGTTTAGCAGCAAATGCAGGGCATTAATGTGATAATGGAAACAAAATGCTACAGAATACATGACATGAAAACTAAATTTCAAAATCGAATGCAAATTCAATATGTCTCTACGAGTTTAATAGATGGTAATATGCTGCATACTTTATTAAATTTCTTTAAAAACATAATTAAGACATTTTTAAAGCAAAGACTTGGTTTTGTTCCGAAACGAGTGCTAGTTACTGTCCAAAGTAACCAATCCTAAATTTATATGATAAACAGCTTAATTAAGCACTTATAAGATAAGCACTTATCATATGAGTGTTTATGTATAACCTATTTCCATAACAAAAGATAAAAATAAAGTCAAACTGTTCTCATATAAGTTATAAGTTGTTTTCATAAGCGATCCTAGAAAGCAGATGGAAATAAGCTGAAACCAAGTTATGAACATGTCATAAACTATTTCTATAAAATATCTCGAACAGTCTCACAATTACGCGTGTCAGTAGATAAACTCAAATAGGTCAATCCAAGCAGTATCAACAAATAAGTTGAGATATAATATTACAAGATAAAATTGAATAAGAGAAAACTAACTAACCCACACAACATTTGCATTGCTATTTGCATCTGTTTTAGACACAACAGATTCCATTGTCTGATATAGCTGAGGAAGTGCACCATCACCAGCTACCTCAAGAACAGTGCAACTTCCAAGAGTAACACCAGCTGGAAGACCTTTCTTTTCAACATAATCCTTCAGATTATTAACAATAAATTCTGTAGGGTTTATAGGCACTCCTTGAAACTTCTTAAACCCAGTTACATGTATTGTAATTGCCTTTGGCCCTTCAGATCCCATTTCTGAATTCTGAATTTTGATGCAGTTCCCAATTTTCGTTAAACCCTTTTAACAAACAATTAATCTGCAAATATCCAACAAATTTCTACACTAAATTATGCCTATAATTGATCAAAATCACAATATGAATAAAGAATAGACTCATTTTGGTCCTCACAATTTTCTGACGGCCATTTCAATCCCTGACAAAAATAAAACCCAAATTAGTCTATAACATTGAGTTTTATTTTTATCAGTGACTGAATTGTACGCCAGGACCAAAATTGAACTTGGTAAGGAGGACCACGGTTCGATTCCCGCAACTGCAATTAAGAGGGGGCTAGAACCACTTGATGCTAGAACTGTCCCTGAACCAGATTAAACCAGTGGTGAAAGCCAAAAACAAATTAAAAAAATTTGAGTTTATTTTTATCAGTGACCGAATTGTACGCCAGGACCAAAATTGAAGAACAACTCAAGACAGAATCACTTCCATGAACAGCAACAACATATAAATAGAATCATAGATACCTATAGCTTAATTATCAAGCCAAATTCAACAAATAACTACTCTTTTTCACTAAATATGTTATTCACATGTGTATAATATATAAGAATTAAGAAAAACAAAAGTAGTATAACATGATTTACAACAAGAAATTATGAATTATTATTAATCAAATTGTGGAACAGACAAACAAATTGATTTGGAACAAAAACAAACAATATGAAAAACAGAGAAGAAAGTGTACCTGGGAATTCACGCAAGTGTTAATGCGTGAGACAAGTTTGGTTTGATGATTTTAATTTTTAATTATTTTGAAATAATTTATATAAATAAAATGGAGAAAGAGAGAAGAAAGCAAAGGTTGCGGTAGCGTTGTTTGACTCATCTATAGAGGTGATAGGTGTTAACGGTGAGAAAATGCCACTGGGAAATTGATATATTACGGTATTGCCACTGTCGTGTTTCTCGTTGTGGGTTATGATAGCGGGAGAATACGTCATTGGACGGTGTTTTGGATTTGACACAACACAACTGTCTTTCATTTTCGTCTGTAATATGTAAACGACAACGTTTTACTTTAAGCAATAACCATTATTTCCATCTCATACCCACGCAGGAAAATATCATAAAATGTCTTATTTAGAATATCTTTATTTTAAAATATTGGCCAAAATATACTATAAATCGTTTTGTTTTATTTTATTTATTTGTAAAATTTAAATTTTTTATCTTTTTTTCATTTAGGTCATTTATCTTATTTATTTATAATATTTTGGTTATTTATCTATTTTTTTCCCATTTAGGTCTTATATTTTATAATGCGTACAATAAATTTATTTTCTCATTTTTTATTAAAAAACATGTGATTATTTTATTTTTTAAATATATTTTTAATAAAAGTTAAAAAAATCTTGGAATCCTTCTCTTTACCCTTTTTCTTTGTTCTCAAATTAGGTAAACCTAACCTCAATCCTTGAACCCCTGAGGGTAGAGAAGGAGACTCATTTTTCTTCGAAGTTTGTTCCCCCCGGTTCTAATAACAACACATAAATAAACAAAGAAACAACGTTTGAGATTTCGAGTAAAGAACTAAAAAACGAAACTATTGCAAAAGAGTGAATGACAGAGACCTTGGAAGGGAAGAATTTAGGTTGAGGGTTTGGAAATCATCTAAAGCGCCTAAAAATATTGAATAGAATGAGTTAAAGAGTTAGAGAGAGAGATGAAGAGATAGAGAGAGAGCTTACTGTCGAGGAGTTGGTCGAGGTCGTCGGAGTGGTCGGCCATGGTTGTCACCGCCAAACTCCTCTTTCTAAGCTTTTGTTTTGTGCCTTCTTCTTCTACACAATCTCCTCCTTCAATGATTTTGTATGCGACAGTGATTTTATTTATTGTGTTTTATCTTTTATACAATAATAGGAATATTTAATAATGAGTGAAATGACAAATACCCCCTGAAATTTGAAAATTCGTCAAATACCCCCCTGAAATTTGAAAATAGGCAAATACCTCCCTGAAATTGTAAAAATTCAATCAAATTGCCCCCTACTCCGTTTACCTCGTCTATTTTGAGCCTTCAAAAGTGCATTGTTTGATTGTTCAACCTCCTTTCAACCAAGTGAACAACAAGGAACCAAAACAACAAAATTATCATCACCAAAATCATCCTCATCATCATTATCATTGCTTTCAAAATCATAACCAAGAGGTTCTAACCACCCAATAAACCAATCTGAGTCACCAGATTCAAAATCAGACAAGAAACAAACATCACCAACATCATACTCTTTATCAATTCTTGTCTCATCCATCTTTTTCTCTCTTTTCCTTATTAAAATAGACGGAGTAAACGGAGCAGGGGCCAATTTGATTGATATTTTACAATTTCAGGGGGTATTTGCCTATTTTCAAATTTCATGGGGTATTTGACGAATTTTTAAATTTCAGGGGGGTATTTGGCATTTCACTCATTTAATAATTGAAACACCTGATCAATCCGATGGCCAGAAAGATGCAGCAGAGAAAGCTATAGACAAAACGGCTAATGAGGATCCGAGCCCCTCCTCCATAGCTGAACGGATATAGGAGTTGTCTGGTAGTGTGAATGCAAAGCTCGATTTTTTTTTCAAAATACCCATATTTTCATTCAAATGCACCAAAATATCCCCTTTTACACAAAAAACACCAAAATGTTCTTGTGAGACCCGCTTCTGCACATAGGTGGATATGACTCCCGTTTGAAGGGAGCCATTTACATATGTATGGCGCCCACCATAAGTGAGCCATTCATTTAACCATTTTTTTTCTTGCATTATTTTTTTTGGGTAAGGGTTAGGGTTGGGGTTTTTAAGGGTTTGGGGTTATGATTATTTGGGGTTTTAGGGTTATGAGTATTTGGGGTTTTGTTCTTTTGTTTGTGAAATAATTTTTATTGAAGAGTAAATATTACAAAAAACAACTTTAAAAAACATAGATATTTATTTATTACATAATAGAAAATAGTAGAGAAGTACACGAAAAAAAATAGTAGACAAAATATTACATTAAAAAAAACTAATGTTGCGTAAAGGGCACTGCAGCATTTGGACAAGCATTGCGTTTATGACCTGGGACCCACACAACCCACAACTAATGTTTCTTTGCCATGCTCACATGTAATTTTTGCATGCTCTCACGTTCACCAGTCTATCAAATGTTCATTTCTGACGTGTACAAAACTACAACGGTATTATACGTTTGCAACAAAGAATTTCAAGTAGTTCCCGGTGAAAGGTTTTGGCCGGAATATCATGGCGTTCGAGTAACGTCTAATCCTGAGATGAAAAGAATCCAAAAAGGACGTCCTAAAAGTACACGAATTAGAACGGAAGAAAAAAAATACTCATACTCATAACCCTAAAATCCCAAAATTTCATAACCCTAAAACCCCAAAATTTCAAAACCCCAAACCCTTAAAAACCCTAACCCTTCTCCAAAAAAAATAACGCAAGAAAAAAAATGGTTAAATGAATGGCTCACTTATGGTGGGCGTCATACATATGTGTAGGGGTGTAAGTGGATCAGAAAAATCCAATTGAACCGACGATCCAAACCAATCCAAACCGGAAAAAAACCGATTCTTATGGACCGGATCAAAAACCAAGAGGAGGCAGCCATCACATATAGACTCAGTCATCAACATCTTCATTCATACATTTGATGTTTAATTGAAAAACATTGCTGCCAACTTCAACCTTTCTTTCTTGTTCTAACACAAAACATTTATTTTCTTATTATGAATTAAATTTTCATGTTAAATCTCCTTATTCATCTTTTCATCGTGTTTTTTTTTTTCCTAAAACGTTTCTGAATCTGTAAACGAAGTTGAAGTCAAAACGCGGTCCATGCTCTGGAACCAATCGAACCGCCGGTTTTCACGATTTTTGACCGGTTTACCGGTTTGATTCCCGGTTTTTTAGCACAGCGGTTTTTAGACGTGACCGGACCGGTAATAGCTCCGGTTCACGGTTCAACCGGTTGAACCGGCCGGTCCGGTCCGGTTTTAATTACCTTGAATAAAATGGAGAAAGAGAGAAGAAAGCAAAGCTTGCGGTATACACTTACGCACTCTTTGCTACTTATCTCAATGCTTCTACACCTAATAATTTAATAAACCTTCCTTTCTCCGTCCCTTCTCCTCCCCTCGCCGCCGTCTCTTCTGCTCCGCAACTCTTCCATCAGCCGCCAACGACACCACAAACAAGGTTCCACAATTCCGTAAGAAGCTCAAAGTCTCTGATGTAAAAGACGGCCAATTCGATTCCCTAGGTAACACTCTCGTCCTTCAGGGATGGGTTCGCACTCTTCGCCTTCAAAGTAGCGTCACTTTCCTCGAGGTTAATTCATCTCACTCTCTCTTCTCCGATTTAACTTGTCAATTTTACTGTAATTTCCTTTCAATTAACCTAATTGTGCATTGCTTATTAGTTCAATTGGACCTAGGGATGGCAATGGGTGCCCATGGGTGAGGGTTTTGCATCTGTAACAAACCTATTCAATATGCAGTCACTTTCGTCTTCTTCCCTTTTTACCTCATTTTTTTGCATTTGTTTTATGCCTTTGTCTTCCCTAGAAAAGTTTGTTATGGTGATTGGGCAAAACCAAAATCACTAATATTTTAACTATTAATTTTTTAATGCGTTGTGTTAAAATTTAAACATTTCAAAAAGAGTATGTGCTCTTACTATTATACTTTCACATATTCTTCACTAGAGTTGGCAAATTGAGGCACATGATGTAACTCAATCAGGCTTTATTTGAGCTGAGCATAGTATGAAAGAGCTTTAGCCCGTGGCCCATTGAACTGGAGGATATTGTGTAATTTCTTTTGTGGCTGCTCTCCCTGCCTCTTGGACATTCACGGTCCAATTCTAGCCAGTTATTGGTTGACAATCTAACGTCTGCTACGTTATTTAAAATACTATACCCAATATTATCAATTGATATGGGTAACCAACCCCATGTAATGACACAGAGCTTGCTGTTATTATTGAATTAGCTTTATAATTTTATATATTCGTGTGGTGCTTTCAATTGTATTTGACATATTTTTCTACTTGGCTGCGTAGGTGAAATGGGGTTGTGATCTGCAGAGTGAACATGAGCGTTATATAACTGAAGAAGCCTTTGGTGGATCCCCTGTTATAATCAGAGACTATCCAAAGGCATGCTACTTTTCCCCATCATTTTCTGTTCATTATGATCAAGCTGCAGTATACAAGAAACAATAGAAGTCGGCATTGTAAATACCATTTAAAATGGATAAGACTGTAAATGAAAGAATAAGAACTTTTGTCTTTGAGGCAAGCTGTAGAGTCCTCAAAAAGCTAAGGAAAACATTTTCAACATTTTCAGGATATTAAGGCATTCTATATGCGACAGAATGATGATGGAAGGACAGTTGCAGCCATGGACATGTTGGTTCCAAAGGTAATTTATAAGATGTCTCGTCTGTATAATTACTGTCAAGTAGTGTATGTAAATAACAAACTCAGTACTATTCAAAAGGGCAGAAACTTGAGTTCGGTGATGCTTAAAAAAGGAGGACCTGTCTTGTGTCTGATTAATGTTATTAAGTCGGGCCACATATTGTCTGTCTAGTGAAATAACACTGGAGTTATTCCAAGGTATATATATATACAGTTTAATAATCCTTGGCTGGTGAAACCTCGTGATTATATAACGGTAGACAGTAGCATGTTTTTTGCTTTTGGATAAGCTGAACTATATGCCTGGTATGATTTAATTTAATTCCATTCTCTCCTTGTTAGATTGGTGAACTTATTGGTGGAAGCCAAAGAGAAGAACGACTTGATCTTTTAGAAGCTCGTTTAGATGATTTAAAGCTCAATAAGGATGCATATTGGTGGTATCTTGATTTGCGGCGTTATGGTTCAGGTCAGCTGTCTTTCTCTTTAAGCCTCTTTCCTTGAGTTCTCCACTGTCAAATTATGAACCACAGTTTCAGAGTTCATACAGAACGTTCCTATAACACAGATCACTTTTTTTGTTGCTAGTCACAGTTCTATCTACTTCATTTGAACTGTCTCATTCCATTTTTTGGATCAACTTCCCTCTTCAATAACACTACCACCCCTACAACACAAAAAAAACTGTTATTTTTCGGACCCCTGTCGTATTGTAATGTCAAAATCTAGTCGCATGAGTTCCGCACATATCCATCGCTCATGCACATTACTACCTTTCTACTACTTTTTAACTCATGATAGTGACTTTTATAGTGTGTATTCCTGGGTGCAGTTCCTCATGCAGGATTTGGTTTGGGATTTGAAAGACTTGTGCAGTTTGCAACTGGAATGGATAATATAAGAGACGTCATTCCCTTTCCTAGAACACCTGGCTCAGCTGAGTTCTAAAGTAGATTTATTTGGAATCCGCATTCTATTTTAAAATTTATAAATCAATCCAAATAACCTCCGTAGCTGAGAGTAGAAGTGTTAAAATTATCACCCTTGCGAAAAGAGGTTTCGGAACTTGATGTAAATAAGTCATATGTCTCCTCCATTTTTGATTTTTTTATATTTTGGATTTATGACACTTGGACATTTTGTTATTGGTGAAACTTAAGAAGTTCCCCATTCAGACTCGGATAAATGCTTCAAAACTAGCAGTATCGATATTTTGAAATTGATTTATTGGACAAAAATGGTATGCAGAACTTTGTTAAAATTATGATAAGACTTGATTAAATACCAATTATATACTGTGTTGAAAAGAAAATTGTTAAAATTATAACCCATTAACATTATCAACACAGTTTATATAATTACACTGCAATAATTTCATGTTGTACGGCACCTCAATTATACATTTGCCTTTAATGTTTTGGTCCCTATTTTGAAAAATAGCGAGTTTTAATTCTTCTATTTTAAAAGCTAATTTTTTGGTCTCTTTGTTTTGAAAAACTTGAACTTTTGATCCCCTATTTTAAAAGTTAACTTTTTGATTCCCTATTTTGAAAAACTTACTTTTAATCCCTCAATTCAATTTGGTCAAATTTGTACTTACGTGACAAACTCATTGATGACGTGACAGTGTGTATGTGGACATATAATATTCCATATCATTAATTTTTTCTTTAACTAAAATAATATTATTATTATGAATAATATAGTGAATGTCCATTAGTATTGACCCATATATTGTCCTATAAATAGAACATATATTACAATGTAATGACACACTTGTGAATACAATACAATAGTCTATTCTCTCTTCTCTTTCTCTCCTTCATCTCTTCTCTTCTATATTCTTCCTCATGTTTATAAAGGTTTAACAACCGTGGGAAGTGATAATTTTATTTTCAGTGTGATTTTTTATTCTATTTTTTTTTCAAATCTTATTTATTTATTTTTTTATATTGATTCACAACCTAGAAGCAAAAATATGAAAATTTTGTAATATGAATCCTGAAGATTCATAGCCTACGATTCACAAGTATAGTAGTGAATTTTTTAAAATATGAATCCTGGAGATTCATAGTGTGACTAAATTTTAAAATATGAATCCTAAAGATTCATAAGCCTACGTTTCTAAAAGTATCATAAATTCTTTAAAATATGAATCCCGAAGATTCATACATATAAGTAAAATGAATTTATATTTTATAATTTCTCATGTTAATCTTTTATATATTATTTTTGTTTCCTTTCAATTTAAGAAAAATTCAAAAAACATCAATCCCTGAAGGATCGGATGAGTAACTGATTTGATTTGTTATATATTTCTTGAAGAGCTTGAAAATCCAAATTTTGTTCTCCATGAATTTCTGAAGAATTCAATAGTAATATATCTCTGAAGGATGTAAAAAAAATTAATAAGATCAATTATAGAGTTCGTGAAGAACTCCTAAATAATTTAATATATATGCATCCCTGAAGGATTGCACAAAATAAATTATTTTTACATTATAAAGATGTTATATAGTTCTTGAGAAACTTAAAAAAAAAAAAAAAATTATTTCATAGACCATCACGAAAATTATTCATGTTAAAGTTTAATGACATTTATTTCTTTGTTCTATGTTATCAATTCATTACCCAATCAATTATGGAATTATAATGACCAATTAATTCCATTTAGTTTTGTCACCTTTAATTCAATTTATTATGACCATTGACTTCATTTTTTTCGGGTTATACCATTGATTTATTGATGAATCTTATTAACTTTATTTTCTAAATATTAATAAAATTAATCTCATTAGTATTTTTGTTATTTCGATTATACTCTATTGCATGTTCATATTCTTTTGTATAAGTATTTTATTTTATTGATATTATTGTGTGTTAATCATATATAATCTTGTTGAATTCCAAAAGAATTTAACATTAAAGCATCATTGAAAGATTGCTCAAATAATAATTTTTTTTGTTGTTCATGAAGACCATTTTGATATAGTTTCCGAAGAACTAAAGAAAAAAAAAATTTAATCTTGAAGCATCCCCAAAGGATTGCTCAAAGAATAAAAATTATTGGTTTGAAGTTTTGGGACACGATTCCTTGAAGAACTAAAATAGTTTCTGAAGAATGAAAATTTAAAGCATTCTTAAAAGATTGCTTAAGAAACAATTTTTCTTAATAGTTCTCAAAGAACTTAAATATAATATTGAAGCATCTTAGTATAGAAATACATGGCCATATTGATACATCAATATGTGCAGCCCTTTATTCTTCCATTATACTCTGCATCGGTTGCTTACCCAATTATTATACAATTAAACTAGCCATTATTATTATGATTGATTGCCTTGCTTTTAGCTATTTCTGGAAATGAATATAAATATACTAGTACTGTTATTTAATTGAATTTTTTTCTTAAAGATATAGCTTTTATTATAGATAATGACTGTTAATATAATGATTTCTCCAATTAATTCTATTTGACCGTTTTTAAGTTTGGGTTACAAAAGTTTTTTAGAATTGGCAGTTAAGATTGATATAATATATGGACAGTTGGACACAATAAGTTTTATGAGGAACTAGACACCGACCCGTATCGCACGGGTTTTGTAAATTTTCATATATTATATGAAAAGAATTATAATAAATTTTTGGGTTATATATGTTTTTGGTCCCTATAGTTTCGTAAAATTTCGTTTTTAGTCCCTGAAGATATTTTTCACACTTTTTGGTCCCTGGAGTTTTTCATGTAAGTGGTTTTAGTCCCTGCTTTTAATGAAACTCTTGTATACTTTCAAATTTTTGAATGATTTTTTGTATTCATGTTTATAATATTATAAGAACATCTCCGATAAAAATTTAGAATTTTTTAACATAAGATTAATTATTTATGAATTTTTATGTGCAAAAAACTAAAAAATTCATATTTAATTCATCTCTTGTTAAAAAAGTTTAAATTTTTGTAAGAGAGACTCTTATAATGTACTAAACATGACCGCGGAAAAAAATTTATAATTTCGAATGATATGCACGAGTTGAATGAAAAGTAGGGACTAAAAACACTGACTGGAAAAACTTCAGGGACTAAAAAGTGTGAAAAAAATCTTCAGGGACTAAAAACGAAATTCTGCAAAACTGTAGGGACCAAAAACATATTTAACCCTAAATTTTTTAAAATAAATGACACAATCAAATCTACCTTTTAAAATCAGTTCAAACTGACTCATCCCAGCGTATAATAAAATCACTCAAGCACCATATTGAATATTATAAAAATCACGCAATGCAGATCATCCATGTTTAAAATATATGCTGTCATTAATTGTTTCAACTAAAATTTCAAACGATGTACGTTGGTAGGAGAGAAAATGAGAAGAGAGAAATAAAAACACGGGTTTCCGTGTTTTTATTTCTCTCTTCTCATTTTCTCTCCTACCAAACAAAGGCTAAGTGTAACATAACGATGTACGTTGTTGTCACCAAAATAAGATGCAAACATTTTTTGTAACGTGACCACGCCATAAAATAAAAATAATAACAATATTAAATCTCTACCAATGTGAAATGTTCAAATACAATCAAATACATTCGGTTGAAATAAAAGGTATACTTACTTTACCATGGTGAAACTCAACATAATAAGTTCGATATTTGATCCGACAATGATTGACGTACTTCTCTAAGTCAGTTATTGGATATGGATTCAATGGTGCTATATGTAAAAAAAAAAGTCAGTTATTAGATATGAATTCAGTGGTGTTATGTGTAAAAAGGAAAGAAAGTAGTAAATATAAAACGCGGCGAGAATGAATAGTCAGAGTATATAAAATATAAAATAAAATTAAAAAAACCTCTTAAACAATGCAGCGCAAGTTGAAATTCAATATTTTGATCATTCATAGTAGCAGTAGAAACACAAATTTGTGATAGCTAAACTTGAGATATATATATAGAGAGAAAAATATAAAACGCGGCGAGAATGAATAGTTATAGTAAAAATTTGTGAAATCTAAACTTGAGATATATACATAGAGAGCGGAAAAACAAAGCATATACGATAAATATTCATAACATATCTTTATAAGATAAAAATTGATTTCTATTTAAACAAATTAAATATTTGCATAGCAACGAAAAATATTAAATTATATATTGTTGTGACACGTCATGAGTTCGATTTCTACTGAGGTAGGTGTATAAAAAATTGGAGACTTATAAAATAATTGAACATGTATTACAGAAAAAATTGATTGGATTCCATATTCAATACATGTTGGTTACAAAAATGTTTCAAATTGATTGATATGTCACCGTGGCTAATATATGAAGCCTTTACAAAAAGGTTTAAAGTTTAACTCTTGCTGAGGACATTTTTTATAAATTAGAATTTTAGTAGGGTTAAATTAGGGTTAGTTGCAGACTTAACTCCTTTTATATATATAATGATTATTATTTTTTTTTTGACACATGAGTAATTATTGTTATTATACTACATTATATACATACAAGAGAATATTACAAAGCTCTCATTTCTCTATCTCTACTCCCTAGCTTTTCAAGTTTAATTCTATGTGAATTCCTGAATAATTCAAAAAATAGTTCCTGAAGAATTCAACATTTTTGAATTTCAGAAGAATTTAAAAAGAGTTAATCCCTGAATGATTGATTAGAGAATTGATTTTATTGTTAAAATATATTGTATAGTTCCTGAAGAACTTAGAAAAACTCAATTTTACTTCTCTATGAATTCCAGAAGAATTCAATAGTCTAGTTCCTGAAGAACATAGAAAACTCAATCTTTATTCTCTATGAATTCTAATGACATCCTTAGAGAATTGCACAAAATTATATCATAGAGATTTTTATATAGAGTTCTTGAAGAACTTCTTTCTCTACATATATGTATGAACTGATATTTTATTTTGATATAATGGTTTGTTTGTGGCTTATGAACTATTTGGGAGGACACCGTAAAAGTACTTGTGATAATTGTCAAGTCATCAGAGTTTATTGGCTCTATTTACAAGGAAAAATCCGAGGTTAGTTGTAATTTATTTATTCTTTTTCAACCTCACGTGACTAAATATATAATTGCTTATAAAGAGAATTTTGTTTTTAATATTATCTACTCCTTATGAAATACTAATTTTTAGACAAGTTGTTTTATGGTTATTTGTTGAAGAAATTGCGTGTTCCGAGTTCTTAATACATGATTAAGCAAAAGGTTAATAAATTGATTAGAATATCAATTTATTTTCTATTTAGAATTTTTTTTTCAAATTATGTTTGTTCAAACTAAATAGACGTGCTCAAATCTAGTGGCAACCTCAAGTTTGCTTCGAGCTCATTTATATAAATACACCAATGATTGATTGTACCGAAGGGCACTCACTCATATGATCAAACGCATTTAAACGGACATAAATGAATATAGTAACAATTCAGCCGAATAATAAGGGAGACGTTGATTGGCAGAACCATTGATGACATATATAAGTGTAATCTTTCTGTCATTTATACATGAAGATCATATTGAAATAAGAAGATAAATGCTGAATATTTTTATATATTACGACATATATTTTAGATAAAATAAGTGTAATGAAAAAGTTATAAACCATAAGTTTGTACTACACTTATATATATACTAGTGCAGTTGAAGTACAAATTAGTGTAAACCAGAAGTTTACAAATCATATTAAGTTAGTCTTTGGCAAGACCGGTTGGGTTATCCCGGATCTATTATGATGCGTAAAATATTTATTATATTATTGGATTTGTATTGAAGAGCAAGAAGATTGTTCAATCCAATAGTTTGCGTTACTAGTTCCCAAAGGAAGTTGAAAATTTGAAATTTTGAGTCTTTCACAATTTGAGAATGTATATAAGGTGATATTTGTAAATCAATTCACCAATTACCATTTAGATATTTTATGACTTTAATGATGCATCAACTAAATGGTTTGTTAACTCACAACCAGAAGTTTGTGAAATTATTTTCTCAACCAATTTGACAAAGAGCTCATTTTCTAAAATTTCAAAAATTATTTATTAGTATCATATGTAAATCAAAATTGAATATCTTGCAGCATATGCTAATTAAAATATGGAACTGGAAATCCATTATTTAGACGTCTAAAGTTAAATGTGTAATTGATACTTATGAAATCATAATTAACTTCAAAATTATATTTTGGGAACATGCGATCATTTATATTGAGTTTTTGATTCGCATCAAGCCAATAAGTTATGAAAGTTCTCCCCATAATTTGCAATTAAGTTTAGGATATGTTGGTATGTTCAAGTTGCTCCAATATATTGCACTAAGATGAATTATTAAAGAATATTGAGAAAATATATTTGATATGAATCTCCAACTATATCTACAACTTTTGAGATAAAAACTGGAAACTTATCTACAACCCGATAGGCTGATTATCAAGTGATGAATTAATTTTCTCAATATTAGGGGGAGAGAATAAGCAGCTGGAAAATATGAACCAGAAGTTCAAATGAATCATTTGAAATAAATTGTTATTGTTATTATTATTATCTCATCTTGATCCTCATATAAAGTAGTTTGAACCAGAAGTTCAAAAAGATAAATCATTTGCAAAGTTTATGAAATTAACTATCAGCTGCTAATGCTCCAATCAAAATGGATGTCCCCGTTGGACTATCTTATATTGCAAATGAGTCTAACCACCTTGAAGCGTGGTCAATCGGTTCCAATGATAAAAATCCTCAAATGAGAAAAGAGCTAAAAAGAAAGATGACCCAAGTGAGGATATGAAAATTTCAAAAGAACATTTGACATATTTCATTTTTCAGTTCCAGAAGAACTTATCAGGTACCTGAAATTTATGATAATAAAGAGATCTCGACGAATATGTCACGAATGGAATATGACGGAACCGAAAGGAAGACAACGTTGACGATATTTTTATATATAATATAGCGCTATTTGTGATAAGAGTTAATGAGGATCATGAACCAAAGTCTATTGAGAATTAGAGGCAACACAATGATTGTCTAAATGAAAAGATGCAATTGCTATGTAGTTAAACTCATTTTGCAAAGTGAAAGATTTTTGGGCCAGCAGTCCATACACCTGAAGATGTAAAAATGACGAGATACGAATCAATTTTCGTGTGAATATAGAAAATGTTGAAATACGAATATTAAAAGTTTAACTTGTTATTCAAGCATATTGATAAAAAATTTCCATTGATTGTCAAGAAAATATATTCACCTGAAGTGAAATACAAAACTCGTCCAAACTTGATTAAGTTAGTAGCACGTGAAAGACTAAATTTATTTGAAAAATGTGTTACAATGTATTTGTATGGCTCACTTGTTAGTGATGGTTATATTAAACTCCCTGAAGGATTTAATCTCCATGAGATGTATAACTCAAAATATTGAATAGATGACTTAATAAAATGAATAAGTCTTGCATACAATCAAGATGCATATTGCATAATACTTTTAGTGAATATTTCCAAATGAGAAATATGAGAATGACAATACTTGTCCACTTTTGGAAATATATGTTATAATTGATTTTTATGATAACATATACTTGATCAGAACTCCTGAAATCTATTGATTAAAGAAAAATTTGAAATGAAATATGTTGGATGATCAAAGTTTGTTTGGAATTGCAAACTTCGTATTTCAATGAGGTTTTGTGCATCAAGAAACTTATATATCAAATGCACTAAACAAATTTGATATGGAAAGATATAATTCGTGTATGACGTCACTTAATGTGAACAAAGATTATCCCACGTCTCATGAAAATGATAAGTTACTTGAGTTGGTCTTGAAGTACCATGTTTTAGTTCAATTGAGGACACTATTTAATTTTGCCAATTATGCATGTTGTGGTATTTTATTTGTCAATATCAATAAATTCAAAGGTATTGGAACAAAGTCGATAATAATTTGTATCTTAGAGATACAACAATATCATCCAATTATGTGGATGTTTTAGCACTACATCCAGAAAGTTCAGAATGTGATTTTGTTGAGGTTTGTGATTCTACACATACAAGAAACTTGAAGATGATATCAACAACTAATTCAAGGAAGATTATATCGAAAGAGATAGAACAAATCTTTCTACAAAGTCATCGCAAACTAAAGCTTTCGATCAACTAGTATAGAAGATTAAGTGGCATTCTTCATCTCATATATAATTGTCTTTATGAGGGGGAGAAATAAATGTGTTATGCACTCTTTTTCCCTTAACCATGGTTTTATCCCATTGAGTTTTCCTGGTAAGGTTTTTAACGAGGCAGATTATCACACAAGAATGCTGTACTCTTTTTCCTTCACTAGAATTTTTTCCCACCGGTTTTTTTTTTCCTTTCTAGTAAAGGTTTTAATGAGGCATATCCTTAATGAACATCCAAGGGGGAGTATTATGAATAATATAGTGGATGTCCATTAGTATTGACCTATATTCATTGACCCATATATTGTCCTATAAATAGAACATATATTACAATATAATATTCTTCTCTCTTCATACAATACAATAGTCTATTCTCTCTTCTCTTTCTCTCCTTCATCTCTTCTCTTCTATATTCTTCCTCATGTTTATAAATAGTTCATAACAATTATGTTTTAAAAGTATTAAAATAATTAATTAATAATGATTAAAAATTACTAAATTACCATATATATAATTTAAAATCAAGAAATTACTCAAATATATCTTTCCGAATCCGACAACGGCGGTAACAAATCGGCGATTGTATTGCATACGCTTGTGAGCACGACCGCGTGGCTTCTTCTTTTTGTCTTGCTTTGCAACTTTTGGAGTTTGTCCTCTCACTTTTCCAGCACGAGCAAGAGATCCATGAACCTTACCTGCATTTTCAATTCATTCACTTTTTCACAAACACTGAAAAATCGAAAACAGTTTCTATAGAAATTGATAGAAAATTGAAAATGATAAGAAACTGACCCATTGTGAAGAATTTGTGATTATGGGTCAGTTTGTTTGAGACTTTTTTCTAAAAAAATCACTTTTTTTTTTAAATTTTATTGGTGTTTGTTTCAGATAGTTTCAAAAAATATTTTAGTAAAAAAATCTATTTTTTCTTCAAAATGAAAAACTATTTTCAATAGCTTTCTTCAAAATCTATTTTTTTTAAAACCATTTAAAAAAAAATAGATTTTTATGATTGTAAACAAACGGAAAACAACTTTAGATTTTCTTCAAAATCTCTACAAAAAAATCTCTAGATTTTTTTCAAAAAAATCTATTTTTTATAAAGCTTAAATAAACAGACCCTATGTTTCTCGCTTGAATTCGATTTGCAGCGGCTATTGGATTATTAAACTCTTGAAACTTAACAAAGACATGCTCTATTCCTCTATTTGTATCTCGCTAGGGTTAATGCTTCTTGTGGACTCTTTTTTTTTTGTGGACTTAAACAATGGGCCTTCAAGCCCACTTGCATAAGGAGCTTAGCCCGATTTCTTTTTACACTTAATTAAATAAATTAAATATATATTTTAATTTTTTTTAGGTATTTTTTTTGGTTTTAGTGGTTAGACTCAAAGATGGAGAAATGGAGAATCTGGTGTTCGAATCTCAATCCCGTTAACGGTGAGCTCAGTCTTGGGTGTTGCAAGAACATATATTGAGGGATAGTGGAGTATGTGACATGGACTCTGCTTTTTACAATGCTTTGGATGGTCTCCGTGATATGATTTCAACTTTTGACTTTAGCAGTTTCACTAGCAAGGACACTGTCCCTCCTAAAGCCCAACATGTTTTGACGAGTGTCCTGTTTAGTAAAATTGTTAAGGACATGGAAGTTAACTTTCAATTGACTATCAAACAGAAAGTAGTTTTTGGATGCTTACAGGCAGCGCATGCTCAAGATTTTCTGCTACCTATCCCAATTGATGGATTAGGCCAACATATTTTCCCGATAGAGTATCGCACTATCCTCAAATATCGTCTGATGATTCCTTTATTTCCTGCTGATGAGGTATGCCCTATTTGTCGTAAGGCATGTCTGGATAGATTTGGGGAGCATGCAGTTCATTGTCGAGAGCTTCCAGACTTCAAATACAGACATGACTTTGTTTGGGATGTCCTTTTTAATGTTTTTAAGCGCGCAGGAATATCTGTGAAAAAAGAGGCACCTGTGAACTTCTTGACTGACCCATTAGAGGGAATATCTACATTGAGACCAACCGATATTTTGGTGTACGGTTGGGTAGGAGGAAAACATGCATGTGTTGACTTGACTGGAGTTTCCCCACTTGTGGGATTGTCGAATGGAGATTTTACTGTAGGACATGCGGCCCTCAAAGCTGCTTCAAACAATGTGGTTAAACATGAGACAACATGTTCTGACAATCAACATGCATTTATACCATTTGCATAGCAATGTAGTGTCTTCTAGGTCTGTAGATGTAGTATTTAAGAGAACTGATTTTGCAATTCAAAAAGGATTAGCGGCGCAGCTTGTTGCCCGTTTGCCTTCTATCCAAGTGTAATTATCCTATATATATAGTTCTACTTTTTAAAAAAAAAATATTATGGGTAAAAGTGAAACTAAGAGTAAAATTGAAATATCAATAATAAATCTAATGATTACAGTCACTTTTGCTTATATTTGAGACTTTCAATTTTTTTTGTTACTTATATATGAAATCGGATAGAGTAATTAGTATCACCAAAATGAATTTTTCTCCGGGCAAAACCAAATCTACACTAACAATATAAAAAAAGTGAGTTAAACAAGATAAGAATAGTTTACTATTCTGGCATTTTACTTTTACATGAGCCTAAGTATAAATGCAGGGTGTTTTTCTCACACTCATCACTATCCTAAATACACTCTGGTTACTTACAAAGTTAGCTGGCTGCTCTCTCTCTCTCACTCTTGGGGGCAGTAAATGGCAGGTTTCATAGCAAGAAAACAGAAATAGAGTTCCCAAAATCAAAAACGTTTTCAGGTAAAAAAGCTTGAAGCAGTGTACCAAAAGTAGCACACAATCACAAATAGGTATCATTCTCTCTCTTCCCACTTTTGGTTCACTTTTCTCTTTCTCTTTACTCTCTTCTGGCTTCTGCAATTTCTGACCTAGGTTTTCAAATTGGGGCTATTTATGATACTCAATTCAATGCTTCATTGACTGCTTATACTTTCTCTTTACTCCTTTGAAACACCCTTTTTACCCTCTTCTATTTCTCTCTCTCCTCTGCTCACAAACTCGTGTGACCCCTTTTGGGAACTTGAATTCTTTTTTTCAATAACTGAAAAAAAAGATTCAATTTTTAGTGTTTATGCAACTTTTCAAGAGATGGGTATTGTCTCATTTTGTTCAGTTTGTTGGCTTTGAGATTTTCATTTCTTAGTTCTTGTCAAACACATCTTTTGATAATGTTATGTCTTTTTCTATAATCTAGTAGAGTACTATTTGGTCACTGTACAAGGTTACTTTATTGTCTGGTTTTCTCTGAAGTGAACATTTTTTAGTTTATTTTGTTTTGTTACTTCAAAGAAGTCATAGGAAAGAGTTTGCTAGTGTCTGCTTTCTTAAGGAAATGAGTGAAAGAGAAAAGTTTGAGCTAGAAAGTAAAGAGGGTCCTTTGGATTGGAGATTTGTGAATGCCACCAACCTTACAAATTCATCTGTGGATTTGGTTTCAATGGAAAATTCTATGAATTTGAGTAGAGGTGATTTGATGATGGGTTCTTCTTCATGTTCTAATTCAATGGTGGATTCATATAGTCCTAACTTTTTGGACCTTCTTACTAATTCTGAAAACTTGGCTGGTTTTTGTGATGTTATTGGGCAGAGCCATGTAAGTTCTACAAACCAAGATGGAATAAGAAAAGATGGGTTTAGTTTTGCAAAAGTTGGGTGTGATGATAGAACATTAGGAATGAGTTGGAACCTTGCTAGTTCTATGATGAAGAGAGATGGTATTTTGCCAAATGGACATGGGATGTTTCCTCAAAGTTTGTCTCAGTTTCCAACTGATTCTGGATTTATTGATGCTGCAAGAATGTCGTGTTTTAGTGCCGGGGGTTTCGGTGATATGGTGAACTCATGTGGGATTCCTCAATCTATGGCTTTACACATGTCTCGGTCCGTTGAGCATCTCGGTAGTGATGGAAGTCCACTTCAAAATGATAGAAGAAATGATTGTCCTGTAATGTCTCCGGATGAAGGGAAACAAGCTCATGGAGGGTGTTCTAATGAGGCTGATAGAGCTGAATCAAGTGGTGATGATGGTGTTGGTAATGGTAGCCATGATGATTCTCAAATGTTGGATTCTACAAGTGGGGAACCTTCTATTAAAGGTTTAAATTCGAAGAAAAGGAAAAGAAGTAGGAAGGTATATTTCTTTAAGTTGTATTTTTAGTATAGCTGATACAATGGTTATCAAATTTAGATTCAATTTGTGCATTCAAAGACCTATTTTTTGAATCGTGAATAAAATTTTATTATGAATTGTAGATGCATTATTAGTAAAAATATGATAGTTTTAAGTAAACACCAATGGCATAACAAAACTATAAGCGGATACATCATATATTAACCTCAAAATAGTTGAAGATCCAAGTCATAAATTAAATGACAAGAGAAAAGTAACTAGCTACACTAAGTTTATGTCCTGATTCATTAGAATGAATCAAAATTCATCGTAGTGAATCGACATTTATCATAATGAATCATGATTCAAAATGAGATTCATATCCAAAATAGAAACACATGAGATTCGTATTGATTGAGTTTAGTGTTGTATCGAATCGAAATACAACTCACATGTATTGTAAGATATTGATAACCATGATTGATACTATTTTCCCCTATTCTATCTGAGTTTATTTTATTTTATTTTATTGTGTTAGGATGGTGATAGTGATAAAGCCATTAGAAATGTTGAGCTTCCAAGGGAAACTGCAAAAGACAACTGCGAGAGTAGAAAAAAGGGAAAGCAGCTAACAACTTCAACAACCAAGGCTTCTGGGAAGAATGCCAAACAGGGGTCTCAAGCTTCTGATCTGCCTAATGAGGGATACGTACATGTCAGGGCTCGCCGTGGTCAAGCAACAAATAGCCATAGCCTTGCAGAGAGAGTAAGATGTTGTAAATAAATTTATGTGATGAGAAAAATAAATTTTTGAATTTGGATTTCAAATGATTTAGATTTCAACTGTAGGTGAGGCGAGAAAAGATCAGTGAAAGAATGAAGTTTCTTCAAGATCTTGTACCTGGATGCAACAAGGTAAATTTAAAATTTGAGACCAGAAGATTTCACTACCTTATATTCATATGAGGATTTAGAGTTTGTTTTCTTTTGATATATTATTGTTATTTCTGTTTATAGGTCACTGGCAAGGCGGTGATGCTAGATGAAATCATTAATTATGTACAGTCTCTTCAACAACAAGTTGAGGTATGGATAAAAGCATATTTCTAACCACTGATTAATTATTATTAAATCATCCAACTGATTTTTCCATATTTTTGGATTCTGCTTCAGTAAGTGTTGTCAATCTTGATTCACAGAAAATAACATTTGTTCAAATTCTGATATGCTACGGTGCTATAGCTTATGTTTGACAACACGTCTACAAAATAGTGTGTCACAAAACAATAGTGATTTGTTCAAATTCCGCTATGCCATTAGCGATATAGCTGTTATTTGACAACAATTGCTTCAGTACGGTATCAGCATATGTTCCAGTAGAATTTTTCATTAACATTGTCGACTGTTATAAACTTATAATGTTATTCTACCTGTTTGAACTTGCAATAGTTTGAATGGACACTGCTGATTATTTATAGTGTCATCTGATGTATAATTATACTATAAGCTGTTTTGTTAGTTGTCCCTTGTATATTTCAGTTGAAAGTGACACTCTTTTCTCCGTCTTGGCAGTTTTTATCGATGAAACTTGCAACAGTTAATCCACATGTGGATTTTAATATGGAACAGCTGCTTCATAAAGATGTATGGTTCTAATCGATTTGCATACCGGCAATTTAAAAACTTACAATTAGCTATATGCGCCTGACTGACCTTTATAAAATTGAATATTTTGTCAGATTCTTCAACATCGGCCAGGTCCATCATCTACTTTGGGGTTTCTCACAGAAATGCCAATGGCTTTTCCTCCATTATTACATCCATCTCAACAGGGACTAATTCGTCCAACTCTACCGAACTTGGCAAATTCATCACATTTACTCGGTCATACTGTTCAACCACAGTCAGCACCTTTGACCGGAGAATTCAAAGAGCCAAATCAGGTTAATCCATTGCAAGAAGCCAATCCCTGAAATTTCATCAACACCAATCCTTTGTTTATTTCAGTTATACACTTAAAATTTAGTTTCTACACCATGCTAATAGTAATTAGAAATGATGGTTGGAATCAATGGACAATGATATTTCTACAGTGTGCTTTTTATTTTACAGTTATCACAATATTCGAAAGTTTTGCCAAAATTATTTTCTTTCTACTAGGTTTACTTGATTGTTGTATAAACTTATTATGTACACATTTGATACAATTTGCAATCTACCTTACTGAAGAGTGGGAGGATGAACTTCATAATGCACCACAAATAACCTTTACAACAACTCCGGAGTAGCCGAGACTTGGATGGCAAGATTTCAGCAACAAACAAACCCTAAAAAGAAAATCTAGTTAACTTTTGCCATGGAGAGATAGTGGACTCTTGTTCCATGTCGATGCAGGTACTGGACCAGCGGTAGATGAATGAAACACTTTGATCTTCATTCTGCATCATACCGTGCATATTCAATACATCGGCTCTTCGGTGTTTTATGGAGCCAAATGCACGTTACTAAAATTGGATTTAAATCAGATTTACCTAACTGGAATAGCAAATACCTTAGTATCATATATAACCTGTGTTGGATTCGGATCCTCTCTAATTTTTCTTTCATGTTATCTCTCCTTTTCTTAATTTAATTCAATGGTTGATAAATTATAAAAAGCAAAAAAGGAATTAAAAAGCGAGAGAAGAAAAGTAACTCAATGGTTAAAATTACTATTAATTAAAATATCAAATTTCACTCCGCAACAAGTTAAACTTGTGATTTCCTCAAAAAAAAAGTTAAGCGTATGAATCTTTGTTAAAACAAGTTTAAAGATTTGGTTCTCGAGGAGTGCTAACAACATATTTTCTAAGACACATTTCAACGCACTATGTTTTATTGGTTAAAATAATGTATCCAATAAAAATTATATGTGGTCTGTATTATTTCATGGAATCCATATGAATTTCAACTAATAGAAAGATATATATTATATTGAATTTGATATAAATTATGTAAGTTTGTATTTTATTTTATTTTATTTTTAATTTTGTTAATTTTATTCTTTTGGATTCAAAATAGTTAGTGACCTTGCTTGAGTAAAAAAAGAAAAGTTAGTGTCCTTGCTAATAACTTTTGTCCAATCTTTATGCGTATAGAATGTTGGTCAATTTCTGAGACTATTTTTTGTTGGACACTGAATTATAACATAATACTTAATTTTTTTTTTTGTTGTGTTAATTGGTTAGATCATATTTTTTTTTTCAAGTACCCTAGCAGCTAAAAATTCACTCTTAACGTGGATAAGTGAGATGATCGAGATTCGAACTCCAGCCCCTTGCATATATAATGCAATGTCTAACCAATTGAGTCAAATTCATGAGACAGTTTAATGACTTTAATCATATTATTCTAACGTAGTAATTATATTATAATTCTACTTGATGGACCAAATATTTATAATTGATCAGAAGCTCTCCAAGAAATTGGCTACGTTTATGTTTAATTGTTAATTTTTTATTTTTTTATCCAAATTTTCTACTCTATGTTGTTGCCCTTTGAGCTATTTAAAGTTTATTTTTCCCATAAATTTTGTATAAGACATATTATATCTATATATATTTTTTTGCTTATAACCCTTTGGTTCCTAAGAAAAGGGGACCCTAGTAATTCAGAGTTTGACCCGGAGGTAAGTAAAGTCTGACTAAAAAACATAGTATATCTATATTATATTTATATATAAAATTTCTACCTATTGTAGTATTGTTACATATATTACAACTAATTAAACCCGTGCTTACGTGCATGGTTGAAGCCATATAAATAAACAAACAAACTAACCCGGCCCACGCAGTAGTAGAAATTATTATTATTATTATTATTATTATTTATTTATTTATTTATTATTATTATTATTATTATTATTATTATATAAAACAAACAAACTAACTAACTGATATCTCGTCTCGTTTCTCTCATGTAACCACCGTCTCGCTCAATATTTATTTTGATCGATTTAGGGCAAGGAATTCTTCCGATGTACAAAAAAAAGGGGGAAGGGGAAGGGGAAGTGGAAGTGGAAGGGGATTGTCGGAGGAAATGTTGGATGCTTGAATGGTGCGAGTGATCCCTCAATCAAAGAACAGAGTGTTGACTATGGGAGATATGGATCGTTTCCGGGGACGGGTAAGTAAATTTTTATTGTTCCAGATTGATTACCAATTAACTCTGAATTAACGTGGAAAGTTAGTAACAAGATGATTTGTTTGTGGTGAAATTAATTTGATTTGATACAATTGTTGCAAATAACTCTTTGTCAGGAAGTTTTGCCACTTCATTTCCTGGTAGAATGTGCCACTGGATACGCTCTTATTCTTGCCCATGGCATTAATGATATTGATAAGGAAAAGTATCAAGCAGCTGAGGAGTACATTAACCGTTCCGACACCCCTTTTGAGCTCAAATCTTATCTACTCTTATATACGATTAGTATCTGCCACTCTTAATTGGTTTATGTACTTCATAAATATCCATGGATATTATTATCTTTACGTTGAAAACTCTCGTCACGTCACATCTTAAACCCTTCAAGACCAACACATTAGTACTCAATTAGAGTTTTAAAAATGCTCCAAATTGGTCCTTTTTTTAGTGATATCACTGTTTCACCACACAATAACGCATAGCTCTATGTTTCCATTTGCTGACCCAGTTTTACGTGTTCGAACTTATTTCAATCTTTATATCTCAGAATGAGGACGGAACAGAAGTCGAGTACAGAGTATGCGATCCGCGTAGATCCAAGTTGGGTGTTGCACTCCTGGGTGGTGTCACCAATATATGGGTTGTAAGTTATCGTATGTTGGAACTTAGAATAGCATATGAGCTGTGCAATTTAAATAAGTATGCTTCATTTTATTTGTTTCAGAAACCCGGCTCTCGTGTTATATATGTGGGAAATGTATGCGGACTTACGGTTTCTGATTTGTCAGATCTTGTTGGCTTGGTAAGTTATGTGGTCTATTGTCGGTCATATATCTTTATCGTTTAGACCTTGCCTAGATGTGTGCTTTATTAGTAGTTTGCAAACATATCTTTTGTTTTTTTTTAAAAGTAAAGGTACTTGCATTATTTTAATAATATCAGACACACTATTTTGATGAATAAACTCTAGAGCGGTAACATTCCACTCCGTTAAGCCCGACATAGCACAGACAGCTCTTGCTAACAAGTGAGCCACACTATCGTAGCTTTTCACTGTGAAACGCCCTGTACTGTCCAATAACCAAAACCAAGAGTAGTGTCTATGTCTCATAGGAAGTGGAATTCTCTTTATTAACCTCCTGTCTCTGTCATTACATATATCATCCAACACCTCATTCCTTTTAAGCCGTTCGACCTCCATTAAATCTTAGAATCTTAATATGCTCTAATTGTGTTGGCATATCAGGACACCATTTTCCAGACAAGGTATCCATGGTACCTTCCAAACCTTTGTGTTATCCTCATTTCCTATTCGTCTTGTACATCCATGTTTCACAACATCCTGTGCAGTTTGAATGCTACGCCACTTAAAGCTTGGGTTAGCTCCAACATTCGCATTTAAAAGTTGCTATTAGGGAAGTATCCAGCCTTCATAAGAGCTATTACCAGTGTATTATCATTGTTGACAAGTCTCCATCCTTGTTTGGCTGGCAAGCATTGCAATATTGAAATTCCTAAAACTTTTGAGCCCCAATCCCCCTCCCTCTTTATCTACACACAATTTATCCCATGACATCCACTTGATGCCTTTTCTATTCGAGCTATTTCCCCACCAGAAACCATTCATCCATTTTTCTATATTCTCACATGTTTCATTTGGAATAAGGAACAAGTTCATCCGAAAATTTGGAATTGCTTGTGGTGCAATTTTAAGAAGTCTAATCTTACCACCCTGATCTTAATTGATTCATTATCCCTTGACATCTTGCTCATAACTCCGTCTACTTACAAGAATCTTGCATCTGCTTTGCAAGCACCGACTACGGTGGTCGACGTCCTTGCCAAGTTATCCTTTCTTACCCAGTTGCTTCCTTCATCAGGTGCATTACACAGCCAACATGATCAATATTAATCTTAGCATTATGTGTAGGGCCTCGCAGTCAAATCCCATATGATCGCTCAATTGGCTTGTCTGGATTTGCCCATACACTATATTGCAGTCTCTTTCCGAATAGCCCAAGATGCCACATATGGAGCAGAATGTACTCAAACTTTCATACTTAAAATATATCCAGCTCCAAAAATCTCCTTCCGTCTTAATTTTCATTCGCCTCTTCAGTAGTTTATTCACATCCATTACTAGTTTACAACTCTAATCTGAACAAAAGACTTCCACACGCCATCAAAATTTGCAGGGTCTGACTTCATAAACTTCCCTATTGTATTCCCTATGTTTTTTTAATATACTCTCTGATGTAAAGCCCTTTGGGATATCATAAACTTGAACCTATATATTCGTCTCATTAAGGCTTACCAGGTGCGCCGTGTCAATCTTCTGTCCAACAATCTACGATAGACCAACAATTTTTGTTCGAACGACCATGGTCCGCCTTCTCATACTTTCTTTAGATCCATTATATGGTAGAATACAAAAGAGTAGTGATACCCTCCTAGCTCATGAATTTCCACTTCCTCTGTTGGTTGCATTAAAATTGATACTCTTCTCAGCAGTAAGGAACTTTCCAGCCAGAATAAATGTTTCTTTATTACTCTGAATCTCTTTAGCCGCTATGATAACCCCCTCTATCTTCTATTGTAAGTTTCTCATACAGTTCATCTAATGAGGATATTGGATGTTCCATATTTGCATATCTACGTAGAATAAACACAGAATGAAATAAAATAACCCTTGTCACATAGACAAGACAAAAACTTAACACATGTTGGTTAAGACAATCTGCGCAATTATTTCTATTATTATGTTTGTGACATTTTAATGGTGAAGAACATAAAAATCTATATGCTTGAACTAGTCAAAGCTAATCAAGTGGTCAAGGTGGATTGGTTCAGTTTTTGGTCTGTATTATAATGTGCTAACTTATACTACATGTTATATAATCTGCTATAACATATCTATTTTCTTAGCAGGATGGTTTAGTGTATGTTGTGGGATCATCCGGTGATGTTGCACATATGGCGGGCAAGAGGCCAAATGTTGTGCCAATTATTGAGAAATGTTATATTTATTACCGTATGCTTCTTAGTATGGTAGATGTGATCTTTGGTGAGATCGATCATCTTCATAATCAGGTTCTCTATTAACCTCATAATATGATGTCTAATATTTGATAATCTTTTGTATTAAGTCATGCTTTGATTGTAAATTGCTAACTAATGCTATATCATTTTCTTATTAAATTGTTATGTTGTATTAGTTATCTTTGGAGGGGATGTTTATAGTGAATCATGTTCGTTTTTATCTTAAAACCGGTGGGCATTACTGAAGGAAAACGTAACTGTTTATCAAAGATAAAACGCAGCGGATTTTTAAAATTTTATTTTCCTTCAATGGATCCATGTGAAAGATCATGGTCAAGAATATATTGTTACCTTTGAAGAACTGATGCTTTCTTTCGCGAACAAGGAGCTTTCGATCACGAACACGAACTGCCTTTCGATCACGAACAAGAAACACCGTATGATCACGAACAAGAACCTTCAATCGATCACGAGCACCGCAATTGCAGCGCCTCCACTTAGTCCACACGAACAGGAACCTTCAACCTTCGGTGCTAGCCGTTCTTGGATGAAGAATGAGGGAACTTGAGCGGATTAGGGTTTAGAGAAATTCACAATTTCTCAAATACGAATTAGGGTTTAGAGAAATTCAGAATTTCTCCAAAAAAGTGTGTGAGACTAAACTTCATAAGGCTCTATTTATAGAGTTTCTTATGTGAGCTTCAGTTCACACGAATTTGGACTTCTTAAGCCCAATATTCGTTTTTCACTAATTGCACCCCCGCAATAAGTCTTACTTATTTTTCCCGTTTTAACTGTCCTTTTGTGTGTGACCCTGTAGGTTCTTATAACGTTGGCAATAATATATATCTTAATATTATAAACAGTGAGCGGTATCTAGCAACACATCACTGTTACCCAAGTTATAAGAATGTCATGTGATCTGACTAACCTTTCTGTGATAAACATCTTATGCATAATTACCCTTTTGTCCTCATGTCTATATTGAACACAAGGCACAGTATGTCATCCTTGTCTAGTTCAATATTGGGCCCATAGACATATCTCCCGTTATGTAGGAGGGACAAATCCCATCTAGGTCACTCATGTCCCTCAGCATGATTCGTGGGATACCCATCAACCAACTTTATAGTTATCCAGTTACGGATAACGTTTGAATGGCAACAAGGTATTACACTCCTACATCTAGGGTACACAGTGGTTTCAGGTCGAAGGATGGAATGCACCTTTTATCACTATGAGAATAACTTATGACATTTCATAACATTCTATGTAGTATTCTCATGGTGGGTCAATCCGATATAAAGTTACCCTTAACATTTATATCTATGTGAAGACTTGATAACTCATTATCTATGATCAGTGAGACGTGATCATCAATCTACCAACATAATAGTCTCTATGCTTTAATGTTATCCCATTTCATATTAAACCTTGACTACGGATACTTTAAGAATAGTGTTCTAAAGTTAATGTAATCTCACGATTAAGTCTCACTTAATGTTTCATTACATGAACAATCTATTCTAGGGACTTTATTATTTTGGAAAACAAACATAATAAAGAAATGCCTTATTATATATATTTAATATATATAAATCATGTCACAATACAAAAGCAAATGCTATCAAATAGATTGGCTTTTAGGGCTTACTCCAACAATCTCCCACTAGCACTAAAGCCAATCAAATGTTCATCTAACATTTATCGGTTAGCATGAGCATCGAGCAACTTCTTAGCAAGATGCTACATTAGTGGATAAGGAACTATTTCCTATGTTGGTATCTTACATATCTTTTCAAAGTTACTCTTTCGATCTCTATCGAAATAGAAAGGTGTCTATATATATCTGAATCGTTGGTGAGATCTATTCCTTTGTTTGCAAGATTAAATCATTATCATCACTAATGTGATTAATGAAATCTGCAACGATGGAAACATAGTTTTAGCTCAATCCTGAACTAAACGATCCAAATCAAATATTTGACCTTTGTAATAGAAATAGACACTTTCTTAAGCTTATTAGCTTACAGTGTTTATATCTGACATAAATTTGAATTTCAATACAATGTATCGGATTGGAAACTAACATCATTATAACTTATTTACAATGATCTTTTCCATACCTACCTATTTCAAAAGATAGTCCTTAGTTCCTTTAAGGTACTTAGGGATATTCTTGAAGGTCAATTAGTGTCAAACACTAGATTCAATTTTGGTACTTACTGATTATGCTATAAGCATATGGTGTATCTGGTGTTGTACATATTATATGGTGTACATGACTGATCCATTTGCCAAAGCATGTGGATTCTTTTCATGTATCTCTTTCTCATCCAATGAGACGTGACATTGTCTTTTGAACAAATAAAATCATTTGTTGCGTCAACAATCTATCTCTATAGATTATGATTCCTAACTCTTTAGGAAGTCTCGCCTATTTCATCAAGAGATATTTCCTTAATCATGTCTTACATGTATGAGGAAAATGTTTTGATGATTAATATGTCATCCACACATGATACCAGATTAAGATAATTACTCCCACTAACCTCCTTGTGTGCACAAGAATTATATTTGTCCTTTATTAATTCGTTTTCATAAAACTTCATAAATAAGAACAAATAATTCAACTTCTGAGAACTTGATCCAATCAAAATTAGATTGCTACAATTTGTATACCTTTCAAGCATCCTTTGGATTGAGAAAACCCTATGTATATGTCTAACACATATATATGAGGTCATTCCAATTAAGGAATGCAACTTTGTCATCCATCTGCCAGAACATGTAGTATAACAATTGTAACTAGACTACGATCATGGTTTCATCATAATTTGCATTTTGATTTTGTGTGAAACCTTTAATAATTCATTACATCTTAAATGTAGTCTCCATATCATCCATGTCAGTCTTCTATAAGAAAACTCACTTTTATCGTCTGAGTCTTACTCATCTTAATGACATAACCATTATCACATAAGGTCTGTGTACATGGATTCTATATAAGATTCTATGGCATTTAGCCACTTCTCAGAATTTAGGTCATTTACGACCTTTTACACAAGTTAAATATTCATCTTCAATGAAAACCATATCACCTTGTTAAGTCATGATAAAATCATACTTCCCAGCCTTGTGATATGTTAGACTTGTCTAGCCTTACGTGCAACTCAAACGGTTGATCCTACATCAATCTTGAGGAACCAGTTTGTGTTCCCTTTTAAAATATTAATGTTGTGGTATTTGAATCATTCAAGTTCTATATCACTCCCATTGACTCTTTTAAGAGACACATTCCCACTCGAGGAATGCTTCAGTCTAGCAACAAAACAACTTTTGTCCTGAAGAGTGATGTAGGACTAGTATCCCTTAGTTTCCTTAGGATACTTCCACATTCATCCAATTTGGAATTAAATTTATCTGATAAATTTTCAATCCAAACTATCATAAAGGCAAACTAGGTACTTTACCTTCATATCAAATATGATGTCTTTATGATTACTTTTAGAAGGCAGAGCTAGTTATGGGTGAAGAATAACTATAAGTAGAGAAATTACAACAAAGAGTCAACGACATATAATTAAACTATCTTAAATCAAATCATGTCAAACATGATGCGATAAAATAGTTATTATATTCCTTAACTAAGTATTTACCATTATGACTTGTTCATATGATTTTGATAAGCATCCTTCTCGAATCTAGTCATAGTAGGTTGCTAGAGAGTATAGTTCAAGAACTCATAGTTTTTCTCGCATTTGAGAACAATTCTCAATTGTGTACCAATTCAGAAACACTTTTCTGAAATTCTTGTCCTTCATAAGGACAATATAATTTGTATTGTATTCCAAAATTCTAATTACAGAGATATGTAAAACTTTGTATTATGATTAAATCATTTTAATACGGACTTTTATTAAAATGCTCCCACTATTTTATTCAAACCAAATGACCTTCACGCATATGATTCGGAAAATCCCGTTGGAAGATTTTCTAGTGAGAATGAGATCCATATTTCACTTTGTTTTAAGTCAGCGTTGGACTGATTACACAAAACTTAGTTTATTTAGGTAGGAAACTCCTTTCCAATTGTATCTCATACAACTCTCATATCCTTTCCGTTGGGTAAATAACACTTATTTTATTTTTAATCCATCATATGGAATAACCCAACGCTTGCTTCTAATATCATATAATCATATTATATTTATTTAGTTAAGTTAACCCAAAGAATAGCCCTCGGATAAACTGGTTATCTCACCGCAACTTATCAATATAGACAATGCACTTTACGTTGGCAAAACCTACATTAATCGATATTGATCTTGAAGGGTGCTATTCTTTGGAAAGCATAAAACTTAATATATTATTTGAAGGATTTTTAATTAGTTTGATCTCACCTCACCACGGCTTATATATCATATATATTCGCACTCCAATCATTCAAGCATGCATAACAATTAAACAAAATAAAAGTGACATGATTATGACCCCTAACGTTGTGATTCTCTCAAGCCAATGAGAGAATCTAAACTAGTCCTAGAAACGACCTTGCTTCTCCAAGCTAGACCTCTAGGGTTGTTCAAGCGTCAGGATTCTTCTTACTTCCTTGTATTCTAATTATATTAGAAATAAGAAAAACTCGTTTTACATACGAGGGAGTGGATGAGAGGAGAATGTACATATAGAATTTGAGAGAGATAGGCACGACACGCAGGCCGTATTTCAAAAACCCAATAAATAGAATTATAAGACTAAGACCATAATCACTCACAACAAAATAATAATAAACACACTTTTATCATTATTATTAAAATTAAAGTCTCATAATTAAATAAATTAAATTAAAATCCGGCGATTGATCAAACTACGCAAAGTTAGCAATTAAATTTGATTCAAACCTTTTAATTCACAATTAAATCTTTCGAATCAAAATTTGCTAAAATAAATAATATTATTTTAAAGTAGAATCAAATCTTTGACAATTCTCCAATTACCAAATATTGCAATTTATTTAATCAAAACGTTTTTGAATAAAATATTTTCCAAAATTGGTAATATTATCTTTTAAAACAATTTCAAAAGATATTTCTAAAATTTTGAAACGATTTCAAAATTAAATATATTTCGAATCAAAATTTGCTAAAATAAATAATATTATTTTAAAGTAGAATCAAATCTTTGACAATTCTCCAATTACCAAATATTGCAATTTATTTAATCAAAACGTTTTTGAATAAAATATTTTTCCAAAATTGGTAATATTATCTTTTAAAACAATTTCAAAAGATATTTCTAAAATTTTGAAACGATTTCAAAATTAAATATATTTGTCAAAATCACTTTGAATTACCATCTAATTTTGCATCAACATTTGATACGTTTTACAAACCCTAATCATAATGACACAACAATTGCATCATTATGAAATATGTGATCGAGTAACATGTTTCTCTTGTTAAGATAATCAATACGTTGATGATTCACCAGAAACGGTTCCGAAACATCAAACCAATCGATAACCATAAACAGAAACATGGTTTGGCCAATTTTAATTCCTTTATTATTTAATTGATTCTAATATGTTTAAACATTTTAAACATAAACGAATTAAACAGAAACATGTTTAAACAATTTAAACAGACACGTGATTAAACAATTAAACAGAATCGCGATTTAAACAATTCAACAGAATCGCAATTTAAACAACCTTTGCTTTAAACAGAAACGTGATTCAAATGTTTAAACAGAATAGCGATTTTAAACAATGTTTAAACAATTTAAACATAAACGTGATTAAACAAAACAATCCGATTCAAGGTTTCGTAATGAACGGTTCATTAATGAAACCCTAATTGTATCAACCTTTGACACAATTTTTGAAACTCTAACCGATTCTGTTTCCATAATAATACAACACTTGTATTTTTATGAATCCTAATACAACAATCATTCATCAAAACGTTTCAAGATTGTTGTTCATTATAGATGATTGACTCATGAATGCTTCACCAGTATCGGATTCCGAAGCACATGCTCACAATCACCCATTATTCACGCCAATCACAAAATATTCTGATGAACAATATAATCGGTATATCACATATACCAACGTCATATTAGAATTATATATCACATATATAAATTAAGATTAATCAATCACATCTTATTAATTCTTGTTCTTATTATTATTAATATAGATTCATAATCATATCATATTAATAAACGGTAACAAACATTAAAACCGATCCATGATTTCACAAGTGGCTCTGATACCACTGAAGGAAAACGTAACTGTTTATCAAAGATAAAACGCAGCGGATTTTTAAAATTTTATTTTCCTTCAATGGATCCATGTGAAAGATCATGGTCAAGAATATATTGTTACCTTTGAAGAACTGATGCTTTCTTTCGCGAACAAGGAGCTTTCGATCACGAACACGAACTGCCTTTCGATCACGAACAAGAAACACCGTATGATCACGAACAAGAACCTTCAATCGATCACGAGCACCGCAATTGCAGCGCCTCCACTTAGTCCACACGAACAGGAACCTTCAACCTTCGGTGCTAGCCGTTCTTGGATGAAGAATGAGGGAACTTGAGCGGATTAGGGTTTAGAGAAATTCACAATTTCTCAAATACGAATTAGGGTTTAGAGAAATTCAGAATTTCTCCAAAAAAGTGTGTGAGACTAAACTTCATAAGGCTCTATTTATAGAGTTTCTTATGTGAGCTTCAGTTCACACGAATTTGGACTTCTTAAGCCCAATATTCGTTTTTCACTAATTGCACCCCCGCAATAAGTCTTACTTATTTTTCCCGTTTTAACTGTCCTTTTGTGTGTGACCCTGTAGGTTCTTATAACGTTGGCAATAATATATATCTTAATATTATAAACAGTGAGCGGTATCTAGCAACACATCACTGTTACCCAAGTTATAAGAATGTCATGTGATCTGACTAACCTTTCTGTGATAAACATCTTATGCATAATTACCCTTTTGTCCTCATGTCTATATTGAACACAAGGCACAGTATGTCATCCTTGTCTAGTTCAATATTGGGCCCATAGACATATCTCCCGTTATGTAGGAGGGACAAATCCCATCTAGGTCACTCATGTCCCTCAGCATGATTCGTGGGATACCCATCAACCAACTTTATAGTTATCCAGTTACGGATAACGTTTGAATGGCAACAAGGTATTACACTCCTACATCTAGGGTACACAGTGGTTTCAGGTCGAAGGATGGAATGCACCTTTTATCACTATGAGAATAACTTATGACATTTCATAACATTCTATGTAGTATTCTCATGGTGGGTCAATCCGATATAAAGTTACCCTTAACATTTATATCTATGTGAAGACTTGATAACTCATTATCTATGATCAGTGAGACGTGATCATCAATCTACCAACATAATAGTCTCTATGCTTTAATGTTATCCCATTTCATATTAAACCTTGACTACGGATACTTTAAGAATAGTGTTCTAAAGTTAATGTAATCTCACGATTAAGTCTCACTTAATGTTTCATTACATGAACAATCTATTCTAGGGACTTTATTATTTTGGAAAACAAACATAATAAAGAAATGCCTTATTATATATATTTAATATATATAAATCATGTCACAATACAAAAGCAAATGCTATCAAATAGATTGGCTTTTAGGGCTTACTCCAACAATCTCCCACTAGCACTAAAGCCAATCAAATGTTCATCTAACATTTATCGGTTAGCATGAGCATCGAGCAACTTCTTAGCAAGATGCTACATTAGTGGATAAGGAACTATTTCCTATGTTGGTATCTTACATATCTTTTCAAAGTTACTCTTTCGATCTCTATCGAAATAGAAAGGTGTCTATATATATCTGAATCGTTGGTGAGATCTATTCCTTTGTTTGCAAGATTAAATCATTATCATCACTAATGTGATTAATGAAATCTGCAACGATGGAAACATAGTTTTAGCTCAATCCTGAACTAAACGATCCAAATCAAATATTTGACCTTTGTAATAGAAATAGACACTTTCTTAAGCTTATTAGCTTACAGTGTTTATATCTGACATAAATTTGAATTTCAATACAATGTATCGGATTGGAAACTAACATCATTATAACTTATTTACAATGATCTTTTCCATACCTACCTATTTCAAAAGATAGTCCTTAGTTCCTTTAAGGTACTTAGGGATATTCTTGAAGGTCAATTAGTGTCAAACACTAGATTCAATTTTGGTACTTACTGATTATGCTATAAGCATATGGTGTATCTGGTGTTGTACATATTATATGGTGTACATGACTGATCCATTTGCCAAAGCATGTGGATTCTTTTCATGTATCTCTTTCTCATCCAATGAGACGTGACATTGTCTTTTGAACAAATAAAATCATTTGTTGCGTCAACAATCTATCTCTATAGATTATGATTCCTAACTCTTTAGGAAGTCTCGCCTATTTCATCAAGAGATATTTCCTTAATCATGTCTTACATGTATGAGGAAAATGTTTTGATGATTAATATGTCATCCACACATGATACCAGATTAAGATAATTACTCCCACTAACCTCCTTGTGTGCACAAGAATTATATTTGTCCTTTATTAATTCGTTTTCATAAAACTTCATAAATAAGAACAAATAATTCAACTTCTGAGAACTTGATCCAATCAAAATTAGATTGCTACAATTTGTATACCTTTCAAGCATCCTTTGGATTGAGAAAACCCTATGTATATGTCTAACACATATATATGAGGTCATTCCAATTAAGGAATGCAACTTTGTCATCCATCTGCCAGAACATGTAGTATAACAATTGTAACTAGACTACGATCATGGTTTCATCATAATTTGCATTTTGATTTTGTGTGAAACCTTTAATAATTCATTACATCTTAAATGTAGTCTCCATATCATCCATGTCAGTCTTCTATAAGAAAACTCACTTTTATCGTCTGAGTCTTACTCATCTTAATGACATAACCATTATCACATAAGGTCTGTGTACATGGATTCTATATAAGATTCTATGGCATTTAGCCACTTCTCAGAATTTAGGTCATTTACGACCTTTTACACAAGTTAAATATTCATCTTCAATGAAAACCATATCACCTTGTTAAGTCATGATAAAATCATACTTCCCAGCCTTGTGATATGTTAGACTTGTCTAGCCTTACGTGCAACTCAAACGGTTGATCCTACATCAATCTTGAGGAACCAGTTTGTGTTCCCTTTTAAAATATTAATGTTGTGGTATTTGAATCATTCAAGTTCTATATCACTCCCATTGACTCTTTTAAGAGACACATTCCCACTCGAGGAATGCTTCAGTCTAGCAACAAAACAACTTTTGTCCTGAAGAGTGATGTAGGACTAGTATCCCTTAGTTTCCTTAGGATACTTCCACATTCATCCAATTTGGAATTAAATTTATCTGATAAATTTTCAATCCAAACTATCATAAAGGCAAACTAGGTACTTTACCTTCATATCAAATATGATGTCTTTATGATTACTTTTAGAAGGCAGAGCTAGTTATGGGTGAAGAATAACTATAAGTAGAGAAATTACAACAAAGAGTCAACGACATATAATTAAACTATCTTAAATCAAATCATGTCAAACATGATGCGATAAAATAGTTATTATATTCCTTAACTAAGTATTTACCATTATGACTTGTTCATATGATTTTGATAAGCATCCTTCTCGAATCTAGTCATAGTAGGTTGCTAGAGAGTATAGTTCAAGAACTCATAGTTTTTCTCGCATTTGAGAACAATTCTCAATTGTGTACCAATTCAGAAACACTTTTCTGAAATTCTTGTCCTTCATAAGGACAATATAATTTGTATTGTATTCCAAAATTCTAATTACAGAGATATGTAAAACTTTGTATTATGATTAAATCATTTTAATACGGACTTTTATTAAAATGCTCCCACTATTTTATTCAAACCAAATGACCTTCAAGCATATGATTCGGAAAATCCCGTTGGAAGATTTTCTAGTGAGAATGAGATCCATATTTCACTTTGTTTTAAGTCAGCGTTGGACTGATTACACAAAACTTAGTTTATTTAGGTAGGAAACTCCTTTCCAATTGTATCTCATACAACTCTCATATCCTTTCCGTTGGGTAAATAACACTTATTTTATTTTTAATCCATCATATGGAATAACCCAACGCTTGCTTCTAATATCATATAATCATATTATATTTATTTAGTTAAGTTAACCCAAAGAATAGCCCTCGGATAAACTGGTTATCTCACCGCAACTTATCAATATAGACAATGCACTTTACGTTGGCAAAACCTACATTAATCGATATTGATCTTGAAGGGTGCTATTCTTTGGAAAGCATAAAACTTAATATATTATTTGAAGGATTTTTAATTAGTTTGATCTCACCTCACCACGGCTTATATATCATATATATTCGCACTCCAATCATTCAAGCATGCATAACAATTAAACAAAATAAAAGTGACATGATTATGACCCCTAACGTTGTGATTCTCTCAAGCCAATGAGAGAATCTAAACTAGTCCTAGAAACGACCTTGCTTCTCCAAGCTAGACCTCTAGGGTTGTTCAAGCGTCAGGATTCTTCTTACTTCCTTGTATTCTAATTATATTAGAAATAAGAAAAACTCGTTTTACATACGAGGGAGTGGATGAGAGGAGAATGTACATATAGAATTTGAGAGAGATAGGCACGACACGCAGGCCGTATTTCAAAAACCCAATAAATAGAATTATAAGACTAAGACCATAATCACTCACAACAAAATAATAATAAACACACTTTTATCATTATTATTAAAATTAAAGTCTCATAATTAAATAAATTAAATTAAAATCCGGCGATTGATCAAACTACGCAAAGTTAGCAATTAAATTTGATTCAAACCTTTTAATTCACAATTAAATCTTTCGAATCAAAATTTGCTAAAATAAATAATATTATTTTAAAGTAGAATCAAATCTTTGACAATTCTCCAATTACCAAATATTGCAATTTATTTAATCAAAACGTTTTTGAATAAAATATTTTCCAAAATTGGTAATATTATCTTTTAAAACAATTTCAAAAGATATTTCTAAAATTTTGAAACGATTTCAAAATTAAATATATTTCGAATCAAAATTTGCTAAAATAAATAATATTATTTTAAAGTAGAATCAAATCTTTGACAATTCTCCAATTACCAAATATTGCAATTTATTTAATCAAAACGTTTTTGAATAAAATATTTTTCCAAAATTGGTAATATTATCTTTTAAAACAATTTCAAAAGATATTTCTAAAATTTTGAAACGATTTCAAAATTAAATATATTTGTCAAAATCACTTTGAATTACCATCTAATTTTGCATCAACATTTGATACGTTTTACAAACCCTAATCATAATGACACAACAATTGCATCATTATGAAATATGTGATCGAGTAACATGTTTCTCTTGTTAAGATAATCAATACGTTGATGATTCACCAGAAACGGTTCCGAAACATCAAACCAATCGATAACCATAAACAGAAACATGGTTTGGCCAATTTTAATTCCTTTATTATTTAATTGATTCTAATATGTTTAAACATTTTAAACATAAACGAATTAAACAGAAACATGTTTAAACAATTTAAACAGACACGTGATTAAACAATTAAACAGAATCGCGATTTAAACAATTCAACAGAATCGCAATTTAAACAACCTTTGCTTTAAACAGAAACGTGATTCAAATGTTTAAACAGAATAGCGATTTTAAACAATGTTTAAACAATTTAAACATAAACGTGATTAAACAAAACAATCCGATTCAAGGTTTCGTAATGAACGGTTCATTAATGAAACCCTAATTGTATCAACCTTTGACACAATTTTTGAAACTCTAACCGATTCTGTTTCCATAATAATACAACACTTGTATTTTTATGAATCCTAATACAACAATCATTCATCAAAACGTTTCAAGATTGTTGTTCATTATAGATGATTGACTCATGAATGCTTCACCAGTATCGGATTCCGAAGCACATGCTCACAATCACCCATTATTCACGCCAATCACAAAATATTCTGATGAACAATATAATCGGTATATCACATATACCAACGTCATATTAGAATTATATATCACATATATAAATTAAGATTAATCAATCACATCTTATTAATTCTTGTTCTTATTATTATTAATATAGATTCATAATCATATCATATTAATAAACGGTAACAAACATTAAAACCGATCCATGATTTCACAAGTGGCTCTGATACCACTGAAGGAAAACGTAACTGTTTATCAAAGATAAAACGCAGCGGATTTTTAAAATTTTATTTTCCTTCAATGGATCCATGTGAAAGATCATGGTCAAGAATATATTGTTACCTTTGAAGAACTGATGCTTTCTTTCGCGAACAAGGAGCTTTCGATCACGAACACGAACTGCCTTTCGATCACGAACAAGAAACACCGTATGATCACGAACAAGAACCTTCAATCGATCACGAGCACCGCAATTGCAGCGCCTCCACTTAGTCCACACGAACAGGAACCTTCAACCTTCGGTGCTAGCCGTTCTTGGATGAAGAATGAGGGAACTTGAGCGGATTAGGGTTTAGAGAAATTCACAATTTCTCAAATACGAATTAGGGTTTAGAGAAATTCAGAATTTCTCCAAAAAAGTGTGTGAGACTAAACTTCATAAGGCTCTATTTATAGAGTTTCTTATGTGAGCTTCAGTTCACACGAATTTGGACTTCTTAAGCCCAATATTCGTTTTTCACTAATTGCACCCCCGCAATAAGTCTTACTTATTTTTCCCGTTTTAACTGTCCTTTTGTGTGTGACCCTGTAGGTTCTTATAACGTTGGCAATAATATATATCTTAATATTATAAACAGTGAGCGGTATCTAGCAACACATCACTGTTACCCAAGTTATAAGAATGTCATGTGATCTGACTAACCTTTCTGTGATAAACATCTTATGCATAATTACCCTTTTGTCCTCATGTCTATATTGAACACAAGGCACAGTATGTCATCCTTGTCTAGTTCAATATTGGGCCCATAGACATATCTCCCGTTATGTAGGAGGGACAAATCCCATCTAGGTCACTCATGTCCCTCAGCATGATTCGTGGGATACCCATCAACCAACTTTATAGTTATCCAGTTACGGATAACGTTTGAATGGCAACAAGGTATTACACTCCTACATCTAGGGTACACAGTGGTTTCAGGTCGAAGGATGGAATGCACCTTTTATCACTATGAGAATAACTTATGACATTTCATAACATTCTATGTAGTATTCTCATGGTGGGTCAATCCGATATAAAGTTACCCTTAACATTTATATCTATGTGAAGACTTGATAACTCATTATCTATGATCAGTGAGACGTGATCATCAATCTACCAACATAATAGTCTCTATGCTTTAATGTTATCCCATTTCATATTAAACCTTGACTACGGATACTTTAAGAATAGTGTTCTAAAGTTAATGTAATCTCACGATTAAGTCTCACTTAATGTTTCATTACATGAACAATCTATTCTAGGGACTTTATTATTTTGGAAAACAAACATAATAAAGAAATGCCTTATTATATATATTTAATATATATAAATCATGTCACAATACAAAAGCAAATGCTATCAAATAGATTGGCTTTTAGGGCTTACTCCAACAATCTCCCACTAGCACTAAAGCCAATCAAATGTTCATCTAACATTTATCGGTTAGCATGAGCATCGAGCAACTTCTTAGCAAGATGCTACATTAGTGGATAAGGAACTATTTCCTATGTTGGTATCTTACATATCTTTTCAAAGTTACTCTTTCGATCTCTATCGAAATAGAAAGGTGTCTATATATATCTGAATCGTTGGTGAGATCTATTCCTTTGTTTGCAAGATTAAATCATTATCATCACTAATGTGATTAATGAAATCTGCAACGATGGAAACATAGTTTTAGCTCAATCCTGAACTAAACGATCCAAATCAAATATTTGACCTTTGTAATAGAAATAGACACTTTCTTAAGCTTATTAGCTTACAGTGTTTATATCTGACATAAATTTGAATTTCAATACAATGTATCGGATTGGAAACTAACATCATTATAACTTATTTACAATGATCTTTTCCATACCTACCTATTTCAAAAGATAGTCCTTAGTTCCTTTAAGGTACTTAGGGATATTCTTGAAGGTCAATTAGTGTCAAACACTAGATTCAATTTTGGTACTTACTGATTATGCTATAAGCATATGGTGTATCTGGTGTTGTACATATTATATGGTGTACATGACTGATCCATTTGCCAAAGCATGTGGATTCTTTTCATGTATCTCTTTCTCATCCAATGAGACGTGACATTGTCTTTTGAACAAATAAAATCATTTGTTGCGTCAACAATCTATCTCTATAGATTATGATTCCTAACTCTTTAGGAAGTCTCGCCTATTTCATCAAGAGATATTTCCTTAATCATGTCTTACATGTATGAGGAAAATGTTTTGATGATTAATATGTCATCCACACATGATACCAGATTAAGATAATTACTCCCACTAACCTCCTTGTGTGCACAAGAATTATATTTGTCCTTTATTAATTCGTTTTCATAAAACTTCATAAATAAGAACAAATAATTCAACTTCTGAGAACTTGATCCAATCAAAATTAGATTGCTACAATTTGTATACCTTTCAAGCATCCTTTGGATTGAGAAAACCCTATGTATATGTCTAACACATATATATGAGGTCATTCCAATTAAGGAATGCAACTTTGTCATCCATCTGCCAGAACATGTAGTATAACAATTGTAACTAGACTACGATCATGGTTTCATCATAATTTGCATTTTGATTTTGTGTGAAACCTTTAATAATTCATTACATCTTAAATGTAGTCTCCATATCATCCATGTCAGTCTTCTATAAGAAAACTCACTTTTATCGTCTGAGTCTTACTCATCTTAATGACATAACCATTATCACATAAGGTCTGTGTACATGGATTCTATATAAGATTCTATGGCATTTAGCCACTTCTCAGAATTTAGGTCATTTACGACCTTTTACACAAGTTAAATATTCATCTTCAATGAAAACCATATCACCTTGTTAAGTCATGATAAAATCATACTTCCCAGCCTTGTGATATGTTAGACTTGTCTAGCCTTACGTGCAACTCAAACGGTTGATCCTACATCAATCTTGAGGAACCAGTTTGTGTTCCCTTTTAAAATATTAATGTTGTGGTATTTGAATCATTCAAGTTCTATATCACTCCCATTGACTCTTTTAAGAGACACATTCCCACTCGAGGAATGCTTCAGTCTAGCAACAAAACAACTTTTGTCCTGAAGAGTGATGTAGGACTAGTATCCCTTAGTTTCCTTAGGATACTTCCACATTCATCCAATTTGGAATTAAATTTATCTGATAAATTTTCAATCCAAACTATCATAAAGGCAAACTAGGTACTTTACCTTCATATCAAATATGATGTCTTTATGATTACTTTTAGAAGGCAGAGCTAGTTATGGGTGAAGAATAACTATAAGTAGAGAAATTACAACAAAGAGTCAACGACATATAATTAAACTATCTTAAATCAAATCATGTCAAACATGATGCGATAAAATAGTTATTATATTCCTTAACTAAGTATTTACCATTATGACTTGTTCATATGATTTTGATAAGCATCCTTCTCGAATCTAGTCATAGTAGGTTGCTAGAGAGTATAGTTCAAGAACTCATAGTTTTTCTCGCATTTGAGAACAATTCTCAATTGTGTACCAATTCAGAAACACTTTTCTGAAATTCTTGTCCTTCATAAGGACAATATAATTTGTATTGTATTCCAAAATTCTAATTACAGAGATATGTAAAACTTTGTATTATGATTAAATCATTTTAATACGGACTTTTATTAAAATGCTCCCACTATTTTATTCAAACCAAATGACCTTCAAGCATATGATTCGGAAAATCCCGTTGGAAGATTTTCTAGTGAGAATGAGATCCATATTTCACTTTGTTTTAAGTCAGCGTTGGACTGATTACACAAAACTTAGTTTATTTAGGTAGGAAACTCCTTTCCAATTGTATCTCATACAACTCTCATATCCTTTCCGTTGGGTAAATAACACTTATTTTATTTTTAATCCATCATATGGAATAACCCAACGCTTGCTTCTAATATCATATAATCATATTATATTTATTTAGTTAAGTTAACCCAAAGAATAGCCCTCGGATAAACTGGTTATCTCACCGCAACTTATCAATATAGACAATGCACTTTACGTTGGCAAAACCTACATTAATCGATATTGATCTTGAAGGGTGCTATTCTTTGGAAAGCATAAAACTTAATATATTATTTGAAGGATTTTTAATTAGTTTGATCTCACCTCACCACGGCTTATATATCATATATATTCGCACTCCAATCATTCAAGCATGCATAACAATTAAACAAAATAAAAGTGACATGATTATGACCCCTAACGTTGTGATTCTCTCAAGCCAATGAGAGAATCTAAACTAGTCCTAGAAACGACCTTGCTTCTCCAAGCTAGACCTCTAGGGTTGTTCAAGCGTCAGGATTCTTCTTACTTCCTTGTATTCTAATTATATTAGAAATAAGAAAAACTCGTTTTACATACGAGGGAGTGGATGAGAGGAGAATGTACATATAGAATTTGAGAGAGATAGGCACGACACGCAGGCCGTATTTCAAAAACCCAATAAATAGAATTATAAGACTAAGACCATAATCACTCACAACAAAATAATAATAAACACACTTTTATCATTATTATTAAAATTAAAGTCTCATAATTAAATAAATTAAATTAAAATCCGGCGATTGATCAAACTACGCAAAGTTAGCAATTAAATTTGATTCAAACCTTTTAATTCACAATTAAATCTTTCGAATCAAAATTTGCTAAAATAAATAATATTATTTTAAAGTAGAATCAAATCTTTGACAATTCTCCAATTACCAAATATTGCAATTTATTTAATCAAAACGTTTTTGAATAAAATATTTTCCAAAATTGGTAATATTATCTTTTAAAACAATTTCAAAAGATATTTCTAAAATTTTGAAACGATTTCAAAATTAAATATATTTCGAATCAAAATTTGCTAAAATAAATAATATTATTTTAAAGTAGAATCAAATCTTTGACAATTCTCCAATTACCAAATATTGCAATTTATTTAATCAAAACGTTTTTGAATAAAATATTTTTCCAAAATTGGTAATATTATCTTTTAAAACAATTTCAAAAGATATTTCTAAAATTTTGAAACGATTTCAAAATTAAATATATTTGTCAAAATCACTTTGAATTACCATCTAATTTTGCATCAACATTTGATACGTTTTACAAACCCTAATCATAATGACACAACAATTGCATCATTATGAAATATGTGATCGAGTAACATGTTTCTCTTGTTAAGATAATCAATACGTTGATGATTCACCAGAAACGGTTCCGAAACATCAAACCAATCGATAACCATAAACAGAAACATGGTTTGGCCAATTTTAATTCCTTTATTATTTAATTGATTCTAATATGTTTAAACATTTTAAACATAAACGAATTAAACAGAAACATGTTTAAACAATTTAAACAGACACGTGATTAAACAATTAAACAGAATCGCGATTTAAACAATTCAACAGAATCGCAATTTAAACAACCTTTGCTTTAAACAGAAACGTGATTCAAATGTTTAAACAGAATAGCGATTTTAAACAATGTTTAAACAATTTAAACATAAACGTGATTAAACAAAACAATCCGATTCAAGGTTTCGTAATGAACGGTTCATTAATGAAACCCTAATTGTATCAACCTTTGACACAATTTTTGAAACTCTAACCGATTCTGTTTCCATAATAATACAACACTTGTATTTTTATGAATCCTAATACAACAATCATTCATCAAAACGTTTCAAGATTGTTGTTCATTATAGATGATTGACTCATGAATGCTTCACCAGTATCGGATTCCGAAGCACATGCTCACAATCACCCATTATTCACGCCAATCACAAAATATTCTGATGAACAATATAATCGGTATATCACATATACCAACGTCATATTAGAATTATATATCACATATATAAATTAAGATTAATCAATCACATCTTATTAATTCTTGTTCTTATTATTATTAATATAGATTCATAATCATATCATATTAATAAACGGTAACAAACATTAAAACCGATCCATGATTTCACAAGTGGCTCTGATACCACTGAAGGAAAACGTAACTGTTTATCAAAGATAAAACGCAGCGGATTTTTAAAATTTTATTTTCCTTCAATGGATCCATGTGAAAGATCATGGTCAAGAATATATTGTTACCTTTGAAGAACTGATGCTTTCTTTCGCGAACAAGGAGCTTTCGATCACGAACACGAACTGCCTTTCGATCACGAACAAGAAACACCGTATGATCACGAACAAGAACCTTCAATCGATCACGAGCACCGCAATTGCAGCGCCTCCACTTAGTCCACACGAACAGGAACCTTCAACCTTCGGTGCTAGCCGTTCTTGGATGAAGAATGAGGGAACTTGAGCGGATTAGGGTTTAGAGAAATTCACAATTTCTCAAATACGAATTAGGGTTTAGAGAAATTCAGAATTTCTCCAAAAAAGTGTGTGAGACTAAACTTCATAAGGCTCTATTTATAGAGTTTCTTATGTGAGCTTCAGTTCACACGAATTTGGACTTCTTAAGCCCAATATTCGTTTTTCACTAATTGCACCCCCGCAATAAGTCTTACTTATTTTTCCCGTTTTAACTGTCCTTTTGTGTGTGACCCTGTAGGTTCTTATAACGTTGGCAATAATATATATCTTAATATTATAAACAGTGAGCGGTATCTAGCAACACATCACTGTTACCCAAGTTATAAGAATGTCATGTGATCTGACTAACCTTTCTGTGATAAACATCTTATGCATAATTACCCTTTTGTCCTCATGTCTATATTGAACACAAGGCACAGTATGTCATCCTTGTCTAGTTCAATATTGGGCCCATAGACATATCTCCCGTTATGTAGGAGGGACAAATCCCATCTAGGTCACTCATGTCCCTCAGCATGATTCGTGGGATACCCATCAACCAACTTTATAGTTATCCAGTTACGGATAACGTTTGAATGGCAACAAGGTATTACACTCCTACATCTAGGGTACACAGTGGTTTCAGGTCGAAGGATGGAATGCACCTTTTATCACTATGAGAATAACTTATGACATTTCATAACATTCTATGTAGTATTCTCATGGTGGGTCAATCCGATATAAAGTTACCCTTAACATTTATATCTATGTGAAGACTTGATAACTCATTATCTATGATCAGTGAGACGTGATCATCAATCTACCAACATAATAGTCTCTATGCTTTAATGTTATCCCATTTCATATTAAACCTTGACTACGGATACTTTAAGAATAGTGTTCTAAAGTTAATGTAATCTCACGATTAAGTCTCACTTAATGTTTCATTACATGAACAATCTATTCTAGGGACTTTATTATTTTGGAAAACAAACATAATAAAGAAATGCCTTATTATATATATTTAATATATATAAATCATGTCACAATACAAAAGCAAATGCTATCAAATAGATTGGCTTTTAGGGCTTACTCCAACAATTACATGATCTGCACATAGGTTTGTTTTCAATTATTTATTTATATTTGATCTGCCTAGTAATTTCTTTGATATTTTTTTGTTAAATCATGCCTGATGATTTGTGTCAACTACAGGCAAACAATATGAATTCAATAGGTCATGTTGTTTTTTCCCGCGTCGATCATCAAAAGGAATTCAAGCTAATGCAGATAGTCATTCTTGATCTAGAAGAGGGAGCATATGCCCTCGATATTGGTGGTTACAGGATGCCGGATATGTAGTTGTTGTATCAATTAGGTGGTTTTGCGCAAAGCATGTATTAAAAAATGCTAATATATCTGTTTGTTTTTCATATTTATGGACATGAGTGATTAGATATTTAAGTAAATTATATTGGTTTTAAGTAAATCATTTTGCTTCTACTAATATGTGCATCTTATGCAAGTTGTTACGAAAAGAAACATTTCTCTCTCGAAACCCATCACATCTTCTTTACTACTCAACGTCGCACTGAGATGACGAAATCACAAAAAATAAATAATTAAACGATGTGAAAATCACTTATTTAAATGAAAACAGATGAAAAAATATGTAAAGGAGTGATTGAGGATCAAGAAAGACCCAAAACCAACCCCCTTTGATTATATAATAATATTTTATTTTATTTTGACAAATATATAATATATGATGTTTATATTAAAAAAATATTTAAATTCCTTCAAAAAGAAATTATTATTTTTTTAAATGAATTAAACTAAATATAAGAAAGTTTCTTAAATTGGCGCTTATGTAGAGGATGTCTCCCGACTCGTTCTCGATTGTTGGAAAGGCGAGTGGAGTGTACTCTCAATGGTCCTGTGTGTGATGAGGAGATTGAGGATGAGCTTCACATATTTTTTAGGTGTGCAGTAGCCCAGAATAGTTGGTGTGCAGCTGGTCTGTCGTGTGTCTTACATAATGCTGCGTACCAACAAACTAATGCTATGGATCATATTTTCGCTGTTTGCAGCAATGAAAGTAGTGATACTGTTGGTAGAGTGGCTATGTTAGTCTGATGCATTTGACACAATCGTAAGGATAAGCTTTGGAATGATAATGTCCAGTTGCCACGTCAAATTGGAAGATATGCTTTTGATGCTTGGAATGATTGGTACTCAGTACATTGTGAGCGGGACTACAAAAGCAGATTTGTTAAGGTGGAAAAAACCAGCTCTAGACTGGGTAAAATGTAACGTTGATGTTGCCTTTGTGTCTGACTCTGGAAGGACCTCGGTGGGATTGTGTTTTCGCAATAATAGTGGTCATTTCATGGCTGGTATGACACATTGGCAGCAAACTGTGATTTCATCTGTAGAAGGAGAAGCATGGGCTTTACTTTTAGCAATGGAAGAAGCTAAATATAGAGGATTGAATTAGGGATGACAGGAAAACCCAAACCCAGCAGACCCACCCGAACCCAAACCCAAGTCAATGGGCAAAACCCGAATTGACTGGATTTGGGCGTGGGTTCGGGCGACACCCGAAACTATAGGCGTGGGTTTGGGATCACCTAAACCCACACCTGAAACCCATACACCCACCCGAATATTGTAAAATTACCTAATTAACTCTAAGTATATATATAAGTGTAAAAAAAATTAGGGTTACAATCCCACATTTTTTCACACACACGAATCACTCGGCAGCCGACCCCTCCCTATCTTCACTCACTCACGCGGTCATACACTCAGTCTCACATTCTTTGAGAATAGAGAGAACTTACTAGTGACCTTAATGCTTGTGGGTCTATCTTGAAAGTTTATGTTGAACTTTGATGTTATTGTAGTATTATATTTTGTCATTTGCAAACTATGTTAAACTACGGTATTTGGCCATTTGCTTGTATTTTGTATTTTTTCATTTTATCGAAAAGAATTCGGGCCGAGTTTTGGTAGGTAATTAATTAATTATGCGTGTTTTAGCTATGAGTTTTGGGTTTGGGTGGAAAAACCCGAACCCAATGGGTGTGTGTGTGTGTGTTTTGATTTGCCACCCACACAACCTTTGGGTTTGGGTGTTTGTTATGGGCGTGAGTTTGGATATTGTAAAACCCTCACCCATGGGCACCCATTGCCATCCCTAGATTGAATCGAGTTCAATTTGAAAGTGATTCGAAAATTTTGATAGAGGCCATTCATATGAAGCGTAGAGGCAACTCTGAGTTTCTGTCAATTGTTCATGATATCCTTAGTCTTATGTCATCTTTTATAAACTTTGAGGTTAAGTTCGGTAGGAGGCAAACGAATTTGGTTGCTCATACTCTTGCTAGGGCGGCCAATTCTTGGTCTAGCTTCCATAGATTTGAGAATATTCCCTTATGTATTGAACATTTAGTTTTTAATGAAATGCAGTAAGTTTGTTTGATTAAAAAAAAAAAAATTTCTTAAATTGAACATAATTTTTAATGTAAATATTCGTCAGGTAAATAAAGAATAGGGTCGCGTATATAATTTTCCTCAATTAAGGAATTTTGTTTCCCTACGAGTAAATAAAGATCTATATATTAAAGTTTTAGGTTCCGTTTGGATTGATGAAATATAATGGAATGAAGCGGAGCGGGATGCAATAAAATAATGTTCTATTGTTTGGATTTACAATATAATAATGGAATGGAATATGATGGAATTGATTCCATCAAATACTATCATTTACCTTCAATTTAGTTCATCTCCTTATTAAAATATCCAAACAATGAAATAGAAGATTTATTCCGCTCCGCTCCATCTCATACCACTCCACTCTATTCCGCTTCGCTCAATTCTGTTACATTCCATCAATCTAAACAGAGCCTTAGTGTAATATTAACTATAATTGATATAAAATTAAAATTATATAAAAATAGGGTTAGTATGGTATTATTTTTTTTTTATATTAAATTCATCCATTCAAACACATCACTCTATTGTTAAAAATAGAAAAAACTAAATCAAATATTTCCTCTCATCTCATATTGTACTGCTTTCATTTTTTTTAATCAAATCATTCCTTCAAAGAGCTCTATTGGTATATGGACATGGTAGTCCATTATTGAGAAGATTCATGTCAAGAGTAGTTTCGAGTACATCAGGAGAATCAACCGTTGTGGAATCTTCGTGTATATTTGTTGTCCCAACAAAATTAGCATGCTAGTAAAACTAAGATCATGTTTTGAACCAAAAAATAAAATAAAATTAAGGTCATATACTAGTAAAGCTAGAAACAAAGGATACTTAACAAAGCCAAAAATGCTCAAAATAAATATGGGAAGAAATTAATTATTAATTTTTTTTCTTTCTATTTTTAACATTAGGATGATGTGTCTAAATGGATGATTTTAATTGGTTGATAGTGTAAAACGATTTTACACTGTCAGAGTATTCTAATTAAACTCTTAATATTATATTCTTGATTTATGGATTTGAAATAATTTTGTGAAATATTTATATATTTGGTGATCATTAATGTGAGAATCATATATATGGTATTTGAGCCTAAAATATTATTTAAGAAAATCTTTTTTAAAGTTTTAACAATAATATGTGAATTATTTTGTTAAAGTGTTAAAATTGTGAAGTTATTTTAGAATTGTGAAGGTATTTGAGTCTAACGTTAGTACTATATCTAACACTACAAATATTATTTTTAAAGACTTCATAAGAGCTAATGTTGTATTCTTCTAAATCGTCAAAGAAATTTATTAAGTTATAAGGATATTTTATTAAGTTCTATTCTTGAAACAAGAAATGAAGAAATGTCGAATATTTCTATATATTACGACACATGTTTTGAATAAAATAAGTGGAACGAAAAAGTTATAAACCAGAAATTTATACTGCACTTATAAATATATTAGTGCAACTGAAACACAAATTGTTGTAAACCAACCAGAAGTTTACAAATTATGTGAAATTTATCATTGACAAGACCGGTTGGATTATCCCAGATCTATTGTGATGTGATTCGAAAAAAAAAAAGTTTTATAGATATGTATTGAAGGGCCTGAAGTTTCTTCAATCTCATATTTTTGTGTATTACTAGTTCCCATAGAAGTTGATAAGTCAAGTAAATGAACATCTTTTATCCTGAATATACATAAGGATATATTTGTAAACTTACAACCAGAAGTTTGTGAAATTATTTTCGTTACTAATTTGGTTAAGAGCTCATTTTACATATCATTTTTTTTATAAAGCATTCGATAAGTATTGTATGAAATTGATGGGTAATCTTGTGTCTAACTTACACGCCTAAAAAGAGAGGTAGTTAGTGGAGAAAGTAAATTGTGCAGTTACTATTGTGTTATTTTAAGTATAAGTTAAGGGCAATATTTGAAACTCATTTATCCTCTTTATCTATTAGTGAATGATAATCTTCTCATTATGAAAAAGCCACCCCAAACTCATCTATCCTCTTTATATATAGTATTTATATATAGTATAGATATAGAATAGATATAGCGCTATATGTGATAAGAGATAATGAGGATCATGAACTAAAGTCTATTGAAAATTATAGACAACACAATGATTGTCTAAATGAAATGATGCAATTGTTACGTAATTAAAGTTACTTTGCAAAGTAAAAGACTTTTGAACCAGCCGTCCATACTTCTGAAGATGTAAAAATGATGAGATACGAATCAATTTTTGTGTGAATAGAAAATGTTGAAATACAAATATTAAAAGTTTTTCATTGATCATGATTCATGAATACAAACATTCACACAGAAATGCCAATGGCGTTTCCTCCATTATTACATCCATTTCAAGAGGGACTAATTCGTTCGACTCTACCTAACATGGCAAATTCATCACATTTACTCGATCTTACCATTCAACCACACAGTCAGCACCTTTAACCACAGAATTCAAAGAGCCAAATCAGGTTAATCCATTGCAAGCAACCAATCCCTGAAATTTCCTCAACATCAATCCTTTGTTTATTTCAGTTATACACTTAAAATTTAGTTTCTACACCATGCTAATAGTAATTAGAAATGATGGTTGGAATCAATGGACAATGATATTTCTACAGTGTGCTTTTTATTTTACAGTTATCACAATATTCGAAAGTTTTGCCAAAATTATTTTCTTTCTACTAGGTTTACTTGATTGTTGTATAAACTTATTATGTACACATTTGATACAATTTGCAATCTACCTTACTGAAGAGTGGGAGGATGAACTTCATAATGCACCACAAATAACCTTTACAACAACTTCTCCCGAGTAGCGGAGACTTGGATGGTAAGCAACCCTAAAAAAAATCTAGTTAACTTTTGACATGGAGAGGTAGTGGACTCTTTTGTTCCATGTCGATGCAGGTACCGGACCAGCAGGTTAGATGAAAGAAACACTTTGATTTTCATTCTTCATATGATGATATATGTTTTCGTCACGTTGAACAAATTTGATATTTGTATTTGCTCTATATCCGTGTGAGTATTTATTAAGTGGGTAATCTGTGGATTTTGAAGTATCGCGAATATTAAAAGATATCCATGGATGATAATTTTTTTTCTTCTAATTATCTGAGACTTTTTTAAACAATTAACACAATAATTTTCATACATTTCACTTTCAGTTTAACAGCAAAGTCACCACATTTTTCTTGTCTTTGCCAAAACTTAATATAATATTAATATATTTCTCTTTAAAAGAATAATATAAAGTTTCACTTAGCAACAATTTAAGCTTATGAACCTTTGTTAAAACAAGTTTAATGATTTTGATTTCGAGGAGGACTAGCAATACATTCTCCAACACACATGTTAACACACTCTTTTTTATTAGATTAAATGTACATAAATCCCATAAAAAATATACGGGTCCGCATTATTTCATAGAACCCATTTGAATTTCAACGAATATAAGAGAGTGTGTTAGAACGTGTGTCCCTAACATTATTCTTTGGATCTCCATTGTTTTTTCTCTCATATTCTCATTTTATGTGTTTTTCTTTTTCATCATATTTTTTCTTTCATCCTAACTTTTTTATTTTTATTTTCTCTCTCCTCAACAAACAATTGCACTCTTGTTACACGGGATGTGATTCAAATTCCAAGTTTAATAACCGGTAGTTAAAGTGGTACGAGTCTTGGGCCCCACAAGTAGATGCAGTGACGAAGCTAGTAGAGGGACCAGAAGAGGCCACGGTCGCCCCTAATTTTTTTTTTTATATTAGTATATTATATTACAGTATATTATTAGTTTAATTTCACTTTTGACCTCTCTATTTTATTAAACTCGTGAAAGTGGTCTCCCTTTTGTAATTCAACTTTTTGGACCATATTTATACATTTGTTGGAAATTTGATCTCAGCAAATAGTTTCTCCCCTAAAAATCGTATTTGTTGAATCAAAAAGGTGATTTATTACACTAATATTGAATTTAATGATAAAATATATATTTTTAGATTAAAATTAACTTTTTTTAACGCAAAAGTCACAATTTTTATGTAAAAATACATGAGTTGAGCTCAAAATTTCAATAAATGTGAAAATAGAGAGGGCAAAAAGTTCAACTAAAAAAAATGGCTCATAAAATGCAGATTCACAATATTAACATTAAATTTATCTTATAATTTCTTATATACGTTATGCTTTAAAAATTAGTTTTTTCTTTACTAAATTATATTTTTAATTTCGGCCCCCTAGCCTTAAATCTTGGCTTCGTCCCTGAGTAAATGGTAAGAGATTCACTTACTGACTCATGTGTAAGGTAAGTTTGGGGGAGAGGATTCACTTTGTGTTTCTTGCAAGTGTTCAAGTAAAATTCAACTTTAATCGTTCACGCGGGAGTCAGTTTTCTAATTAGATTCTTTATAGCAAACAATTTATAACATCCATCTGATAAATCATTTAAAATTGAATAGACAAAAAAAAATAAATATAAGAAAAGTTAACCATGCACATGAGAAACTTTATAAAATTAATATCATACTTTTGTAACATCAGATTAACTCAAAATTGAAAAAGAAGTCATTGAAGATTAAAAAGAGATGCAATCAACAATATGAACCAAACGCTTATTAAAAAAAATATGAAGCAAACAAAGAAATTCTTAAACCACTCAAATAATGGAAACAAACTTAACAGTTTCCTATTAAAAAAAACAACTAAAACATGGTTACAAATGTTAAGAAAGTGTTAAGATAAAACTAACGGAATCAAATATTAAGTAAAACCAAAGGGACAATTATGAATAAACACAAATATTAAGAAGAAAAAAAAGGGAAAAATGAATAAACATGATTACATTATACTTGATATTACAGAATGTATTTGACTTTCAAATTTGGCTTATCTTCCTAGTTGTAACCGTCTCAACATGTGACGGTGCTCTTCTCTGTATAGTCTCTGCAACAATTTGTGGAATTAATTCTTCAATGAGATGTGGAAAAATTACGATGGAAATGTAAGAAGGAAATCCACACATTGAAAGAAATTGGTTTTTTCTGCATACTTTACAATTAAATTACTATAAAAAAATCAAAAGCTGGATAAAAAGTTAAAAGAAAATAGTATTTGGAGACAATAGTATGGAAGAGAAAATAACAAAGAGGCCGGAAGAGAAAGAGAAAATAGAAAGGAATGAGAAAGAAAACTACAATTTACAGTGAATATAGATCATTAGAAGTTAGTTTTTAAAAGAGCGTTATAAGTTATTTGTGTTTTTTATTTGTTATAGTTAGTTACTAAATATTTTGTAACCGTAAGAGTATATTTGGAATTAGAGGTGGAAAGAGGCTAGATCGGCCTACATAAGCCTACCGCCTAGCCTACATAGGCTCAGGCCAGGTCAGCCTATTTCTTTAAATAGAGCAGGCCAAGACTTTTTTATAGGCCTATTTAGCTAAAAAGGCCAGGCTCCAGGCCAATAAAAAAACCTATTAAGCCTACTAGACCAGCCTATTTAAGTAAATATGAATAATATTTTTACATCTATTGTTATTATATTTTAAAATTTGTATTTTGATTAAATTATAAATCTATTAACTTTTTCAGTAATTCAAGTTTATTAATCCACATTAATTTTTCACATATATAAATGTATTATTATAAACTAAAATCGAAATATGATGTCATATATAGTCAAATTCTCCAAAATATCATGTTAAATATCAAAAGAAAGTTTAATCTCATTGATTTATTTGTTCATTAGTAAATATGTTTATGTGAAATAGGCTTTTAAACAGGCTAATAGGCTATGTCAGACTTTCAAAAGACCAGACTCAGGCCTAAAAAATAAGCCTATGATAGGGCACAGGCCAGGCTCAGGCCTTTAATTTTTTGACAGGCCAGACTCAGACTTGGCAAAGTCTAGCTCGGCCTAGCCTATTTCCACCTCTATTTGAAATAAAAAAAAGGCTACACCAAAATTTGAGTATTCCATATATTATCGCTATATACATAGATATAGATAATATGTAACTCATTCTAAGCTTACTTTTTTTATTAGATTTTAAGTTTATAGGAAAAAAATATTAATATTAATTATATAATTTATATATATGTATATATAATTTATTAGATTTTGTTAAACTAATGGCTGCTAATAATAACCTACATTTGACAATGAGAAGAAAAACAGAGTAATGGCGGCTACCACATACCAGGGGTGTTCGCGGTGCAACGTGCTTTACTTTTGAGCATAAAAGTTATCCTAACTACGAGATAAAAATGTATGCGATTCGGTTGATTTTTAAAAAAAAGATCCAAATCAAACCAAATCAACACAAATGCGGTTAGAGTTGGTTCGGTTTGTGCGATTTATCGCGATATAAAAAATGACAACATTATCAACTTGTTACAAAATACATATAGGAAATTTTAATTTATTTTATTGTTTACATGATATAATATTTTTTTTTGGGTACAAATACATGATATAATATGCATATATATAAGAACTTATTTTTATTACCAACAATATAGTTCTTAATCGCGTAACATGATATGTTTTGACAATCTACTGTAGTACAATGTTTAATGTAATACATGTTTAATTCCTGTTTTATGTAATAAATGTTTAATTCTTTTAATACAACTCCAAATTTCCATGAAGTGTTGATGCCGCATAGATTATTTTTTTTTTGACGAAAATGTGCTTATAGCATTTCATTAATTAAAATGTGTTCAATACAATTTGGTATATCAACCAAAATATGAAAATTACCTGATAATGTGGCCACCTTAGCAAGTTTATGGACAACCTCATTTGCTTGTCTCCGCATAGATAACATGCATTTTTTCCATGTATATAAAGATTGAAAAATGAATGTCATCACCACAATCGAAATTGATACAACAGACGTTTTGGGATGACTAACCCACAATGTCAATTTTCACCAATGAAATATGCATTGATGATGCAGAAAATATTAATCCAATGTTATAAATCCCCTACATGAAACTAATGAAATTGTACCTAAACTTCTACATTCAAAAGTTGCAGCAACACTTACAAAACTAGACCACAGAAAAATGGTCATATGTTGTTTTGTCTGATGCATTACCAAAAAAATTCTGAAACCATTACTTGTCCTTCAAAGCAAAATGTCAAGTACTAGACATACCCAGTTCTCATGCAAATGTTGTTGTCATAGGCTGCATAATCGAAAACAAATAGTTTTTAGTAAGAAAAACAGTGCATAAATGGTTTGGCAATAACAACAAAAACATACAAAATTGTGGTGTGTGGACACACACAAAAATGAATGAATAAATAAAGAGAGCAACTTTAACTTCAATCAATTTACGCGAGTTAGCTCGAAATCATAAAGTCGAAATCCTTCGTCCATTGCTCCCTCCTAGTGATCGAGTACGTAATACAACCCCAAGTAAATTTATCACATTCGACCTCCTCTGCCATTATTTTGTGCTTGGTGGTTTATGCGACCATATGCCACCACCCTTATAGGAACATGATCAATGATATTCTGCATCATGCACACATTTTCTGTAGGACAAATACATATTTTAATAATATTTAGCACCTACTATAAACACTAAATCAATCAAGTAAAGCTCCAAATTAAGATAAACAAACATATACTACCTGCAGTTAAATGTTGATCTGCCAGCAGTTGCTGATTATGTAGTTGATGAACCTCTGCGATTTGTCCACCTTCTCCCCCAACCACTGAATTTACCCATCCTAACTCTTCGAAGTTTTGGACAAAATTGTGAAGGGGAAAATACCGGATCACGATACACATAGAATTGTAGTCGTTGTGGCAAATTCCACAAATCTAATAGTTATGTAACCCCGCCAACATTAGTTGACGCTGATAACGAAACTGTTCCCATACTTCAATCAGATGGATGTGGCCTTCCATCAAACTCCTATCAACCACCAGGTTGTACAACTTAGAAAATTGATTTCTTGTTGCTCTAAAACAAAGATAGTTGTCACGTTGCACTTCAAACTGGTTAGCAAATGTCTCAAGGAGGAGTCTGACAGCATCCATAACTACATTATCATGCAATGTCAGCATAAAAGATAACATCATGAACTTGGTGTTCTTTATAGACATGATCCATTCATGCAAAAGAAAATGAAACATCATCATAATCAAATATAACACCCAAACTTAAATGGGGCATTACTAAAAGTTTTCAAGAATAAAACATGAATTTCATTTAGAAATTTAAACAAATAAACATATCAAATATTTGAATCTAAGAAACACAAACACTAAATACAACACCGACACGTATGATTACATTAATTTATCTAATTGGGTCAAATTATTATCAGTGCAAACATGTCTCAACATCCGTGTATTCATGTTGTGTCCGGATTCCTTATTTCTGTCAGTGTTTCATAGATTCAAGTACAATAATTTACAAATAAGATGAGGAACATGCATAGCAAGTTATCAAGCATGAAACACAATTGAACCAAGTCCTTTTCAAATAAATCATCAAAATCACCATAAACATTTGTTCCAATAAATAACTACAACAACATATAGAACAAAGTTTCTACGTTTTTCTATATACCCTACATTGCAAAATAATAAATTGATTTCAGAAATCGAACACATAGAGGCACAAAGCAATGAAAAAAAATGGCCATAATATTAGGAAGAGAAGATGAAGAGTACACAAAACTTACTTGTTAGTGCAAAGTAGAGGATCAAACTCGCCCAAACTACTACACCAGTTAGCACCAATAGAGAGAGAAAGAGAGAGAGAGCGAGAATGTGCCGCACAAGTAACTGAACCTTTGAAATTATTATCAGTGCAAACGTGTGTCAGCATCCGTGTATCCGTGTCGTGTCTGGATTCCTTATTTGTGTCAATGTTTCATAGATTTAATTACAAAAAATTACAAACACGATGAGGAACATGCGTAGCAAGTTATCAAGCATGAAAAACAACTGAACCAAGTCCTTTTCAAATAAATCATCAAAACCACCATAAACATTTGGTCCAAAAAATAACTATAATTACATATAGAACAACTCGGTTTTAGTTCTCTAGTAATCAAAATACGAGGGAATTGAAATCAAATGTGAAAACAAAGTTTCTACATTTTTCTATTTACCCTACATTGCAAAATAATGAATTGATTTCAGAAATCGAACACACAGAGGCACAAAGCAATGAAAAAAATGGGCATAATATGAGGAAGAGATGATGAAGAGTACACGAAACTTACTTGTGAGTGCGAACTAGCCCAAGCTACTGCACCAGTTAGCACCAGTACAAAGAGAGAATGCAGCACGACGAAATGCAGCACCACTTGTACATTGATTGGATTGAATTGATATGGGTCGGATTGAATTGACATGGGCCGGATTGAATTTGCTAACTTTATTATGATTAATTGCCCCAATCGCTTGTCCTTTTTCTTGCTTTATCTTTTTTTTCTTCCTCTTTATCAAACTCGCATTCTAGTGTTGTTTATTGCACCAATTTCATGAATTAATTTGTTTATTTGAAGTGTGAATGGTGGAAAGTTTTTCAATCATCAAATTAGGTTGATCTGACGGTGAACTTGGTTGGAAGGAGTTCGATCTCCGCAACTGCGATTGGAAGTAGGCTGAAATCACTTGATGTCAAAGCTACCCCCAAACCAGATTAAACGGTAGTGAAAGGCTAAAATATTAGGTTGGTCAATGATAAAAAAATATTCAATAGGTTAAAATGTATAAATTTACTTTAAGTTGGTTTTCGTTGTTTTTTTTCTTTGTATTTTCAGTTATTTATTTAATAAAGAAATTTGACAAAAATAAATTCAATTGAGCTACTCCTTTATTAAATGATACTAGTACATTTATTATAAAAAAAAATGATAGAACATTTGTTTTTGCATACAATTAATAGTACTCCGTAATAAAAATAATAATCGGCTTTGTCAAAAAAAAATAAAATAATAAATAGTGTAAAATAATTTTACACGGTCATTCAATAAGACACCAATCTTTCATGTCATATAAATAAAATGTGGTGACATGGTGGAATACATGGTTGTTATTGATTGATAGTGTAAAATTATTTTACACTGTTAGTGAATATTCCTTTTTCTCAAATAATAATTGTTTGTATATATAATATAGATTTTTTTTGCAAGATATATGACTACATAATTAAATTTAACGAATCTCCAACATGTAACGATAATTAACTAAATTTACGTGTAGAGGTGGAAATAGGTTAGGCCGAGTTCGGCTTTGCCAATGAGATTAAACTTCCTTTTGATATTTAATATAATATTTTAGAGAATTTCACTATATAAGATATCATATTTCCATTTTAGTTTATAATAATACATTTATATATGTGAAAAGTTATATGGATTAATAAAATTGAATTACTGAAAAAATTAATAGATTTATAATTTAATCAAAATACAAATTTTAATATATAAATACCAATAGTTGTAAAAATACTATTCATATTTACTTAAATAGGCTGGTCTAGTAGGCCTAAAAGGCTTTTTGACCTGCTCTATTGAATCAGGGATGACAATTTGACTCATACCCAATGGGTACCCGCAAAAAATACACACAACGAGTAGGGTAAAAATCCGCATTTTGGTATGGGAACATGTATGGAAAATTTCCCATAGAAATGAGCGGGTATGGGTACGGGTACCTTAGTACCCACCCCGCCCCATACCCATATAGTACATATTTATTTATTTTATGAAGTTTATACATGAGTTGATTTAGAAGTAGGGACTAAAAGTGTTAATTGGTAATTTTTGAGGTACTAAAAGTAGAAGAAATTTTTTAGAGGGACTAAAAACAAAACTTGAAATATTTATAGGGACCAGAAACATCTTTATCCCAATAATATATGTACATCAGTTTATAAAAATACAAAATTATTAAACTATTACACATTTTTAATAAAATTTTTGTAATTTTTTTAATTTTATTAAAATGGTATGATATTTTATAATTTGCTCGATTTATTTTTAGCAAAAGTGTGGGTAAGGGGTATGGGTACGGGTACAAAGATTGTTACTCACACGGGTATGGGTATGGAAACGAGTATTTTTTTTCAAACTGTGGGTATGAGAATGGACACTATAGTACCCTACTCATACCCTACCCATTGTCATCCCTAAAATAGGCTGACCTAACCTGAGTCTATGTAGGTTAGGTCGTAGGCTCATGTCTGATCTGTTGAGGCAAAATCCCTAATTGATGTTTTAAAGATAACAAACCTCTTAATTATTTTTAAGTGTAATTCTAATCTTTTTGGTATCTAACAAGTGCTCTTGAGTGTTTTAATCAAGCTAGGAACAATTGAGCTATTTAGATCAAATATCATGTTTTTATTTTGATAAAAACAAAAGCTTGGAGAACGGTCTCAGATTGATCTCTGAAACCTGCGCAACATCATTTTCACACAATCAATGCAAAAGGACTTATGAATAAGTAAACTATGTACAAGACAAATGATCACTTTTATCTTGGGCTTCACTCACGAAATCTCTCCAAGTCCAAGAGATCATTTAAGGCAAAGGTTTCTCTCATGAATAGAGAACTTACTATGTTTACCAAGTTCTATGTTTGAACATGTGAAGATTGAGCATATGACATAAGGATATTTTTAAACTCAATTAATGGAACTGATCTTGTATGGACCATGGAAAATTAGATAGCACAACCTAGTCTTGGAATTGACTTGTACTTTAAAGGAATAAAGAAAGAACATTCTCCAATGTTGTTTCTGTTTCTCTATGACACTTGTACTTGCAACAAGGACATTATGGAACATCAAGTACAATCTCCAGCTGCTGTTGTTATCCATAACAGCTGGCCTTTTCGTGCTCTAGCCTCTTTGCTTCAAAAGGAAGAAATTCATTCACGCCAGAATTTGGAGAACGGTCTCAGACCAATGCTGGAAAGAGAAAATCTTCACTTAGAATGACACCAGCTTGCATACAGCTGTTCAAAGGTTATCCAAAAGCTGCACAACAGCTATAATTATTTGTTAAGCAACATACAACAATATTACAGCTCAACAACAGCTATACATACGCTCCTCTATCTTAAGTCAGAAGAAGAAACTTTGGAGATCGATCTCAGACTGATATGTTTTCTTCAAAATACATGAGCTGTCATTATGCAGAGCTACTAGCCGTTATTTTCAAGCTTCCAACGGATATACTTCATGGCCAAGACTCCCTGATCATCACTCATCTATATATAGAGGTCCTTGGCAACTTTGAAGAGCAAGAGTTTCCACTACAACTTCAACACTTGTTTTGTCATACAAGTTTTTATCTCGAGCTCTTCTTTTCTCTCACACTCAGATTTGTAATTCATATATATAGGATCAAAATATCCAGTGAGTGTTTTGAGAGTTTATCCATCCATTTTCAAAGCTTCTCATAGTGTATTGAGTGAATAGGCTTTGATTCCAAAATCCTTCATCATTGTAATCATTGGCTCAAGTTAGTACGTAACTACTAATTGAGTGACACCTTCATAGTCAGTGTGACTGAGGTAGATTAAGCTTGTAGGGCTTAGAAGATTATTTGGTCTTGGATCTAGATCAAAGAAAGTGTAACTTGAGATCATTAACATCTCTTAGTGGACAATCTCACAAGGAGTGTGGGGACTGGACTAGCCCAAGCATTTTGGGTGAACCAGGATAAATTGTTGTGTGCATTCTCTTCCCTACTCTGATTTAATTCGTGCAATCACTAATCACACAAATCACAATTTAATAGTTATATATATACTGTCAGAGAGTGTTGGGAGAACGTTCTCCAGACTGCAACACTTTTGAATATTTGTTTTAACTAACAATCTAATCATATTCTTCAAGTATATTGTGTTTGATAATTTTTATAGGGAATATTTTAAAGGTTCACAATTCAAACCCCCCTTTCTTGTGAAAAACTTTGCTACTTCAATTGGCATCAGAGCATTGACTCTAAGGATAAGCATCTAACAAGTGCTAGAGGAAAAGATTCAGGAAGGAAGTAATGGCTAAGAATGCAAAGTTTATATCTGAAGGAGGATCATCAAACAGACCACCTCTATTTGATGGTGATAACTATTACTATTGGAAGGACAAAATAGAGCTCTTTCTTAGATCACAAGATAACAACATGTGGCATGTATTGGAAGTTGGAGAATATGTTCCATTAGCTAAAGATTCAACAAATCCTAAACCTCAAGCTGAATGGACAACAACAGAAGCTGATAGAGTACTCGTCAATACTAAAGCTAAACTGTTTATTAAAAGTGCTTTGTGCAGGGAAGAATATGATAGAATAATGGAATGCAAAACAACAAAAGAAATATGGGAAACTCTGCAAACTCATCATGAAGGAACCAACAGTGTCAAAGAAACAAGAATAGACATTGGAGTGAGAAAATTTGAACTGTTTGAAATGAAGGAAGAAGAAACCATAGATCAAATGTATGGTAGATTCACAAGCATCATAAATGAACTCAACTCTTTGGGAAAAACATATGCTACACATGAAAGAATAAGAAAAAATTCTTAGATGTTTACCAAAGACTTGGAGACCAATAGTCACTGCCATCACAGTGGCAAAAGATCTCACTAAAGTATCACTAGAAGATCTTATTGGATCATTAAAAGCTCATGAATCTGTTCTTCAAGAAGATAAACCAAAAAGGAAGATGATTGCTCTTGAAACTCAATATGAAGAATGCTCTCAGAAAGATGAAACACTTTGTGAAGATGAAGAATCACTTCAAGAAGATGATGAAGAAGAATTAGCATTCCTATCAAGAAGAATTCAGAGATTGATGACAAGAAGAAATCAACTCAAGAAGAATTTTCAACCCAAAAGGAATGGAGCTAAGCAAAATACAATGTTATGGATGCAATCAATTTGGTCATTACAAAAATGATTGTCCAAAGAACAAACAGAAGAAGCCCTTCTTCAAAAAGAAATCCATGATGGCTACTTGGGATGATCTGGAAGAAGCTCAATCAGAAGATGAAGAACAAGAAGCAAATGTATGTCTCATGACACACTCAAATGCAGAAGAGGTAACACTTGATCCTTGTTCATCTTGTCAAAAAACTGAACATCTCTTTGATAACTTACTATATGACTCTCAAATCTTAAATCAAAAAAATGCTAAACTAAGAGATGAGATTACTGTATTAACAAAAGAAAGAGATGAATTTAAGAAAGAAAGCAGTCTTAAAAGTGAAGTTATCAAAGGTATGCAAACTGCTCACACAGAACTTTCTAAAAGATTTGAAATTCTTAGAAATGATCAAAAAGAATGTTTTGAGGTACTAAAAGAAAATAGTATTTTGAAAAAGACTATTTCAAAATTGGAAAATGATTTAACAAAGTTTTTTGACACTACTACAACTTTTGAAAATATTTTGGGATCACAAATTGGGTTTTATGATAAATCTGGTTTAGGACATAATCCTTATCAGAACAGAAAGCTATATGAAAAATGTCTCATTCCAAATAAAGAAAAGAATTTTCAAAAATACAAATGTGATTTCTGTCACAAGGATGGACATCTTGAAGCCTTCTGTTTCAAAAAGAAAGCAAGAAAACAAGTTTTCTATAGAACACCAGAACATTCTCAGAACAGTCTCAGAAACAGAAATTTTAGAAAACCTGTACATTGACATTCTCTGAACACTCTCAGAAGAGATGTCTATAAGAGAACACCTTATAAGAGATCATCTTATTCTCAGAGGATTCCTTATAAGAAATTTGAGACTAACACTCAAGGACCCAAGAAATTGTGGGTACCTAAAAACTTATTAAACTCAAATGTAGGAATGCCTTCTAGCAGTCAAGAAAAGGCCTTGCTACTTGGACAGTGGATGCTCAAGACATATGACAGGAGATAGGAACAATTTTCTGTCATTTGAAACAAGAGAAGGTGGATCAGTCTGTTGGAACAAAATGAGTTTTAATTATAAAACACCCTTAGTTTTGATGATAACAAGGTATTAAATGGACAATTGGTATTACTAATGAATGATCTAGTGTGCAGGAACAAAGTGAAAATATCATCTTCGTAGATCATCATTTGGGCATCTGAAGGACACAGTCTGAAGTGTTAAGGCTCTGAAAGTGCTGGAAGCATCAGAGCCTCTGAAGAAGTCCTCAGAGGCCAAAGAAAGAAACACAGTCTGAAGTGTGTGTACATCTTCAGAAGATCAAATAAACGATATCATCAGATCCTGAAGAACTCTCTCTGAAGAAAGACAGCTAATAACCAATGCAATAGTACAACAGTCCTGTCAAAGAGTACAACCATCTTGTCAACAAAAAGGAGAGTGTACAACCAACAGTTCTTTTCTCAACGTCTTTATACCTAGAGTATAAATAGAAGACATCCTCATAGAGAGAAGACTACTGGAAGATCATCTGAACTCAGAAAGATTCAAATCATATTCAAGCTGTGAACTGTGTTATTCTTTCTTGTGTAATATTCTAAGTTTAATATCTTTTGATATTACAGACTCTGAGCTTAGTGTTTAGAGAGTCTTGCTTAGAACTTTCAGTCCTACTTAATCTGTGAATTAAGTTAGTGTGTGAAGTCTCTTTGTCTTGTGTGACTTAGAGCAGGAAGTCTTAAGTCTTGTGTGACTTGAGCAAGGAAGTCTTAAGCTTGTGTGCTTAAGCAAGGAAGTCTCTAATCTTGTGTGATTAGAGCAAGGAAGTCTCTTCATCTTGTGTGACTTAGAGCAAGGAAGTCTCTTGCTTGTGTGCTAGAGCATTTGTTGTGTAATCTTTGTGATTATAGTAAAATCCCTTGGAAGTGCAAGGGGACTGAACTACTCTCGTTTTGTGAGAGGAACCAGTATAAAACTTCTGTGTGTTCTTTCTCTTTCTCTCTCTCTCTCACTGTTTTATTTGTGTTTTGTGTTTAGTCTAGTTTACCATATCCGCTGCATTTCTATATTTCTTAAAGCAAAAGAATCATTTTTCAAAACACAATTCAACCCCCCCTTCTTGTGTTTTTCACCTTCAATTGGTATCAAGAGCTCCGATTCTGTCTTTTCATCACTTCACATTGAGACAGTAAAAGATCTTTGAAAAACACTGTATGTCTGGGGAAGAAACATCTACACCTGCACCTATTCCTACATCTTCTAATTCAGATCTATCCAACGTTCAATACAACTACGACAACATGACCTCTACCTCTTCAGCGTCTAATCATGATTCTAGCAACAAAAAGGTTCCAATCTTTAGTGGTGATGCTCTAAGATTTGAATGGTGGAAAGATAGCATTTATCACTATGTCAATGGAATTGATGATGAGCTTTGGGACCTCATAGAAGAAGGAGTACCTATTGATGGAATATGCTCTGATGGTAAGATTACCATAGCTCAGAAAAGAGCTCTATCTGCTGAAAACAAGAAGATTTTTTCTAAACACAACAAGGTCAAACAAATCATGATGTCAGCAATATCTCATGATGAATATACCAAAATCATGGATAGATCTACTACTAAAGCTATGTATGACTCTCTATGCTCAAACTATGATGGTAATAGGCAAGTTCAGAATGCCAAAGCAAGACTACTGGTTTAGTAGTATGAGCTTTTTACCATGAAACCTGATGAGGACATTAAGACCATGTTTTCTAGATTTCAGACTCTGGTGTCTAGTCTCAGGATTCTGAAGAAAAGTTATACAACCTCTATTCATGTGTGGAAGATTCTAAATAGCTTGACTGACAAATGGAGACCTAAGGTCACAGCTATTGAGGAAGCTAAGGATCTTGAGAAAATCTCTCTTGAATCACTTATCAGCAATCTCAAGAGCCATGAGATGGTATTGAATGCTGATGCAGTGAAGAAGAAGGAAAGATCAGTAACTTTAACTTTAACCAAGAAATCTTCAAAAGCTGTCAAAGCTAAAACTCTGGAGGTTGAGGAGGATTCTTCCTCAGATGATCAAGAAGAAGAAGAAGATGAAGAACTTGCCATGTTCACCAGAAACTTTCAAAAATGGGCAAGGATGAGTAAGAGTCGTAAAGGAAATAGTTCAAGGAGCACTCCCAGCAGAGAAGAGAAGAATTGCTTCAAGTGCAACAAACCAGGACACTTCATTGCTGAATGTCCTGAAGCTTCATCAAAGGACAAGAACAAGAAGTTCAGTAGCTACAAGAGGAGATTTCAGAAGAGCTTAATGGCAATGTTTGAAGACCTGGAAGCATCCTCAGATAGTGATGATGAAGAAGAAAATGTGGCTCTGATGGCTACAGCTGATGAAGACTCTGAGGGATCAGACTCTGATGAATCAGACTCTAATGAATCTGAACAGGTATTGTTAAATTATTCTAAAGAACAACTCTTAACCTACCTTGGTATGTCTTTAAGCAAGTTTGCTAAATCATCCTCTAAACTAAAACTTTTAAAAACACAAAAGGATGAGTTTGTTGGAACAAAATATGTGTTAATACACACCCTTAAGTTTTGATGATAACAAAGTATTAAATGGACAATTGATGGTACTAATGTTTAAATTAAGTGCAGGAGAATTCAACGTTTAATGCAGAGCACACTTAATTTAAACTCTGATGAACCTAATGGAAGTCTGAATATTTAGACTCTAAAAGAGTTCAGATGCTACAACGTGGTCAAAAGCTATACAAAGTTCAGAAGCTCAAAGTAGATCAGAACGTCTGAAAGCTGTTCAGGAACTCTGACGAGTTTAAGAAGCTCAAGGATGTTCAGAGGCCTACAAGAGTTCAGAGGCTGTCTGCTAGTCATAAGTCATTCAGAGGATGAAGACGTTCAGAAGCTGAATTACGAAAGACTATCAGAGGCCAACCATTCAAAGACCAATCAGACTCCAAGTTATCAAAGGTTCATCAGAAGCAAAGGAATTCCCAGTCATCAGAGGGCTACATCAACTACAACTTATCAAGCCTGATGACTTGTTCTAAGGTCAACTAAAATGCAACGGTCACAAAGGATGTGATCCCTCTCTCTAGGAGCTAGTTGTACCTTATAACTGTACCATTGGACAGACAGCAAAGGTGAAACTTCTCTGCAAAGGAAGACGTGGCTTTACTCAACGGATCTTCAATGTCTACAGCTGTCCAAGTTGCAACGGGAATTTCTCCAACGTCTCAATGTCTTTCTCAACTCATATAAATATGCCAAAGAAAGAATTGATGACTACCGCTCAACATTAGATAAAATCTCTCAGAAGAAAGTGAGAATTTGAATTGTAATAGATAATATCTCTCAAATGAAGTGAGCATAGAAACTAGCTTAGAGCCTCTGAAGTTATTATGTTTGTAATAAGTTTTAAGCTCTTAAGTTAGTAGTAAGTCTTCTGCTTAGTGTAGAAGCAAGAATTGGCTCTGAAGGATATGCAAGAATTGAAACGTGAAGAAGCAGAAGCAGCAAGGAAAGGAAAGCAAGCATTGGAGCATGAAGATCTTGTTGAAGAACCTGATGAAGAGTATCTTGAAAGATTTTCAAGAAAAATTCAAAGATGGTACATCTTCAAGAAGAATGGAGGAAGACTAGCTAAAGGAATGACAACATGGGATGTACTAGACAACTTCTCTGAAGATGAGTCTGAAAGAGCACCAAGAGCTGAAGGATCAAATTCTGAAGATGGCTCAGACTCTGAAGACTCAGGCTCTGATGAAAAGTCAGAACCTGAGAGCAAAGAAAGCATCCAGAGAACAATAAATCAGGTATATTCTAGTCTTTCCAAAGCTAAATTGATCAAGCATCTTAATAAGACCTTACTTAAACTCTCTAATAGTCTTCAGAAGTATAATAAGCTTAAAGCAGACTATGAGAATTTAAGTAAGCAAGCAAATCATTCTGAAGGTCTTGAACAAAAATATTTTATCAAAACCAAAGACCTTGAGAATGATTTTGCTACATGTTACAAACCCTTTGAGCACTCTTTAGCTCTCAAAGAGTACTGTAACATCAATGCTGATCAAAATAAAATTGTTTCCATGCTTTGCAACCTTAAGACCAACAATACTAATGGGATTGGATACTCTAGTAGTAAAACATTAGAGGAACCAAGCTCATTAGTTATTGATGGAAGCTTCTCACTTCCAAATCTTTACACTACATTTGTATCTGATAGTTCTCAGATGAAACAAATGAAGGATGAAGATTTGGCAACTAACAGTCTAGGACCCTCAAGCAAGTGGGTACCAAGAGACAAAATTGTTTACTTGATTGCAGGTAAAACTTAGTCTCTGAACCTTCCAATCACATGGATGCATGTGACTGTGAATGGAAGAAGAGCAATTGTGCATAGAAGGCACATTCTTGAAGAGTCAGATGGAGAAGAAGATGAAGTGGAGTACATAAGGAGCAGGAGGGAGTATGAAGACCTTGAAGCATGTATTGAAGATGACAACAACTCAGTGTGGTGGAGTGAGTGCTCAGGCTATGACTCTGACTACACCTAATCAAGAAAACTTCAATGCAAGGTAAGTATGCTTAACTCCTGAATGACATATTCAGAGGAATAACTTTCAAAGGTTGAAAATGTCTTCTTAGGATACATAGTGTTCAGTACTAAAAACCTTGAAAAATCCTGTCTGAACATATTTTCTTGTGTCCTGAAAGACTTGTTTTTCGGCCTCTGAAGTTCTTCAGGTTTCAGCATCTGAAGAATCTCAGACTCTGAGAAGCGTTTCAACCTCTGACGGTTAAGCCTCTGAATACAAAATAAATTGGAAACGTTTAAGTATTTTTACTAAAACGTTTTGGCGCCAAAGAGACAACTCGCATACACGTTCTGATTGGTTTAAAACAGCTAATGATGATTTATATTCTCGATTAATTTAATGTATTGTGTGCCTTAATGTGTTTTACTGTGTTAAACAAAACCATTTAAATACTTGCATACTTTACTCTATGTTCATTTTATTCTGTGGTCTTCAAACATCTCTTTAACAAAACTCTCTCTAGTTTTTAAGCAAACTCTTCACCCTAACTTTTTGTAATGGCATCTACTTCTACATCAGTCTCAGACTCTTCGTTCACTTTTCCTAAAGATTTTCCAATCAACACCATCGCCTGCTAAGAAATGTTTTCTACAGATTTGTCTCTCAAGATGGAGGGAAAATCTTTGAACCTGGTTATGGAACAACCAGTGGACTTTGATAGTTTGGAAAATAATCAGTTTGATGTTCTAAAGTTCTTTTCTCATCATAAAGGGAGCTTTAGATACATGAATATATTAAATGGTCCAATCTATCCTACTCTGGTAAAATATTTCTGGATAAGAAGCAAGGTGAAGACAGTTGAAGATTTTGATAAGGAGCTAGCTGCAAGAAGAGAAGAAAGGGCTGAAAATGAAGACAAAACTCCTGAAGAGTTAGGTTTAAGAATCATTGAGAAAGATGAGGTGCATTCTGTTGTGTGTGGTTTTGAAGTAATTCTCACTGCTTCAAACTTAGCTAAAGTGCTATCCATTCCAAATGAAGGATTCCACTACACCTGTGATCACAATGAAGCAATGAAGTCTGAGTTTCAAAAGATCATAACAAGACTGAGTTACATCAAAGGAAAAAGCTGTGAAAGCGACAAGTTAGAAGATCTGAAGCCCACTCAGAGAGTATTAGCCAAAATAATGTTAAGTTCCATATTTCCTAGCAATGATAACTCTGACAAATTGTCATGGTATCATAGGCATTTTGCTTATTTTCTCTCTAGGAAATATAACTTAAATTGGGTTGAATATATCTTCAAACACCTTTGCAAAGAAGTATTAAGCACTCAGAATCAGGACAAGCCCATTGTGAATGTCATCTACCCTAGGATACTTAGTGAGATCTTCTATCAATGTGGGGTGATTGACATAATCAAAGCTGCGGGTCATGACTGCTTGTTAAGGGAAATCAGAGCCTCCACAGTATCTGTTCATACCTTTTCTCACATGAACTTACTGGCAGGGCATGAGATACAACCTTCAGATCCCTTGGTGCCTCAGTCTCACTTAGGACCTTCCTTGATGAAGAAATACAACATTGATATACCTACTATCTCTAGTAGTATTGTCAATCAGTACATTCAACTACTAGAAAGCTTAGGAGAAGGGTTTGAAATTGAAGAAGAAAAAGTGAAGAGAAAGAGAAAAAGGACAGATGAAGCTGCAAATGAAGAAAGACATTCAGACTCAAAAGAACACAGTGAGGGATCATCCTGAATCCTCTACTGCAAGATAAAATATTGGGCAAAAAACCTTAGGGAAATGTTAGCCTCAATATTGGATAATCTGAATGTACCTCTTAAAACAGTCTGAAGAATGATCAAGGATATAAACAACATTTGAAGAATCCGGTCTATGGAAGTGTTATTAGAAGGTTTGAAGGCAAAGTGAACAAGCTTATGAGAATGGTGAAAAAGTAGATGCTAATCTGAAAAATATCATAATAACCCTAACAACTTCAACATTAGGATTATCTTGATTTCTTCTATGATTTCTTTAACTGACTAAGTTTTTAAACACATTAATAGGATAGAGTGTTTATGATCATGAATGTTTCGATTCTATGTTAAGTCTACTCTGATTATTCACTATGCTTATATGAATGTTTTGATTAACAATATCTGATTGATTGTTTTATTTACTTAATGAAACTAAAACTTATCTTTTGTTAAAACAAACAAATCTTGAACATTCAAAACTTCAAACTCTTGAGCTCTTATTTATAAAATTTGATTTTCAATAAGTACAATATAAGATGTTCCTAAAAGATTAGATTACATGACAAGAGAAGAACTCTTAATAAGAAATTAAAGTCAAACAAGCCAAAGTAATGAACTTTGTTTCATTAAGAACATAAGTTCTGGATTACATATAAAGTTTTCCCAAGGATTGTTTTCTGGTTGCTTCAAAGGCCATATTTGAAGGTTGCACACCTAAAAATATGACCTTTGCAGAGGGGAAAAGTTGAGATTTTGGCTAAAGCCATCTGACCAACTCGGAGTCCTTCTTGAAGAAACCAAATCAGAAGCATCAGTTTGGTTTTCTTCAAGAGAAGACTCTAGCCCCTCTAGAGCCTTGGATATCAGTTTGATTTTCTTCAGGAAGATATGTCTTCAGAACTTAAAACAGTCAGAGTCCAAAGATTTCTCTTCAGACTCTGAACTGAGTTCTTCTGTAAAAGACACTGGCTTTGTTTCCATTGGTTTCTTCTTATGTTTTCTCCTATCTTGACTGACTCTCACTGAAACTACCTTCTTCTTCTCTGAGCGTTTCATTTTTTCTCTCAAGAGATCTATCAATAGCCTAAGATTATTCTGCGTGAGTAAAATGACTAGGTATCTCTCTCCTTTTATAAGCAAAATTCAATGGCCGAATATTAAATGTGTTCAACCACTCCTGATTTGACGGCATTGAAAGTTGAATTTCTATTAATTGCTTATATTACCTTTTTGATAATGACAAAAGGGGGAGAAAGAATATTGGTAAATCAATTGTTAGAAGAAGCGAAATTACTTGGCTTTTTAGGGCCTTGTAGTGCTTCAGAGAGAGGACGTAGGAGAGTGGTCAAAATAGTAGCATGAGGTACATGTTGTGTTATGACAATCTGATCTTTGAGGATTTCAAAATATTGTACTAAAGAGCTCTGAACTGTTTTCAAGTTTTTGTTCAGACTCTGAGCTATTTTCTTTGAAAAGATTTTTTAAAGCTCTGAACTGTTTGAAAATATTTTGAACTCTGAAGCTGTTAATGATAACCATCAGAACCAAGTGTGTATGTAGAAGTATTTAAGCGCCTCTGATTCTATTTTGTCATTCAATTTAAATATTGCTTCAATTTAAATATTGCTTCATCTTGCATCTGCATTAAGGGCTTAATTTTCAAGGAGAATGCATTTATTAATTGAAGTTTATTATTCATAGTTAGTTCTTGAGTAAGGGTGCAACTTTACTCAAAAATTATCATACTATGGAAAGAAGAAGCTTGCAAACCTTGTTCTTTACATAGTGAAATATGAATAATTTAAGTCATATAATAAAGTATTTCGGAAACTGATTAAAATTAACTGTGGATACAAAATAGGGGGAGCTTACAAACCTAACCCTTTGGGTTATCAGACTTAGGGGGAGCTTGCAAAACTCAGAAGCCTAATGTCAACATAGCTGATTTTTATCAACAACAATTGTATTTAATACTTGTGTTTGTCATCATCAAAAAGGGGGAGATTGTTGGAACAAAATATGTGTTAATACACACCCTTAAGTTTTGATGATAACAAAGTATTAAATGGACAATTGATGGTACTAATGTTTAAATTAAGTGCAGGAGAATTCAACGTTTAATGAAGAGCACACTTAATTTAAACTCTGATGAACCTAATGGAAGTCTGAATATTTAGACTCTAAAAGAGTTCAGATGCTACAACGTGGTCAAAAGCTATACAAAGTTCAGAAGCTCAAAGTAGATCAGAACGTCTGAAAGCTGTTCAGGAACTCTGACGAGTTTAAGAAGCGCAAGGATGTTCAGAGGCCTACAAGAGTTCAGAGGCTGTCTGCTAGTCATAAGTCATTCAGAGGATGAAGACGTTCAGAAGCTGAATTACGAAAGACTATCAGAGGCCAACCATTCAAAGACCAATCAGACTCCAAGTTATCAAAGGTTCATCAGAAGCAAAGGAATTCCCAGTCATTAGAGGGCTACATCAACTACAACTTATCAAGCCTGATGACTTGTTCTAAGGTCAACTAAAATGCAACGGTCACAATGGATGTGATCCCTCTCTCTAGGAGCTAGTTGTACCTTATAACTATACCATTGGACAGACAGCAAAGGTGAAGCTTCTCTGCAAAGGAAGACGTGGCTTTACTCAACGGATCTTCAATGTCTACAGCTGTCCAAGTTGCAACGGGAATTTCTCCAACGTCTCAATGTCTCTCTCAACTCATATAAATATGCCAAAGAAAGAATTGATGACTAGCGCTCAACATTAGATATAATCTCTCAGAAGAAAGTGAGAATTTGAATTGTAATAGATAATATCTCTCAAATGAAGTGAGCATAGAAACTAGCTTAGAGCCTCTGAAGTTATTATGTTTGTAATAAGTTTTAAGCTCTTAAGTTAGTAGTAAGTCTTCTGCTTAGTGTAGAAGCAAGTAAGTCTTCTGCTTAGTGTAGAAGCAAGAAAGTCTTCTGCATAGTGTAGAAGCAAGAAAGTCTTCTGCTTAGTGTAGAAGCAAGAAAGTCTTCTGCTTAGTGTAGAAGCACGTAAGTCTCAGTCTTAGTGATTAGAGCAGTGAAGTCTTGAGCCTGAGTGCTTGAGCAAGGAAGCCTCTGATCTTGTGTGATCAGAGCAAGGAAGTCTCTCTGTCTTGTATGACTTAGAGCAGGAAGTCTCAAGCTTGTGTGCTTGAGCAAGGAAGTCTTTGATCTTGTGTGATCAAAGCAAGGAAGTCTCTATGTTTTGTGTGACTAAGAGCAGGAAGTCTTGAGCTTGTGTGCTTGAGCAACTATTGTAATCCGTGTGATTATAGTGAAACTCTCTTGAAAACAAGGGGACTGGAGTACTCTCAATTTGTGAGGGGAACCAGTATAAATTGTTGTGTGTTCTTCTCTCTCTCACTCTCTCATTTACTCCTTCATCATTCATAACACCATAAGTTAATTGTGTGAATAATCCGCTGTGCTTTAAAGACTCAGAAAAGATTTTAAATATCTTGGAAAGTTTTTAAATATCCAAAACACAATTCAACCCCCCTTCTTGTGTTTTCTCCACGCACCTTCAGAGTTAGCAAAGAAAGCTGAACATTTTCAAGCTCTATACAAAAATTCTTTAATCAAAATTGAAGAACTTGAAAATGGGTGCACAAGATGTAACAAACCTACTGATGAGCATGAGGTTGCTCTTCAGGAATTTGTTCATCAGAACGTCAACAAAAGTAAAATGGCGTCTATGATATATAATGTTTGTAAAAATGTAGGTGAAGGAATTGGTTACTCATATGGTAAAACATATGAGAAACAAAATCCTTACATTAGTTTAAATAATATTTCTGATAATCTTTATTCAACCTTTGTGCCTGAGAAAAACAAAGGCAAAGCTATGATTGTTTCAGACTCTGAAGGTACCTCTGGGGTCTGCAAGACAAGCTCTGAAGCTACATCAGAGGCTATTCTTCAGAACCTCAAAGAGAGCAACTCAGGACCTGAGTGTTCAGAATCTGAGACTATCAAGTCTAAGACTCTGAATACTCTGGGACTCAGAAGCTCATCCAATCAGACGCTAAAACAAACTAAGCTGATGATTAATAATCAACATAAGACTCTGGTAAGCAAAACTAATCCTAGATTAGAAAAGCAATCCAAGCCATATAGTGATTATCAATCAAAGCCTAGATTTCAAAATCAATGGACTAAGAGGGTCAATTTTCAAAGACCAAATTTTCAAAGAAAATTCTTTAATAGTCCACAAAGTTTTTCATAGAGGCAAAGAAGAACTAAAGGATATAGAACTAACCAAACTGGACCCAGACAACAATGGGTACCAAGATGTAAAATTGTCTCCTATTCAGATTTTCATTGTAGGAAAAATCATTTCAAATCAGATGAATGGAAGCAAGTGATCAGCTGTGGAAGAAAAGCTTATGTTCCAAAACATTACTTTACTTCCAGAGCTGCTGAAGTGGACAAAGCAAATGATTATTGGAGAAAACCTCACAATGAATGTAAAGGATATTATTACAATGATTGACCTTGTTTATTCTACAGCTATCCAGTCTGAAAGAAAATAGTAATCAATCATGGTATCTGGATAGTGGATGTTCAAGGCACATGACTGGTAATAAGAAATTGTTTTACATCATTGAAACTTGAAGATGGTGGAACAGTCGGCTTTGGAGGAAATCAGAAAGGCAAGATCAAAGGTACAGGTATTGTAGGTAATTCCTCCCTTAATGTTTGGTTTGTAGATGGACTTAAACACAACCTATTTAGCATCAGTCAATTTTGTGACAATGGGTTTGTGGTTAACTTTGATAAAGGGTTATGTACTGTAATTAGAGAATCTGACAAGTCCATAGTATTCAAAGGTAAGAGAATAGGCAATGTTTTTAAAGTAAACCTTTCTGATTTGGCAGACCAAGAGGTAAAATGCTTGCTAACTCTGAGTGAAGAAAAGTGGGTTTGGCATAAAAGGTTAGGTCATGCTAACTGGAGGTTAATCTCTAAGCTTAGCAAACTTGACCTTGTCAGAGGTCTACCTAAGATACACTATCACTCAGATGCTCTTTGTGGATCCTGCCAAATAGGAAAGAGTGTGAAAACTTCTTTTAAATCAAAACATGTTGTCTCTACCTCCAATCCCTTAGAACTACTTCACATTGATTTGTTTGGTCTTGTGAGTACAGCCTCAATCAATGGGAAGAAATATGGACTAGTCATTGTTGATGATTACAGTAGATGGACTTGGGTTAAATTCCTCAGAAATAAGGATGATGCATATGATGTCTTTAACAGTTTCTGCACACAGATACAAAAAGAAAAAGGTTTACACATTTTGAAAGTTAGAAGTGATCATGGTGGTGAATTTGAAAATGAAATGTTTGAAAATTTTTGTGAAAAATATGGCATCTTACATGAGTTCTCCTCTCCTAGAACTCCACAGCAAAATGGAGTTGTAGAAAGAAAGAATAGAACTCTGCAAGAAATGGCAGAACCATGATGCATGAGACTAACATTGCTAAGTATCTGTGGGCAGAAGCTGTAAACACAGCGTGTTATGTTCAAAATAGAATTTATATTAGACCTATTTTGAATAAGACAACATATGAACTATTTAAGGGAAAGAAACCCAATGTATCCTACTTTCACCAATTCGGATGTACATGTTACATTCTGAATACAAAAGTTCATCTGACGAAATTTGATGCTAAAGCTTACAAGGGTATCTTTATTGGATACTCTGAACGCTCAAAAGCATACAGAGTGTATAATTCTGAAACTCATACAGTGGAAGAAAGTATGCACATAAAATTTGATGACAAGCAGCCTGACCAAGTGTCAGAGCTAGTTGAGAATTTTGCAGATATTCAACTATCAGATGATGAAGAATCAGAACCTGAAGAGACATCAGGACCAACTCAACCAACCTCTGAAGAAACAAATTCAGCTCCTGAAACCTTGGACTCTGAAGATCAACCAGCATCAGAACTTATCAGAAGCAGTCCAAGCAGAATTGAGCAACCAAAACAATCCTTCAAATACAAATCCTCTCATCCAGAAGAGCTAATCTTGGGAAAAAAGGACAGTCCAAGAAAAACCAGATCAAGCTTCATAAATGAAGATTCATTAATTGGATTAATCTCCCTAGTGGAACCAAGTTCAACTGATGAAGCACTAGCTGATGATGCATGGATTGTTGCAATGCAAGAAGAGCTCAACCAGTTTGAAAGAAATGAAGTCTGGAGCTTAGTACCCAAACCTTCCAAGAAGAATACCATTGGAACAAAATGGGTCTACAGAAACAAGTTAAATGAACAAGGAGAAGTTGTCGTAATAAGGCAAGACTGGTAGCTCAAGGGTATAGCCAACAAGAGGAGATTGACTACACTGAAACATTTGCTCCTGTTGTTAGACTTGAGGCTATCAGACTACTTCTCTCCTATGCTACCTATCATAGTATTATTTTGTATCAAATGGATGTTAAAAGTGCATTCTTAAATGGCTACATTTCTGAAGAAGTATATGTCAAACAACCTCCTGGTTTTGAAGATACTTCACATCCTGATCATGTTTTTAAGTTAAAGAAATCTCTTTATGGTCTAAAACAAGCACCCAAAGCTTGGTATGAAAGACTAAGCAATTTTTTAGTTGAAAAAGGTTTTCAAAAAGGTCAAGTTGACAATACTCTCTTCAGCAAAACATTTAAGAATGACATTCAAATTGTTCAAATTTATGTTGATGATATTATTTTTGGATCTGCTAATTCATCTTTGTGCAAGGAATTTTCTAAGATTATGCAGGAGGAATTTGAAATGAGCATGATGGGAGAGCTAAAATTCTTTCTGGGAATACAAATCAACCAAGACAAAGATGGCACCTACAATCATCAAACCAAGTATACAAAGGAGCTGCTGAAGAAGTTCAACATGGATGACTGCAAACCAATGACAACACCAATGCATCCAACAAGCAGTCTCAGCAAGGAGGATTCAGTAGGCAAAGTTGATCAGAAGCTCTACAGAGGTATGATAGGTTCTTTACTTTACCTAACTGCATCAAGGCCTGATATCTTGTTTAGTGTATGTTTGTGTGCTAGATTCCAATCAGATCCTAGAGAATCTCATCTTACTGCTGTAAAGAGAATCTTTAGATATCTGAAGGGAACCACAAATCTTGGATTATTTTATAAGAAAACAAATGATTATAAGCTGATAGGATTCTGTGATGCTGACTTTGCTGGAGATAAGGTAGAGAGAAAATCCACAAGTGGCAATTGTCAATTTGTGGGTGAAAATCTTATATCTTGGGCTAGCAAAAGACAAACTACAATAGCTTTGTCCACACCAGAAGCAGAGTACATATCAGCAGCCAAGTGCTGTATACAACTATTCTGGATGAGATATCAGTTAGAGGATTACAAAGTTAATAGTCATAATATTCCACTTTTCTGTGATAACACTGCAGCTATTCAACTTTCTAAAAACCCAATTTTGCATTCAAGAGCTAAACATATTGAAATTAAACATCATTTTATAAGAGACCTTGTTCAGAAGGGTAGTGTAAATATTCAATACATTGAAACTGAAAGACAATGGGCTGATATATTTACAAAACCCTTAGCAGTTGAAAGACTAGATTTTATCAAAAAGCATCTGAACATGACTTTGGTCTCTGAAGATATCAAGCTCTGACTTACAAAATTGTGGATTCAGCCTCTAAACTATGGAAGGTCTTCCGACGATGAAATTTTTTAAAACTCTGAAGTGTTTACCCATGTGGAGTACACATGTCAATTAATTTGTCTTTACTCTTAAGTCTGTGATTGGTTAGTGTAAAGGCAGTTTATGACGAAATTCTTTATTGCAACGAATGTACTCCCCCATCATTGTTTTTACTAGAGTTTTTCAAAATCTTTTTATTCCCTTCTCGCACAAGTTCACTTTCCCATCTAGCCCTTCTCTTCTAAAACCCATAGCACTTTCTTTCTCCCTCATACTAGCAAAACCCCGTGCGCTAACCTCAACAATGGCAAGCTCATCATCTGTATCAAGATTTCCAGAGAACATTCCAATCAACATCTATGCTCAGGACTCCTATCTTAAAGATGCCACTATGAATCTTAGGTTTGAAGAAAGTAAATTGGTTATGGAAAGACCAATAGACTTTGAGGCCTTAAAAGTCAATGGACATGACTACAAGGAATTCTTCACTGAACAAGGCTGGGGGCACTACTTGGATATGCTTAATGGACCTATCTACTCCAATTTAGTGTTTGATTTCTGGAGAAAGAGTGAAGTTGTGACTCTGGTAGATGCTAATGCTGAACTTCAACGTCTAATTAATCAGAACCCAAGTGAAAATAAAGGAAAATCAAGAGAAGAATTGGGTCTGAGAAAATGACTTGAGGCTTTCAAGTCATTTTAACAAGAAGCAATTTGGCCAAAATGCTAAATCTTCCCAACACTGGAATGATAAGACTCTATACTGCAGCTTCTGGAAGAAAGTCAGTGTATCTCAATGATATTGCCAAACTTTGTTTTAAGGATCAGAAGCTGTCCAACAAGGTTAGTCATCTGAATGATCGTGAAAAGGTTTTTGCTAAGATTTTATTCTCATCTTTTCTACCAAGGGATACTAGCAGTGACTCTCTGAATTGGGATCAGAGACACTTTATCTACTTCCTCTCCACCAAAAGGAAAATGAATCTACCTGCTTACCTCTTTCAACATCTATGTGAGACAATCTGTGAGGCTCAAAATTTTGAAAATCCTTCCAAATTGATCTCTCATCCCAAATTGATCTCTCATTCTTTTAATTATTGCAATCCAATATCTGAAGCATCTATTCTAGAACATGTCCAACCTCTAAATACCATCTATCCAACATCCTCTGAACCTGAATTTGTCAAAATCTCAGACTCTGAGTCAGAGTCTTCTGACTCCTCATTTGATGAGCTTATGGATAGTTTTGCACAATTCTCTTCTAAGCATATTCCTGAGGAGGAAACAGCTGAGCCATCCAATCCATCAGACTCTCACAACTCCTCCTCACCTCTGATGCTTTTAGATACTGAAATTGCAATAACTGATAGAATTGATGTATCAACTGATCATGTGACTCGCTTACCTAGTGGTCCAAGTCAATCAGTATCTGCATCACCTGTGGCACAACCAGAAGCAGATAATTCAGACTTCATAGCAACGGCTCTACACATAATACGAAATACGCTTGCTGAACAAGAAGATAAGCTGCTAGAGCTGGTAGCATACTCAGGGGCATCTGCAAGAATGACTCAACAACTTCTCACTCTCCGTTTTTCCAAACATCCTTAGGATTTTTTTTTTGTTAGCCTTTTGTTCTTCATTATTTGTTTAAATTTTTTTTTGCTGATGACAAAAGGGGGAGTATTATTTAGTTGTACAATTGTCAGTAGTTTTTATTTCTACTCACATAATAATTTGAAACTGTCTGAAATAAGAATCTCATTTTTTATTATTTTTTATCTTGCAAAATGTTTATGAACTTAAGTGATAAGGGGAACAAATTAATAAACATAATTGTGTTTGCATAAATGAAGGTAGTTAAGATTGTGCTCGTAATTATTTTTATCAGATTCAGGAGTTGAGCTTGCAAACCTCACACTCTGAGAGTCAAGTATGTAGATACAATCAAGTTTATCAAATTGTTCTTATACTGATTCAACTTAATTATGGATAAAACTTAGGGGGAGCTTGCAAACCTAACCCTAATGGTTTATCAGACTCAGGGGGAGCTTACAAACCTCAACAACCTGATGTTGACATAATTAAATTAATCAACAAACAATTGTATTTAATACCTATGTTTGTCATCATCAAAAAAAGGGAGATTGTTGGAACAAAATGAGTTTTAATTATAAAACACCCTAAGTTTTGATGATAACAAGGTATTCAATGGACAATTGGTATTACTAATGAATGATCTAGTGTGCAGGAACAAAGTGAAAATATCATCTTCGTAGATCATCATTTGGGCATCTGAAGGACACAGTCTGAAGTGTTAAGGCTCTGAAAGTGCTGGAAGCATCAGAGCCTCTGAAGAAGTCCTCAGAGGCCAAAGAAAGAAACACAGTCTGAAGCGTGTGTACATCTTCAGAAGATCAAATAAACGATATCATCAGATCCTGAAGAACTCTCTCTGAAGAAAGAAAGCTAATAACCAATGCAATAGTACAACGGTCCTGTCAAAGAGTACAACCGTCTTGTCAACAAAAAGGAGAGTGTACAACCAACGGTTCTTTTCTCAACGTCTTTATACCTAGAGTATAAATAGAAGACATCCTCATAGAGAGAAGACTACTGGAAGATCATCTGAACTCAGAAAGATTCCAATCATATTCAAGCTGCGAACTGTGTTATTCTTTCTTGTGTAATATTCTAAGTTTAATATCTTTTGATATTACAGACTCTGAGCTTAGTGTTTAGAGAGTCTTGCTTAGAACTTTCAGTCCTACTTAATCTGTGAATTAAGTTAGTGTGTGAAGTCTCTTTGTCTTGTGTGACTTAGAGCAGGAAGTCTTAAGTCTTGTGTGACTTGAGCAAGGAAGTCTTAAGCTTGTGTGCTTAAGCAAGGAAGTCTCTAATCTTGTGTGATTAGAGCAAGGAAGTCTCTTCGTCTTGTGTGACTTAGAGCAAGGAAGTCTCTTGCTTGTGTGCTTGAGCATTTGTTGTGTAATCTTTGTGATTATAGTAAAATCCCTTGGAAGTGCAAGGGGACTGGACTACTCTCGTTTTGTGAGAGGAACCAGTATAAAACTTCTGTGTGTTCTTTCTCTTTCTCTCTCTCACTGTTTTATTTGTGTTTTGTGTTTAGTCTAGTTTACCATATCCGCTGCATTTCTATATTTCTTAAAGTAAAAGAATCATTTTTCAAAACACAATTCAACCCCCCCTTCTTGTGTTTTTCACCTTCACAGTCACCTTTGGAAACAATGAAAAAGCTAGCAACAAAGGTATAGGTACAATTGGTAAGTCTGACTCTGCTAAGATTGAGAATGTTCATTATGTGGATGGCTTAAAGTTGGTTTTAAATCAATTGGTAAGTCTGACTCTGCTAAGTCAATTGTGTGACAATGGCTTTGAAGTTGGTTTTAAATCAAACTCAAGTGAAATAAAACAATCTTCATCTAATAAAGTCCTTTTTAATGAATCAAGGATAAAGAATGTATATGTATTATACTTAGATGAACTACCTCCTGAGTCATGCTTTGTCTCTCTTGAAAAAGACAAATGGATTTGGCACAAGAGGGCTGGTCATGTAAGCATGAAGACTATGTCAGAACTTTCCAAACTTGATCTAGTTAGAGGTTTGCCTAAGATTAGTTTTGATCTAGATAGAGTATGTGAATCATGCACAAGAGGGAAACAAGTTAAAAGCAGTTTTAAACCAAAAGAATTTATTTCCACAAAAAGACCTCTTAAGTTACTTCACATAGATTTATTTGGACCTGTCAAAACTACAAGTCTTGGTGGCAAAAATTATGGCTTTGTCATAGTAGATGATTTTTTAAGATTCACTTGGGTGTTATTTTTAAAACATAAAGATGACTCTTTAGAAGCTTTTAAAACTTTTTGCTTGAGAGTTCAAAATGAGAAAGGTATCAATATTATCTCTATAAGAAGTGATCATGGAGGAGAATTTGAAAACTCTCTCTTTGAATCATTCCTTGATAATAATGGAATCTCTCATAATTTTTCTTGTCCAAGAACTCCCCAACAAAATGGAGTTGTTGAAAGGAAAAATAGAACTTTGCAAGAAATGGCAAGAACAATGATTCATGAATCAAATGTGGAAAAATATTTTTGGGCTGAGGCCATTAACACCTCTTGCTATATTTTAAATAGAGTCACCATTAGAAAAGTTTTAAACAAAACACCTTATGAACTTTGAAAAGGCAGAAAACCTAATATTTCTTATTTTCATATATTTGGATGTTTTTGTTACATTTTGAATATCAAAGACAACTTAGGTAAGTTTGATTCAAAGTCAGACAAGGGAATATTCTTAGGATACTCTCTGACCTCAAAAGCTTATAGAATCTACAATTTGAGAACTCAAACTTTAGAGGAAAGCATGCATGTGAAATTTGATGAATTTGAAGATCAACCAACTGTGCACATCACTGATGATGAAGAAGAGGAACCAGTCATAGCACAGAATCATGATTCAGATGAAAACCTTACATCTCAAGGACCACCAAAGACCTGGAGAATTGTTGGCTATCATCCTCCTGATCAAATTATTGGTAATACAGAAGATGGTGTTAGAACCATAAAAGCCTTGCAGGATGTAGAGACCAATCTGGGATTGATCTCCCAAATTGAACCAAGATCCATAAATGAAGCAATCATTGATGAATCCTGGATTGAGGCTATGGAAGAAGAACTACATCAATTTGAGAAGAATGAAGTTTGGAATTTGGTACCATTTCCAAAAGATAATTCAATTATTGGAACAAGATGGGTCTTTAGAAACAAACTTGATGAAAATGGTAAGGTTGTCAGAAATAAAGCAAGACTTGTAGCACAAGGTTATAATCAACAAGAAGGAATTGATTATGATGAAACTTTTGCTCCTGTAGCCAGGTTAGAAGCTATTAGAATACTGCTTTCATATGCATCACGTAAATGTATCAAACTTTTTCAAATGGATGTAAAAAGTGCCTTTTTAAATGAGGAAGTTTATGTGCATCAACCTCCTGGTTTTGTTGATAAGCATAAACCAAATCATGTTTATAAACTTACCAAAGCTCTTTATGGACTTAAACAAGCCTCAAGAGCTTGGTATGACAGATTAAGCACTTTCTTACTTGAAAATGGTTTTTCTAGAGGAAAAATTGATACTACACTTTTTACAAAAAATGAAAAGCATAATTTACTTATTGTACAAGTGTATGTTGATGATATTATCTTTGGTGCTACTAACGAAAAAATGTGTGAAGATTTTTCTAACCTTATGCAAAGTGAATTTGAGATGAGCATGATGGGAGGACTTGGTTTCTTTCTTGGCTTGCAAATCAAACAACAAGAAGATGGAATTTTTATCAGTCAAGAAAAATATGTGAATGATCTTCTCTAGAAATACAAGATGAATGAAGCTAAGATCATGTCAACTCCAATGCATCCTTCTAAAAGTTTGGACAAAGATGAAAAAGGAAAAGATGTTTCTGAAAAAGAGTACAGAGGAATGATTGGATCTCTCCTCTATTTAACAGCTAGCAGACCTGACATAGTGTTTGCAGTTGGTCTTTGTGCTAGATTTCAAACATCTTCTAAAGAATCACACTTGATTGCTGTCAAAAGAATTTTTAGATACTTGGTAGGAACTCCTGATGTAGGATTATGGTACAAAAAGGGATCACACTTTGATTTACAAGCATATTGTAATGCTGACTATGCTGGGGATAAAATTGAGAGAAAGAGCACAAGTGGAGCATGTCAATTCCTTGGAGAAGCATTAGTAAGCTGATGTGGAATTAGTTTTTGTTGATACTGAAAATCAGCTTGTTGACATTTTTACTAAACCATTGGTTGAGGATCGTTTTAATTTTATCAAAGGAAAATTGAAAATCATCAAAAATTCCAATCCTACTTGATGTTTGTTTATTTGTGTATCTGGGAGACCGTTCAGAGAACGATCTCTGAATACTGCGCTGAAGTATGACAAAACAAATAAAGGTCTTTTGCTTTAAATGGGCCTATGAACATGGCTTTTATGGCAAAACGAATTTGGGCTCTTCTCTCTCCTCCCTCATTGGTGAACGGTTATGTTTTCTTTCTCTTTCCCATACCTTTTTGCCAAAACCAAAGTACACCTAGCCTATACTCTCCCTCTTCCCCAAGTTTCTGAATTTTTCTTTTTATTATCTCTCAAACTCTCTCAACTTCCAGTAAACAAATTCAAGCTCAAATCTTCATCAATGGCTCGTACCAAAAATGCTGGTGGAAGAAAGGTTCCTAGAACCAAAAATCCCTCAACTTCATTTTCACCACCACGATCTCCATCACCCCCAAAACCACCTACTCCAAAATCATCATCATCATCATCCTATGAAACTGCTTCTGAGTCTTACAAATCCATCTCAGAACGTGAAACCACTCCAGAAATCCAATCAACACCTATCACCACACACATGCAAACCACTGTTGAAAATCCCCCAAATCCTCAAACTTCACCAAACACTGTTTTTCAACCCTCACAATCTAAATCTCCAGAAAATTCCCCCATAAATCTCACTCAAAATCAATCACCATGTCCATCACCTACTGATTCACGAAAACAATCCCCAAAACCAACAAATGAGGATGATTCTCCATCTCCAACGGCTAAAATATCAAGTCCAAAGGACTCTCCACCTGTTCTTGTTAAAATGAAGAAATCCAAGTCTTTTCATTCCTCCAAAATTAGAAGGTCATCAAGAATTATGTCTGGTGCTGGCAAGAAACCTGTGGTGGACACCATAGTGCATGTTTTAGATCAATCTGACTCTGAGATTGATCTCTTGGATAAGGAGATTGATGACTTTGAACTTGAGCCAGTTACATCTACAAAGTCTGAACCTGTCAAGCAAAAGAAATCTCCAACTCCAAAGAAGAAGGAGGTTGAGACTGTTGTCAAGGCTCCAAGAACAAAAAAGAAGGTAAATTTGAAGAAATCAAAGGCGAAGTTGTTGCCTGCTCCTCTCATACAACCCGAAGATGAAGAAATTTTTGACAAGTATTGGAAAACAAAACCTGTAGCAGTGTCAAGGCTATATAATTTTGCTGAGTTATCCATTGGAGGAGTTGATTTAGTCAAGTTTGTAGAACCATTTGAATGGAAGAGTTTCTTTCACATCAAGGAAACGGTTTACCCTCTCTTGGTCCAAGCCTTCTACTTCAACGCCCAAGTTTTTCCAGAAAAAGACATGATCACATCTAACATCAAGGATGTTGAACTTGTGGTGGATCCCTATGTCATTGGAAGCCTGATTGGGATCAAAAGTGAAGGGCTGGAAGTGTATGGAAATGATTGGTATGACCAAGTCAAAATTAGTAAGGAAGAATTGAAGAAAAAGATGTTTACTGAACAAGGAGCCAAGAAGAATGCACCTCCATCCTCAATGCTGAAGACTGAGTACAAACTTCTCCACAACATGTGTCAACATTCATTTTTTCCACGCACTGGAAGCAAAGACAAGGTAACTGATCTTGACCTACTCATGATGTATCACATGGCCAAAGGAGTTAAGCTAAACCTCCCATATATTATCCTTCATCACATGATTCATGTTGCCACCTCTGGTTTTAAGAAAATAGCCCTACCATATGCCATGCTTTTAACTAGGGTGTTTAGGCTTTACTATGCTGATATGGATAACACACCCTCTGAAAACCATTATTACACCTTTAGTTTGAAAAATGTGAGTCATATGAAGAAAGTTGTTGAAACCCCTGCTGCTGATGTTGGGGTTAAGAGAAAAAGAGATGTTTTTGAGAAAACCAGTTTAAATGTACTTGCTGATGCTTCTGGAGACCGTTTGGAGAACGATCTCCAGACTGATGGACATACTCAAATCAGTGGTGATGTTGATCCCACCACTGAAAGTGATAAACTTGTAACCACTGCTGCTGCTACTCTTCAAGGTTTTAAGCCTGTGCCTATTCCACCAAATACCACCATGTTTTCACCACTGATGACCTCAAGCCAAGGAAGTCTTTCTTCCTTTTGCACTTCTGAATTTATAAGGAACATTCTCACCTCTGATACTCCTGATATTTCCACAATGCCTATCCCAAATCCTACTGGCCCTTCAAGGCCTGCCATACGATCAAGACTTGAAACTGACATGGAACAAATGAGGAAGGACTTGGATACTGTAATCAAGGGTATGGCTGTTTAATACTCAATGATCGATTATTTAATTTTGGAATCCAAGACCTTGAGAAACTGGTTTACATCTGTTGTTTGTCCCCAACTCCATCTTCCACCACCTCCGGAAATTGAAACTCCACGATTTGATCCATTTCCTGCTAATGAAAATTCTGATAATGATGATGAGAATCCTGCTACTTCACCTGCTCCTGCTGGAGCCACTGATTGATAAACTTTGCTTGTGTCTTGCTCCTAGAACACCCCTTTTCAATGATGACAAAGGGGGAGAATGAATTGATAAATCAAGGGGGAGCCCAATGATGTTTTAAAGCTTGTCTAGCTGCTGTTCTGGATATTTGATAATCTTGTTTTAATTTCATGAACTCTGTTTTAATGGTCCTGTTTAGTAGTTAGATATTTTGGGAAGTTTCTTTTGATATCATATGAACTTCTCCTACTATGTACTTGTGATCTAAAATAGGATTTGTTTGTTTAATTTTCTTAATTTGCTTTTGATGCATGTTTGAATAATTTTGTATTAATCATGGGCTGTGAACTGTGTTTGGATGCTCACTTATGTGAGACTAATGATTAATGAATGTTGCTTGATTCAAATTATACTCATGATACTCAATTCTTTTAAAATCATAAGCATGATCATTTTGAAAATTGAATGCTTGAATTGAGGGGGAGCTTACAAATTAAAAACACTAGACATGTTTATTTCAAGCACTTTTGAATTTTGATTAAAATTAGAATTCCATCTCAAAACATAATTCAAGAAGTTTGTCATCATCGAAAAGGGGGAGATTGTTGAGGAAAAATCCCTAATTGATGTTTTAAAGATAACAAACCTCTTAATTATTTTTAAGTGTAATTCTAATCTTTTTGGTATCTAACAAGTGCTCTTGAGTGTTTTAATCAAGCTAGGAACAATTGAGCTATTTAGATCAAATATCATGTTTTTATTTTGATAAAAACAAAAGCTTGGAGAACGGTCTCAGATTGATCTCTGAAACCTGCGCAACATCATTTTCACACAATCAATGCAAAAGGACTTATGAATAAGTAAACTATGTACAAGACAAATGATCACTTTTATCTTGGGCTTCACTCACGAAATCTCTCCAAGTCCAAGAGATCATTTAAGGCAAAGGTTTCTCTCATGAATAGAGAACTTACTATTTTTACCAAGTTCTATGTTTGAACATGTGAAGATTGAGCATATGACATAAGGATATTTTTAAACTCAATTAATGGAACTGATCTTGTATGGACCATGGAAAATTAGACAGCACAACCTACTCTTGGAATTGACTTGTACTTTAAAGGAATAAAGAAAGAACATTCTCCAATGTTGTTTCTCTTTCTCTATGACACTTGTACTTGCAACAAGGACATTATGGAACATCAAGTACAATCTCCAGCTGCTGTTGTTATCCACAACAGCTGGCCTTTTCGTGCTCTAGCCTCTTTGCTTCAAAAGGAAGAAATTCATTCACGCCAGAATTTGGAGAACGGTCTCAGACCAATGCTGGAAAGAGAAAATCTTCACTTAGAATGACACCAGCTTGCATACAGCTGTTCAAAGGTTATCCAAAAGTTGCACAACGGCTATACTTGTTTGTTAAGCAACATACAACAATATTACAGCTCAACAACAGCTATACATACGCTCCTCTATCTTAAGTCAGAAGAAGAAACTTTGGAGATCGATCTCAGACTGATCTGTTTTCTTCAAAATACATGAGCTGTCATTATGCAGAGCCACTAGCCGTTATTTTCAAGCTTCCAACGGATATACTTCGTGGCCAAGACTCCCTGATCATCACTCATCTATATATAGAGGTCCTTGACAACTTTGAAGAGCAAGAGTTTCCACTACAACTTCAACACTTGTTTTGTCATACAAGTTTTTATCTCGAGCTCTTATTTTCTCTCACACTCAGATTTGTAATTCATATATGTAGGATCAGAATATCCAGTGAGTGTTTTGAGAGTTTATCCATCCATTTCAAAGCTTCTCATAGTGTATTGAGTGAATAGACTTTGATTCCAAAATCATTCATCATTGTAATCATTGGCTCAAGTTAGTACGTAACTACTAATTGAGTGACACCTTCATAGTCAGTGTGACTGAGGTAGATTAAGCTTGTAGGGCTTAGAAGATTATTTGGTCTTGGATCTAGATCAAAGGAAGTGTAACTTGAGATCATTAGCATCTCTTAGTGGACAATCTCACAAGGAGTGTGGGGAATGGACTAGCCCAAGCATTTTGGGTGAACCAGGATAAATTGTTGTGTGCATTCTCTTCCCTTACTCTGATTTAATTCGTGCAATCACTAATCACACAAATCACAATTTAATAGTTATATATATACTGTCAGAGAGTGTTGGGAGAACGTTCTCCAGACTGCAACACTTTTGAATATTTGTTTTAACTAACAATCTAATCATATTCTTCAAGTATATTGTGTTTGATAATTTTTATAGGGAATATTTTAAAGGTTCACAATTCAAACCCCCCCTTTCTTGTGAAAAACTTTGCTACTTCACGATCTAGCCTATTTCCACCTCTATTTACGTGTTTCAACAAGTTCAAAGCGAGTTTAACTTTATTATAATTTTAGAAAAGTGATTTAACTTTATAATTGTAAAATGAGTTTAATAGAAATACACTCACGGTGTAAAATAGTTTTACACTATCATCCAATAAACAATTATTTTGTCATGTCATATAAAAAAAGTGGGGTGACGTGGCGGAAAACATATATTGATTGACAGTAAAAAATTACTTTACATTGTCAGTGCATATTCGATTTTAGATGACTACTTAAAAAAATCCTATATGATCCGATTCAATGTTTGTGCGTTTATTTGTGCGAACACATGGATATTTCTTTTTTCCGGAGTTGGATGTCAACAAAGACGGTGGATCTCAAATTATTATTGACTTTTGGTCAATCTAAAAGAATTTCGTCTGTTTGTTAAGATTTAGATTTTTATTTCGTAAATCCATATTGTTGACAGAAAGTTTTATATGTATCTTTAGTTAGTTATCTTCATATGTTAATTGTTGCTATTTTCTATGAATGAATCAAATTTATTTTATCGTAAAAAAAAAAAAGGAGTTGCCTAAGCGTGCAAGAACATCAACACAAGAATTTGTCCCACAATAGTTGTGACTAGTAAAAAACATGCCAAGATGGATCATTGATAAGGCAAAGAATCTCGACCATGAGAGTTGGGTATATTATATGGTATATCCAATTTTTAATGGTGTTAAGGAGCACACGAGAGTCTATTTCCATATTTATATATATATGGCAAATTCTAATATGGACTACTTCATCAAGTGGTCTACGGTGGACCAGTTATAAATAACACTATAACGAATACGAATTTTACAAAATTCACCGTTGGATTGAAAGTTTATATCATATAGATCATCCATAAAAAAATTTAGAAAAATTGAAAATTATTTGATATGTTTTTGAGACCCATCAAGATTAACGGTTTATTAAATACCGTAATCTTGATGGGTCTCAATAACATATCAAATGATTTTCAATTTTTTTAATTTTTTTTATGGATAATCTATATGATATAAATTTCAATCCAACAAATTTTTTTATAAAATTCATATACATTATATCACTTGTCCACGGTGGACCACTTGTGAAGGTGGTCCACCGTAGCATTAGCCTATATGTATTAACACATTACGACACATTTATAACTTGTGAGAGTTTTAAGGAGTAAATCATAATTCGCTTATTTCTAGCTGAGTATGAAAAAAAATCGGTTGGAAGGGATAATTCATCTTATGTGTCTCACATATTTCTCAACGGAAATTAGTCATCGCTAACTACGGTGACAAATTTGTACCTATGTTATGATAACCCAAAAAAATAACCGATTCACTTCTTAAAATTTTTAATAGGCAAAAACACGTTTCGATTTTGAATTGCGTTTTAATCTTTCTGCTAACTTGTATCCTATGAAGCACGAACACTGCGACACCGTTAATGTAAAAAATATATGACACCGACATTGCTACATATTTAAAAAAGATATAATTGAAAATATAAAAAAAATATATATATATAATTTGATATACATACGAAAAACAAAGATCTTAGAAATCACTTTTCAATAAAAAAAAATTAAAATCATCTAAGAAGTGAATTACTTTGAGCATATATTTGTAGAGAACTGATGCAGATTTTCGTTTTTCTTCTCACTGAAGATGACGATAGGAAGTGAAACAGGAAAGTATCAAGTAAAACACTCACACGCTAAAATAATTAACGATTAATAAAGACCGTTAGATTAAATAAAATGGAGGGTTTTGATTTGGAGTAACTCTAAAGAGTTACCCTTGGAGTCGATATATCCCTCCTCATATATGTGTGTGTGTGTGTGTGTAAATCTAAGTTGAGGAAGTTATTTCTTAAAAATAGTTTTAAAACAAAATATGATAGTATTTTACCTTTATTTATCCATGTACTATCAAAAATCCTAAAAATATGGTAATCAAAATGTAATATTTTCAATTCCTCTTTGATAATAATTCAAAAAATTGTTTAGTCAGCTTTTCCCATTTATTCTCCTCTCCTAAGTTCTAACCCTAGCCGTCACCTTTTTTTCTTCTTCTTAGTTTATCAAAGAGGGGTGATTTCAGGTCAAATCTTGACCTAAAATCACCCCTCCAAATTGTTTTTTTCTTTCTCGTTATTAAATAAGTGTGATTTTTCACATATTGTTTTGGTTTTGTGTTATTTGTTGTCCCGCCTCTGTGCGGTGTATTTTGTTGTCCCGTCTCTGTGCGGTGTATTTTGTTGTCCCGTCTTTGCGCGGTGTTCATTTGTTTCAGGTTGAAGGATTAGATCCGATCAAGTGCAAATCCAACCGCTGTCGACTTTTGTTTCATCAACGCTACAGATCTGGAGGCATGGACATTCCAGACACTTCAATATAGTTATATTTGTAGGCTTATGTAATTTGCCGTTTTATGCTATTAACATGGATGCTGTAAGTTTGTTTGCAGATTCATCCTTTTTGTTTTTAGCGAATTTGAATTTGTATTACATCGATGTACTCTATCAATTTGAATGAATGAATATCCTTTATTTTTAGTCAAAAAAATAAAAATAATGTTGTTTCGACACATCTTTAACTCTTGTAGATATGTTTGATATGTGTTTAAGGAGAGTCTATGCAAAGAAAAAAAATAATGTTTTTAGACACTGATCTGAGCTATCCGACACATGTCGGACACCGACACATGTCGGATGAGTGTTGGACACCGCGACACACACACTTAATCATAGAGGTGTTCGTACGTCATAACTTGTATCTAATTCAATGTCAAACTAGTCCTAATTTACTTGGAAATTAACTCCGGAATTATATCACCCAATAACACATTAGTCCCTTAATTACATTACTTACTGTCAAAATAGTTTCTCCCTTCATACCACAATATAAGTCACTTTGGCATTTTTACGCATGTTAAGAAATGTAATTAATGTTGTATGGAAAAGAGAAATTATGAGTTGATTTACAAAATTGTCTTTCATTAATGATATGGAAAATATAAATTAAAGAATTGAAAGAAAAAAAAGAGAAATAATATAAATAGTTAATGGTATAATAGAAAGAAAATAAAAATTAAATGTTTCATTGATAATGTAAAAGACATATAATTTAGTACAATTTTTTTCTTCTCAAAATGACTTATATTTTGATATACAGAGGAAGTATTATATGTTAATAGAATGACCAATTCTATCGATGTTTTTCAAAATTGAGTTTTTTCCAATTTACAAATTTTTGGGGCGTAAGCCTAGAAAGCATATTTTGAACCTTAGGACGATAAGTTACCACTTACCACCACTTTGCTGCCACAAATTGATAATATCACTTTGCTGCCACCTTAGGACGATAATTTATCCAAGGCCAAATCTAGAATATTTTGATACAGATGATTATTCTTTTCCTATTCACAATTTTTTTCCTATATAGAACCTATTTTAATTTCAACGAATAGAAGAATGTGTTAGAACGTGTGTCCCTAATATTATTCTTTGGATTTCCATTGTTCTTTCTCTCATATTTTCATTTTATGTGTCTTTCTTTTTCATCATATTTTTTCTTTAATCCTAACTTTTTTATTTTTATTTTCTCTCTCCTCACAAAAAAATTGCAATCTTGTTACACGGGATGTGTTCCAAATTCCAAGTTTAATAACAAGTAGTTAAAGTGGTACGAGTCTTGGGCCACACAAGTAGATACAGGGACGGAGGTAGTAGGGGGACCAGAAGAGGCAATGGTCACCCCTAAATTTTTTTATACTAGTATATTATTATCTTATTAGTTTAATTTCACTTTTGATCTCTCTATTTTATTAAACTCGTGAAAATGGTCTCCTTTTTGTACCATATATTTATACATTTGTTAGAAATTTGATCTCAGTAAATAGTTTTTCCCCTAAAAATTGTATTTTTTGAACCAAAAAGGTGATTTATTACACTAATATTGAATCTAATGATAAAATATATTTTTTTAGATTAAAATTAACTTTTTTTAACGCAAAAATCACAATTTTTATATTAAAATGAGTAATGCGTCACACCCTTTAACACACTCTTTTAAACACATCCATATTTATTGACCACATCATCACTTATTTTTAACATTTACCTGGTAACCGGTTCTTCCCGTCTCTATAACATTGTTTTGTTTTATTTTTATTTATTTTTTTAATTTAATATTTGCTGTGTATCTTCTCCCGTGTCTCCTTTCTCGTTTCACCCTTTCTTGCCGTTGTATCAATTTTTCAGTTCAGATTCTCTTCTCATAGATTAGTTTCTCTTAATTTCTCATAGATCTGAGAAATCTCTTAAGAGTGTGTTTGGATGGGGGAATGTTTTGAGGTAATGTAATGTTTTGAGGGAATTCAAATGATTTGAGGTAAATTCCATTGTTTGGATGATAATTTGAAGAATTTCCAAAATGATGGAATTTTATGAAGTATTTTGTTCAAGCCAAATTTATGGAATTTCAAATGACACCTAAAAGTAAGAAATTTCAAATTCCTTCCTGTCTATAAACTTTAAAAAATTACAAATTGATTGAAAAACCTAAAATCAGCCGAAAAATCTAAAATCGACCTTAAACACGACCTAAACCCCAAAATGGGTTAAAATACCTAAAATCGGCAATTAACCCTAAAATCGGCCGAAAAACCTAAAATTGGCTGAAAACCAAAAAATCGACCCTAAACCCGACCAGAACCCAAAAATCGGCTGAAAAACCTAAAATCAGCTAAAAACTCTAAAACCTATTGAAAACCCAAACCCTAAACCTGATCAGAACCCAAAAATCAGCCGAAAAACCTAAAATATGCTATAAACTCTAAAATCGACTGAAAACTCAAAAAACGACCTTAAACCTGACCAGAATCCAAAAATCGGCCGAAAAACCAAAAATATGCTATAAACCCCAAAATCAACGGAAAACCTTTAAAATACGTTAAATTGGCTATAAACTCTAAAATTTCTTCAATGTTTACAACTTAATTATTCCCCCATGCTATTTCTTTTAGATATCAATGGATTGAGGCAAGAAAACACAAGTATCATTGTAAATTAATTTAAACAAAATGGAGGTTTGCTGCATTTTTAATAACAAATTCTACAGTATTTTTGACCTTTTGGCGTGTGTGAATGGTGAGAACAAGTTTAAAACTAAAACAAAGCAAGAATAAAAGCAAAAATGTCCTCATACACTCTTAGAAAATAAATAATGGTGGTGGATCGAGTGACAGTGAACCTCTTGCAAGAGCAAAACGATTTTGATGGAGAAGATGAACAGTTAGTATATATCAAGATGTTTAATGATACAAAATTAATAAAACATAAAATAAAAATAAAAGAATTGAAGCCGGTAACCAAGTGCATGATTAAAAAGAGTTGAGCTTAAAATTTCAATAAATGTGAAAATAGAGACGGCAAAAAGTTCAACTAAAAAAATGGCTCATTAAATGCAGATTCACAATTTTAACATTAAATTTATCTTATAATTAGACTCCGACCTGTGCGTTGCACGGATTTTGTGCGTGTCAGATGTACAATTTAAATTGTTATGTTTCAAAAAAAAAAATAAAAAAAAAAATTGTTATAATAAAAATTGCAAGTAAAAAAAATGAAATCAAAATATAAATACAGTGAAATTGAAATAATAAGATACTCCCTCCGTCCATATTATAAGGGAAAAATGACCTTTTTTTTTTGTCCCAAATTATAAGGGAAAAAACAACTTTCAAGAATGTTTTTTTACTTATTCTTATAAAATTAAATGCAAATTGCATTTAATTTTTTCTCTCTCTCATTTTCTCAATAAACAACAACCAATCAAATTTGTTTTTACATCTTCCCATGCAACTTATTTCAAGAAAAACCCACAAAATCATATTTCAAATTCTCAAGTTTTGGTTTTCTTAATAAGTGTGTTTTTGTTTTCCCTTATAATATGGGACGGAGGGAGTATTAATTACATATAGATTGAGTTCCAATAATCAAACCCTTAACCTACTAATGTTCATGTATCATTTATACGTAGGGATGACAATTAAACCCAAACCCGCGGGGCCCCCCCGAACTCAAACCCGAGTTGACTGGGTTTGGGTTCGGGTGCCACCCGATTCCACGGGTGCGGGTTCGGGATCAATCAAACCCGCACCCGAAAGCACACCCGCTTATATATTAAACTACTTAATTACCCCTTAGTTTATATACCAAACTATTTATTTATTTTGTATCATGTGGGGTGAAACTTATTTGTTTAATTTGGTTGATTTCTAAGCCTATTGATATTTTATTTTGGTTGAATATGGAAAATTACATTTTTTTTCATTTAGTTTTTCTTTTAGTAAATATTTTGCTTCGGGTGGAAAAACCCGAACCCAACGGGTGTGAGTTTTGTTTTGGCACCCGAACAACCTTTGTGTTTGGGTTCGGGTGGTGATTTCGGGTGCGGGTTTAGGTATTTTAAAACACGCACCCGTGGGCACCCGTTGCCATCCCTATTTATACGAATATCGTAAGCTGTCAAGATATTGGCCCTGTTTGTTATAGATTTTTTAAAAATAGATTCTTATAGTGTAATATAATTTTGTGAAAAAAAAATTTACAAAGAAATTTTTTATAAAAGCTTCAAATGAAAATTTGGTTTGAATAGTTATTCTTAAAATCTTATTTTAGGTATTTCATCATTTTATTGAAAAAAAAATTTGGATATCAAAATTTAAAAAAAAATCACTTTTTTTGAAGCTATTTCAAATAGATTTTCATAAAAATCATTTTTGAAATACAACTTTTTATAAAAAGTGAGATTTTGACTATTTTTTGTTCTTCAATAATGTACGTCTATGTTATATGATGTCAAAATTAGTGTTTGAATTTAGAAAAAACAAATATAAAAAAATTTGTAATATTTTGAAAAACAGTTTTATAAAATCCATTTTCAAAAATACAAAGAAAAAATCTATTTTTTTAAAGCTGAAACAAACAGACCCATTATACGTTACACCCTATGAAGTATGTGCTGCCTCTTTATAAGATTAACCATTAACCATTGATTTTTTTTTTTTTTTTTTATAATTATTTTTCTTATTTTGTTTGTATTATTGTATAAAAAATATTTCTCTATATTATATCTATAATCAACTTTATTTCAAACACTGAGCAAACAAAATTTTAAATCATTTGTTAGACACGATATAAAATGCTATACAACAAACATATCTAAATTTTTAATTAGAAAAACCAAACAAAACAATTAAAACAAAATTACTAAAATTCAAAAACCATTGTAGAGTATAACATTCACATTCAATATCTTTTCAGAATTTTGATTAGTAACAGTCACATTCACATTAGCTAGTTGAAGCAAACATGTCAGAAAGATAGATAAACTTCTGTGATACCCCATTTTTTGACCGATTGATTTTGTTCGGCGTTTAAAACTTTTTTTTTCTCTCTGTCATTTCTGACGAAATTTCGGTAGAGAGGTATTTTAAAATACCTCATTTATTGGTTCATTTTGTTTTTTTTTTTTTTTTTTTTTTTTTAGTTTATCATATATTTTTATTATTATTTAATTTGTTTTTATCTCATTTTATTTTTTAAGTCATTTTTATCATTTTTATTATTATTTTCGTTTTTTCAAATCAGGTGTTTTTTTTTCTGGTCAGTTTGTCAACAGTCCAAATGTGTGTTTTTGTCCAATCCAAGCCCAAAAGGGCAATTTTGTCCAAATGGAGAAAATTTCATCTGTCTAAACCTAATTTCTGACACAATATAAATAGATCATTGATTGCACAATCCCCTAGGTCAAAAAAATTCTCCAATCAGCTGCAGGAAAAACTTCATCTTCTTTCAAACAAAAAATCAAAAAAATCAACAATCTTCATCATCACAAATCAATAAACAGAATCAAAAAAAGCATAAATAAACATCCTTCTTTCTTTCCCAGAAACGAACCAGAAATCCAAATCGAACCCAGAAACCGAATCATAAACCATCATTCATCAACCACAAACGAATCCAAATCCATAAACAAAACAGCAAACAAAAAAAAATCAAAGAAAAATCGAAACCCAGAATCCTTTTTCGTAAACCAAACCTTCATAAACTGAATCAAAGATTCGAAACCCTCATTCCTTTTTTTTCAAAACCAGAAACACAAACACAAAACAGATCGAAATTGAGACAAAACCGAAAAGAAGAAGAAGAAAGAAATTAGAACAGAAAACATCAAAAGGTTGATCCCTCTTTTCCATTTCTGTTTCCCGTTTCTTTGATCGATCTAGATTATAGGTTTTTTGTTTGTTTATTTTGAATATGGATTTGTGTTTAGGAATTGTTTTTTTGTATGTGTTTGGTGTTGATTTGTTTTTAAAAAAAGAAGAAAGTTTGAGGTTTAACAATGGAGTTTTGGTTTGATTAAGGGCAAAACCGAGAGAGAAGAGAGAAGAAGAAGTGAGAGCGGCGGCTAGGAAAGAGAGAAAGAAGATGAGTTTGTGTTTTTTAGGGTTTGGGGGTATTTATACCCCAACCCGATCCGGTGTGCGCGTGTCTATCGCAGCACACCGTGCATCCTCACTTCTCAGCCACTGATCTCTATCAGATGGCTTATACCTCTCCTTTCCAATATTAGATCAGGGTCGTCTGATCCATTAGACGGCCGAGATTGATCCCACGTTTTTGGACGTTTTTTTTGGCAGAAAGGCCTATTTGGACGGGCCTTGCTCTTTCTGTTTATTTTTTGCACCCCCATGTATTTTCGTTTTGATTTCTGCACCCCTGTTTTATTTCTTTTTTTATTTTTTAACCTATGACAAAAAGTACTTATGGAATGTGCTTCAATGAGCTATTCAATCCAAATTAAGTACTAATTGGAGGTTTTTTTTTTTATTAATTTACTAACTCACTAACATTTTATTTATGCTTAATTATTGTTGCTAACTCACTAACATTTATTTATGCTTATTATTTTTATTTATTGTTACTAATCCATTAACTTAACAATTAACTTTATTTATTGTCATTAACCTAATAATCCTCTGTAACTTAACATTTTCATTCATACATGTCAATATTATTTATTGCTAATAACTCTTAATCTAATAATTTATTTATCGCTTTATTAATTAATTATTTATTTTTATTGCAAGGACTTTAGTATGTATTTTAGGATTTGATGTAAAAATAAATAAAAATTGCATAGCATCCTCTTGCATTCATTTCATATTTATTTTTCTTGCAAATACATTAGAATGTAATTAGGAATAAATGTACACTATAAATGAAAAATTGCAAAGCGTTAGAATATTAAATTCCAAGGAAAAGACACCGTTTTGATCAAAATATCATTACGGTTCGTCTTCGCGCTTATTTATTATAATGTTAATATCGTTCTTTTCGCGCATGACCATTATCCGCTTCTTTTGTATCAAAAAAATGAGGTCAAAATCTCTTTCAAAAAAAATACCCAAACAATTTAGTTTCAAACATCGAAAAGCATCAAAAACATTTTATCGTCAAATACTTTAAAAACCTTGGATTTCAAACCAAGTGTTCATTTTCCGCAAAAAACCTTGGACTTCAAACCAAGTGCATTTTTTTCAATCGCGCCAAAAAACTTTGGACTTCAAACCAAGTGACTTTTATCATTCAAACCCTTTTTCTCAATAAACCTTGGACTTCAAACCAAGTGACTTTTATCATTCAAACCTTTTTTCTCAATAAACCTTGGACTTCAAACCAAGCGATCACGTCTCTTTTCTAAATCAAAAATCAATCAATCCTAATCGTTTAGACTTTTTTTTCATAAATAAAAATGAATCAATCTCACACTTTCCTTATTATCTTTAAAATCTTTTTTTTAAAACTTTAAAATTAAACAAACAAATTTACTCGTAATTTTTACCCCGAACTACGGTGGTTTGATCCCTCGGGCACGTAGGCATGAGACTTGTCTCTCCAATCAATAAAATCAACAAAAACATTTTTCTTTTTCCATCACTTTAAACTTTTTTTTTATCATCACTTTAATTCCTACACTTATACATTTTTACAAGTAATTAAAATTAAGCGCAAAGTTAGAATAAAAACAAGAGGTTCCTATAGGATACTATAGATACTTAGGGTGCTAGTACTTTCCCTTCGTATAACTAACCCCCGAACCTTGATCTCCTAAAAATAGGGTTTTTTCGAACTTTTTCCCTTTCCCTCGGATAAATTAAAGATCGGTGGTGGAATATTAATTTGCGATTCGAAGTTAATTAATAACTCGACATCCAAAAATCACCGCGACAGAAATGGCGACTTCACTGGGGACAACCAAGCGGGTTGAACCTAACTTGTTTTTAATCTTTATTTTTGCGCTTTTTGCTTGAATATATGTTTGTATATGCGTGCTTAGGGATGATTTTTGAGTGGTGAGATAAGTCCTAACCCGGGCTTGAGTGACACAATAAGATAGGATGGGGTGAAATCATAGTGACATGTCCAGAGTAGTCTGGATTATGAAGCACATGTGATATGATCCCGCTCGATGGAGGCCTCACGACGGTAGTACTCGTTGTCATGAAAAGTCATGATGGTGATATTATTTTCAATGTGAGTGTCCGGAGAAGCCGAGAACCTTTAGAATTACCTTTAAACCATCTTGGCCTTTCTTAGGACGTAGTGCGGTGGCTAAATCAAGAGTAGTCTTGAGATTAGTCGTCACGCGAAACTACACTCAAACGAGATTATCCCGTGGATGTTATCGGAACGAGAGTAGTCCCGTAACCCAGTAATATCCATGAGACGGTCAATGACTTTGGGAACTTTGTAGAACCCGTGATGAAGGTACAAGTAAACCCTAGTACTTACCATACGGGAGGGCTTTTACCTTTAACTCCATCATTATGTGTCCTAACCTTCCAGTTGTGTTAATGAATCATTGTAACATAATCATGCATCCATGCATTCATTTCATCATAAGAAAATCTTTTTTTCGAAGGACTTAAGAGAGTTATTTTGTAAACATTACAGATTTATGGACTTAAAGAAAAGGAACACTAAGAAGTACAGTTTCAAGGAACCAGACCTTTCCCGACTAAGAGAGCTAGGATCTCTAGTCCCTTTCCCCGAAGATTTCCAAAAGCGATATGGGAAGCTTTTGAGTATCCTCAATACAAATGTTGAAGAAGGAGTTCTTAATACACTCGTCCAGTTCTATGATCCAATTTACCACTGCTTTACTTTTGTCGATTATCAGTTGGTTCCTACTCTAGAAGAATATTCTTATTGGGTTGGTTTGCCGATCTCCAAAGGGTACCTTATACCGGTTTAGAAGAATTTCCCGCACCTTCAGTTATTGCAAATGCCCTTCATTTGAAGACTTCAGACGTAGTCTCCAGCCGCACTAAAAAGGGGGGATTTCAAGGATTGACTTCTAATTTCTTATTCGGAAGGGCGTTTGTGTTTGTTAAAAACGGGAATGTGGTCGCTTTCGAAGCTATCCTCGCTATACTCATCTATGGGTTAGTATTATTCCCCAATGTTGACAGTTTTGTTGATAATAGTGCTATCCAAATCTTCTTGGGAGGAAATCCTGTTCCGACCCTACTTGCGGATGCTTACCATTCTATTCATCATAAGACCCACAAGGGGGAGGGACTTATCCTTTGTTGTGCACCATTGCTATATAGGTGGTTTATTTCACACCTACCTCGGACTAGACACTTCAAGGAGAATCCAGAAAAGCTCCGTTGGGCCCAAAGGATTATGCCTCTCACTTCATCCGATATAGTTTGGTACGATGCGGCTTATGATGTTGGGGTGATTATTGATGGTTGTGGGGAGTTCTCCAATGTGCCTCTTCTTGGCACACGAGGAGGAATCAATTACAACCCTATTCTTGCTAGACGACAGTTCGGATACCCCATGAGGGATAGGCCTAAAAGCGTTTTATTGACCGGCATATTTTATCTCAACGAAGAAGGAAGTCAACACATGAGAGAAAGTTTTGCTCGGGCTTGGCATAATATCCATAGAAAAGGGAAGGATCAGTTAGGGAGGAAGCTTGGAATTGTCTCCGAAGATTACACTAAATGGGTAATAAGTAGAGCTATAGAACGCGGGATGCCTTATAGTTTCGAGAGGTCATCTTCTATTGATGTGTCTTCTTCTACCACACCTCCTTCAGTTATCCCATTCAAGACTATAGATGAATTCCAGGAACTTTTGACAAAATTGAGACTTAAGAAAGATGCGTGGGAGAGAAAGTTCCGAGAGTCTGAACTTGAGAACAAAGAGCTGAAGGAGAAGTTGAAAGAACAAGAGAAGGTGCTCTCTCTACAAAGTGGTTTGTTGGTTGAGAAGGAAGATATGATCAGGGTCAAGGATGCCTTATTGTGACAAGATAGCAAGAGGAAGAAGAGGCAAGGGGATTTATTTTCCTCTGGCCTCGATTCACATTTTGATGGCTAGTTGGCTTCAAGAGTCCGGATTTAGATTTGTTTTTTATGTTTTGGTTGTTTCGTTTGAAAAGATGGTTGTAATCTTTGAAATATTAATGCAATTTTTTTTTTATTTCTTACAATGTTTACAAAATTATTATCTTAAAGTCCTTCGAAAAACAAAAAAAAACAACTTTGCATATTTTAGCATAACATATATCATTCATCATACTGCATACATAAGTTTTCAAAACAGAGTCTCATGTTCTTTCTTTTTTTCTCCGTCTCAGTTAAAGTGGCTCGGCGTATTCGGTACAAATCAACCCGTGTCTACAATACTCGGTCCAGGTTGAGGAACAATATGAGCAATTGTGAGGAAGAAAACCATATGCTCCGTGAACAGATGACAACTATGAAGGTGCGTCGAGAAAACACAAGAAGGAGGGGGGGGGGGGGTTGAATTGTGTTTTGGATATTTAAAAACTTTTCTAGATATTTAGATCTATCAGGGTCTTTAAGCACAGCGGAATAGTTTAACACAATCAACTTAATGCTAAGTGAATGATGAAGGAGTAAATGAGAGAGTGAGAGAGAGAAAGAGACACAACAATTTATACTGGTTCCCCTCACAAATTGAGAGTACTTCAGTCCCCTTGTACTTACAAGAGATTTCACTATAATCACTAAGATTACATTCAGATGCTCAAGCACACAAGCATGAGACTTCCTTGCTCTAGGTCACACAAGACAGAGAGACTTCCTTGCTCTAGGTCACACAAGACAGAGAGACTTCCTTGCTCTAATCACACAAGATCAGAGACTTCCTTGCTCAAGTCACACAAGACAAGAGACTTCTTTGCTCAAGCACACAAGCATGAGACTTCCTTGCTCAAGTCACAACAGACAAGAGACTTCCTTGCTCTAATCACTAAGATTGAGACTTACTTGCTTCTACACTAAGCAGAAGACTTATCAATTACTCACGCAGGAGTAATACTAACTTCTAAACTTAAACTTATTACAATCATAATAACTTCAGAGGCTTTGAGCTAGTTTCTATTCTCACTTAATTTGAGAGATGTTTTCTATTACAATTCATTTTCTCACTTTATTCTGAGAGATATTTTCTAATGAAGTTCGTTAGTCATCAATTCTTTCTTTTGCATATTTATATGAGTTGAGAAAGACATTGAGACGTTGGAGAAATTCTCGTTGTAAAATGGACAGCTGTTGTCTTTGAATATCCGTTGAGTAAAGTCACGTCTTCTTTGCAGTGAAGCTTCTCCTTTACTTTTTGTCCATAGTACAGTACTAAGGTACAACTAGCTCCTAGAGAGAGTAGGATCACATCCTTTGTGACCGTTGTAATTGGTTGTCCTTAGAACAAATCATCAGGCTTGATAAGAGTTGTTGCTATAGCCTTTCTGATGATTTGGGGAATTCCTTTGCTTCTGATGAACCTTTGATAACTTGGAGTCTGATTGGTCTTGAATAAATGGCCTCTGATAGTCCTTCGTATTTCAGCTTCTGAACGTCTTCATCTTCTGAATAACTCATGACTAGCAGATAGCTTCTGAACTCTTGTGGGCATCTGAACATCTTTGAGCTTCTGAACTTCTCTGAGCTTCTGAACTCTTGCAGACATTCTGATCCTCTTTGAGCTTCTGAACTTTGTTTAGCTTCTGACCACGTTGTAGCTTCTGAACTCTTTCAGAGTGTAAAGATTCATACTTCCATAGGTTTCATCAGAGTCTAAATCAAGTGTGCTCTTGATATAACGTTGGATTCTCCTGCACACTTAATTTAAACATTAGTAACATCAATTGTCCATTTAATACTTTGTTATCATCAAAACTTAAGGGTGGGTACTAACACATATGTTGTTCCAACAATCTCCCCCTTTTTGATGATGACAAACATAAGTATTAAATACAATTGTTGTTGATAAAAATCAGCTATGTTGACATTAGGCTTCTGAGTTTTGCAAGCTCCCCCTAAGTCTGATATCCCATAGGGTTAGGTTTGTAAGCTCCCCCTATTTTTTATCCATAGTTAATTTTGATCAGTTTCAGAATTACTTTATTATATGACTTGAATTATTCATATTTTACTATATAAAGAACAAGGTTTGCAAACTTCTTCTTTTCATAGTGTGATAATCTTTGAATAAAGTTGCACCCTTACTCAAGTACTATCTATGAATAATAAACTTCAACTAATAAATGTATTCTCCTTGAAATTATGCTCTTAATGAAGATGCAAGATGAAGTAAATATTTAAATTAAATGACAATAGGATCAGAGGCACTAGAAATGTATACATACACACTTGGTTCTGATGGTTATCATGAAATACAGTTTCAGAGTTCAAAATATTTTTCAAACAGTTCAGAGCTTAAAAAAAATCTTTTCAAAGAAAAGTTCAGAGCCTGAACCAAAAACTTGAAAACAGTTCAGAGCTCTTTTAGCACAATATTTTGAAATCATCAAAGATCAGATTGTCATATCAAAGCATGTACCTCATGCCACTATTTTGACCACTCTCCTACGTTCTCTCTCTGAAGCACTACAAAGCCCTAAAAAGCAAAGTAATTTCGCTTCTTCCAACAATTGATTTACCAATATTCTTTCTCCCCCTTTTGTCATTATCAAAAAGAGTATAAGCAATTTAATTAACAAGTACAACGTCCAATACGGTCAAATCAGGAGTGGTTGAACGTATTTAAGACCTTGTCGGTGAAATGAGCTTATAAAAGGAGAGAAGCCTAGTCATTTTATTCACACAGAATAATCTTAGGTTATTGATAGATCTTTTGAGAGAAAAAATGAAACGCTCAGAGAAGAAGAAAGCAATTTCAAAGAGAGATAGTCAAGATAGGAGAAAACATAAGCAAGAAAAATCAAGAAAAACAAAGCCAGAGCCTGAGGTTCCACTCAGTTCAGAATCTAAAAAGTCAGATTCTGAAACAGAGTCTGATGAATGGGACTCTGATTGGTTTGAGTATTTGAATACAGATTTTCCTGAAGAAGATCAAGCTGATGTCCAAGTCTCAGATGGGTTAGAGTCTTCTCCTGAGGAAGAGAGATCTGATCCAGATGAGTCAGATTCCCCAAGAGAGGTGCCATCTAAGCTGGGTCACCCAACTCCACCATCTAAGGATACCAGTTGATTATCTTTGGAATATTTGTAACATTTACTCAAGTTTTCAATAAAGTTTTAATTTCTTTGACTTGTTTAATTTGATTCTCTTTATTATGTTTCTTCTCTTGTTATGCAATATGAATCTTTAAAGAATATCCAAATGTGTTATTAATTGAGAAACAATTTAATGAACACAAGATTTTAAAACAAAACTGTTTGTAAACGAAATAATAAAAAAAAATGAGAAACCAATTGAAGAGTTTAAACTTAAGAATGAAGGAAAACAGTTATCAGCAGTTTAAAGATAAAAACACTTGGATTACCACAAAATGAACCAATATTTGAGATAAGCACAAAGAAGTTAAAGAAACATACAAGATTATGAACTCAATCCTATCAATGTGCCTAACAAAATTTCGGTCATATAACATTTGAGCAAACAAGAAGTCTTAGGGGGTTAATTGGGGTTGGCTACAAAGAGAAGCTAGGGTTCTCATGATTTCCTTCTGTTTAGCATTAACTACCTCCATCAGTCCCACATACTTTTCCATTTTTGCTTTAATTTCTTCAATCTCAGCCTCATACAATGGATTTCTCAGATGCTCTTGACTTGCTTCCAAATTGTCCAAGATAGGCTCATTCAGATTTTTCTCCAGTGATGCTAACTTCTCCATTAGGTTTTGCTCATCACTTGTTCTTACAAAAGAGGATTCAGGTTGATTCCTCTCTGTGTCCTTCTGAATCTGAATGACCTCTTCAACTTCAGTAGCACTATTTTTGTCAAAACTCTTCTGCTCCTTAACATCAGCTTCTTGAAGTCTATACAGCTCCTTTACCAATTCTTCTGTTAGACTTACCCATTTTGCAGCATACTCTGCTGAAGGCATATCAGATTGCCTTAGCTCATGTAATTCATGTACCTGCCTGAATAGGCTGTTGCATTCACTCAAGACATCAGGGGTTATGAAATTGGTTTGGTGAGGTTCAGAGTTTGAGGGTGTGATGGTATGTTGAGGTGATTTAAATGCAACACCGTCAGATGCTGAAGATATCCCAGCCTCTTGGGTTTTCTCAGCAGTCTGATAGTGTTGATTGGTTATTTGTTGTTGTTGATTATGATCAGGTTGACCAAATGAATTTATCTGCGCATTAGATAATTCTTTGATCATTTCATCAACCTGATCTCTGGTTTGTGAGTTTGGGGTCTCATTTGGTTCAACTTCAACTTGAGATTCTGGTTGTGTTTGAAGGTTAGATTCTGTTTGTTGTTCAGGGGGTGTTTGAGGTGTAAGCTGTGAATGAACATGTTCAGGTGAGATATATGGTTCAGGTTGTGGTTGAGCATGTTCTGGTTGAACTATCTCAGATGTTTCTGGTTTAGTGATTTCTGAGATAATTTGGTTTGATGGGTTGATTTCAGAATTGATTTGATCTAGGTTTGAAGTTGAATTCTGATTTTGTTCAGAGTCTGGAATAGTGTCAGAGTCTGGAACATTATCAGATGGTAGAGATTTGCATTGTGGAGGGAGTTCACCTGCTAGGTGTTGTTCAAGGAATTCTAGAGGTGACTCTGATGGTTTGTTTGAGATTGGGGGGTTCTGAGTCTCATGAGTTAATACAACAGGACCTTTAGGATCAGTTATGGTACCTGAATCAATAATGGTGGAGCTCTCAACATTCTTCTTCTTTTTCTTCAGCTCCTTAGAAATCTTGCTTTTCTTGATCCTCAGAGGCTCATTATCATCATCTTCATCTTCTAAAACCGCCACATTTGTCTTTACAACATTTATCTTTCCCTTGCCTTTTCTCTCACCCTTTTCAGACTCAACCTTAGTTCTTACCAATCTCTTTCTTTTCCCTTTCACCTCCTCTGATTCAATCTCAAAAGGTTCTCTTTGGCTTTCCAGTAGTTGTATGTACTGGTTAACAATACCTTGAGCAACATAAGGTATGTTAATGTTAAATCTCTTCATAATTGAATCTTCTGAGTGAGGTATCTGTTCCAAAGGTTCTGAATGCTTCAAGATTTGTCCTGGTAGGAAATACATGTTGGACAATGTATGCACTGAGATGATAGAGGCTCTCAGTTCCCTTAACAGGTTATCTTGCCCAGCAGCCTTGATCACATCAATCACACCACACTGATAGAAAATTTCACTTAGAATCCTTGGGTAAGTGATGTGAACATTGGGCTTGGTTTGCCTTTGGATAGCATTAACAGCCTTACACAAGTGGTTGAAGATATACTTAGCCCAGTTCAGTTGATATCCTTTAGTGAGATAATAGATAAAGTATCTATGATCCCAAGAAAGTTGATCAGAGCTTCCACTCCTTGGGAAGATTGATCCTAGCAAGATTCTGGCTAACAGTTTCTGTGTTGGCTTCAGATCACCACTTTTGTTGCTCTCACAAGTTTTCCCTTCTTCATAACACATTTTTGTCATATCAATTAGACACCCTGTGTTCTTGGCTTCAACAGCACTGAAGGCATTGAATTTTCCTTCATTGGGAATTTGTAGAATACTTGCCAAATTAGATTGGGTCAGAACTACTTCAAATCCACACACCACCGACCTAATTTCTTCTTCCTTGACTTCTCTTACGCCCAATTCAGCTGGAGTTTTGTCCTTGTTTTCAGGCTTTAAGTTCCTTAAGATAGCCACTTCTTTATTGTAGTCTTCCATCGTTACTACCTTGCTCCTAATCCAGAAATCTTTTACCAGCGTAGGGTAGATTGGACCATTTAATAACTTCATGTATCTAACACCTCCATTTTGGTCAGTGAAGAACTTCTCAATGTCGTGTTGATTTAATCTAAGACCTTCAAAATCAACTGGTTGTTCCATAACCAAGTTGAGTGATTTCCCTTCCATTTCGAGTGATTTTTCTCTGCTAAATAACTCTGAGCAGTTGATGATGTTGACTGCTAAATCCTTTGGAAACAAAAATGCTGTAGCAGAAGCTGATGACGTAGAAGTTTCCATTTCAGAAGTTAGGGTTTTGGATTTTCTAATTTCAGAGAGAAGGAAAGTTTTTCTATGGTCTAGAAAACTAGAGTGTAGGTTGTGCAAGTGTTCAGTGATTTTGATTAAAGATAAAATAAACACATGTTAAATTAAATAAAAAAGAAACGAACTATCATTAACTATTTTAACCCAATCAGAACGTGTGTACGTGTTGTCTATTTAGCGCCAAAACGTTTCAGTGGAAAACACTCAAACGTTTGCAATTCATTTCCTTTTCAGAGGCTTAACCTTCAGAGGTTGAAAAAAAAATTTCTCAGAGTCTGAACCACTTCAGATGCTGAGATCCAAAATACTTCAGAGTCTAAGAATTAATTTTTCAGAACATTTAAGATATATGTTCAGACATGGTTTTTCAAGGTTTTAATTCTGAACATTATGTTTGAATAAATCAAGTGTTCTGAAAAACATTTCTAGCATTGATTGTTATTCCTTTGAATTGTCATTGAAACGTCAAGAATACTCACCTTGCATTGAAGCTTTCTTATTTCAATTGTAGTCAGTGTCATAGCCTGAACAGTTACTCCTCCAAGCTGAGTTACTGTCATCTTCAGAACAAGCTTCATATTCTTCATCATAAGGATCATATCTTCTTCTGTTCCTTATGAATTTTTCTTCATCCTCTTCACCATCAGATTCATCAAAAATGTACCTTCTGTGCACAATTGCTCTCCTTCCATTTGCAGTCACATGAGTCCATGTGAGTGGAGAGTCTATTTTCCTCATTTGTCCTGCAGCCAAATAAACAATTTTGTCTTTTGGTACCCATTTGTAGATGGGTCCTAGACTGTTAGTTACCTGACCTCTATTCTCCATTTGTACCACCTGAATGCTCTCAGGTACGAATGTTGAATATAGATCAGAAGGTGAAGCATTTTCAAATATGCTTGATGAGCTTGGTTTTTCATATGTGTCAGCACATGAATAACCAATTCCATTTACACCATTGTTTTTAGGAGAAGAGAATACAGAAATAATGTCACTACTGTCAATGTGTGTATTACAGAGGTCTTTAGAGTCAATTGAGTTCTTATAAGGTTTGCTACTGCTGGCATTCCCTTTTTAAAGATCTTCAATCTTTTCTAGAGCCTCTTAATATAAACACTTAAATTGACTTGCTTGTTCACTTAAGTGCTCACAATCAACTTTGAGCTTTTTAAACTTACGTGAACTAGCACTTAGTAGTTTTATGAGTTCAAGTTTAGGAAGTTGAGAATATACCTGATTCAGGATGTCTTGGTTAGAGTCATAACTTGAATGTTTAGACTCTGAGTCCACTTCAGACTCTGCAGCTGCTTCAGGTCTTGCTTGCACTTCAGGTCTTGATCTCCTTGGTAGCTTAACTTTCTTTTCTTCTTCAGAAAGTTTGTCCAGCTCTTCCCAAGTTGTCAATTTCTTCTTGCTAGCTATCTCTCCTCCATTCTTCTTGAATTCAGACCATCAGATTCTTCCGTAATATCTTTAAGCTTCATTGCTTGCTTCCCTTTTCTGGCTGCTTCCTTGTCTCTTGCACTTGAAGTACAAACATCAGATGTTGATGTAGATACTTGCTTGTTGCTCAGATCTTCGTTCATATTAAGTGCATCTTCCATTCCTTTAATGAGATCAGCAACAAGTTGATGAATCTTCTGCTTCCAATCATTCACTTGTTGAGCCATGGTGTTTTTCTCCTTTGGATCTTGACTGTCTCACGGTTAAGTCATTTACCAACAGAACCGGAGCTCTGATACCAATTGAAGGTGCGTGGAGAAAACACAAGAAGGGGGGGTTGAATTGTGTTTTGTTTATTTAAAAACTTTTCTAGATATTTAGATCTATCAGAGTCTTTAAGCACAGCGGAATAGTTTAACACAATCAACTTAAGGCTAAGTGAATCATGAAGGAGTAAATGAGAGAGTGAGAGAGAGAAAGAGACACAACAATTTATACTGGTTCCCCTCACAAATTGAGAGTACTTCAGTCCCCTTGTACTTACAAGAGATTTCACTATAATCACTAAGATTACATTCAGATGCTCAAGCACACAAGCATGAGACTTCCTTGCTCTAGGTCACACAAGACAGAGAGACTTCCGTGCTCTAATCACACAAGATCAGAGACTTCCTTGCTCAAGTCACACAAGACAAGAGACTTCCTTGCTTCTACACTAAGCAGAAGACTTCCTTGCTCTAATCACTAAGATTGAGACTTACTTGCTTCTACACTAAGCAGAAGACTTATCAATTACTCACGCATGAGTAATACTAACTTCTAAGCTTAAACTTATTACAATCATAATAACTTCAGAGGCTTTGAGCTAGATTCTATTCACACTTAATTTGAGAAATGTTTTCTATTACAATTCATTTTCTCACTTTATTCTGAGAGATATTTTCTAATGAAGTTTGTTAGTCATCAATTCTTTCTTTTGCATATTTATATGAGTTGAGAAAGACATTGAGACGTTGGAGAAATTCCCGTTGTAAAATGGACAGCTGTAGTCTTTGAATATTCGTTGAGTAAAGCCACGTCTTCTTTGCAGTGAAGCTTCTCCTTTACTTTTTATCCATAGTACAATAATAAGGTACAACTAGCTCCTAGAGAGAGTAGGATCACATCCTTTGTGACCGTTGTAATTGGTTGTCCTTAGAACAAATCATCAGGCTTGATAAGAGTTGTTGATGTAGCCTTCTGATGATTTGGGGAATTCCTTTGCTTCTGATGAACCTTTGATAACTTGGAGTCTGATTGGTCTTGAATAAATGGCCTCTGATAGTCCATCGTATTTCAGCTTCTGAACGTCTTCATCTTCTGAATAACTCATGACTAGCATATAGCTTCTGAACTCTTGTAGGCATCTGAACATCTTTGAGCTTCTGAACTTCTCTGAGTTTCTGAACTCTTGCAGACATTCTGATCCTCTTTGAGCTTCTGAACTTTGTTTAACTTCTAACCACGTACCTTTGTACCTCAGTCTAGTAGTACCTTTGTACCTCCTCCTATTTCGTCTGCGCCTCTTAGCACTCCTCAGTTTGTTATGCCCGAAGGTTACCCGTGGGGCATGCCTGTTGGATTTCTCGGGGAGGAGTCACGTCATGTGGTATCTGAAATTCCCCATGTACAATCGACAGTTCCTATTCCTCATCTTGGCAATACACTCCCTCAGGTTACAGCCACTGTGACTGCACCATTGGTTCATACTATCCAGCAAAATCAGATGCCCATCTTTCATGCTGAAAGTGTGGGAGGTTATGACAGGGTTGATGACTTACAGATCAAGTATGATGAGATACAGAGAGAGATGAGGGCTCTGAGAGGAAAGGATTTGTTCGGCCAAGATGCGCATGAACTCTGTTTGGTCCCTGATGTTGTGGTCCCACATAAGTTTAAAGTTCCAGATTTTGAGAAATATAAGGGGAGCACTTGCCCCAAGGCTCACCTGATAATGTATGCCAGAAAAATGTCTACTCAAACCTGTAATGACAAGTTGTTGATCCATTATTTTCAAGACAGTCTGACCGGTGCAGCTCTGAGGTGGTACATGGACCTTGATAGGGCTAACGTCAGTTCCTTTAATGATTTGGCTAGTGCTTTTATTCGGCAGTATAATTACAATTCATATCTGGCCCCTGATAGGGATGAGTTACGAGCATTGGCACAAAAGGAGAGAGAATCTTTTAAGGAATATGCTCAAAGGTGGAGGGAGCTTGCTGCTCAGATTCGTCCTCCGGTAGAAGAGAAAGAATTGTGTAAGTTATTTTTGCATACTCTGAGCCCATTCTTCTATGAGAAAATGGTTGGTATTGTGTCAAGAAGCTTCACCGAAATGGTAGAAATGGGAATGTGCCTAGAAGAGGGAGTCCGTCAGGGACGGTTGATAAGAGAGAATGCTCCAACTAACACTGCTAAGAAATACGGCAACAGTTTTTCAAAGAAAAAAGAATCTGAAGTTGGCATGGTGGCTCATGGGGGACCCCAGTCTAGATACCCAACCTATCAGCATGTCTCAGCCATTACACCTACATCCCAACCACAAATGACTCAAGCACCACCACCACAATATCCACACCCTTATCAACAACCATACCCACAACAACCACAAATTCGACCACAAACTCCCCAACAACCCTACAATTATCCCAATCGCACCCAGAGAAATCCACCATTTGACCCCATACCCATGAAATATGCCGACCTACTCCCCGCCTTACTTGCAAAAAATTTGTCCAGACGAGACCATCTCCACCTGTGCCAACAGTACTACCTACCTGGTACCGTAGTGACCTAATTTGTGCCTTCCATCAAGGGGTCCCCGACCATGATGTAGAACGTTGTTACGCTCTCAAAAAGGCTGTTCAAGATTTAATCCGTAATAAGGTGCTGTCTTTCAAGGATGAAAATCCTAATGTTCAAAACAATTCGTTGCCCAATCACGGATCCTCCGTCCATTTTATCCAAAGTTGCCAAGAAACAAGCACCATTCTCAGTGTAGAAGATATCAAAACCCCGTTGGTGCCCATTCACAGTAAAATGTGTGAAGCAAAGTTGTTTAGCCATGATCATGCAACTTGTGAGGAATGTTTGAAGAATCCTCAAGGTTGTTCCCGAGTTCAAGAGGACATACAAAGGTTGATGGATAAAGGAGAATTGGTAGTCACAAAGAAGAGCGAGGATGTCTGTGTCATAGTCCCAGAATTCAATGTCTCTGACCGTCTCGAGATGATATATAATAGTGGAGAACCCACAGTTACCCCGCTAGTGATCTGCTTGCCAGGGCCTATGCCCTATACGTCCCTGAGAGTTGTGCCATATAGATATGATGCCACCATGTTGCAGGATGGGGTGGAAACACCTATTCCCTCTTTGATATCCGTGGACAATATTGCAGATAATAGTAAAATACTGAGGAGTGGGCGTATCCTTCCGGGAACTGTACAAGGGAAGACCGATAATTCTGTTGAAAAAACACAAATTCCTGACTCTAGTAGGACTGGTGAAAGAGTATATGAGGACTCGGATGAAGTTTTGAAAATGATCAAGAGAAGTGAGTATAAGATCGTGGATCAATTGCTACAAACCCCTTCCAAGATTTCAATTTTGTCACTCTTAATGAATTCTGATGCGCATAGAGAGGCACTAATGAAAGTCCTGGACCAGGCATATGTCGACCATGACGTAACCTTGGGCCAATTTGGGAGCATAGTGGGGAACGTCACAACTTGCAATAATTTAAGTTTCAGTGACGAGGAACTCCCAGAAAGAGGAAGGGATCATAACCTATCATTACATATCTCAGTGAGTTGTAAATTTGATTCCTTATCCAACGTGTTGGTGGATACCGGGTCGTCTTTGAATGTAATGTCTAAGATTACTTTTGACAAGCTCGCATACCGTGGTGCGCCTTTGAGGCCGAGTGCATTAATCGTGAAAGCCTTCGATGGGTCAAGAAAATCAGTAATTGGGGAAATACACCTACCCATCTCAGTTGGTCCTTATGAGTTCCAGATTACCTTTCAAGTCATGGATATTCGAGCATCTTATAGTTGTTTGTTGGGGCGACCGTGGATTCACGAAGCTGGGGCAGTAACTTCCACGCTTCACCAAAAGCTGAAATTTGTACGGGAAGGAAAATTGGTGATCGTGAACGGAGAGGAAGCTTTATTGGTCAGTCATCTGTCAGCTTTTTCTTATATCGGTGCTGATGTTGAGGAAGGTACGTGATCAGTGCATTTTAATGCACTTTTTAATCACTCTGTGCTATGGCAACTTTATGACTTCTCCTGCTAATTTGGTATTTTTATCATGTTTTGTGTTTAGAGTCTAGTTTTGCTATTATTTATGTTTTGCTATTTATTTTCGTAATAAACAGTAATTTGACACCTTCTCATTATGCAGACCATAACTTGAGCTACGAATATCGGATTGAGGCGCGGGATGATGCGTTTGAAAGCTAAGAGAAAGAGCTACAACTTTCATGTTGAAGCCGAAAGCCAATTTGGAGCGCACAGGAGTCATATTTACTCATCATGTTTCAGACTTACAAAGATTTAATTATTTTTCAGCATAACTTATATTTTTCGGCCCAATTGTTTTGTGGCCCGTTTTGCTTGCTTATAAAAACCGAAAATTCTGACCTAGGTCAGTCTCGACACTTCATTCACGAAATAAGAAAAACCCTAGAGCAGCCACCACTTGAATGGAGAACTAAATCCCTCTTTCAATTCGTTGGTGCAAGGAACTCGTTTTAGATTCTCGAGGTCTGTTTTTAATAGCAAATTCCGTTTATATTCATGTTCTGTTATGTCAATTTCGTGTTCTTTATTTCAGTATGAAATTGAATTATAATGATGCTTAATCACTCTAATTCAATTCGACACCGTATTATTCAATTTGGTTTATCGCTTGTATAGATTATATTGAATAGGAATTGCCATAAACTTTGAGCGCTTAGCAAAAGGGGTTGATTGAATTCAGTAAGGATATTAATCTATCATTAGTAACGCTTGTTTACTATTGCCTACGATTAGTTGAACGCATTTGACGCTTGTTTGAATGGAATTCGTATAAAAATGTCAACGCTTGTTTATGTCGGTTTTATAAATCAACAAGAACATAGCATATAACGAATTTATTCTTTGTGAACCATATGATAGAATCAAGAACGAGTTACCTAAACCCAACGAATTGATCGTTTTAAATCAATTGAATTTCTAATAGTCTTTCGATATAAACAAACCCATAACCCCCTATTTAATTGTGTTATTCATCGTTCTTACTTTTACTAATTATCAAATTAGAGATCCTTGTGAGACGACCAAGGTTAACTACCTTGTACTACTCTTAACTTAAAATATTATTTGACCACGAAACGACAGTGATCAGTACGTCTTTCCAAGGACTTTCTATTGAGGAGGGAAGTTCAGAAAAGGCCAAGGCACCTATGAAATCCGTGAAGGATGCACAAAAGGTAATACAAGGTGATGAAGCTTCACATTGGGGACGTCTGTTACAGTTGGCAGAAAACCAGAAGAAAGAAGGTTTCGGTTGCACTTCGTCCACAAAGATGAATAAGCCGGATATGGTTCGGAAGCCCATCGCAGATATCTTTCGTGGTGCTGGATTTATCAATGCCCCTCCGGAAACTTACGCTATCATTGAGCATGAGGGTGAGGAAGAGCCACCTAGTTTCGTGACTCCCGGAGGAATTTGCTGCAATTGGGTCACTGTTGATGTCCCTTCTGTCACACCTTTATCTAAGTAATATGTTTGTCCATTTTTGTTTTTCCAAAAAAATCCTTTTGTCCTGCCCCAGGCAAAAGTGAAACTCAAATAGGGATTTGTTTAAGCTTCAAGTATTTTAAAAAAATATATATATATTGTCATTTTTCTTATCGTGACACTTTATTTTATTTATATTCTTATGAAAAATGGTAACACAAAAAACCAAAATATACACACATCTTTTTAATTCCACCTTTTATTTTCTTAGCTTTAATCAAATTCAGAAGTTTGCATTCACTATTGTTTATTAACATCAATCATAAATCATATGCAGACTAAGCATCAATAAACCCGTTGAACACAATGATCCTAGGCCCTCTCCCAACTTTGAGTTCCCTGTCTACGAGGCTGTAGAGGAGGAGGATGAAGAGATTCCAGATGAGATCATACGGTTATTGGATCATGAGAAAAGGACTATTCAGCCCCACAAAGAGGTTATAGAATTGATCAATCTAGGTAGTGAAGAGGAGAAGAAAGAAATCAAGATTGAGGCATCCTTAGAAGCATTTGTCAAAGAAAGGGTGATCGTTTTACTCAGAGAGTATGTTGATATCTTTGTCTGGTCATATCAAGATATGCCCGGTTTAGATCCTGAGATTGTGGAACATCATTTGCCTCTGAAGCCAGAATGTCCTCCGGTGAAACAAAAGTTAAGAAGAACTCATCCTGATATGGCTCTCAAGATCAAGGAAGAAGTACAAAAACAAATTGATGTTGGTTTCCTTATTACATCAGAATATCCTCAATGGTTGGCTAACATAGTACCGGTTCCAAAGAAGGACGGCAAAGTCAGAATGTGTGTTGATTACAGAGATTTGAACAAAGCTAGTCCAAAAGATGATTTTCCTTTACCTCACATTGATGTATTGGTTGATAACACAGCTAAATCCAAGGTTTTTTCCTTCATGGATGGTTTCTCCAGGTACAATCAGATCAAGATGGCGGTTGAAGATAGAGAGAAGACTGCCTTCATTACACCTTGGGGCACTTTCTGCTACAAAGTAATGCCTTTTGGTCTAACAAATGCGGTTGCTACTTATCAAAGGGGCATGACCACCCTTTTTCATGACATGATGCACAAAGAGATTGAGGTATATGTAGATGATATAATTGTCAAGTCAGGCACTGAAGAAGAACACGTGGAGTATTTATTGAAAATGTTTCAAAGGTTGAGGAAATATCGTCTTCGTTTAAATCCCAACAAATGTGCTTTCGGCATTAGATTCGGAAAGCTCCTGGGTTTCATTGTCAGTCAAAAGGGTATCGAGGTAGATCCAGACAAGGTCAGGGCCATCAGAGAAATGCCAGCTCCACAAACAGAAAAGCAAGTTAGAGGTTTTCTGGGTCGACTAAATTACATCTCTAGATTCATCTCCCATATGACTGCCACATGTGGGCCGATATTCAAATTACTTCGCAAAAATCAAGGGATTGTTTTGACAGAGGACTGTCAGAAAGCCTTTGACAGTATCAAAGAGTATTTAATGGAACCTCCGATCCTTATCCCTCCAGTTGAAGGAAGACCACTCATCATGTATCTAACTGTGCTAGAAGAATCTATGGGTTGTGTGCTGGGGCAACATGATGAAACTGGTAGAAAAGAGCATGCAATTTATTATTTGAGTAAGAAATTCACAGATTGTGAATCTCGATACAGCATGCTTGAGAAGACTTGTTGTGCTTTGGCTTGGGCTGCCAAACGTCTCTGTCATTACTTGATTAATCATACTACTTAGTTGATATCCAAAATGGATCCAATTAAGTACATCTTTGAGAAGGCAACTCTAACCGGAAGAATTGCCCGTTGGCAGATGTTGTTGTCCGAATATGATATCGAGTACCGTACCCAAAAAGCAATCAAGGGTAGTATTCTTGCTGACCATTTGGCTCACCAACCAGTTGAAGATTACCAGCCAATCAAGTTTGATTTTCCAGATGAAGAGATCATGTATTTGAAGATGAAGGATTGTGATGAACCGGTGTTTGGCGAAGGACTAGATCCTGAATCCAAGTGGGGTTTGATATTTGACAGGGCCGTTAATGTCTACGGTAGTGGGATTGGGGCAATCATTGTTACCCCTAAAGGTGCTCACATTCCTTTTACTGCAAGATTACAGTTTGACTGTACCAACAATATTGCAGAATATGAAGCTTGCATCATGGGCATTGAAGAAGCTATTGATTTAAGGATAAAAAACATTGACATTTATGGAGACTCAGCTCTCGTGATTAATCAGATCAAGGGAGAATGGGAGACTCGCCATGCTGGTTTGATTCCTTATAGAGATTATGCAAGGCGGTTGTTGACTTTCTTCAACAAAGTTGAGCTACATCACATTCCTCGTGACGAGAATCAAATGGCAGATGCTCTGGCCACTCTATCTTCAATGTACCGAGTTAATCGCCGAAACGAGGTACCAACCATCAGTATCCGGTGCCTTGAAAGACCAGCATATGTGTTTGCAGCTGAAGAAGTGGTTGATGACAAGCCTTGGTTTCATGATATCAAGATGTTCCTTCAGAAGCAAGAATATCCCCCTGGGGCATCTAACAAAGACAAAAAGACTCTGAGAAGGTTATCCAGTAGTTTCTTCCTAAATGAAGAGGTGTTATACAAAAGAAATTTTGATATGGTCCTGCTTCGGTGTGTGGACAAACATGAGGCTGATTTATTGATGCATGAAATACATGAAGGATCATTCGGGACCCATCCTAATGGACACACAATTGCCAAGAAAATGTTAAGGGCTAGCTACTATTGGTTGACAATGGAGTCTGATTGTTACAAACATGTCAGGAAATGCCATAAATGTCAGATTTATGCGGATAAGATACATCTACCGTAAACTTCTCTGAATGTTCTCTCTTCTCCTTGGCCGTTCTCCATGTGCGGTATTGATATGATTGGTCGGATTGAACCGAAGGCTTCCAATGGACATCGTTTCATCTTAGTGGCCATTGATTACTTCACCAAGTGGGTTGAGGCGGCGTCTTATGCCAATGTGACCAAGCAGGTGGTCGTACGTTTTATCAAGAACCATATTATCTGCCGTTATGGTGTTCCTAACAAGATTATTACAGATAATGGGACAAATTTGAATAACAAAATGATTAAAGATCTGTGTGACGAGTTCAAGATTGAGCATCATAATTCATCCCCTTACCGGCCTCAGATGAATGACACAGTTGAAGCTGCAAATAAGAACATCAAGAAGATCGTGCAGAAAATGGTGGTCACTTACAAAGATTGGCATGAAATGTTACCTTTTGCTTTACATGGATACCCTACTTCAGTTCGTACTTCGACAGGGGCAACCCCTTTCTCTTTAGTGTATGGCATGGAAGCAGTGCTCCCCGTAGAGGTTGAGATCCCATCAATGAGAGTCTTGATGGAAACTGAGTTGGCCGAGGCCGAATGGTGCCAAAATAGATATGACCAATTGAATCTAATTGAGGAGAAACGCATGGCGGCTTTGTGTCATGGACAGTTATATCAAAGAAGAATGAAACAGGCTTTTGACAGGAAGATTCGACCCCGTGAGTTCCGTGAAGGTGACCTTGTGCTCAAAAAGATTTTGTCCTTTCAGCCGGATTCTAGGGGCAAGTGGACGCCTAATTATGAAGGCCCGTATGTTGTCAAAAGAGCTTTTTCTGGTGGTGCTATGACTCTCGCGACCATGGATGGTGATGAGCTCCCTCGTCCTGTAAATGCCGATGCAGTCAAAAAATACTTTGTCTAAAAAAAAAGAAAAAAGAACAGCTCGCTAAGTTGAAAACCTGAAAGGGCGGCTTAGGCAAAAATGAACGTCTCGGTGGGCTGAAAACCCGAAAGGGCGGTCCAGGCAAAAATTAGAGACATAAACAGAAAATAATTATCCTGATAGGTCGAAAACCTGAAAAGGCGATCTATGCAAAAGTTAAGGAATAAGACAAGTAACTGCATCGGATCAGGCATCATTTACTCAGAGCACCTCGATTGACAGAATATCTTTGGCTTACAGCATTTTAGACTGCGGAATTCAAAGTTGTTGTTAGGGAGAGTAGCGATCATTGTGTTTAACGTACCTTTCCCACATAATTACCATTTTTCATATTTGTAATGATCTGTGGGGTTGTGCTTTTCGCCAATCACCACTCTTTTAATCAAATTCGAGCCTGTGCCGTCTATTTGGAATTCAAATTTATTTGCAATTTTGTTTCCCCCTCTTTCAATTTAAAAGTACTTGAAGCAAAAACTCAAAAATAATTTAAAGTTTTTTAGTTGTTCTTTTTTTGAAAAAAATATAGATGACAAACATATTTCTTAGATTTATGAGTCATACAAGCATATATCAACATTGTTCCGAAAGCAGACAGATTCAACAAAGCGAACACAGTCATTGCTTAAAAAAAAAAAAAAAAAAGCTCATTAAGTTGAAAACCTGAAAGGGCGGCTTAGGCAAAAATGAGCGTCCCGGTGGATTGAAAACCTGAAAGGGCGATCTAGGCAAAAATTAGGGGCAAAAAAAAAAAAAAAAAGCTCGCTAAGTTGAAAACCGAAAGGGCGGCTTAGGCAAAAATGAGCGTCCCGGTGGATTGAAAAGCTGAAAGGGCAATCCAGGCAAAAGTTAAGGATTTCAAAAAAAAAAAAAAAAAAAAAAAAGCAAAAAGCATGACTGTTGAAACAAAACCATGAGAAAATATTCGGTTTCAGTGTATGAAATGACGACTTCTGCCAGATCTCTGACCAACGGGTTTTACCTCAAGAAGCAATCATTCTTACCATGAATTGACATACCATACCAGGTTTTACCCCGAGAATCTGATTTATCTCACCTTTAAAAGTGCTACCCCAGTGGAGAACTATTGAGTGGTTGTACGGATACGTCGGCCCGATGTTCATCTTTTCTGATCAAGCTTTTATCTCATCCAGTCATGTACAAATATCATTAAATCATACATACAGGCTTCATAACATACATACATACATACATACATACATACATACATACAATCATTCACATATGTATACATACGTTCATATTTGCATACAACATACAAACAAAATCATTCATACATACTGCATTGATTATCATGTGTCTTGTTTCAATACATCACAAAAAGAGTCATCCCCAGTGTATCTGGTCCAGAGATGTCTCCATCAATCATATATCCCCAAGAGAGTTATCCCCAAGAGAGTCATCCCCAGTGAGTCTGGTCTAGAGGTGTCTCCATCAAACATATTTCAAGTAGCAGGTTTTGCAAAAAATCAACTGAAAACTTGTGGTTCATTTCCCCAAAAGAAGTCATCTCCAGTGTGTCTGGTCCAGACAAATACATATTCTTGTCATGTCTCGCTCTCCCACAATGACAGTAGACAATTTATTTCCTCGTTGTGTCCTTACCATCCCACAATGTTGGTAGACACTGCCTTTACTTGTCCTTACCATCCCACAATGTTGGTAGACACTGTCTTTACTTCTGTCCGCACACAGGACTTTATCGCTTTCTGTCTTTATTTATGTCCGCACACAGGACTTTACTGTTTTCTGTCTTTACTTATGTCCGCACACAAGACTTTATTGCTTTCTGTCTTTACTTCTGTCCATACACAGGACTTTATCTGCTTATATCCGCACACAGGACTTTATTGTTTTCTGTCTTTACTTCTGTCCATACACAGGACTTTACTGCTTTCTATCCGCATACAGGACTTTATCGCTTTCTGTCTTCATTACTTTTGTCAAAAAAATCTTCATAACACTCATAAGCATAACACTCATAACATCATGTCATCGCATTTTATAGTTTAATCCGGTCAAAAAATGGCGTATTCTGTATTTAAGTCTCTTCCACCGTCGAACCGAAACAAAAATATCATCAAAAAATCATCTTTTTCTTTTTATCTCCGATGGAAGAAACTTAAATAGGGGCATCTGTCATACCCCATTTTTTGACCGATCGATTTTGTTCGGCGTTTAAAACTTTTTTTTCCCTCTTTGTCATTTCTGACGAAATTTCGGCAGAGAGGCATTTTAAAATACCTCATTTATTGGTTCTTTTTGTTTTTATTTTATTTTTATTTTTATTTTATCATATATTTTTATTATTATTTAATTTGTTTTTATCTCATTTTATTTTTTAAGTCATTTTTATCATTTTTATTATTATTTTCGTTTTTTCATCAGATGTTTTTTTTTCTGGTCAGTTTGTCAACAGTCCAAATGTGTGTTTTTGTCCAATCCAAGCCCAAAAAGGCAATTTTGTCCAAATGGAAAAAATTTCATCTGCCTAAACCTAATTTCTGACACAATATAAATAGATCATTGATTGCACATTCCCCTAGGTCAAAAAAATTCTCCAATCAGCCGCAAGAAAAACTTCATCTTCTTTCAAACAAAAAATTCAACAATCTTCATCATCACAAATCAATAAATAGAATAAAAAAAAGCATAAATAAACATCCTTCTTTCTTTCCCAGAAACGAACCAGAAATCCAAATCGAACCCAGAAACCGAATCATAAACCATCATTCATCAACCACAAACGAATCCAAATCCATAAACAAAACAGTAAACCAAAAATAATCAAAGAAAAATCCAAACCCAGAATCCTTTTTCGTAAACCAAACCTTCATAAACTGAATCAAAGATTCGAAACCCTCATTCCTTTTTTTTCAAAACCCGAAACACAAACATAAAACATATCAAAATTGAAACAAAACCGAAAAGAAGAAGAAGAAAGAAATTAGAATCAGAACAGAAAACATCAAAAGGTTGATTCCTCTTTTCCATTTCCGTTTCCCGTTTCTTTGATCGATCTGGATTATAGGTTTTTTGTTTGTTTATTTTGAATATGGATTTGTGTTTAGGAATAGTTTTATTGTATGTGTTTGGTGTTGATTTGTTTTTAAAAAAAGAAGAAAGTTTGAGGTTTAACAATGGAGTTTTGGTTTGATTAAGGGCAAAACCGAGAGAGAAGAGAGAAGAAGAAGTGAGAGCGGCGGCTAGGAAAGAGAGAAAGAAGATGAGTTTGTGTTTTTTAGGGTTTGGGGGTATTTATACCCCAACCCGATCCGGTTTGCGCGTGTCTATCACAGCACACCGTGCATCCTCACTTATCAGCCACTGATCTCTATCAGATGGCTTATACCTCTCCTTTCCAATATTAGATCAGGGCCAGTCGCGTCGCGAAAAACGCCCGAGCGTAAATACGCGCGATATAAAACACAGAGTCGCCACCGAACTTTATTTATTCCCATAGGAAAAGGAAAATATCGATAAAATCTTGAAAACAAAGGAAAGATGGTCGTCGCAACCATTTTCGGGTTCGTGAGTCGATTATGGAAGGGGAAGGTATTAGCACCCCTCACATCCGTTGTACTCAACGGGAACCTCCTCATCAGCTTAGGGTTTAAAAGGTGTTCATTAACTTGTTTGTGTGCTTTCTATTAACGTTTTGCTTTTATTTCAAAATTGCTTTATTAAAAGTATATATTCAAAAGGGGGAAAATGTTAGTTTTTTATTGTTGAGCTTGACAAGATGTTGAATCTCGCTCCTACGTATTCCCGGGTGCGATGAGAAATTCAAAGCTCACGTAGTTCTCTATAAAAAAAGTTTGTGTGTTATTTTTTGGGAACGATGTTTTAGTCGCATTCTAGTGGTTAAACGTATGCTTGTATGCTCGCGCGTGGGAGACTTAAGTGTTGTTTGTATCACGTTAGAATGGATAAAACATCATTCGTTTTTGTAAAAGAAATTTCTTTTGAATTTTGGTTGCGCAAAGGCAAAAATGATTTGATGGGTTGAGTTTATTTTCAAGAGTGGAAGACGAACAACCGGTAGGCGAAGCGGAAGCTAAGCGTTCGATTATTCGAGAGATGAACGGATGTACATTCGCCGGTCTCTTTTCATCTAAAGTTTTATTGTTGACAATTTGTTTTAAAAGTCAAAAAAAGATTTTGTATTTTAAAATAATTACATAGAGAAAGCTTGTTTAATTATTTTTAGTTATTATTAGGAGAGTTAGGGGTGTGAATAAACTAAATGGGTTAAGGCCCAATGCTACAAGTCAACCACTAATCCAATTAACATAAATAAGTAAACAAAATAAAGAATAAACAAATTAGGAAATAAAAGGGGATCTGTTGTTACTAAATACTCCCTCCGTAACACTTTATAAGCAAAATTGACTTTTTAGGTTCATTGTAGATTTGATGTATTTGGTTCATAATAAAGACCAGATACATTAAATCTATAATGAACCTAAAAAGTCAATTTTGCTTATAAAGTGTTACGGAGGGAGTAGCAAAATACGTGATACAGAGAAAGAAAGAGCAAACCGGCGGAGTGGGAGAGAAAAAGTTCGTCGGCGGCGGCGGTGCTCTGGAATCGCAGTGATGCTTCTTTCTTTCACACTCTGTTTCGATTTGATTCTGTTTCTTCTTGTTTATTTGTTGTTTTGTTTCTGTTTCTGGGTGATGGTGGTGAATTGAAAGTGGTTTTGATTGTTATTAATGGTGGAAGTGATTTGTGGTTGTTGTGATGGTTTTTATTGAAAAGGTTTGATAGTGATGATTATGATTGATGAAGGTTTTTTATGAATGGTGTGTTGGTAGAGATGTGAGAAAGGTGGAGGTGAGGTGTTTACTCTCTAATCTCTACATTTTGTTACTGATTTTTCTGCCCTCTATGGTTTTTTGTTTTCAGTTCTCCCCCCTTCATTGTCTGATTTTGCTCTAATTTATAGAGTTTATTGATTAATCTTTATGTTCATTGGATAAAGAGAGTTTGGCTTTGCTGATGTTTTGGCATAGAAATTGGATTAACAAAAATCAAAGAGGAATGAAATGACCTGAACCTTTTGCTTGCTTATATTGTTGGTGAAGACGGAAGCTTGTTTTGGCAAAAATTGAACGAGGCTGAAAAGCATCACAAGATGAAGGGGGCGCTGCACTGTTGTGCTGATGCTGTTTCACGTGTTCTTTTTTTTTCTTTTGCTTTTTATTTTGTTTTTTTTTATAATAATAACAATCTTCTATTATTTATATGTTTGAGAGTTTCTCTCTCGTGAGCATTTTCTCATGTGGCATCCTACTATTTATCGCATGACTAAGTGGCATTCTATCATAGCTCTACTTCTTATGTGGCAATCTATAAAAAAAAAGACTAATTCTATCTATGTAATTCTATCTATGTAATGCTATTAAGGTTGACTTTCACAAGTTTTAATTGTAAGAATATCAAGAAAATAGAAACATAATATATACAATGAAATATAAGGAATGTATTGAATGGTATTATGCATGCATGATGCTGTTGCAATTTATTTATTACCAATTTCGGTGTTTTTTTGTTTGACTATTTACAATTTTTCTTATTTCGTATGTGTTATTTTGTATATATTCATTTTTTTTACAGTTTTTTTGTTTGGTTCAATTTTGCAATATTATTTTGCAAATTAAATATGTGACCAAATTAAATATTATTTTGCAAATATTCTTTTTTTTATAATTTTTTTATTTGGTTCAATTTTGCAATTTTGAAAATATCCGTTTTTTTTTACAGTAAATTTCATATTACTTAACACATCTTTAATTTAGCAATAGAATAATAGTAATAATAATATATAGGTAATGTTTTTTGGAATAATAGGTAATGTTTTTTGAAAAAATGATACGTGCATCACTTATTCTTATGGACTAATATTTGACAAAAAATTAATAAATAGGTAACGTTTTATTTTGGATATGTAATCAATACATAATCAAATGTAATAAAGAGCAAAAAAGTGTGCAAAGAAAGTACAATTCTTCTCTTTATTTCTGGAAAGTTTTCTTAATTTTGGAACTGTAAATTAATACATAATTAATAAAATGATTTTATTCTATTTCCAACAAATTATTTCAGTGGCCGGTTGGAAATATTATTTAAGACATGTTTTTCCGATTTTTTTCCATCACATTTCAGGTATGTATCTTTGTTGTATTTTTTCTTTCACAATTGCTAATTTTCATCATATTTTACGGTTATCTTCCATGACATTTTAAGTATGTCTTTTTGTTCTCCATTTTTTCGTCTTCTTCACATTCACTATCACCACTCTTCATTGTTTTATTTTTGTTGGTATATTTTTAATTTACATCTTTCTATCGAAGTACATTATTATGTCAAAAAATAACAGTGATTTATTTTTTGTTACTTCATTATCGCATAAAAAAAGTAATAGTGATTCAAAAAACATTATGAATATTTGAAGATGTTGTTATATACATAAAAGCTTTGTATTTAAGTAGTATCATGATTGTATTCATTTTGAACTATAATTTTTTATTTGCAGGTCCATACGGAGGAACGATACTATTCATTATACAAATTATGATTAAGTAGTATTGTTGATGTTAGAGTTTTAAGTATTTATTTTTAAATTTTTTACCGTCAATTTCTTAATCATGTTTTTTTATTAAAAAACAATTGTTGTTCATATTATTTTTTATTAGTTTAAATATATTTATAAGTTTTTTTTATACTATTATTTATAAATATTGTACTCTGTATTTTTACTCATCATTTTTTTTTATTTGTCTAATTTTCATGTCAGATTTGCAAAATGCACCGGGAAATTGAAGGCTTAATAAGAACCTCTGGACAAAAAATACTCACCTTAAAACGAATATAAAAAAAATAGTAATAATATTGTTAAGATTAGTAATATCATTGTTCACAAAAAAATAGAATTTATTCTTAAACTTACTACTTATCAGGCAGAGAAAAAATGTGCGATTGACGGATTATTTTTTCGTTTTATTTCATTGTTCACGAAATTAAATTGTTCCAAATATGAGATGTTGGTGTGTGAACTTATGGTCCAAAAATGTTTGATGTACTTGCTGCCATGACTATCGGCATAGGCGAGTCCTCAAATAACACCGTCATGAACTATTTAAATTTTATTAAATTTTATGTATTTTAACAAAGAATATTGTGTAAAAAAAAAGCTATTTTAATGTAAAAAGTATCTGATTTTAACATTTGTGTTTTTTTTTTCTTCTTTTGGAAAAATCATGTAAAAGACTGAGGTCTAGATAAGAGAAGTAATATTTTTTTTTTAAAAAAAGAAAAGTGTTACTCACCCATGAAATAAGTACAAGGGTTACTCACCCCGCAAGTGGACGGTGGGATTGGTTCCCTCGAATTAGCCGATCCTAAAATCGGATACCGAGTTTTAAAAAAAATAATATAAGGGTTACTCTTATCAACCAAAAAACCACAACAAATGATAGATGAATTAATTTTAAAATACAATTATTTATTTATTGTCAAAATTATTTATAGTACAGTAATATTGTTCACATGCAAATATTGATTCATCATGAGTCTTACAAATATTTGTGTTACTGAATGTTGGAGAGACTTTTTGATGATTTGAAAACCACCATACAATGTACAAATTTTTTTTTTTTTTTTGACAAGACACTCATTTGTTACTCTCTCCGTTTTTTTTAAGTGTCCGTTTAGAATAGTAACACCAAATTAAAAAATTGGATTTTTGCACCTTATCTTCCTATTATACCCTCGTCAATATATTTTTTATTATACAAAAAAAATATTTTCAGATTATTGTTATCAATAGAATATAACAATAAACAAACTTTATAATATATAAAAAGAAATATTTATTGAAAAAGATAAGTGTAATTAAAAAAGGGTACAATTGACAAACCGTACCCTTAAAACACAAAATGGACCGTTAAATAGAAATGTTAAATCTGACAAAATTGGACACTTAAAAAAAACGGAGGGAGTAGAATATAAGAAAATATCTCATAATATTTTATAATATCCTCTATAATATGTTAGGATATCTTAAGTTATTTCCTATGATTAGTTTATATTCTGACAACAATTAATATGAGTAAACTTTTTTTGTAATTTACTTGAGGGTCCGTATTTATACTCATATATTAATAAATAGCTAATTTTTCTGTAATTTACATGGACCTATATTAATATTAGGACCCTACTTTTTTTGTTTTTTTTTTGTAATTTCTACGGGGACCGAAGTGAAAACATTGAGTTTTTAAAAATTTGCTACATTAACAAATGACATATAATTCAACCCCTAATTACTTTTAAATGAATAATATTTTTTTGAAATATTAAATAATATTAAAATTAAAATCACCCTATTTTGATTTCCAAATGTGGGAAATTTTTTCACATGGGGACATGAGAGAAAATACCCTTAAGAAGAAAACGAAGGTCTAAAGGAGAAATATGACAATTAAGAACAGATATATATTTACCGTTATTATATAAGCTTTTGCTTAGTAACCATTTTTTTTTTTTAAATATTAAAATTAAAATCACTCCATTTGATTTCCACATGTGGAAATTTTTTTCACACGGGGACGTCGGAGCAAATACCCTAGAAGAAAATGAAGGTCTAAAGGAGAGAGATAAGAATAAGAACATATATATATATATATATATATATATATATATATATATATATATATATATATACATCTTGATTTACATAAAAACATAAAATCTACAACAATATATTAACAAAAAAAAAATATAGACTTCATTTATTCAATTTTTTTTATGTTGATGAAATTCTTGCAAAGACCGATAAATATGACTACGGAAAAAAAATAACATGAGTTGGAAACGGGGAGTTGAGTATCACTCTCCATTCCTCCCTTCCTCTTTAGAATCTCCAAAATTTATATCATTTTTCATATTTAAATAAATTATTACATTAAATATAATATTAAATTTACGAATAATTAAAAAAATCACAAAATATTAAAATTTTAATAATCTATATTTTCATTGAACATTAACCCGTGCATTGCACGGGTAAGTTATACTAGTAAAAGTAAAACAAAAAGAAATAAAAAGAGGGGAGGGGAAGATGCAGCCACGTGCTGCATCTTTTTTCTATTTTTTTATTTGTTATTTTTTGTTATTAATAATAATAAACAACAATAATAATAGATTAAAGATGAATGATGATAAAAGGAAACAAAATAATAGTAACCATACTAAAAATAAAAACTTACCTAATTTGACATTTTTTTTATTTTAAATGAAATTACTAACAATAACAAATTGACACATTTTTTGGATAATGATTAAAAATAAAAATAATAGTTAAGAAATTCAAAATTAAATAAAAATGACACTAGTGGGATTTGAGCCCATGACCCTAGACTCAAAAGTTACCAAATAGGCTATACAAACAATTGAAAGAAAATGCAACTAAAAACAAAGTGATAAAAAAGGGTGGTCAAAATTTAGGGTATGACAGGGCCGTCTGATCCATCAGACGGCCGAGATTGATCCCATGTTTTTGGACGTTTTTTTTTGGCATAAAGGCCTATTTGGACTGGGTCTTGCTCTTTCTGTTTATTTTTTGCACCCCCATGTATTTTCGTTTTGATTTCTGCACACCTGTTTTATTTCTTTTTTTTATTTTTTAACCTATGACAAAAAGTACTTATGGAATGTGCTTCAATAAGCTATTCAATCCAAATTAAGTACTAATTGGAGGTTTTTTTTATTAATTTACTAACTCACTAACATTTTATTTATGCTTAATTATTGTTGCTAACTCACTAATTTATTTTTATTTATTGTTACTAATCCATTAACTTAACAATTAACTTTATTTATTGTCATTAACCTAATAATCCTCTCTAACTTAACATTTTCATTCATACATGTCAATATTATTTATTGCTAATAACTCTTAATCTAATAATTTATTTATCGCTTTATTAATTAATTATTTATTTTTATTGCAAGGACTTTAGTATGTATTTTAGGATTTGATGTAAAAATAAATAAAAATTGCATAGCATCCTCTTGCATTCATTTCATATTTATTTTTCTTGCAAATACATTAGAATGTAATTAGGAATAAATGTACACTATAAATGAAAAATTGCATCTCATGCATATTTATTTTTATTGCTTTCCGCAAAAGCGTTAGAATATTAAATTCCAAGGAAAAGACACCGTTTTGATCAAAATATCATTACGGTTCGTCTTCGCGCTTATTTATTATAACGTTAATATTGTTCTTTTCACGTGTGACCATTATCCGCTTCTTTTGTATCATAAAAATGAGGTCAAAACCTCTTTCAAAAAAAATACGCAAACAATTTAGTTTCAAACATCGAAAAGCATCAAAAACATTTTATTGTCAAATACTTTCAAAAACCTTGGATTTCAAACCAAGTGTTCATTTTCCGCAAAAAACCTTGGACTTCAAACCAAGTGCATTTTTTTCAATCGCGCCAAAAAACCTTGGACTTCAAACCAAGTGACTTTCATCATTCAACCCTTTTTCTCAATAAACCTTGGACTTCAAACCAAGCGATCGTGTCTCTTTTCTAAATCAAAAATCAATCAATCCTAATCGTTTAGACTTTTTTTTCATAAATAAAAATGAATCAATCTCACACTTTCCTTATTATCTTTAAAATCTTTTTTTTAAAACTTTAAAATTAAACAAACAAATTTACTCGTAATTTTTACCCCGAACTACGGTGGTTTGATCCCTCGAGCACGTAGGCATGAGACTTGTCTCTCCAATCAATAAAATCAACAAAAACATTTTTCTTTTTCCATCACTTTAAACTTTTTTTTTATCATCGCTTTAATTCCTACACTTATACATTTTTACAAGTAATTAAAATTAAGCGCAAAGTTAGAATAAAAACAAGAGGTTCCTATAGGATACTATAGATACTTAGGGTGCTAGTACCTTCCCTTCGTATAACTAACCCCCGAACCTTGATCTCCTAAAAATAGGATTTTTTCGAACTTTTTCTCTTTCCCTCGGATAAATTAAAGATCGGTGGTGGAATATTAATTTGCGATTCGAAGTTAATTAATAACTCGACATCCAAAAATCACCGCGACAACTATAAACTAAACTATAGTCTATAAACTACGATGATTTTTTATGACTTTAAATTGCCAAGTGAAAATGGTACTTACACAAACCAATATTTATAGCCTTTATGAAACTAAATAAAATCTACGATAACAAATGTATCCACCTATCTTTACAATGTTTCTGTTACAATAAGCAAAAATATTCCACCTTAGGAGTTGCTCACATGTTTCACACCAAGCCAATAAATCCGCAACTTTGAGCACCAAGTAAAAAAAACATTGTTGCAATGATCAAATCAACCACATCACCCCATTAAAAGTACAACCGCAGCAAGGATGCAAGAATATGCCATGATATGGTTTGAAAGCAAAATATCAATGCATAAACTCAGCCTATTTCTCTCTCTTTTTTATTTAAGATGTAATAAAAACAAAAGAAGCAAAAACTCTAAACATAATACACCAAACTCCATTCAAACTACCATAGGAGACTCCAAAACAATAAAGTTCAAGCATAGTCACCGGCTCACTGCTTTATCCAACACTACACCATCAAAATCTATGATTTGTTCCTTCTCTAGGTCATTGCTTGTTGTACCAAATTCAAAGTTGAAAGCTTTTAGTATAATTTATAACAAATGAAATTAGTAAGGTCAAATTTGCACAACTTTAAGCATAGATTTATTGATATAACTGAAACCAAAGATAAGCTAGACTACGAACCGTAACTCACTCCTCAATTTATGCAAGCATATTCACCATATACATATATTAAGTTGGTTTAAAAATATGAAAATAAGAGGGGAAATAGAGATAGAAGAGTTAACAGATGACAAAAAAATGTGGTAATTCTAGTAAAAGAATTACAGTGAAATTTTTTATTGAAGGTTAACATATGCTATAACAACAATAAACAAACTAATTGAGATTAATTGGCATAATATAAATCAGATTCTTTAAGAAAAGTTCAAAAACACACTTGTTGAAGAAGAGACACTCTGTTGTCGACCGTTCGAGCCTCCCATTCCTGTATAACAAAATGCATAAACAAATTTGGATAGATGAGAGATGGGTTATCATAAGAGGAGGAAAGTAAGAGAATGAAACCAACACACCTCGAATCATCTTTGTCCAAGTTGTTAGGTACTAATTAATGGAGGATTAAAACATCATACCTCCATTGTTAGTACTAATAATGATAGCTTTACCATCACTATCCATCTCAAATAAACTTATATGTACCTCCAAAATAAAACAAATAATAGAAGACAAAAAGTAAGATTAAAATTAGAATCCGTCAAAAGCATCAAATTAACTGATCAAATAATCAATCATTCCTCCAATTTTTCATTAATCTTATGCCACTAATCCATGAGTAATCCGACCTTTCAAAATGTATACTTTAGACATTATGTCAAAAATCCATAGTAAGTTAAGGTAGTAAAAGTAATAAAATCACGCTAAATCATACGAAAACTAAAAAAGTACGGATTTGGATTTACTGCTGTGAGGATATCCCACAGTTTCACAAAGTTGACAACATCTAAACCATCAAAATAATCCAATGGCCCAGATTATTTGTCCTTATCTAAACACCGTTCATCTTCATCCAAATCTCCACAGTCAGATTTTTTTTTTCGTTTTTTTTTTCTTCTTCTATTCTCTTTTCACTTGTCTGACTCGCCCTCTCTCCGCCGGCCAACCTTACTCGCCGGCCAACCTCGCCGACCACCCTCTCTCCTTCGTTTCTCTCTCATATTTTCTCTTGTGTCTCTCTTACTCTCTCTAGACTAGTCATCATCATCAGTCACCACCTCCATCACCGTCATCCTCCTCCATCACCAGCCGGCAGCCACCACCGCCATCGTCTTCCTCTATTGCCGAGACGGGGACAGATCCGACAAATACGGTAGCCAATTTGAGAGAGAAGAAAAAAATTAGTTTCACAAACATTAAAATTAAAATAAACAAAACCAAAGAGAATAGAAAAAAAACGAAAAAAAAAAAAAAACTGGTCGTGGGGATTTGGATGAAGATGAACAGTATTTTGATAAAGACAAATAATCTGGGCCATTGGATTATTTTGATGGTTTAGATGTTGTCAACTTTGTGAAACTGTGGGATATCCCAAATCCAAAAAGTACTAAGGTTTAGTTAGTTATTAGATAAAAAAATTTCCCATCAATAAATTGTACCAGGGAAATATATATACCCACGTTCATGGGCATCCTATTCCAAAGGAAAAAAGGTTGGAATCTTTTGTTCCGAGCAGTTACAATGCAGTTAGCATAGTGACAATAGTGAAAATGTATTTATCCTCATTATACACCCCACGATGTATGTGAGATTTTTTATTTAAAAAATAAATTAAAAAAATATTCCTAGGAGTTTTAATTCCCACTATTATGTTCCAAGGAAAATTAATCCTCGGATTAATTTTTACATCCATGAAACAATTTGGGGCAGTAATGAGTTTGTCTTCAAGAACACAATTAAGGTAGCATACCCAACTAATCCTGCACATGCACATAGAAAAAGAGAGAAGATAGTAATGCAAATTAGTATAAGAGTTTATACTGCAAGGTAAAATACTCTCACGTAGTAAGAATGAGAAATCAACTTACTCTAAATCAATATTTGAATATGAGTGAAAATTTGTAATCTATAATTGCCGAACCCAAGTTGCATCATCGTCTTGGCTGGGAAAACTTCAAAGGAAGCTTCAGGGAAGGTCGGGTTTATTTCCTTGGCAAAGTGAACAATAAAACTTATGTAAGTAAGAATGAGGCTAAGAAGAATCATGTGCAAAAACTCACTTTTGCACATGAAGCAATCACTTTTGCAGCATTAGAAAAAGAAAGTTATAAACAAAATTAAACAAAAAAAGAAAAAATTAACTCAGAAAAAACCACCAATACACAGAAATTAGCAGAATCATCTTTACCTCTTCTTTTGGTGGATTCAACAGTTCTTGTGTTTTGTAATAAAAATTTCTATGAAGACACCAAAGAAGGGAGGAGGAGGAAGGTAACAACACCCTTGTCTATCGAATCAATTTACGCAAACTTCTTCTAATTATACATATGAGATCTACAATTACGGCAACCAAGCAATTTCACACCAAGCTGCGATTAATCAATCACATAAAAAAAATCAAACTGAGTGAGAGAGATGAAGTAGCAAAGTTTTTCACAAGAAAGGGGGGTTTGAATTGTGAACCTTTAAAATATTCCCTATAAAAATTATCAAACACAATATACTTGAAGAATATAATTAGATTGTTAGTTAAAACAAATATTCAAAAGTGTTGCAGTCTGGAGAACGTTCTCCCAACACTTTCTGACAGTATGAATATAACTATTAAATTGTGATCTGTGTGATTAGTGATTGTACGAATTAAATCAGAGTAAGGGAAGAGAATGCACACAACAATTTATCCTGGTTCACCCAAAATGCTTGGGCTAGTCCAGTCCCCACACTCCTTGTGAGATTGTCCACTAAGAGATGCTAATGATCTCAAGTTACACTTCCTTTGATCTAGATCCAAGACCAAATAATCTTCTAAGCCCTACAAGCTTAATCTACCTCAGTCACACTGACTATGAAGGTGTCACTCAATTAGTAGTTACGTACTAACTTGAGACAATGGTTACAATGATGAGGGATTTGGTAATCAAAGCCTATTCACTCAATACACTATGAGAAGCTTTGAAAATGGTTGGATAAACTCTCAAAAACACTCACTGGATATTCTGATCCTATATATATGAATTACAAATCTGAGTGAGAGAGAAAAGAAGAGCTCGTGATAAAAACTTGTATTACAAAACAAGTGTTGAAGTTGTAGTGGAAACTCTTGCTCTTCAAAGTTGCCAAGGACCTCTATATATAGATGAGTGATGATTAGGGAGTCTTGGCCACGAAGTTATCCGTTGGAAGCTTGAAAATAACGGCTAGTAGCTCTGCATAATGACAGCTCATGTATTTTGAAGAAAACTGATCAGTCTGAGATTGATCTCCAAAGTTTCTTCTTCTGACTTTTAAAAGAGGAGCGTATGGATAGCTGTTGTTGAGCTGTAATGTTGCTGTATGTTGCTTAACAAACAAGTATAGCCGTTGTGTAGCTTTTGGATAACCTTTGAACAGCTGTATGCAAGCTGGTGTCACTCCAAATGAAGATTTTCTCTTTCCAGCATTGGTCTGAGACCGTTCTCCAAATTCTGGCGTGAATGAATTTCTTCCTTTTGAAGCAAAGAGGCTAGAGCACGAAAAGGCCAGCTGTTATGGATAACAACAGCAGCTGGAGATTGTACTTGATGTTCCATAATGTCCTTGTTGCAAGTACAAGTGTCATAGAGAAAGAGAAACAACATTGGAGAATGTTCTTTCTTTATTCCTTTAAAGTACAAGTCAATTCCAAGACTAGGTTGTGCTGTCTAATTTTCCATGGTTCATACAAGATCAGTTCCTTTAATTGAGAATAAAAATATCCTTATGTCATATGCTCAATCTTCACATGTTCAAACATAGAACTTGGTAAAAAATAGTAAGTTCTCTATTCATGAGAGAAACCTTTGCCTTAAATGATCTCTAGGACTTGGAGAGATTTCGTGAGTGAAGCCCAAGATAAAAGTGATCATTTGTCTTGTACATAGTTGACTTATTCATAAGTCCTTTTGCATTTATTGTGTGAAAATGATGTTGCGCAGGTTTCAGAGATCAATCTGAGACCGTTCTCCAAGCTTTTGTTTTTATCAAAATAAAAACATGATATTTGATCTAAATAGCTCAATTGTTCCTAGCTTAATTAAAACACTCAAGAGCACTTGTTAGATACCAAAAAGATTAGAATTACACTTAAAAATAATTAAGAGGTTTGTTATCTTTAAAACATCAATTAGGGATTTTGCCTCAACAAGAGAGAGGTCGATTAATTACTAAAATAGATGTAGAATGCAGATTGGTGTTAGTGATATGAAGGTTGAAGCTCGTTTGAGAGAAATGAGTGAAAAAAGTTACAGAGAAAATTATATGAGAGAGAGATAATGCAGTAGATTTTTTAGGAAAATACAAACAGTAAATACTATTTCTAGGAAGAAATAAACATGCTTTGCTAACAGTAGCTGCTATAATTATTATTATTATTATTTTCAAGAAATAAAAATTGAATAAAGTGGCAGATAAAATAACAAAATTTGAATAAAATGGAGGACAATACATATATTGTAATATTAATTAATAAAGAGAGGTATATTTGAAATTCAAATTTGGATATGTAATAAATGAGGTAGTAGTTAGGATGGTCATTAAGAGAGGGTTTAGGAGGAAAAAATTATGGTTAAGTAGTTGCTTAAATTGAGGCTTAACCTAAATCAAACTTAACTTTTAATATAATTAAGATTTCTTATATAAGTTATGCTTTAAAAATTAGTTTCTTCTTTACTAAATTATATTTTTAATTTCAGTCCCCCCTAGCCTTAAATCTTGACTTCGTCCCTGAGTAGATGGTAAGAGGTTCACTTTCTGACTCATGTGTAAGGTAAGTTAGGAGGAGAGAATTCAGTTTGTGTTTCTTACAATTGTTCAAGTAAAATTCAACTTTGATCGTTCATGTGGGAGTCAGTTCTGGCATCAAGTGATTTCAGCCGCCTCCCAACGCAGTTGCGAGGGATCGAAAAGTGGTCATCCCTACTATGAAGCCTAGATACGTGACACGATACCGATACATGGACATTTTCAAAATTTCCGATACGATACGACCGCGGTACGTAATTTAAAAATTAAATATATAAATGCACAATATATAAACATAATTAAAATGGATAATGATTTTCAATTCAAGTGATATTTATATATTCGAGATGGAGGGCGGAGAGGTTCCTTGTGGTGGATGGATATAATGCGTATTATGGAGGATGGTGAGCTAGGGGGCAGATGGTTTGAGGAGCATGTTTCGAAAAAGGTGGTGGACATGTTAGATACTTTTTTCTGGACTGATCCCTGGGTGGGAGGGACTCCTTTGTGTGAGCGGTTTGGACACCTGTTTGATTTGGCGGAGACCAAACTGCGAACGGTGGCTGAGATGTTTTTACTAGGGTGGGGGCATATGGTGAGGCGTGGGAGTGGCGGAGGGAGTTGAGGGTGTGGGAGGAGGATGTTGTGGGAGTGTCATACTTTACTTCTTAATTTCCCCTTGCAGGCTCAGTCTTCAGACAGGTGGCAGTGACGGCCTGATCCGGATATATGATACACAGTCCGTGGAGCATATGAACACTTGACTTCTCAGGCTTCGGCTACTACGGATGATGCGGAAAAACTCATATAGCATTCTCAGGTTCCCTTGAAGGTCTTCATCTTCGCGCAGCGTCTACTGCGTGACAGGTTACCCACAAAAGCAAACCTGGTCACTTACGACATTTTATCTCATGCAGCTGGTTTATGTGTTTCTGGTTGTGGAGCGGTCGAGTCGGCCCAGCATCTATTTGTTTTCTGCAGTACTTTTGGTTCTATTTGGGCGTTAATGCGTGCGTGGATTGAATCACTTTGGCGGATCCCACTTTTCTTCGTCACCACTTTGTTTAGTTTACGTATTCAACAGGTGGATCTCGGGCTCGTCGTTCCTTTTTGCAACTCATTTGGCTCACTTGTGTTTGAGTTGTGTGGACGGAAAGAAATCATAGGTTGTTCAGGGGCTCAGCAAGAAGTTTCCAACAATTATTGGACAAGATCAAGCTTTTTTCATTTAGGTGGTTGCAGCCGACGAGTGCTACGCTAGCTTCAAACCGTCATAGTTGGTGGTCTAGTCCTATACTTTGTTTGGATCATGTATGATTTGCTTATGGTTCTTTTCCTGTGACTCTATGTAAACTTTGGTAGTCTAACCCGATACATCTTGTGCTGAGGAGACTGTTTTATATATATATATATACACCTCATTTTGGCTTGTTAAAAAAAAAGTTAATTACTATAAAAAAAAACATCATCAGTACTATCCCAAAAAACATCATCAATAATACTCAAAGAAGACATGGTTAGTTATTCATAAAGAACAACATAGTCTAATAAAATTCGCTACTTAAGAGGAAACACATATTCTATCAGTCTCATATCCTCAGTTTCCATTATCAAAGAACAATGTTGTTGATGGAAGCAATGAATTGTTGGTGGTGGTGGTAACTTGGTGAGAAACCCTATTTATTCCTCTTTTTAAATGTGGAGAAAAAAAGGAAGAAAAAAAACTCATGTATAAGTATCGCGCGCGTATCCGATTTGTCTGCCGTATCAAAGTAAAATTATAACACCCCATAATACATTGTCTAGAATATATTATAAAGTCCATAATTTAATACCGAGTACATAAATATTACAAGTACATAGAGTGTTGATTAAGCACACACAGGTGCTAAAGTACCATAAAGTACAATACAGCGGAAAGGAAATAGACTGAAACATAATAAACTAATCATCCTAGACACGAACATCACAGTCACAAGCAATGCTACTACTCCGCAGCTTGCTTGCCACGATCACCCTGAGTACCTGAAACATGAACGGGGGGGGGGGTAAGACTACTAAGTCTCGTGGATTCTACTACCCACCTAGCGGTGACTACACCGGGGTAACCTGCACGTCAGTCCTCACGCAATATCCAGCGCATCTCATATATGAATATATATATATTTACAACAAGTAATATGGTGTAACACACAAGAATTATCTGAATTCATTTTAACTCCGCAAGGACACTCTGAGGTGAGCCTGTCTCAGAGAGCCTCTGATCAGTGCATTTTAATGCACTTTTTAATCACTCTGTACTATGGCAATTTTATGACTTCTCCTGCTAATTTGGTATTTTTATCATGTTTTGTGTTTAGAGTCTAGTTTTGCTATTATTTATGTTTTGCTATTTATTTTCGTAATAAACAGTAATTTGACACCTTCTTATTGTGCAGACCATAACTTGGGCTACGAATATCGGATTGAGGCGCGGGAAGATGCGTTGGAAAGCTAAGAGAAAGAGCTACAACTTTCATGTTGAAGCCGAAAGCCAATTTGGAGCTCAAAGGAGTCATATTTACTCGTCATGTTTTAGACTTACAAAGATTTAATTATTTTTCAGCATAACTATATTTTTCGGCCCAATTGTTTTGTGGCCCATTTTGCTTGCTTATAAAAACCCAAAATTCTGACCTAGGTCAGTTCTTACACTTCATTCACGAATTTTATGAACCCTAGAGCAGCCACCACTTGAATGGAGAACTAATTCCTTTTATCAATCCGTTGGTTTAAGAAACATTGATTCATTATCTTGAGGTTTGATTCTAATGCAATTCCAATTCATGTTTCTATTTCTTTCTCTGTAAATTTCTACTTTATAACTTGCAATTCGTTTATCATTTGATGCTTAATTATATGTAATTCGGTTTGCAAGTTTACGAGATTATTCGAATTAAGTTACCGCTTGTTTAATTTAATTCGGTTAGGAATTTACAGAGTCTATACACTTGTTATAGGATTGATTTGAATTCACGTTTTTATTTTATATTATTGATCGTGATTCTGTGACGCTTGTTTGCTTTATCATAGTCAATTGAACATTCTATTATAAGCTTTTCAAACAGTTCGAATTCATATAAAACTAATTGACGCTTGATTAGTTAGTTTTATGATCAATCAAGGATAGAAACTGAAACGAATTTATTCTTTTGCCATGAACCTAGGATAGATAATGAATGGAGTTAGACGAAACCAACGGATTGATTGCTTGCCACTTATTAATTTTTACGAATCTTTATATTCTGTTTCAACTAAAGAAAACCCCCATAATTTACAGTTTTTGAATTGTTTCTAATATAGTTAAACTGATTGTGAGTCTTTGGGAAACGACCAAGGTTAACTACCTTGTACTACTTTTCTTAAAACATTATTTGATCACGAAACGACCGTGATCAGCCTCACACTCCTCCGCACCAATTCTCATGGACATAAGCACTATGGTACGGAGCCTCCGGCATCACAATTATTATTAAACATTTTACTCCGGATTCCTCGAATCCCTGTAGTGGTGTACAGAAGACAACCACCTACTCTCCGACTGACATGTAAACATCTATAGTTTCAACAACTACCAATATATCCCAATCCCGGGGAATTAACTTATCACATAACCTAAGTTATTTTCATGATATTCCTAAACCGTGCAATTAACATATTATTATTATTACCATATATTATCAATGGATTATAGACTGGAAGGATAAGAATTAAAACCAGATTGAGTTTTGAAAAATAGTACAAAAGCCAAAATTCCTGTCTTGGTCGCTTAGCGACGGCTGGCGACCGCTAGCGAACCAAGTCAGAAGGTTCAGGCCAGCTAGCGAGCACCAGCGACCAAAACCTGCTAACCCAGTTGCTCCTTCGCCAGCTGCTCGGATAACGAGCAACACGAAATTTCTGCTCTGTTCTGCAGAAATCTATACAAAACCAGAAAACTTTCCATTTCAAATCCAAACCAGTCCAGCCATTGATCATACCATTGAAGAACAAATAATATGGAGAGGGTTTTGGGAGTTAAACTCCTCTCATACACATAATCTAAATTCCCTAAATCCTATTGTTATCATGCATTATTGAAGTTTGGGGAATTTCTAACTAAATCACCTAAGAACCCACCTTTGATTAAGCTTGATTCTTTAGCTAACTCTTGAGTGCAGGTTGAATTGCTATCTTCAATTCCTCCTTGAACTAGAGTCTTGAATTCCAGCTCCTAAATCATCCAAAACCAAGATAAGCATGTTTTCCCAATACATGCAATTTGATGAACAGAATGTTGAGTTCTAGAAGAGGGAATTTGGTACACGAATTTTGGAAGGAATCAAGAAGGAATTTAAGAATTTAAACTTACCACAAAGAAGAACACAACCTAGGGATTAAGACTCTTCAATTGCATGTGGTTGATTGAAGAATCTAGAAGTGGAATTTGAAGTTAGATTGGAGATGGTGATGGTGTTGTTTTGCGAGAGAGAGAAGAAGGAGATGATGGCTTGAAGTTCATCAAATGAAATGGAATGGAGTAGTGTAAGTCATGGGTTTGGTCAAGTTAATGGAACACATGTCCTTGTAGTGTCATGATACCCTCATGGAAGACAACACACTACCTAGACTTGTAGTATTCACATATCACACCTTAATTGATCTCTACTATTTTTAAATCTAAACATGTGAAGTTTTGAGAAAATACTCTTAATAGTATATGGTGCTAGTAATTGAAATTGGGGATGTTACAATCTACCCCCCTTAAAGAAATTTCGTCCGCGAAATTGAAATATACCTGAGAAAAGATATGGATAGCTTTTCATCATCTCGGATTCCAACTCCCACGTGAACTCGCCATCCGGTGATTGAGACCATTCTACTTTCACTATCGGAATTTTCTTGTTCCGAAGAGCCTTAACATCTCGGTCCACGATTCGGATAGGATCAGGCTGGTAAGTCAAATCTGGCTGCAAATCTATGTTTTCCAATTCCACCGGCACGAACGGATCAGGAATGAACTTTCTGAGTTGAGACACATGGAATACATAACGTATCGTAACAGGATTGATGACGGTTGTAGCTGATATCCTACGGAACCACCGGGTCTAAGGATTTGTTATGGTTCCACATAACATGAACCAGGTTTCTTTATTTAAAATACTCCTGTTAAAGTCCTTAATTGGACTGTGTTTTCCTTAGATATAATCTTGACTCCAGGGATGCTTCGTCATTCATCGGTTAGTTTATTAAAATCTTCCACATCCAATCCCTTGGAATAAAACTTTCCTCTCGCAAGGAGTTGATGGCCTAAAGATCCACCTACTGACCACGTTCTTAAACGATCTCATGCTGCGCACTCTGATTTTTAACATTTTCTATCATCCACTTATTTGTGTCACTGTCTTTCAATATCCCACTGCAAACTGATATACTCGCGACACGTCACTTACATCATCTACCGTTGTCTCATATTCTATATCTCCTCAATATGTTACGTCCTTCACTATGCTTCTTCTTTACACCGAAATCCGTTTGTGGTAACTTAGCTGAGTCAACATCATTCTTTAGTGACTTTACCAATGTTACTTGCGAGTTGGTTCGGTTTAATCTTATGCTTTACAGACCTCTGCCGCAACTAATATCCTTTTTATTGTTGCAGGCACTAGTTCCGTAAGTTTACTAACTTAATAGGTCGGTATCTGGCCTGGTTGGTTACACTCTGGAAACGGAATTCTAACGAACTTTACAAAGTTACCTAAAGGTATGAACTTGGGCTTTAACATGCTGACACTTCCCAAAATCTTCCTTCTCCTGGTTATCCTCTTGTTTGAAATCTATAAGGGTATATCATGTCATGTACCACTACATCACATGTGTATTGCTTCATCATTCCAGGATCGATTGATATATGAAACGAGTGGATGGATACATAACATTACTTATCCTAATGGTAATGAGTTAACCTTATTCCCGACCGAACTCTTAGTTCTTGGAAAATCTTCCTCCTACAGTTACAATCCCTCCTGACACATGTATCTAATCATGCATTCAATACGTATGGGGGTTCAGGTTCAAAAAGCTCCCGTATTGGTAAGGCCAAACTTGTTTGGAAGGTTCACGAAGGCAATCTTGGTGCAAGTTTGATTACAATAGTTAGGTTACTGATTTCTCCGATGTTACCCACACGAGATTTTGAATTTGATGAAGTTGTCGGATGCAGTCTCGCAATAGATAACTGGGTAGGCAGTTTAGTTGCTAAGGGAAAGTCTGCACAACAGGGTCTGGGGCTTTTGATGGTTACGCCATCGCCGGATTCATTGTTTATCCTTGGATTGTTTATTGAGGTTACCTACTTGGACATAATAACTACTAGTAGTTTTATAGGGACACTTATTGCTATTGGATAGTATTTGTAAGCTTATAGGGTTTTAAACCGATTACTGAGGATGGAACCTGTAGGACCCTATCACTAACTTGCTTGGCAGGGTTACTCTTCTCGATCAGACTCCGAATTTTATTCGAAATTTTCTTATCAAATCTTACAAGTGAGTTGGCTGAAATGATAGAGGTAATGGTCACGAATCTTAAGTAGACAAAAATTCGGGTGGTCATCTGGTTTGGTATTAAACGGAACTTATTATTCGGGATCATCCGTCCTTGTGAATAACATGTCAAGAGAGACAGGTGAGAACCTGAACTGGATTTTTGTTTATGATTTACTTGTACTTTGGGCAACTCTTATTGATTAGAAACGATAACTGAACACCGGTAACGATGCTAAAGGTTGAGAATGTTAAGCATAGCTACTTAAGGATGAGACGTTGACGATGTCAACTGACAGGTCCACAACATACTTGGTACTTCTTTGACTCCGCCTTATTCTCCTCATTAATTATTTGGAGTTTTATTGTGTAGTCACTAGTGGTAAATATTTCGACTGCGGGGCTGACTGAACCTGACTGAACTTGGTATAGGCTCTTGAGAGTAGGGTCTCCTAATGTCAATTTGACTCGCTGAGGTTGAGAGATTAGAAGAATTCACAGCTTATCACAATTCTTATATTGATGTGTTGTCAAGTTTGTAGGTATTGGAAGGCTTATCCCTTTTTATCGGACTTGGATAAGCTCGGAAAACGAATAGCTCGTACTTCTAAAGCTTACCGATTACAAATCATTCATAGCTCAATTCAATAAGCTGGCTTGAATTTAGCTTCCACATGGAATCCTGAGTAATTGAAGATTCGAATTCTACTGAGTTTAGTATGGATTACATCATTTGTTCCCCGAACTAAAAGATACTAACACGTAACACGTCAACTTATGTGTCTGCTGACATTAGGATGAAATTCCAACCATTATTCTACACGAACTTGGTTGCTAACGGTTCTGACATAAGTACGAAGTAAGAGATGGAATTCATCTGGTCTGAGAATAATTAATGATTCCTGGTAATGGTTCGATAATCAGACAACAGATATTAGGGAGGTTCATAGAGTCTAGTTTACCCTCCTACAGTAACTAAGTCAAACGACTCTTGTAATTAGGCGCTGATAGGCTGAAAGGATGATTGGACTGAGTAATAGTGTGTCTGGTTTCCTATCGATACTACACTACTCATTGTTGTTTTCCCAAGACTAGCGATACCTTATATCACTATCTCTCATACATGGTCCATTTATAATTACTCACACTATAAAGGACGAGATAATTACCTCTTTATTTGTAGGGGCAATCCTTCGTGTAATGTCCCATCAGCTTGCACTTGTAACAACCTGGATATCCTCGCATACATAGTCCTGAATGGAGCTTTCCACATTCTGCGCAACAACGACGCTCTCGTGAACTCGAAGACTGACTACGCTCTCCTTCGCCCTGTCTCTTGCCAGTTTCGGGACAATACTTTCCAAGGAAGAGTGCACGGAAGTGTTCCCATTCTCTAGATATATTGTATCCCAGCTTCTCCTTTATTCCATCCCACCAACACCCCGCTGCTCCTTTTAACAAGTACGTGACGAACCATACTTCTCGTCGTCCGTGCATGGTATCACTCACAGGATGTTCTCTACAATCAACAACCAATCATGCGCAACATCCGGACTTACATTTCCTCGGAATACTGGGGGTTTCAACTTCAAAAATTCTCCAAACGCCTGTTCACTTCTAGTTTCGACTTGCGTCCCTATCGGTTCTTGCACGACTTGTTGCATTTCGAACCGTTGTTCTGACATCACTGGATGTCGCCGCATCACCCCCATCATCTGTTGTGGTTGAGCCATCCAGATTCGGGAATCATCATTCCTTGGCTCGACCGAGATCGCATTTCTTAAGCATCTTTCGAATTCGGCTGGATCCTTCTCTACATTCCTTCCCGTTCCTCCGGATCCGTGTTCTCTTGGTAATTCTGACATACTACTCTACCTGTCACAATCTAATTGAGTTAGCTAGGCTCAAAGTGACATGACATTTAGAATAAATGCAAGACATCCCTAGAGTACGCATTTAGAATGCACTGTATACTTATGACTCTGGCACGGTCTGAATCGACCTGCTCTGATACCAATTATAACACCCCATAATATATTGTATAGAATATATTATAAAGTCCATAATTTAATACCGAGTACATAAAGATTACAAGTACATAGAGTGTTGATAAAGCACACACAGGTGCTAAAGTACCATAAAGTACAATACAGCGGAAAGGAAATAGACTGAAACATAATAAACTAATCATCCTAGACACGAACATCACATTCACAAGCAATGCTACTACTCCGCAGCTTGCTTGCCACGATCACCCTGAGTACCTGAAACATGAACGGGGGGGTAAGACTACTAAGTCTCGTGGATTCTACTACCCACCTAGCGGTGACTACACCGGGGTAACCTGGACGTCAGTCCTCACGCAATATCCAGCGCATCTCATATATGAATATATATATATATATATATTTACAACAAGTAATATGGTGTAATACACAAGAATTATCTGAATTCATTTTAACTCCGCAAGGACACTCTGAGGTGAGCCTGTCTCAGAGAGCCTCACACTCCTCCGCACCAATTCTCGTGGACATAAGCACTATGGTACGGAGCCTCCGGCATCACAATTATTATTAAACATTTTACTCCGGATTCCTCGAATCCCTGTAGTGGTGTACAGAAGACAACCACCTACTCTCCGACTGACATGTAAATATCTATAGTTTCAACAACTACCAATATATCCCAATCCCGGGGAATTAACCTATCACATAACCTAAGTTATTTTCATGATATTCCTAAACCGTGCAATTAACATATTATTATTATTATTACCATATATTATCAATGGATTATAGACTAGGAAGGATAAGAATTAAAACCAGATTGAGTTTTGAAAAATAGTACAAAAGCCAAATTTCCTGTCTTGGTCGCTTAGCGACGGCTGGCGACCGCTAGCGAACCAAGTCAGAAGGTTCAGGCCAGCTAGAGAGCGCCAGCGACCAAAACCTGCTAACCCAGTTGCTCCTTCGCCAGCTGCTCGCTTAGCGAGCAACACGAAATTTCTGCTCTGTTCTGCAGAAATCTATACAAAACCAGAAAATTTTCCATTTCAAATCCAAACCAGTCCAGCCATTGATCATACCATTGAACAACAAATAATATGGAGAGGGTTTTGGGAGTTAAACTCTTCTCATACACATAATCTAAATTCCCTAAATCCTATTGTTATCATGCATTATTGAAGTTTGGGGAATTTCTAACTAAATCACCTAAGAACCCACCTTTGATTAAGCTTGATTCTTTAGCTAACTCTTGAGTGCAGGTTGAATTGCTATCTTCAATTCCTCCTTGAACTAGAGTCTTGAATTCCAGCTCCTAAATCATCCAAAACCAAGATAAGCATGTTTTCCCAATACATGCAATTTGATGAAAGAATGTTGAGTTTTAGAAGAGGGAATTTGGTACACGAATTTTGGAAGGAATCAAGAAGGAATTTAAGAATTTAAACTTACCACAAAGAAGAACACAACCTAGGGATTAAGACTCTTCAATTGCATGTGGTTGATTGAAGAATCTAGAAGAGGAATTTGAAGTTAGATTGGAGATGGTGATGGTGCTGTTTTGCGAGAGAGAGAAGAAGGAGATGATGGCTTGAAGTTCATCAAATGAAATGGAATGGAGTAGTGTAAGTCATGGGTTTGGTCAAGTTAATGGAACACATGTCCTTGTAGTGTCATGACACCCTCATGGAAGACAACACACTACCTAGACTTGTAGTATTCACATATCACACCTTAATTGATCTCTACTATTTTTAAATCTAAACATGTGAAGTTTTGAGAAAATACTCTTAATAGTATATGGTGCTAGTAATTGAAATTGGGGATGTTACAAAAATCAAGCCGTATCGGACACATATTGGATATTATTATTTTTAAATAAAATAATAAATTAACAGATACTTCTCTGATACGTATATCGGAATATATCAGACGCGTATCATGTTGGAACAAAATATGTGTTAATACACACCCTTAAGTTTTGATGATAACAAAGTATTAAATGGACAATTGATGGTACTAATGTTTAAATTAAGTGCAGGAGTATTGAACGTTTAATCAAGAGAACACTTAATTTAAACTCTGATGAAACCAATGGAAGTCTGAATAATTAGACTCTGAAAGAGTTCAGAAGCTACAACGTGGTCAGAAGCTAAACAAAGTTCAGAAGCTCAAAGTAGATCAGAACGTCTGAAGGTGTTCAGGAGCTCAGAGGAGTTCAGAAGCTCAAGGATGTTCAGAGGCCTACAAGAGTTCAGATGCTGTCTGCTAGTCATGAGTCATTCAGAGGATGAATACGTTCAGAAGCTGAATTGCGAAGGACTATCAGAGGCTAACCATACAAGACCAATCAGACTCCAAGTTATCAAAGGTTCATCAGAAGCAAAGGAATTCCCCAGTCATCAGAGGGCTACATCAACTACAACTTATCAAGCCTGATGATTTGTTATAAGGTCAACTAAATTGCAACGGTCACAAAGGATGTGATCCCTCTCTCTAGGAGCTAGTTGTACCTTATAACTGTACTATTGAACAAACAATAAAGGTGAAACTTCTCTGCAAAGGAAGACGTGGCTTTACTCAATGGATCTTCGATGACTACAGCTGTCCAATTTACAACGGGAATTTCTCCAACGTCTCAATGTCTTTCTCAACTCATATAAATATGCCAAAGAAAGAATTGATGACTAGCGCTCTTCATTAGAAAACATCTCTCAGAAGAAAGTGAGAATTTGCATTGTAATAGACAATATCTCTCAAATGAAGTGAGCATAGAAACTAACTTAAGCCTCTGAAGTTATTATGTTTGTAATAAGTTTAAGCTTATAAGTTAGTAGTAAGTCTTCTGCTTAGTGTAGAAGCAATAAAGTCTTCTGCTTAGTGTAGAAGCAAGAAAGTCTTCTGCTTAGTGTAGAAGCACATAAGTCTCAATCTTAGTGATTAGGGCACGAAGTCTTTAGCCTGAGTGCTTGAGCAAGGAAGCCTCTGATCTTGTGTGATCAGAGCAAGGAAGTCTCTCTGTCTTGTGTTACTTAGAGCAGGAAGTCTCAAGCTTGTGTGCTTGAGCAAGGAAGTCTTTGATCTTGTGTGATCAGAGCAAGGAAGTCTCTATGTCTTGTGTGACTAAGAGCAGGAAGTCTTGAGCTTGTGTGCTTGAGCAACTATTGTAATCCTTGTGATTATAGTGAAACTCTCTTGGAAACAAGGGGACTGGAGTACTCTCAATTTGTGAGGGGAACCAGTATAAATTGTTGTGTGTTCTTCTCTCTCTCTCTCTCACTCTCTCATTTACTCCTTCATCATTCATAACGCCATAAGTTAAATTGTGTGAACAATCCGCTGTGCTTTAAAGACTCTGAAAAGGTTTAATTATCTTGGAAAGTTTTTAAATATCCAAAACACAATTCAACCCCCCCCTTCTTGTGTTTTCTCCATGCACCTTCAATTGGTATTAGAGCTCCGGTTCTGTTGGTAAATCACTTAACAGTGAGACAGTCAAGATCCAAAGGAGAAAACCTCCATGGCTCAAAACATGGATGAGTGGAAGCAGAAGCTACATCAACAAGTTGCTGATCTTAGCAAGAAAATTGAAGATGGACTGAGCTTAAATGAAGATCTGAGCAACAATCAAAATCCTTCCACATCAGGGGCTAATCAAACTTCTAGTATTGATTCTACAACTACTACTCTTTGCCTCATTAGTGATGATAATGAAAACATTCAGTGGGCAACAGTAAATGGCTTGTTGGATCAATATGAGGAGTTTAGGATGGAGGAAAATGAAAGCATTGAGGAAATGAACATAAGGTTTCAAGCTATCACAAGCAAGCTTGAAGAGCACAACAACAAACTCAGCAACAAAGAGCTTGTAAGCAAGTTGCTGAGAAGTTTGCCTCTGAGTTGGAATGAAATTCCAAATACTATAGAGGAAACTAAAGACATCAATTCAATGAGTCCTGAATCATTGATTGATTTACTCAGAGTCCATGAATTGGCTCTGAAGGAAATGCAAGAGTTGAACCGTGAAGAAGCAGAAGCAGCAAGGAAAGGAAAGCAAGCATTGGAGCATGAAGATCTTGTTGAAGAACCTGATGAAGAGTATCTTGAAAGGTTTTCAAGAAAAATTCAAAAATGGTACAACTTCAAGAAGAATGGAGGAAGACTGGCTAAAGGAATGACAACATGGGATGTACTAGACAACTTCTCTGAAGATGAGTCTGAAAGAGCTCCAGGAGCTGAAGGATCAAGTTCTGAAGATGGCTCAGACTCTGAAGACTCAAGTTCTGATGAAAAGTCAGAACCTGAGAGCAAAGAAAGTATCCAGAGATCAATGAATCAGGTATATTCTCGTCTTTCCAAAGCAAAATTGATCAAGCATCTTAATAAGACCTTACTTAAACTCTCTAATAGTCAGCAGAAGTATAAAAAGTGTTGGTGTTTTGTATGTTGGCCTCATTTTGCAAAAACAAGTTCAAGCAAGATGTTGGACCAGATGCCGTAGCATGTGGGTACAACATTTGTCATGCCAGTAATTAATGTTCTATTTGCGCGCCATATCTTTGAAGATTCGTTGAAGCACTATTTTCGCCTTACTTGCTTATCAAGACGCACGTTCTAAACAAGGGTTTATAAGGCGGCTGCTCCAAGAAATACTTTCCAGAAGATGCTACGCCATTTATGGAAACATGTGATCTTTTCCATTTTATGTGTGCTGGACTTTGCAAAAGGACAGCTGAAGATTAAAGCCCAAGATGAATACCTAGCCCATGCTAACTCAGGTCATATAAATATGTGAAGACTAAAACCTAAATGGTGACTGAAGCCGTATTTGAAGAATATAGTTTTAGGGTTTGAGTCTTGTTTATTGTAAGCCTTTCTTGTGGATTCTATAACACAAGCTTAGGCCTGTTTGGTTTGTATTTCGTGTAACTTCTCCCAAGCTTTTAAGCACGGAGATTGTTTGTTTGTTTGGTTAGTGAAACCGCACTATTTGTAGTACTGTCATAATCACGAGGTTCGTGATAGAAAGGAAGTGAGACGGGGTCTCAAACTTAGGAGTTCCTAGGTTGAGTTAGCACGGGTAGAGTCTAGGTGATAAGTCGTAAACTTGTATGTTTGCTGTGGACTTAGAACTAGATCTATTATAGTGGATTCCTTCCTGGCTTGGTAGCCCCCAGAGTAGGTCGTTGTGTACGCCGAACTGGGTCAACAATTCTCTGTGTTATTTACTTCATTGTCTGTTGTTTTTACTTGTTGATTATAATCTACTGTGGACATACGCTAGAGCATTTGTCTTAGCATTCAAACTGGTTACGTACGACAATTGCTATAGCTTCTGTCTTAACATCTGTCCTCAGTAGGTGCCAGAATTTCAATTGGCATCAGAGCAGGCACCCTGTTCTGCGTGGGTGAGGACCAGGGAAGTTACTTTCTGGCATAATGAACAAGGATGGTGGCTACGTCAACAGACCTCCACTTCTGGATGGATCAAACTATGATTACTGGAAAGCCAAAATGGTGGTGTTTATCAAATCACTTGATAGCAAATCTTGGAAGGCTATCCTAACGGCATGGGAACATCCAGTGATACGAGACAAAGATGGTAAAACTACAGGTGAACTAAAACCAGAAGCGGAGTGGACCAAGGAAGAGGATGAGCTTGCACATGGAAATTCCAAGGCGCTAAATGCCTTATTCAATGCTGTGGATAATAACATTTTCAGGATGATCAAACAGTGCTCAGTGGCTAAGGAAGCATGGGATATTCTAATGACTACACATGAAGGCACCGCCAAGGTAAAGAATTCAAGGCTACAGCTTCTGACTGTAAAGTTTGAGAATCTAATGATGGGTGAAGATCAATCTGTTCATGACTTTCACATGACCATTCTAGACTTTGCAAACAACTTTGATGCTCTAGGTGAAAAGCTAAGCGAGGAAAGAATGGTAAGAAAAATGCTTAGATCTCTTCCTAAGATGTTTGATATGAAAGTCACTACCATAGAAGAAGTACATGATATAGGAGTGATGAAGCTTGAAAATTTGGTGGGTTCATTACTAACCTATGAGCTGGCTGCTAAAGAGAAAACCGAGAAGAGGAAGAAGAGTATAGCTCTTGTTACCAACACCACTGAAAGTGAGGAAGTAGAAAATAGTTTTGAAACTGATGAAAATTTATCTGAAACTATAGCACATCTAGGCAGGCAGTTCAACAGAATACTAAAGAAGATGGATGGAAGAGGCAGGACAAATGCTAAAGGCAATTTTTCTGATAATAACAGAAAGTTTAATGGTGTAAGAAAATACAAACCTGAAGAAAAGGCCAGTACTGGAAAAGGTGTGATGTGTCATGAATGTGAAGGCCATGGACATATTAGAGCTGAATGTCCAACATTCCTGAAGAAACAGAAGAAGGGTATGGCTGTTACTTGGTCTGATGAAGATGACTCTGAAGATGATGACTACTCTGAGTCTGCAAATCACATTACCGCACTCACTGGAATTGTTGAATCAGAATCAGATGATGAAGAATTGACCTTTGATGAGCTAGCTGCATCGTATAAAGCACTGAGTCAGAAGAGTGAGAAGGTGTGTCAGCAGCAACAATACACTATAAGTAAATTGCAAGCTGAGAAGCTGAAGCATCAGACTGAAATATCTCAACTCACAAAGCAGTTACAATCTGAGAAGGCAAAGCATCTGTCTGAAGCTTCTGTTCTTAGAGATGAGGTAAGCACATTGAACTATCAGCTGACTAGTTTAAATAAACAGCTTAGACTGCTAAATAATGGAACTGAAAGATTAGATATACTGGTTGAGGGTCAAGTTGCTGGAAAACCTAAGGGTATTGGAGTAGAATATAATTATCCCAAACAGAAAAATGCTACTTCCACTAGTACATTTGTTCCTGCTAAAGACACTTATGATCCTACTGAAACCAGACATATGCCACAGCATGTTCAACAACATCTGCCTACCAAAATTATTCCTAAACCTAAGGGATGGATCTGTCATTACTGTGGTAGAAGAGGTCACATCAGACCTTTCTGTTTTAGATTGTATGGGTTTCCAAGATGGTATAATAATCCCAGGTATGAATATGATTCAAGCAATACAAAGAAAGAATGGAAACCAAAGGCAAATGATGTTGCTCACATAGCTCATACATCTCTGAGAGTTTCATCCAGAAATGATTGGTACTTTGATAGTGGTTGCTCAAGACATATGACTGGCGTTGAAAGTTATCTAACCAATGTTAAAGCCTACGCTACTAGTTATGTTACTTTTGGTGATGGGGCCAAAGGTCAGATCAAAGGAATTGGAAGCCTCATTGCAAATGGGTTGCCTAAGCTTGAGAATGTTCTTTTAGTGGAAGGATTGACTGCAAATCTCATAAGCATCAGTCAATTGTGTGATCAAGGAATGAAGGTGAACTTCACGAAGTCTGAATGCATCGTCTCAACTGAAGATGGTGAATCTGTTATGAAAGGAGTCAGGTCTAAAGATAACTGTTATTTGTGGATTTCTGAAGAAAGTGCTCAAATTTCCTCCTGTCTCATCACTAGAGAAGATGAAGTCAAGTTATGGCATCAAAAGATGGGTCATCTTAATCTAAGGAGTATGAAAAAAGTCATAGCTGAAGATGCAGTAAAAGGAGTACCTAAACTGAAGATAGAAGAAGGAAGCATATGTGGTGAATGTCAAATTGGGAAGCAGACAAAGATGCCACACCCGAAGTTGCAGCATCTGACTACATCAAAGGTGCTTGAATTACTTCATATGGACTTGATGGGGCCTATGCAGGTTGAAAGTTTAGGAGGAAAGAGATATGCGTTTGTTGTTGTAGATGACTACTCAAGATTCACTTGGATCAACTTCCTCAGAGAAAAGTCAGACACCTTTAGTTCTTTCAAGGACTTGTGTAAACAACTTCAAAGAGAAAAAGATAGTGTCATTGTCAGAATAAGGAGTGACCATGGTAGAGAGTTTGAAAACTCAAGATTCTCTGAGTTTTGTGCTGCTGAAGGAATAGGACATGAATTCTCTTCACCTATTACACCTCAACAAAATGGTGTAGTTGAAAGAAAGAACAGAACTATACAAGAATGTGCTCGTGTCATGTTACACTCAAAGAAACTACCTCAACACTTTTGGGCTGAAGCTATGAATACAGCTTGTTACATTCTCAATCGTGTCACCTTAAGAGCTGGAACCACTAAAACCTTATATGAATTGTGGAAAGGTAGAAAACCTACTATCAAGTATTTTCATGTATTTGGGAGTAAGTGTTACATTCTGATAGATAGAGAACAAAGGAGGAAGATGGATCCAAAGAGTGATGAAGGTATATTCTTGGGATACTCAACTAACAGCAGAGCCTACAGAGTGTATAACTCCAGAACTCAAGTGATGATGGAATCAATGAATGTTGTGATAGATGATGTACCATCTGACGTTAAGACAGATGAAAGTCCAGATGCTGAAGCATTTGAATTCCAGCCTGAAGAAACTGCTAATATAGAGGATTTTGAGGTAACGCCTGATAGTCCTACCACTGATGATACTACTGCTCCAGTTAGTAAAGGACCATCTATCAGAGTCCAGAAAAATCATCCCAAGGATCAGATCATAGGCAATCCAGATGAAGGTATCACCACGAGAAGAAATCAAGATATAATCTCTAATTCTTGCTTTGTGTTAAAAATAGAACCAAAGAATGTCAAAGAGGCTCTCACGGACAATTATTGGATCACTGCCATGCAAGAAGAGTTGAACCAGTTTGAAAGAAGTGAGGTTTGGGATCTAGTTCCTAGACCAAAAGGGTTGAATGTAATAGGCACTAAATGGGTTTATAAAAATAAATCTGATGAAAATGGAACTATTACAAGGAACAAAGCAAGACTTGTGGCACAGGGATACACTCAAGTGGAAGGATTAGACTTTGATGAGACCTTTGCACCAGTTGCTAGATTAGAGTCTATACGGCTGTTGCTTGGTGTTGCATGCATTCTAAAATTTAAGCTTTTCCAAATGGATGTTAAGAGTGCATTTCTCAATGGGTACTTAAATGAAGAGGTGTATGTGGAACAACCAAAAGGCTTTGTGAATCCAGATCTTCCTGATCATGTCTACAAATTGAAGAAGGCTTTATATGGGTTGAAACAAGCTCCCAGGGCTTGGTATGAGAGATTGACTGAATTTCTTGTCAATCATGGATACAGGAAAGGAGGACATGATAAAACTCTGTTTGTAAAAGAAGAACATGGTAAACTAATGATAGCACAAATTTATGTTGATGACATAGTGTTTGGCGGGATGTCAAGTCAGATGGTGGAGCATTTTATCCAACAGATGCAGTCAGAGTTTGAGATGAGTTTAGTTGGGGAATTAACATTTTTTTTGGGACTACAAGTGAAGCAAATGGATGAGACAATATTTATCTCTCAGAGTAAGTATGCAAAAAATATTGTCAAGAAGTTTGGAATGGATACCGCTACCCACAAAAGGACTCCAGCACCTACTCATTTGAAGTTGACAAAAGATGAGAAGGGTGTTAGTGTTGATCAGAGTCTTTATAGAAGCATGATAGGGAGTCTCTTATACCTTACAGCTAGTAGACCTGATATTAGCTTTGCAGTGGGTGTATGTGCAAGATACCAAGCTGATCCTAAGATGAGTCACTTAACACAAGTGAAACGAATCCTCAAGTATGTTAATGGCACATGTGACTATGGCATGATGTACTCACATAGTGACAACTCTCAACTCATTGGATTTTGTGATGCATATTGGGCTGGCAGTGCTGATGACAGAAAGAGCACTTCTGGTGGTTGTTTCTTCTTAGGAGAAAATTTGATATCATGGTTCAATAAGAAACAGAATTGTGTGTCTCTCTCAACTGCGGAAGCTGAATACATTGCAGCTGGAAGTAGCTGTTCACAACTTGTCTGGATGAGACAGATGCTAAGGGAGTATAATGTTGAGCGAGATGCTATGGCTTTGTATTGTGATAATCTGAGCGCAATCAATATCTCTAAAAATCCTATACAACACAGTAGGACCAAGCATATAGATATTCGTCATCATTTTATCAGAGATTTAGTAGAAGAGAGTGTGGTGGTTTTGAAACATGTTGCTACTGAAGAACAGCTCGCTGATATATTTACAAAAGCACTTGATGCTAATCAATTTGAGAAGCTAAGGGGCAAATTGGGAATTTGCCTGCATGAAGAATTGTAGCAGTTAATGTGTCTGAAGCGTGCAGCAGTTATTTTCTCTCTCTCCATATATGTTGTGCACGCTAATTTAGGAGAAGAATTATTTGTTTTCCAAAACTGTTTTCCCACACTCAACCAACGTCCACCCTTCCATATTCAAAACCTTTGTAACTCCTATTCTGCTCCAATACCCTCTGCCGCAAACCTCTCCACATCCAAACCTCTCGTCTTCTCCAAAAACACAAAAATCACCAAACCTCTCAACAATCCTCCTCCAATCATGTCGCAATCAACCGAAACTTCTTTGAACAAAAATGTCAGTGACAAAACCCCTACTCCGTCAAGGTCTACTCGCTCGAAGGTCAAGGAACAATCAACTGTTGTAATGGTTCAAGCTGCTCCTGTCGATTCCGTGCATGCATCGGAAGTAGAATCACGATTGACACGATCGAAAAGTGTTGTCAAGAAAGAGAAAGCTTCCAAATCCCCTGTTGTGTCAAAGAAGAGCTCAAAATCAAAGCCAAGGAAGAAGCGAGGTGAATCAACGGCGACAATCGGTCTCTCTATGTCAGACCTCTACCATTCTGACAATCCTTTCAAATCGCGCGATGTCGCGACTGATGTTGGCGCTTCTGGCCATGATTTAAAAGGTAATAATGCTATACCCTCTGCTCCTGCTGTTGATGAATCAAATATTGTTGAAAAAGGTGTTGAATCGGAAGATCTAGGAAAAACTCAACAAACTGAAACCCTAGGTACTTTTGATTTAGAAAAGGAAAAGGATATTGATAATGTTAGTAAGGCTGATGCTGGTGTTATTAAGACAAACCCTAGTGATAAGACTGAGAAGACTAGGAATGATGGTGAAATGGAGAGTTTAGAGAAATCTAGTCCAGTAAAGACCCTAGAAACTACTGATGTGATGACTGTGTTGAATTCGGAAGTTATTCCTGTGCTTGATGAAACTAGGAAACTTGTTGAAGAAGTGGTGACATGTGTTAATGAATCTGACCCTGTAGCCCAGTCTGATGTTGTGCCAGATGCTACAGCATCTTTGGACCAACAGGATCTTAATCCTGGTAATGTAGCTGAAGTGTGTCCTGATACTGGTTCTGGTAGTGGTAAGTCTGATGAAACAGGTACTGATGGTAAGAAAAGTGATCAGGATAGTGAGGTTAACAAAGATGTTCAAACATCTAAGTCTGACAAGAGTGAAGAAACAAGAAGTGATGAGGATGGTGAAGGTGTTGCTGGATCTGGTGATAAAGAGAAGTCTGTTAGTGAGCGAAAAGACTCCTCTACTGAGTCCTCAGCAGAAGAGAGTGGTTCAACTGAAGAAGCTGAGTCTGATGTGAATAAGGTGATTGATGTTGATGAAGAGAGATCTACGTCTCCTCCTCTGGTGAAAACTTATGGTACTGGTGTAGCTAAAAGGCTAAGGAGCAATGCTGGTAAAGCTATACCATCTGTCTCCAAGTCCCCTGTTGTAGAATCTGTCAAGAAACCTGCTAAGAAACCGATGTATGGACCTCCTAGACCTAGGAGTAAATTTGAAACACCTGTTGTCCAGAAGAAACAATTAAAGAGGAAAGCTGTTGATAATGATTCTGATTACGAAGTTGAAAAGTCTGTGACCAAAGGTGAAGCATCTGGTGGCGCTTCTGTTGGCAGAAAAAGTGTAGGTGGTAGGAAGGTTCCTGCTAATGTTCCTGAGGTCCCTATTGATAATATCTCTTTTCATCTTGCTAGTTGTGTGGGGAAATGGAAGTATGTTGTTCAGAGAAGGGTTGCCTTAGAGAGAGAACTTGGGAAAGAAGCCCTTGAGTGTTCTGATATTGTGAGTTTGATTGAGGAAGCTGGTTTGATAAAGACTGTGTGGGGAATGGGAGAGTGTTATGAACAGCTGGTCAGAGAGTTCATTGTGAACGTTCCTGAGGACTGTGATAACCCCCAAAGTCCTGAATATCATAAGGTGTTTGTGCGTGGTCTGCTGGTGAATTTTTCTCCTTCCATTATTAATGAGTTTCTGGGAAGGGATGATGCTAGAACCCCTGAGGTGGAGTTGACTGATGATGACTTGGCCAAGGCAACTACAAATGGGCATGTGAAGCAATGGCCCAAGGGCAAGAAGGTGTCTTCCAGCAAACTATCTGTGAAGTTTGCATGTTTGAACAAGATTGGCACTGTCAATTGGGTGCCCACTGTGCACACCTCTGATATTTCTACTGACTTGGCACGTTTGATCTATACCATTGGGTCCAAGGTGAAATATGATTATGGTTCCTATATTTTTAATCAAACCTTGAAGCATGCTGACAGTATGGCTATCAAAAAGCCCATTGCTTTTCCATCCTTGCTATGTGGTATTATTCTGAGTCAACAACCAGGCATTCTGAGGAGTTCTGATTTCCCAATGAAGAGTGTCATACCCCATTTTTTGACCAATCGCTTTTATGCGTCTTTTTACGACGGGTTTTTCTTTATTCATTTCTGACGAATTTTCGGCAGAGAGGTATTTTAAAATACCTCATTTATTTAGTTTCATTTTATTTTCTTTGTATTATTATTATTATTATTTTTATTTGCTTTTTTATTCTATTATTATTATTATTAATTCATTTTTCGTTTTTTATTATTATATATATATTATTATTTTTTATGTTAATCTTTATTTGTGTATATTTTCCTTTTTTGGTGTTTTTGCCATTTTTTTTTAGAAGTCCAGATCAGGTTTTTTTGTCCAGGCCCAAAGGGGCAATTTTGTCCAAATGTGGTATTTTTCATCTGCCAAACCCTAGGTCTGACACACAGTACAAATAGTACACAGTTTCCAAGAGAGAAGGGGGTCAGCCGCAGCTTCTTCAAAAAAAAAAAACAAATCAAAAATAGTCAAAAATCATAAACAGATCAACATTCATAGTCTGTTCATCACCATCAACCTTCATCATCATCACTGTTCTTCCAAAACAGAAATTAAACAAAGATCAAAAATCATCACAACAATTTCATAGCAACCCAGAAAATTCATCGTTCATCATCACAATCGTTTAGATCCAGAACCACCATCAACCCAAACCCAAATTACACAAAAAAAAAACGAACCCAGAATCATTCAAAACTGTGAAACCGAATGTAAACCACCATCATCGCAAAAAACCATAATCAGAATCAAACCCAAACAAACCTCTTTCGTTTTTCCGAAACATAAATCGAAACCCAGATCGAATCCTTTTTCCAAATTGGAAAATCAAACCATAAAACACGAATCCGAATCGAATCAAACAGAGAAAACGAGATCAAAAAATCAAAATCGAGAAGAAAGAAGAAGACGAAATCGGAATTAGGAAAAGAGAAAGGCCAAGGTTGATTTTCGTCTTTTCTTCTTTGATCTGGATTTTCTTTTGAATTTGGGTTTATGTCTTTTGGTTTTGTATAAGCTTGAGTGTTTAAGTTTCAAAAGGACAATGGAAATTTAGAAGAAATTGGCTTGAGAAGTTGAGAGAGATGAAGTAGCAGCGGCTACCGCCGCGAGAGAGAAGAAGATTCGTTTTAGTTTTTTTTAGGTTTTTTTTTGTATTTATATTCCCCTCGTGATCCTGTGCGCGCAGGTGCACAGTCCTACGGTGTACCTGCGCGCCTTTAGCCATCTATTGTTAATCATGTGGTTCTGATTTCATTAACCTGTGATCAGATCAGAGCTGTCTGATCAATCAGACGGCTCTGATCTGATTTTTACATTTTTTTCTACATGCACCCCCTCTGGGCCACGCCCCCAGCTGGGCTTGGGCCCAGATTTGCTTTTTGCACCCCCTTTTATGTTTTAATTGATATTTGCACCCCCTTCTGTTTTTATTTTATTTTTTTTGCTTAATTATTTATTTCATTGTAAAGACATTAGATTGTATTTTTAGGATTTGATGTAAATTTAGATAAATTGCATAGCATCATGTTGCATTCATCTCATATTTATTTTTCCTCGCAAATACTTTAGATTGTAATTAGGAACAAATGTACACTATAAATGAAAAATCGCATCTCATGCATATTTATTTATCGCTTTCCGCAAAATCGTTAGTATATTTAATTCCGAGGGAAAAGACACCGTTTTGATCAAAATATCATTACGGATTGTCTTCGCGCTTATTTTGCCTATTGCGACGTTATTAATTTTAGCACTACCTTTTTATTTGGAACCCAACATTCCACTTTTTAAATAGTTAGTCACTTTATTCTCAAAAAATGAGGTCAACACCTCTTCAAAAATAGTCAATCACTTTATTCTCAAAAATGAGGTCAAAACCTCTTTCAAAAAATATCAACACAATTCATTTTCACATATCATCAAGCATCAAAAAATATCTTGTCATCATACACTTTTCAAACTTTGGACTTTAAACCAAACGTTTCTTTTTACCGCGAAAACCTCGGATTTTAACCCGAGTGCTCTTTTACCGCGAACTTGGATTTTAAACCAAGTGCCTTGGAATTTAAACCAACGGCGTCTTTTATCGTGAAAACCTCGGATTTTAACCCGAGTGCTTTTTTACCGGGAACTTGGATTTTAAACCAAGTGCCTTGGACTTTAAACCAACGGCTCCTTTTATCGCTAAAACCTTGGACTTTAACCCAAGTGTCCTTTTTCTCGCCGAAAACCTTGGATTTTAAACCAAGTGCATTTTCCTCATTCATACATCATTAATATGCATAAACCTTGGATTTTAAACCAAGTGTCTTTTATCACTTCAAACATTTTCTCAACAAACCTTGGATTTTAAACCAAGTGTCCGCGTCTTATTTTCTTAATCAAATTTCAATCAATTTAACTATATAGACTTTCTTCACAAATTAACATCAATCAAACTCACATTTTGCCATTTTTAGCTTTTGGTATTTTAAAACCATTTTTAAAACCTTAAAATCAAACAAACAAATTTACTCGGTCTTTTTATCCCGAACTACGGTGGTTTGATCCCTCGGGTACGTAGGCATGAGACTTGTCTCTTCAATCAATAAAATCAACAAAAACATTTTTTCTTCTTTTCACTTTAAGCATTTTCTTATCATCACTTTAATTCTCATACTTATACATTTTTACAAGTAATTAAAATAAAGCGCATAGATAGAGTAAAAACAAGAGGTTCCTATAGAGTACTATAGATACTTAGGGTGCTAATACCTTCCCTTCGTATAACCAACCCCCGAACCTTGTTCTCTCAAAATAGGGTTTTTTCGAACTTTTTCCCTTTCCCTCGGATAAATTAAAGATCGGTGGTGGAATATTAAATTGCGATTCGAAGTTAATTAATAACTCGATATCCAAAAATCACCGCGACAGAAATGGCGACTTCACTGGGGATGACCAAGCGGGTTGAACCTAACTTGTTTAAATTGTTATCTTCGCGCTTTTTTATAATTGTAAATATTTGTACATATATTTGGGGTTTACTTTGAGTGGTGAGATAAGTCCCCTACCCGGACTTGAGGGAACTATAAGATAGGATAGTGGTATAATCATAATGTCTATCCGAGAGTAAGTTTCGGCCGTGGCATATGTGGTAACCACACTCAATTGAGTAACTTTGGAGGTAATAGTGCCAACATGAGTAGTCGTGTTTGACATTCTATCTTCAAGGAACCGACGATGTTGAGGACCTTTAGTTACACCTAACCCATCTTGGCCTCTTTAGGGCGTAGTGCGGTGGCTAATCGAGAGTAAGTCTCGGATTGGTTGATACGCGATACTACACTCAAATGAGACTTTTCTACGGATTTTGTTGGATCGGAAGTAGTTCCGTAACCCGATGATTTTCGGAGGAGGTCGAGGACTTTGAGCACTTTGTAGAACCCGTCATGCAGGTACAAATAATCCTAGTACATACCATGTGGGGGTTTCACCTTTGACTCCAATATTATACTTTAACCACACCATGTTTTCCGCATCATGCATGCATGCACTCATTCATAAATTCTTTTTCCTCATCCAATGTCGAAGGACTTAAGACAAATTCTTTGTAAACATTATAGACAACGTTCATTTCAAATGACACATAATAAATTTTTCTCTTTTTTCTCCTTACAAAATCCATGTCTAAACGTTTACAACTAATTTGGGATAAGTCCTTCAATAACAAAAAAAAAACATTGCATATTTTAGCATAAACACATCATACATCATAATGCATTCATAAGTTCCCAAACTCAAGTCTCATATTTTCCTGTTCTCTCTACCTCAGTAAAAAAGGTGGCTCGGCGTATTCAGTACAAACCAACTCGTGTCTACAATACTCGGTTCAGGTTGAGAAACAAGATGGATAATTTTGAGGAAGAAAATCATATGCTCCGTGTACAAGTGACAACCATGCAAACAGAAATTGAGAAGTTGACTAGCATGGTGGCATCTTTGATGGCTACCCAGAATCAGGCGATAGCTTCGGTATCTCAGTCTAGCAGTACCTTTGTACCTCCTCCGGTTTCGTCTGCGCCTTTTAGTACTCCTCAGTATGTTATGCCCGAAAGTTACCCGTGGGGCATGCCTGTTGGATTTCTCGGGGAGGAGTCGCGCCCTATGGTATCTGCAATTCCCCATGTACAACCGACGGTGATTATTCCTCAGCTTGTTAATACACTTCCCCAGGTCACAGCAACCGTTTCTGCACCTTTTGTTCATACTATCCAACAAAACCAGATGCCTATTTTTCATGCTGAAAGTGTGGGAGGTTATGACAGGATGGATGACTTGCAGATCAAATATGATGAGATGCAAAAAGAGATGAGGGCTCTTAGAGGAAAGGATTTGTTCGGACAAGACGCACATGAACTATGCTTGGTCCCTGACATTGTGGTCCCTCATAAGTTCAAAGTTCCGGATTTTGAGAAGTATAAAGGGAGTACTTGTCCCAAGGCTCACTTGATAATGTATGCCAGGAAGATGTCTACTCAAACTAGTAATGACAAGTTGTTGATACATTATTTTCAAGACAGTCTGACCGGTGCAGCTCTAAGGTGGTACATGGACCTTGATAGGGCTAACGTCAGTTCCTTTAATGACTTAGCCAGTGCTTTTATTCGGCAATACAATTACAATTCATATCTGGCCCCTGATAGGGATGAGTTACGAGCATTGTCACAAAAAGAGAAGGAATCTTTTAAAGAGTATGCTCAAAGATGGAGGGAGCTTGCTGCTCAGATTCGTCCTCCAGTCGAAGAAAAAGAATTGTGTAAGTTGTTTTTGCATACTCTAAGCCCATTCTTCTATGAGAAAATGGTTGGTGTTGTATCAAGAAGCTTCACAGAAATGGTGGAAATGGGAATGTGCTTAGAAGAAGGCGTCCGTCAGGGACGGTTGACAAGAGAGAAAGCTTCGACTAATACTGCCAAGAGATATGGCAACAACTTTTCAGAGAAGCAAGAATTTGAAGTTGGCATGGTGGCTCAGGGAGGATCTCATTTGAGAAACCCAGCTTATCCACATATCGCAGCCATAGCATTACCACCACAATACCCACAATCTCATCACCTACCATCTCCCCAACAATCATTCAATCATAACCATGCTCAGAAAAATCAACCATTTGACCCCATACCTGTGAAATATGCCGACCTACTCCCTGCTTTACTTGCTAAAAATTTTGTCCAGACGAGACCACCTCCCCCTGTGCCAGCAGTACTACCTCCCTGGTACCGCAGTGATTTAACTTGTGTCTTCCATCAAGGGGCCCCTGGCCATGATGTAGAGCGTTGTTATCCTCTCAAGAAAGCTGTTCAAGATTTAATCCGCAACAATATGCTATCTTTCAAGGACGAGAACCCTAATGTTCAAGGTTCATCCTCTGCTTAATCATGGGTCCCTGTCATATTCAACATTATCAAGAAGCTTGTCCCTAGGATCACTAGGCCTTTTATTTTCCAATTGCAATTTCTTTCTCGCCAAGCATTTATTTGCGTTTTAAAGTTGTATCTTTTAATTAAAATTTCTAAACAATGAGCATGCATATTTTGGAATCCATCCATTCGTATTCACTCTTTTCTTGTGCCATCATAAACGGCGATGTTTTTTGTTTCACTTTTCAAACTTGAGGGGAGAATGATGTAAATTAAATGTTTAAAATTGCTGATATATGCTTTCATTAGTAAAGACCCGGTTGAGGATGTAAGGCATTGTTTCACTTCCCAAACACCGGAGACATAAGGAGATAATCCGTAGTCAACCCCTTTGAGCCAGATGTTGGTGTTCTTTCTATACAAAAAAAAACCCTTAATATTAACCCGGGGCAGGGTAGTCTTTCAATAATTCAATGACACATCCCAATACAAGAGGATAAATCTGTTGAGATAGAGGAAGTCATGAGTAGACAAAACTCACAATAGCATGTGGCAGTCAGAATTGTCCTACAAAAAAAAAACAAACAACAACAAAAAGCCCGCTAGGTAAAAAGACTTAGGCAAAATTCAGGGCATCCCGATGGTCCATAAAATCCGAAAGAATTGGTCCATGCAAAAATAAGGGATTAAGAGCAAAATTATGCAAACAAGCTTGTGAATGAAAAAGTGAATGCCACTTCAAGAATCTCATCAAGGCTTCGACCAAAGCGTCAACCTCAAACATCATTGTCAAAAAAAAATCCTCTTGTCAACCAAAGCATGTCTGATGAATTAATTGAATGTAGGATTGAAGGACATCAAAGAAGAGTGGGTGGGTTAAAACAGAATTTTGAGCCTAATCATCTTTCTTTTCAAAACCATGAACCAGGCCACGTTATAACCCTCAAAAGACCTAATTGAAGCTAGGTTTACTTTGAAAGCATGATCAGCAAAATTATTGTTAAAAACTGACTCCACCTGTTTGTTGAGTAACTATCTTTTACACACACCACATATGTTTCATATAAATTTTTGCGATTCCAAAACTTGCATGTACATTACATCAAGAAACACTTTTCAAAAGAAACAATTTTGGTTGCAAATTTATATTTGGCATCAAAGAAATTCAATCAAATGGTCTAATCAATGACGAATCAATTCAAAGTGCTCCTAACTTGGGGCAAATTACATCAGGAACCCACCAACCAGGGGCAAGTCTTTACATACAGTGGCATACCCTTCAAAGATTTGAATTCAAGGTTTCACTTACTTGGGGCACCTGCAGTTGGTTTCCAGGGGCAATCCAGATCTGCCAAGGCAGTTGTTATGTTTCTTCCTCCTTGAGCCGATAGTCATCAAGTTGATATTTTGGTTTCTTATGGACATGTGTGTTACTATAATATGTTGAGCATGTGATCCAACATTCCTCAATTGAATACTGAACTTGATTGTTCTCCGGTAATCTCCAGCAAGTGGTTATCTTCAAAAAGCTTATATGATTTTCTTTTCCCCAGTGAAAGAAAAAAAACTGAGACCCGTTTTGGAAGGCTCATTCAAACAGCAAATGGCATCTCTTTTAGAAGTGTGCATATCATCAGCAAATGGCATCTCTTGGAGAAGTTTGCGCATCAGCATATCAGTCTTGTTTCTTTCTGTCAAAAAAAAAGCAAAAGCAAAAAAATAGCAAAAAAACAGCTCGCTAAGTTGAAAACCCGAAAGGGCGGCTTAGGCAAAAATGAGTGTCCCGGTGGATTGAAAACCCGAAAGGGCGGTCCAGGCAAAAATTAGGGGCAAAACAAAAAAAGAAATATATTCCCGGTGGATTGAAAACCTGAAAGGGCGATCCAGGCAAAAGTTAGGGATTTCAAAAAAAAAAAAGAAGAAAAAAGAAAGCAAAAGCATGACTGTTGAAACAAGACCATGAGAAAATATTCAGTTTCAGTGTACAAAATGGTGACTTCTGCCAGATCTCTAACCGTTGGGCTTTACCCCAAGAAGCAATCATTCTTACCATGAATTGACATACCATACCGGGTTTTACCCCGAGGATCTGATTTATTTCACCTGTAGTGGTGCTGTCCCCAGCGGAGAAACTACCGAGTGGTTGTACGGATACGTCGGCCCAATGCTCATCTTACCTGTTTAAACCTTTTGTCTCATCCAGTTATGTACAAATACCATTCAATCATACAAATACAATCATTCACATGTACATACATGCAATCATTTACATATCCATAACATACATTTATACTTACATACAATCATATATATATTCATATATACATACAGTCATTCACACATTCACACATACATATACATACATATATACAATCATTCACATATGTATACATACATTCATACTTACATGCAACATACACACAAAATCATTCACACATACCGCATTGACCATCATGTGTCTTGCTTCATACATCACAAAAAGAGTCATCCCCAGTGTATCTGGTCCAGAGATGTCTCCCTCAATCACACATCACAAGAAAAAAGAGAGTCATCCCCCAGTGAGTCTGGTCCAGAGATGTCTCCATCATTCATATTCCAAGTAGCAGATTTTGCAAACAATCAACTGCAAACTTACAGTTAATTTCCCCAAAGGAAGTCATCTCCAGTGTGTTTGGTCCAAACAAATACATATTCTTGTCATGTCTCGCTCTCCCACAATGTTAGCAGACAATTTATTTCCTCGTTATGTCCTTACCATCCCACAATGTTGGTAGACACTGCCTTTACTTGTCCTTACCATCCCACAATGTTGGTGGACACTGTCTTTACTTATGTCCACACACAGGACTTTACTGTTTTCTGTCTTTACTTATGTCCGCACACAGGACTTTACTGCTTATGTCCGCACACAGGACTTTACTGCTTTCTGTCTTTACTTCTGTCCATACACAGGACTTTATCTGCTTCTGTCCGCACACAGGACTTTATCGCTTTCAGTCTTTACTTCTGTCCGTACACAGGACTTTACTGCTTTCTGTCCGCACACAGGACTTTATCACTTTCTGTCTTCATCGCTTCTGTCAAATAATCTTCATTACATTCAAACACTTTGTAAATATAGCACTCATAAACATAACACTCATAAGCATAACATTCATAACATCATATCATAGCATTTTATAGTTTACTCCGGTCAAAAAATGGTGTACTCTGTATTTAAGTCTCTTCCATCATCGAACCAAAACAAAAATATCATCAAAAAAATCATTTTTTTTTCTTTTTATCTCCGATGGAAGAAACTTAAATAGGGGCATCTGTCATACCCCATTTTTTGACCAATCGCTTTTATGCGTCTTTTTACGACGGGTTTTTCTTTATTCATTTCTGACGAATTTTCGGCAGAGAGGTATTTTAAAATACCTCATTTATTTAGTTTCATTTTATTTTCTTTGTATTATTATTATTATTATTATTTTTATTTGCTTTTTTATTCTATTATTATTATTATTAATTCATTTTTCGTTTTTTATTATTATATATATATTATTATTTTTTATGTTAATCTTTATTTGTGTATATTTTCCTTTTTTGGTGTTTTTGCCATTTTTTTTTAGAAGTCCAGATCAGGTTTTTTTGTCCAGGCCCAAAGGGGCAATTTTGTCCAAATGTGGTATTTTTCATCTGCCAAACCCTAGGTCTGACACACAGTACAAATAGTACACAGTTTCCAAGAGAGAAGGGGGTCAGCCGCAGCTTCTTCAAAAAAAAAAAACAAATCAAAAATAGTCAAAAATCATAAACAGATCAACATTCATAGTCTGTTCATCACCATCAACCTTCATCATCATCACTGTTCTTCCAAAACAGAAATTAAACAAAGATCAAAAATCATCACAACAATTTCATAGCAACCCAGAAAATTCATCGTTCATCATCACAATCGTTTAGATCCAGAACCACCATAAACCCAAACCCAAATTACACAAAAAAAAAACGAACCCAGAATCATTCAAAACTGTGAAACCGAATGTAAACCACCATCATCGCAAAAAACCATAATCAGAATCAAACCCAAACAAACCTCTTTCGTTTTTCCGAAACATAAATCGAAACCCAGATCGAATCCTTTTTCCAAATTGGAAAATCAAACCATAAAACACGAATCCGAATCGAATCAAACAGAGAAAACGAGATCAAAAAATCAAAATCGAGAAGAAAGAAGAAGACGAAATCGGAATTAGGAAAAGAGAAAGGCCAAGGTTGATTTTCGTCTTTTCTTCTTTGATCTGGATTTTCTTTTGAATTTGGGTTTATGTCTTTTGGTTTTGTATAAGCTTGAGTGTTTAAGTTTCAAAAGGACAATGGAAATTTAGAAGAAATTGGCTTGAGAAGTTGAGAGAGATGAAGTAGCAGCGGCTACCGCCGCGAGAGAGAAGAAGATCCGTTTTAGTTTTTTTTAGGTTTTTTTTTGTATTTATATTCCCCTCGTGATCCTGTGCGCGCAGGTGCACAGTCCTACGGTGTACCTGCGCGCCTTTAGCCATCTATTGTTAATCATGTGGTTCTGATTTCATTAACCTGTGATCAGATCAGAGCTGTCTGATCAATCAGACGGCTCTGATCTGATTTTTACATTTTTTTCTACATGCACCCCCTCTGGGCCACGCCCCCAGCTGGGCTTGGGCCCAGATTTGCTTTTTGCACCCCCTTTTATGTTTTAATTGATATTTGCACCCCCTTCTGTTTTTATTTTATTTTTTTTGCTTAATTATTTATTTCATTGTAAAGACATTAGATTGTATTTTTAGGATTTGATGTAAATTTAGATAAATTGCATAGCATCATGTTGCATTCATCTCATATTTATTTTTCCTCGCAAATACTTTAGATTGTAATTAGGAACAAATGTACACTATAAATGAAAAATCGCATCTCATGCATATTTATTTATCGCTTTCCGCAAAATCGTTAGTATATTTAATTCCGAGGGAAAAGACACCGTTTTGATCAAAATATCATTACGGATTGTCTTCGCGCTTATTTTGCCTATTGCGACGTTATTAATTTTAGCACTACCTTTTTATTTGGAACCCAACATTCCACTTTTTAAATAGTTAGTCACTTTATTCTCAAAAAATGAGGTCAACACCTCTTCAAAAATAGTCAATCACTTTATTCTCAAAAATGAGGTCAAAACCTCTTTCAAAAAATATCAACACAATTCATTTTCACATATCATCAAGCATCAAAAAATATCTTGTCATCATACACTTTTCAAACTTTGGACTTTAAACCAAACGTTTCTTTTTACCGCGAAAACCTCGGATTTTAACCCGAGTGCTCTTTTACCGCGAACTTGGATTTTAAACCAAGTGCCTTGGAATTTAAACCAACGGCGTCTTTTATCGTGAAAACCTCGGATTTTAACCCGAGTGCTTTTTTACCGCGAACTTGGATTTTAAACCAAGTGCCTTGGATTTTAAACCAACGGCTCCTTTTATCGCTAAAACCTTGGACTTTAACCCAAGTGTCCTTTTTCTCGCCGAAAACCTTGGATTTTAAACCAAGTGCATTTTCCTCATTCATACATCATTAATATGCATAAACCTTGGATTTTAAACCAAGTGTCTTTTATCACTTCAAACATTTTCTCAACAAACCTTGGATTTTAAACCAAGTGTCCGCGTCTTATTTTCTTAATCAAATTTCAATCAATTTAACTATATAGACTTTCTTCACAAATTAACATCAATCAAACTCACATTTTGCCATTTTTGGCTTTTGGTATTTTAAAACCATTTTTAAAACCTTAAAATCAAACAAACAAATTTACTCGGTCTTTTTATCCCGAACTACGGTGGTTTGATCCCTCGGGTACGTAGGCATGAGACTTGTCTCTTCAATCAATAAAATCAACAAAAACATTTTTTCTTCTTTTCACTTTAAGCATTTTCTTATCATCACTTTAATTCTCATACTTATACATTTTTACAAGTAATTAAAATAAAGCGCATAGATAGAGTAAAAACAAGAGGTTCCTATAGAGTACTATAGATACTTAGGGTGCTAATACCTTCCCTTCGTATAACCAACCCCCGAACCTTGTTCTCTCAAAATAGGGTTTTTTCGAACTTTTTCCCTTTCCCTCGGATAAATTAAAGATCGGTGGTGGAATATTAAATTGCGATTCGAAGTTAATTAATAACTCGATATCCAAAAATCACCGCGACAAAGAGGAAAGCTCCCTTGATTCTGCACAGCAAGCTGTTTGAAGGGACACATGCTCCAGACATTGCTACAGCATCTGTCCAGAGGTCTTCTGCTGCATTGACTAGGAAGGATATGATTGCAGAGCTGAAAGCTACCTGCAAAGGGTTAGAGGACCAGAAGTTGAAGCTGGAAGCTGTTATTCAGGCCCTGGAGCTTGAAGAAGCTGGTGCTGGAATTAATGCTGTTGATGATGGTGGTGAACCTGTGATAGAGGGCTCTGATGAAAGCCTCTCTGAATGATGTTGCTGCTCCTGTGTTTTTTCTGCTATTATTGTTTTTCTGCTTTTCTGTCTGTACTTTGAGGGCTATGCCCAGGATGTTTTGTGCACTTGTATGTTCTGCTACTCTGATGGTCTGTAATAATGCACCTCTGACATGTTGCTACTTCTATTTTCTTGATCTATGCATGAAGTATTATGTTTGTCAAAATTATGGCTAAAAAGGGGGAGTAGTAGTAAGTATCTGTTTTGTTCGTGATAATGCTGTGACATATGCTACAACATCTGTCTGTCTTTGTGTGTGCTATGATTGAGGGGGAGCAAGTATGAAAGTATGATATATCTGTATGTGTATGTATGTTCTGTTGAGGGGGAGTTGTCTCTACTGTGATATATGCGTGAACTCAGGGGGAGTAATCTATTTTTGTTGTGATGCATGTTGTGTGTGACAGATGCCATTCCAAATGCTAAGGCATCTTGTCTGTTTCAAAGGAATCCACTTTTACTCGTTACCGGAGAATTTATTTTTCTCAGTGGTGTAGGAATTTATTTTTCCTATGGTGATTCATATTTGTGGGAATTTATTTTTCCCTGGTTTAACTGTATGGCGCTTATGTGTGAGAGTTTATTTCTCTCCTATCTTGTACCCTATGAGGCTAAGTTGTGTATTTCCGCTGTTGCATGCCTCTGATGCTGCCTGTTCATTATTTCTCACTTGAAGATCTCTTTTGAAAATAATGTGACAATGTATTATCTTCTTTCTTAGCTGTGTGTTTGCATTGACTTGAAGGAAGGTATGTACTGCATCTCTCCAGAACTGATCTTAGTTTGTTTTAGCCAAAATTTGCCAAAGGGGGAGATTGTTGGTGTTTTGTATGTTGGCCCCATTTTGCAAAAACAAGTTCAAGCAAGATGTTGGACCAGATGCCGTAGCATGTGGGTACAACATTTGTCATGCCAGTAATTAATGTTCTATTTGCGCGCCATATCTTTGAAGATTCGTTGAAGAACTATTTTCGCCTTACTTGCTTATCAAGACGCACGTTCTAAACAAGGGTTTATAAGGCGGCTGCTCCAAGAAATACTTTCCAGAAGATGCTACGCCATTTATGGAAACATGTGATCTTTTCCATTTTATGTGTGCTGGACTTTGCAAAAGGACAGCTGAAGATTAAAGCCCAAGATGAAGACCTAGCCCATGCTAACTCAGGTCATATAAATATGTGAAGACTAAAACCTAAATGGTGACTGAAGCCGTATTTGAAGAATATAGTTTTAGGGTTTGAGTCTTGTTTATTGTAAGCCTTTCTTGTGGATTCTATAACACAAGCTTAGGCCTGTTTGGTTTGTATTTCGTGTAACTTCTCCCAAGCTTTTAAGCACGGAGATTGTTTGTTTGTTTGGTTAGTGAAACCGCACTATTTGTAGTACTATCATAATCACGAGGTTCGTGATAGAAAGGAAGTGAGACGGGGTCTCAAACTTAGGAGTTCCTAGGTTGAGTTAGCACGGGTAGAGTCTAGGTGATAAGTCGTAAACTTGTATGTTTGCTGTGGACTTAGAACTAGATCTATTATAGTGGATTCCTTCCTGGCTTGGTAGCCCCCAGAGTAGGTCGTTGTGTACGCCGAACTGGGTCAACAATTCTCTGTGTTATTTACTTCATTGTCTGTTGTTTTTACTTGTTGATTATAATCTACTGTGGACATACGCTAGAGCATTTGTCTTAGCATTCAAACTGGTTACGTTCGACAATTGCTATAGCTTCTGTCTTAACATCTGTCCTCAGTAGGTGCCAGAATTTCAATAAGCTTAAAGCAGACTATGAGAATTTAAGTAAGCAAGCAAATCACTCTGAAGGTCTTGAACAAAAAGATTTTATTAAAACAAAAGACCTTGAGAATGATTATGCTATATGTTACAAACCCCTTGAGCACTCTCTAGTTCTCAAAGAGTATTGTAACATCAATGCTGATCAAAATAAAATTGTTTCCATGCTTTGCAATCTTAAAACCAACAATACTAATGGGATTGGATACTCTAGTAGTAAAACACTAGAGAAACCGAGCTCATCAGTTATTGATGGAAGCTTCTCACTTCCAAATCTTTACACTACATTTGTATCTGATAGCACTCAGATGAAACAAATGAAGGATGAAGATTTGGCAACTAACAGTCTAGGACCCTCAAGCAAGTGGGTACCAAGAGACAAAATTGTTTACTTGATTGCAGGTGAAACTAAGACTCTGAACCTTCCAATCACATGGATGCATATGACTGTGAATGGAAGAAGAGCAATTGTGCATAGAAGGCACATTCTTGAAGAGTCAGATGGAGAAGAAGATGAGATGGAGTACATAAGGAGCAGGAGGGAGCATGAAGATATTGAAGCATGTATTGAATATGACAACAACTCAGTGTGGTGGAGTGATTGCTCTGGCTATGACTCTGACTACAATTAAATCAAGAAAGCTTCAATACAAGGTAAGTATGCTTAACTCCTGAATGACATCTCAGAGGAATAACTCTCAAAGGTTTGAAAATGTCTTTTTAGGATACACAATGTTCAGTACTAAAAACCTTGAAAAAATCCTGTCTGAACATTTTTTGTCCTTAAAGGCTTGTTTTTCAGCCTCTGAAGTTCTTCAGGTTTCAGCATCTGAAGAATCTCAGACTCTGAGAAACGTTTCAACCTCTGATGGTTAAGCCTCTGAATACAAAATGAATTGGAAACGTTTAAGTATTGTTACTAAAACGTTTTGGCGCTAAATAGACAACACGTACAGACCTTCTGATTGGTTTAAAATAGTTAATGATTAGTTCTTTTCCTTTTGATTTATTTTCTATGTGTGATTTAATTTGTCTCACTGTTTTAATCAAAATCACTGAACACTTGCACTCTTTGCTCTTCCACAACCTACACTCTAGTTTTCTAAACCTTTGAAAAACCTTTTTTCTCTTTGATTTTAGAAAATCCAAAAAACCCTAACTTCTGTAATGGCAATCTCTACCTCGTCAGTATCGTCTACAGAGTTCTCCTTCCCAAATGACCTACCTATCAACGTCGTCAATTGCTCAGAACTGTTTAGCAAAGAAAAATCGTTGGAAATGAAGGGAAAATCTTTCAACTTGGTTATGGAACAACCGGTTGATTTTGAAAGCCTTAGATTAAACCAGTACGACATTGAAAAATTCTTCAATGATCAAAATGGAGGATTTAGATACATGAGAGTATTAAATGGTTCAATCTATCCTACACTGGTCAAGGATTTTTGGCTTAGGAACAAGGTTTTTACTGTTGAAGACTACATTGAAGAACTGACTAATTTGAGGAATGCAAAACCTGAAAACAAGAACAAAACTCCTGCTGAATTAGGGTTGAGAGAAGTCAAGGAAGATGAAGTCAGATCAGTCGTTTGTGGTTTTGAAGTAGTGTTAACTCAGTCAAATTTGGCAAGGATGTTATACATTCCAAATGAGGGAAAATTTCATGCCTACAACGCTACTGAGGCTAAAAGCACTGGCTGTCTAGAAGATATGACAAGGAGATGTTATGAGGAAGGGAAGAGTTGTGAGAGTAACAGGAGTGGTGATCTAAAACCAACTCAGAAGCTTCTAGCCAGAATTTTATTAGGATCAATCTTCCCAAGGAGTGGAAGCTCTGATTAACTCTCCTGGGATCATAGATATTTTATCTATTTTCTCACTAAAGGTTATCAACTTAACTGGGCTAGGTACATTTTTTGTCATATGTGCAAAACTGTAAACGCCATTCAAGGACAGACCAAGCCAAATGTTCACATGATTTATCCAAGAATTCTCAGTGAGATTTTCTATCAATGTGGTGTAATTGATGTGATCAAAGCTGTTGGTCAAGATCATCTGCTGAGAGAACTGAGAGCCTCTGCTATATCAGTGAGTACCTTGTCAAACATGTTCTTTCTGTCTGGGTAGACACTGTTACATTCAAAGCCTCTAGAGCATCTGTCTAACTTAGGACCTTCATGGGTAACTACATTCAACATTAACATACCTCCTGTTGCAAAAGGTATTGTTAATCAGTACATTAAGTTATTGGAGAGTCAAGGTGAACCCTTTGAAATTGAACCAGAAGAGGTAAAAGGGAAAAGGAAAAGATTGGTAAGAACTAGGGTTAAGTCTGAGAAGAGTAAGAAGACAAATGAGGCAGCTCTAGAAGATGAAGATGATGATAACGAGCCTCTGAAGATCAAGAAAAGGAAAATTTCTAAGCAGCTGAAGATAAAGAAGAATGTCGATAGCTCTACCGTTGCTACTTCAGGTACCTTAACTGATCCTAAAGGTCCTGTTGCATTAACTCAAGATATTCAGCATCCCACAAATTCAAACCACCCATCAGAATCACCTCTAGAATCTCTTGAACAACACTTAACTGGTGAACTTCCCCCACAAACAAATTCTCCATCAAACCAAATTATCTCAGAAATCTCTCACCCAGAAACATCTGAGATAGTTCAACTAGAACATGATCAACCACAACCTGAACCATACATCTCACCTGAACATGTTCCTTCACAGATTACACCTCAACCACTCCCTGAACAAACAGGATCTCAACTTGAGGGTGAACCAAATCAGACCTCAATCTTACCAACCAAAGATCAGGTTGATGAAATGATCAATGAATTAACTCATGTGCAGTTAAATTCATCTAATCAATCTGATCATGTTCAACATCAACAACAAACACAATCTTTTCCCTCAAACCCTGAACCTTCTCAAACCATTTCCATAATTCCTGAGGTCCTGGGTGAATGCAACAGCCTGATTAGACGGTTACATGGCCTTCCTGAGCTAAGACATTCTGACATATCTTCATCTGAACATGTTGCTCAATGGGTAAGCTTAACTGAGGATTTGGTAAAGAAGCTGCACAGCCTCCAAGAGGCTTGTATTGAAGAACAGAGGAGGAGTGACAGGGGAAAGAACACAATGGTTGAAAAGGTCATTCAGTTTCAAAAGGACACAGAGAGGAATCAACCTGGATACTCTTCTGTAAGAACAAGTGATGAGCAAAATCTAATGGAAGAGATAGCATCACTTGAGGAAAGACTGAATGAGCCTATTGTGGATAATCTAGGAGCAAATCAAGTGCACATTAGAAACCCATTGTATGAGGCTGAAATTGAAGACCTTAGGGCAGAAATGAAGAGGCATGGAGAGCTGATGGAGGTAGTTAATGCCAAACAGAAAGAAATCACGAGAATTCTAGCTTCTCTTTGTAACCAACCCCAATCAACACCCTAGGATCTCCCTGCTTGTTTAAAATAAATATCTTGATTAATATTTTGTTAAGCACATCATTAGATTAAGTTCATATCCCTGTATACTTCTTTAATCTCTTTGTGCTAATCTGAAATATTTATTCATGTTATGATAATCCAAGTGTTTTTATCTTAAAATAAGTATTGTTGCACAATAATTGGTTAATCTTGAAGATTGGAACTGCAAAGCAAGAGAATATACACAATAAGAACATCAATTTTACAACAAGCCAAAGAAATAATTTTTTATTAAAAATGAGTATTTGTTACATAAAATTCTAAAGATGGTCAACTGGTATCCTTAGATGGTGGAATTGGGTGACCCAGCTTGGATGGCACCTCTCCTGGGGAATATGAGTCAACTGACTCTTCCTTAGGAGAAGATTTTAGTTCATCTAAGATTTGATCATCAGCTTGGTCTTCTTCAGGAAAATTTGTTTTCAAATACTCAAACCAGTCAGAGTCCCATTTTTCAGACTCTGTATGAGAATCCGCTTGTTCAGACTCTGAAGTAAGTGGAATCTCAGGCTCTGGCTTTGTTCTTCTTGATGTTTCTTCTTTATGTTTTCTCCTATCTTGACTGACTCTCGTTGAAACTACCTTCTTCTTCTCTGAGCGTTTCATTTTTTCTCTCAAAAGATCTATCCATAACCTAAGATTATTCTGTGTGAGTAAAATGACTAGGTATCTCTTTCCTTTTATAAGCATAATTCAATGGCCGAGTATTAAATGTGTTCAACCACTCCTGATTTGACGGCATTGAAAGTTGAATTTCTATTAATTGCTTATATTACCTTTTTGATAATGACAAAAGGGGGAGAAAGAACATTGGTAAATCAATTATTGGAAGAAGCGAAATTACTTGGCTTTTTAGGGCCTTGTAGTGCTTCAGAGAGAGAACGTAGGAGAGTGGTCAAAATAGTAGCATGAGGTACATGTTGTGTTATGACAATCTGATCTTTGAGGATTTCAAAATATTGTACTAAAGAGCTCTGAACTGTTTTCAAATTTTTTGTTCAGACTCTGAGCTATTTTCTTTGAAAAGAATTTTTAAAGCTCTGAACTGTTTGAAAATAGTTCGAACTCTGAAGCTGTTAATGATAACCATCAGAACCAAGTGTGTGTGTAGAAGTCTCTAAGTGCCTCTGATCCTATTTTGTCATTCCATTTAAATAATGCTTCATCTTGCATCTACATTAAGGGCTTAATTTCAAGGAGAATGCATTTATTAATTGAAGTTTATTATTCATAGTTAGTTCTTGAGTAAGGGTGCAACTTTATTCAAAGATTATCACACTATGGAAAGAAGAAGCTTGCAAACCTTGTTCTTTACATAGTGAAATATGAATAATTTAAGTCATTTAATAAAGTATTTCTGAAACTGATTAAAATTAACTATGGATACAAAATAGGGGGAGCTTACAAACCTAACCCTATGGGTTATCAGACTTAGGGGGAGCTTGCAAAACTCAGAAGCCTAATGTCAACATAGCTGATTTTTATCAACAACAATTGTATTTAATACTTGTGTTTGTCATCATCAAAAAGGGGGAGATTGTTGGAACAAAATATGTGTTAATACACACCCTTAAGTTTTGATGATAACAAAGTATTAAATGGACAATTGATGGTACTAATGTTTAAATTAAGTGCAGGAGAATTCAACGTTTAATCAAGAGCACACTTAATTTAAACTCTGATGAAACCAATGGAAGTCTGAATAATTAGACTCTGAAAGAGTTCAGAAGCTACAACGTGGTCAGAAGCTAAACAAAGTTCAGAAGCTCAAAGTAGATCAGAACGTCTGAAGGTGTTCAGGAGCTCAGAGGAGTTCAGAAGCTCAAGGATGTTCAGAGGCCTACAAGAGTTCAGATGTTGTCTGCTAGTCATGAGTCATTCAGAGGATGAAGACGTTCAGAAGCTGAATTGCGAAGGACTATCAGAGGCTAACCATACAAGACCAATCAGACTCCAAGTTATCAAAGGTTCATCAGAAGCAAAGGAATTCCCCAGTCATCAGAGGGCTACATCAACTACAACTTATCAAGCCTGATGATTTGTTATAAGGTCAACTAAATTGCAACGGTCACAAAGGATGTGATCCCTCTCTCTAGGAGCTAGTTGTACCTTATAACTGTACTATTGGACAAACAGTAAAGGTGAAGCTTCTCTGCAAAGGAAGACGTGGCTTTACTCAACGGATCTTCAATGACTACAGCTGTCCAATTTACAACGGGAATTTCTCCAACGTCTCAATGTCTTTCTCAACTCATATAAATATGCCAAAGAAAGAATTGATGACTAGCGCTCTTCATTAGAAAACATCTCTCAGAAGAAAGTGAGAATTTGCATTGTAATAGATAATATCTCTCAAATGAAGTGAGCATAGAAACTAACTTAAGCCTCTGAAGTTATTATGTTTGTAATAAGTTTAAGCTTATAAGTTAGTAGTAAGTCTTCTGCTTAGTGTAGAAGCAACAAAGTCTTCTGCTTAGTGTAGAAGCAAGAAAGTCTTCTGCTTAGTGTAGAAGCACATAAGTCTCAATCTTAGTGATTAGAGCATGAAGTCTTTAGCCTGAGTGCTTGAGCAAGGAAGCCTCTGATCTTGTGTGATCAGAGCAAGGAAGTCTCTCTGTCTTGTGTGACTTAGAGCAGGAAGTCTCAAGCTTGTGTGCTTGAGCAAGGAAGTCTTTGATCTTGTGTGATCAGAGCAAGGAAGTCTCTGTCTTGTGTGACTAAGAGCAGGAAGTCTTGAGCTTGTGTGCTTGAGCAACTATTGTAATCCTTGTGATTATAGTGAAACTCTCTTGGAAACAAGGGGACTGGAGTACTCTCAATTTGTGAGGGGAACCAGTATAAATTGTTGTGTGTTCTTCTCTCTCTCACTATCTCATTTACTTCTTCATCATTCATAACGACATAAGTTAAATTGTGTGAACAATCCGCTGTGCTTTAAAGACTCTGAAAAAGTTTAATTATCTTGGAAAGTTTTTAAATATCCAAAACACAATTCAACCCCCCTTTTTGTGTTTTCTCCACGCACCTTCATATCATACGCGATTCTTCGCCATTTTTGGAATATCGAGGCTTCATAGTCCCTACTCCCTACAAAATCCAGTATCAAACGCCACTGGACCCACTAACGATTGAAAATTTTGTCAAATTAAATTGAGAAATTTTAAAAGTACGGTATATTAAATGGGATATTTTAATTTAGAGTATGGTTAATATATTTATTTTTAAAATTTCACCCTATGGCGGCATATAGATTATCTCGTTTCGTTCCTGTCTGAATTCATTCATTCATTCATGTTCGAATGTTAAACAATCCAATTCCATTCTTCACCATCTCTCTATCCCTTCTTTCCACCTCACATAACAATTCAATTCCAAATACATGTCACATTCCACTTCTTCTTCCAACCACTACTGTGCATTGCTCAAACTTTGCTGCCAAAACCGCAACCTCACCAACGCAAAAAAGCTCCATTCTCACATTATCAAATCCATTCCATACCCAGAAACCTTTCTCTTAAACAATTTCATCAGCTCCTATGCAAATCTCGGCTCAATCACCTATGCCCGCAGGGTGTTCGATCAAATGCCTCACCCAAATCTTTATTCTTGGAACACCATTCTTTCGGCTTACTCTAAACTGGGTTGTGTTCGTGAGATGGAATACATGTTTTACGCAATGCCAAGACGAGATGGGGTGTCGTGGAATTCGCTTATTTCGGGATATGCTGCTTGTGGTTGTATTTATCAGTCTGTAAAGGCTTATAATTTGATGTTGAGTGAAGGGTCGTTTAATTTGAATCGGATTACGTTCTCGACTTTGCTTATACTTGCATCGAAACGAGGTTGTGTTCAATTGGGTAGACAGATTCATGGACATGTTTTGAAGTTTGGTTTTATGTCGTATGTTTTTGTTGGGAGTCCTTTGGTGGATATGTATTCGAAGATGGGACTGATATCTTGTGCAAGGCAGGCTTTTGATGAGTTGCCTGAGAAGAATGTGGTTATGTATAATACGCTGATAACGGGATTGATGCGGTGCGGTAGGCTTGAAGATTCCAAGCGATTATTTTTAGATATGCGAAAAAGGGATTCAATTTCTTGGACATCGATGATTACGGGGTTTACTCGGAATGGATTGGACAGAGATGCAATTGATTTTTTCAGAGAGATGACACTGGAAAATCTACAGATGGATCAGTATACGTTTGGAAGTGTTTTAACCGCTTGCGGGGGTGTTATGGCTTTGCAAGAAGGCAAACAAGTTCATGCTTATATTATTAGGACGGATTATAAGGATAATATATTTGTCTCCAGCGCTCTTGTTGACATGTATTGCAAGTGTAAGAATGTAAAATCAGCAGAAACAGTTTTCAAAAAGATGACTTGCAAGAATGTTGTATCTTGGACTGCAATGTTAGTGGGTTATGGACAAAATGGTTATAGTGAAGAAGCTGTTAAAACCTTTAGTGATATGCAAAAATATGGGATTAAGCCAGATGATTTCGCGCTCGGAAGTGTAATTAGCTCATGTGCAAACCTTGCAAGCATAGAAGAGGGTGCTCAGTTCCATGCCAGGGCTCTCATTTCTGGCCTAATTTCATTTATTACTGTTTCCAATGCTCTGGTTACATTGTATGGTAAATGTGGAAGCATTGAAGACTCCCATAAACTTTTTAGTGAAATGAGCTTCAAGGATGAAGTCACTTGGACTGCACTTGTTTCTGGTTATGCTAAGTTTGGTAAAGCCAATGAAACAATCAGGTTATTTGAAAGCATGTTAGCCTATGGTTTAAAACCTGACAAGGTTACATTTATCGGGGTTCTTTCAGCTTGTAGTAGAGCAGGTTTAGTGGAAAAAGGAAATCAGATATTCGAATCGATGATTAAGGAACATAGGATCGTACCAATTCAAGATCATTACACCTGCATGATTGATATCTTCAGTCGAGCTGGGAGGTTGGAAGAAGCGAGGAATTTTATAAACAAGATGCCTTTCAGTCCTGATGCAATAGGTTGGTCAACGTTGTTAAGTTCATGTAGATTCTACGGGAACATGGACACTGGCAAGTGGGCAGCCGAATTTCTTATGGAATTAGACCCACATAACACTGCTAGCTACGTCTTACTTTCAAGTGTATATGCTGCTAAAGGAGAATGGGAGGAAGTTGCTAGATTAAGAAAAGGTATGAGAGATAAGGGTCTGAGAAAGGAACCGGGATGTAGCTGGATCAAATATAAGAACCAAGTGCATGTTTTCTCTGCCGACGATAAGTCAAATCCATTTTTAGATCAGATATATTCTGAGCTTGAAAAGTTGAACTACAAAATGATAAAAGAGGGTTATGTGCCTGATATGAATTCTGTTCTGCATGATGTTGAGGATTCGGAAAAAATTAAGATGCTTAATCACCATAGTGAAAAGCTTGCAATTGCCTTTGGGTTGTTATTTATTCCTCCTGGTCTGCCCATACGAATAGTTAAAAATCTGAGGGTTTGTGGGGATTGCCACAATGCAACTAAATATATATCTAAGGTCACCCAGAGAGAGATTCTTGTAAGAGACACAGCCCGGTTTCACTTGTTTAAAGATGGGATGTGTTCATGTGGAGACTTTTGGTGATTGTGTATTGAAATCATTGCACATGGGGTAGCATCTATGTTCTCTAGTATTTATAAACACTTTTCAAGGCCTTATCTCTAGTCAATTTGGTACTTGAGTTTTTTCAGTTAGCCCCCTTACACTATTGGGCTTTGTGCTTGGAAAATATAGTGGGTGGTCCAATGGATCTCGTATAGGCTTTGATGCCATCTTGAGTTTGAGTTTAACTCAACATAACCGGCTTTAAGGTGAGTGGTACTGATTCTCTATAGACTTCTTTTTTAGATCTTCGGCCGGTTTGTTATAGATTTTTAAAAATAGATTCTTGTAGTGTTACATGATTTTGTGTAAAAAAAATTTACAAAGAAACTTTTTGTAAGTTTCAAATGAAGATTTGATTAGAATAGTTATTCTTAAAATGTTATTTTAGGTATTTCATCATTTTATTGAAACTTTTTTTGGATATCAAAATTTCAAAAAATCACTTAATTTTGAAGCTATTTCAAATAGATATTCATAAAAATCATTTTTGAAATACAACTTTTTGAAAAAATTGCAATTTTGACTATATTTTGATCTTCAATAATGTATGTTTATGTTATATGATGTCAAAATTAGTGTTTCAATTTAGAAAAAACAAATATATAAAAACTTGTAATATTTTGAAAAACAGTTTTATAAAATCTATTTTAAAAAATACAAAGAAAAAATCCATTTTTTTAAAGCTGAAACAAACATGCCCCTTATCTCTATCTATTCAATTTGAGACTTTGATTTTTCCCATTATTTTCAACTATCAAGTGCATCTTTGGAGATAATGGTTTTTTTCTCTCTCAATAAGACAATCTTTCACGAATCTGTATCTTAATAAATCCGTTACATTCTATAGGTATATATAGTTTACTACTTTCTAATAGAAAGTAGATAGCAAAAACTAAAATTTTAGTCTATTCGATCAATTTAATTTGAAATTCAATTAGTGTTGATCCATTTAAGCTGCATGAGCAACTGGTGACTTCTATGTTACTAAGTTGTACAATGATTGTAGTGGAGATGGAATCATTTCAAGGAACAGAATTGTAGTGAACACAAGTGCGGTGTATGCAATCATTGTTTCCTTCAAGGCTGCTCAACTTCACCCTGACCTGGCTGTTGTTTCTGCATAAGAAGATTCAGAAGTTGTAGTTAATGACTGTAAAATAAAGTGGAGCGATAATCGTATGGGATAGGAAATCACAAGAACAATAACCTGCAACTGGGTACAAATTTCGATTACTTCAGCTAGAGGTGCCCAATCACCAAAGTTCATCTCAATAAACTGGTAAGCAATACCAGTCTTTCCACTCCCTACAATGAAGAGTCCACCCTTTATTTCTCCTTCCCCTCTAAAGTTTTTTTGAAATCCTGTAGCTTTTGCACGCTTGTAATTGGAAATTGCTCGTGGGTTCAGCAAAAATCCGGATAAAAACTTTTCCTTGTGCAATTTTCCCCCTCCAAGGGCTTTGAAGAAATCCTTACCCCGATCAAGAAGTACAACACCACCCCAATATCGAGGCCAGAAATCTTTGATCTAAGTATGATAATAAGTCAAGTGACAATTAGTTGATTGAAAGAACAAATAATTTATGTTGATGTTTTTGTTAATACCTCTGACTCCATGTGCTCATGAACAACCGCAAATAGTTGTACCCCAAGTGCATTGAATATGGGTTTCCTTGAGAAGAGCTTGTGTGCCTCTGCTCTGCACATGATGCACCTGTTTCATGATCAAGGAGAACTAATGAATGATAGCTGATATTACAGCTTAACGTTTATTTTTGTTTTGCTTTTATTTCTTATTTATTTGTTTTGGTGTAGTATATATATCATATTTCGTTATCGTCTTCTTAAGCATACTAGTATTTATGACCGGTGACTGTATATTTTGCCCCAACTAAAATTCTTGGATCTCTCACTTATACAGGCTTACTTGTCTGAACTCATGTAAACGGATGTGTTATAGCTCACAAGGACACACATGCAACACAAAGATAGAAATTACAGAATAATATAAGAATTTACCCTGGTCGCCGGAGACAAAGGAAAATAGCTGGTTTGTCTCGCCACAGTTCTGCTGCTTTCATCGGAGGTGTCTTCATTTTCATCAATGGTTCCATGCCAATCTTATACTCTGGAGTTAGTTTTTGAACTGAGATATTTTCAATAGCAGCATAAGGAGCAACTTGGTCACTGACTGGGGGAGGTTGCACACAGCCACACGCTCTAGGCTCAACCGGCTCAGAAGCCACAATCCCTTTAAAACTGTACCCATCTTTAATCTTTAGCTCAGTAAGTGATTGTTCAAATGATCTATCAGAAGTTGCATTACTTCTAATTTGCATTCTCATGATACTATTGGAACCGTTTGATGCAAGATTTTTTGGGATGCTTTCATGTCTGTACATCATGCTGCTTCTTCTCCTAGCCATCATTGCGCGTAACTTAAAGGAATCATCACATTTTGTTTTGTCAATGAAACGGGCAATATGGCCTCTCTTCATGTCAAATTGAGCAGAAAGATCCATGGTACTTAAACTTATAAGCTCTGGCAGACCTTTTCCACTGGCCTCTAGCTTATCTGCATATTGCATCAATCCACGATCGTGTAGGTATGACCTTATTCCAATTGAGTCCTATGCAATCAGAAAATAGAGACTTAGAAACATTAATATTATAGTTGATATTTACTTACCCTACACTCTAAAGTGAGTGTTTAGAGGAAATAGATCTGATGCAGGTGATTAAACCAAAAGGTTCCATTCCAAAAGGGGCTATGATTGAAAGATAGTAATAGCATTCTTTGATATAGGCATATTTCGAGTTTGAGGAAAGCTGACGATAAGAATAACCAACCTTTTGTCGTTGTGTCATCTTTATTGAATTCATATCATCTGAGTCCATAACCTTCAGTGTTGGCACATCATCCCAACCTTCATCCAACAACTTCGGGAGCAGCTCCTTCAGAACTCCATTCCCTATGAATTCTTCTATTGAAAATGAAGCCATTCTTTTTATGACTTGGGTTGGTTGATCTGAATGAGTGATATTGTTATCATATAAATGTGCTTTTAAATGTACATTTTGTATGATGCAAGTTATGATTTAATATAGCTTTGGTTTAATGATGTGACAAGCAAGTTAAAACCATTACTCTGATGCTAACCACTCCACATATCTGCCGTACATGGCCAGTTTTATCCGTTAAATAAGAGGGAAGATCAGGTGGCACATTAACTACCATTTTGTTTTAAAGCAAAAACAATACGTGATGTTTAACTCAAGAGTGTTTATATGAGATGATGCGGGTCTATTCTAGTTTAACCAAGGTCTTGGATTCGATCCCTGACTTGGATATATAGCACGTTAAAACTTTAGACAGAGTTTGCCCGTTTGAGTCCCACAAAACTCGAGTGATTAGTCTCTTCACTTGCGCGCAGAGAATATCTTGTTTACGCGAAGAAAAAAATACACTGATATTTACATTTGACAAGGACTTGTACAAAACAAATCCAAAAAATTTACAGGTGCATTTGACAACCTAATTATTACTTTATTCCTTAAAATGGTTTTTCTTATGCCGGCCAACATCTGCCGTTCACTAGGAATTGTTAATTGTGGCCAAACATTGCTTTCATTGCAGTAAGGACAGTTTTTTTTTTAAAGTGGAATGATCTCTGAATGTTCAAGTTGTGTCTTACTCTTACTAATGAATTAGTAATATGAACTATAATTTGTTTTCAAATGATTAATTTAATTGAGAGATAATTGTATAGTGATATCCATAATAATTATCACATTTGTAATAAGAGATAATCCTAAAATATTGTAACTTTAAGTTTTCTATGCAACATTAATTTTTTTTGGTACAATTCTATGCAACATTAATTGCTTCTTTTTACCCTTAATTTTAATTAATTATTCTCCATTTTATATTTTTGACAATTGAAATACATCAATCAATAGTTAAGAACTTAAGATAAATAATTTGATAAAATTACCATTTTGTTTTTCGTTTATCATATTTCTTAAAATTGGGCGAACTGATAAAATGCGACAATTATTGTGGGACGAATTGGGCAAAACATAAAAGTACAAGTAAGTAGTCCAATCAATAGAAAATGTTTTAAAATGGTAACTCTTTAATGTTCTATTATATTTAATGTTTATTAAAATAATGTTGTAAAATGGTAACTCTTTAATGTTCTATTATATTTTTTTGTTAGATTTTTTTTAAGAAGCAAAAAAATAAATTAAGGGTTTGACATTGCAACTTAAAAGGAGATAAATTTCACTCGGAACATTATTAATAATAATATTTTCTTTAAAAAATAAGAAGATAAAATATGACTATTTTAATATATTGATAGTGATATTATATACATAGATGAATCTTGTTTTGTCACTCTTAAAGGACAAGTGGATTTGGCACAAAAGAGTCGAACATACAAATATGAAGGCAAGATTTTCCTCTGTATGCCCCAATATTACTTGCAGCCTCTCCAATAACCGTTTTTGCCCCTTAAGTTTGGTCCAGGATATATTTTTCAAACCAAACTTTAGTTTGAATTCTAAAATTTGAACCAAATAGATGTATACTCTGGAATCTAGTTTTCAAACCAATTAATTATACAGTTTGGAACGTAGCCGAACTAAGAGAAAGTAAAAACCTAAATATATACTAAGTCATTAGGTTTGATCTAGTAGTGAGGGATTTGAGTAATATGCTAGAAGTCTTGAGTTCGAACCTCGGCTTCATTGTAAAAAAAAAGTGTCGATTCTTGCTTCTGTCGTATACCGTCGCCGTCTAATCTGTGTCTCTCCTTCGAATTGACAATAAACTTTTTGGTTCGAAAGGGGTCGTTATACTTGTTGCTGTTTTGCACGGAGTTTGGTAGCCATATTACTTTACCATGGGTTGGCGTTGCAAACGTTTCTACTGTGTTGCAGGGAGTTTGGGTATGTGGACAGTTTCCTTGTTGATGGTCGGTTTCATTTGCCTTAAATTTTAGGATTTCTAATTCGTCCGTTAGGACTAATTAGAAGTTAAATATGTTTAAATTGTTCTACGCCTTTGTGTGTGGACAAACTGAGTTATATCTAATTATGTCCCGCAGTATTTGTGTGTATATATATATAATAAGAAGATATAAGCAACAAATGAATTAATGAAGGTGAAATATATCTTGTCCCTTAATGTCTAGATGCTATTTGCTTAGAATTTTTTTTTTCCAAAATAATAAAATTAAATTTTTTTAGTTGATAGAAGAAATGACAAAGCCATTGAAACTTATACACACACAAGTGGAATGACAAAGTCATTAGATTTGATCTAGTGGCGGGAAGTTTTGGTAGTACGCATGAAGTCTTGGATTCGATCATCTGCTCCGTTGTAAACAAAAAAAAATCTTTTAAATAAATACATGCATAATATTTTTACTTGGAGCGTAGCTCGGTTGGTAGGGATATCACACTATATGTGCAGGAGCCCGGGTTCGAACCCGGGACACTCCACTTATTCACCTTTAAGGTGGATTTTCTAGCCACTAAGCTACTTGACAAAAAAAAAAACATTGCATTATATATGCAGGGGTGCGGGGTTCGAACCCCGGTCATTCCACTTATATATCCACCATAAGTGTGGAATTTCTAGTCATTGGGCTATTTGACAAAAAAATACATTTAATTTTTTTCCTTTTTAATATACAATTAGTAGTTTCTTTTTAAGAATTTCCTGTTGAGTAATAGTTTTGGGCCTTACAAGCTTAAGCCCAAATTGATTGATTTGTAATTAGGTCCACTGTACTTTGCCTCTATATAAGCACATGGTTGTGCCAATAACAAGCTGATCAAGCCTTTACCCTTACATGTGGTATCATTGCCCCAAATACCCAGGAACCTGAATAACGATCTCTAACCGTTTCTTTCAAGACCGTTACGGCGGTTGCAACCACTGTAACCACCATTCTTTCCGTCTTTATTGTTTCTTCTCCGACGAATGTCTTTGCTTCTTCTTCCATTGTTCTTCTGAGCTCGTTTCAATGGCCGACAATTCCGATTTTGAAAAATCGGTGATACCTAAATTCGATGGGTTCTATGATCATTGGGCCACGTTAATGGAGAATCTCCTCTGTTCTAAGGAGTATTGTTCACCGATTGAGATCGGAGTTGTGACGGTACCGGCGAATGCAACGGTTGAGCAACGCAACCTTGCTAATGCAAGCAAGCTTATCGATTTGAAGGTAAAGAATTACCTGTTTCAATCGATTGATCGTTCAATCTTGGAGACCATTCTAGAACGTGATACAACGAATGATATCTGGGATGCTATGTGTACAAAGTATCAAGGTTCAACACGAGTGAAGCATGCACAACTTCAAGCATTTGGCAAGGATTTTGAGGTTCTTGCAATGGGGGAGAGTAAAACCATTGGTGAATACTTTGCAAGAACCATGGCGATTTCTAACAAGATGACTTCTTTCGGTGAAAGAATGACACAAGTCACAATAGTTGAAAATATTCTAAGATCTTTAACTGTAAAATTCAATTTTGTAGTTTGCTCCATTGAACAATCAAATGATGTTACAACCCTTTCAATTGATGAACTTCAGATTAGTTTAATTGTTCAAGAACAAAGAATGAAAAGTCAACAAATGAGTCATGAGGAACAAGCTCTCAAAGCTGTGAATGGTGGAAGAGGAACATGATCCGGTAGAGGTAGAGGAAGGAGTTTCTCAAGAGGAGGACGTGGCAGAGGAAGAGTGGCTAAGGAGACTATTGAATGTTTCAAGTGTCACAAATTAGGACACTATAGGAGTGAATACCCAAAATGGGAGGGAAATGCAAATTATGCAGAGTTCCTTGATGAAGAACAAACCTTGCTTATGGCTAGAACCAACACTGAGGAATTGAAAAGTGAAACTTGGCTCTTGGATTCAAGGTGTAGCAATCACATTGTGGGAAACAAAGACTAGCTATATGAATTTGATGGGAGCTACAGAGATTCAGTGAAACTAGGTGATGATTCAAAGATGACTGTTATGGGCAAAGGTAATGTCAAATTGAGCATTGATGGGAAAATTCATGTCATAACTGGTGTGTTCTATATACATGGCTTGAAGTCTAATCTCTTAAGCATAGGTCAAATTCAACAAAGGAATGTAACCATAGTGTTCAAAAATGACATTTGCAAGATATACCATAATGATAAATGTTTGATGTTTACTACTCAAATGTCACCAAATATAATGTATGTTGTTAATGCCACTGTGATTATGCCTAAATGCTTAGCAGTCACAAAGAAGGACTGGTCTCAACTATGACACAATAAAGATGGTCACTTAAGCATCAAAGGACTGAATACTCTTGCATAAAAGGATATGGTAAATGGATTACCACCACTAGAGGAATTGGATGAAAACTGTGTAGATTGCTTGACTGGCAAGCAACATAGAGAAGCCATCCCAAAACAAGCTGTGTGGAGAGCTAAATTGAAGCTGGAACTTGTGCACTCAGTTATATGTGGACCTTTGAATCCAATTTCCAATGGAGGCAACAAATACTTCATAACATTCACAGATGATTTTTGTAGAAAAACTTGGACTTATTTTTTGAAAGATAAATCCAATACACTAGATACTTTCAAAATGTTTAAATTGATAGTAGAAAAGAATTTGGTTGTGCTATACAGCTTTCAATGATTTTTGTAGTAATCAAGGCATCAAGAGGCAATTGACTACTGCATATACACCACAACAAACTGGAGTGTCAGAAAGGAAAAATAGGACACTATTGAATAGTGACAATCAAAGAAGAGTGACAATCAAGACCTTGATGATGATATTGAAACTAAGAAGGTCAACCAGCTACAAACACTCCAATGATTAACACTGATGCAGTGGAGAACACAAATGAAATTCCTGAAAATGATCATATGATTGTTGAAGACACTTCAAGTGATGATGAAGTAGGTGAAACAAGCCAAGTGTCTGCAACAAGGATCAGAGTTCCTTCAGTGAGACTCAGAGCTAGACTATGTCACAGGCAGTGATCTAGAAGAAGAAGAAGAAGAAGCTCACAACTTAGCTATCTACACATCTAGTGATGATCCAAAGAGCTTTGCTGAAGCTGAAAAATTTGAAGTGTGGAAGAAATCCATGGATCAAGAGATGGAATCAATAGAAAATAATATGACATGGGAATTAACAACACTACCAGAAGGAGCTAATAGTATTGGTGTAAAATGAATTTACAAAACCAAATACAATGAGAAGGGAGAGATTGAAAAGCACAAGGCCAGGTTAGTAGCCAAAGGTTACAGTCAAAGGCATGGTGTAGACTATAATGAAGTCTTTGCTCCAGTTGCTAGATGGGATACCATTAGAGCTATACTAGCCTTAGCAGCAAAAGAAAATTGGAAAGTTTTTCAATTAGATGTGAAAATTGCTTTCTTGCATGAAGAGCTAACTGAGGACATATGTGTGGAGCAACCTCTTGGTTATCAAAAAGGAAATAAAAACATGGTTTACAAGCTAAGGAAAGCTTTCTATGGACTGCAACAAGCACCAAGGGCTTGGTACAACAAAATTGAAACTTACTTCACTATTGAGCAATTTAAAAAATGTTCCCAATCGCATACACTGTTTGTGAAGTATGGTTCCAACAATAAGATACTTATTGTTAGCCTGTATGTGGATGATCTTATCTATACTGGAAATGATTTAGATATGATCCTTGATTTCAAGGAATCAATGAAGAAGAAGTTTGCCATGACTGACTTAGGAAAAATGAAGTACTTTCTTGGAGTAGAAGTAACCCAGTCTGATGGTGGAATTTTCATACATCAACATAAGTATTCAGTAGAGATTTTGAAGAGATTTGGCATAGAAAATTGTAACAATGTGTGCAGTCTAATAGTACCTGGTTGTAAGCTGGACAAAGATGAAACTGGTAGTGCTACTGATGCCAGAAAGTTCAAACAGATGGTGGGATGCTTGATGTATTTGCTAGCCACAAGACCTGACTTGGCTTATTCCATATGCCTTGTTGCTAGGTTCATGGATAGACCAACTGATATACATGTAGCAGCTGTAAAAAGAATCATGAGATACTTGAAAGGTACTTTAACTGATGGAATAATGTACAAGCACACAGGTGATGAAAAAATAGAACTTGTTCGGTGGTCTGACTCTGATTATGCAGGGGATTTGAATGATAGAAAAATTACCTCTGGCTATGTCTTTATGCTTGGTACAAGTGTTATATCTTGGTCCTCAAATAAACAACCAATAGTGACTTTATCAAGTACAGAAGCATAGTATATGGCAGCTGCAGTGTGTGCTTGTCAATGTATTTGGCTAAAAATTGTGTGGAACCACTTGAAACTACCTCAAAACAAAGGCATTGTGATCTATTGTGATAATAGTTCCTCCATCAAGTTGTCCAAGAATCTTGTAATGCTTGGAAGATGCAAACACATTGATGTTAGATTTCACTTCTTGAGAAATCTAACCAAAGATGACATAGTTGAAATGAAGCATTGCATATCTCAAGATCAGTTGGTGTTGAAGTACAAAAGTAAGTTTAGAATTTTAGTTTTTATCGTCTCCACAGGGACTGATGCGATATTAGTGCCGTTCAACAGTTTATATTGTTTCAAGTATTGAAAAAGAGAGTTTTGTTTATAAACATCCAAACTTACAACGCAAATAAATTTAGGAAGAAATAACAGGGAGACAAAGTTACTGGGATTATATATAGTTAACTACTCTTCTAATGCAAACTCTTAATCGATTATATATTTTCCAAATTTCAAATATGCTTTCACCTATCGCTCACCTACGTGTCCGTGTCCAGAGCACAACGAGAGGACTATCATACCTATCAACCTCCGATGTCTCGATCCGTTAATAAATACGATAGCATTAAGATCTGATAGTGTACGTGAATGTGAACCTAACTCTAGCTATCTCTAGCAATTAGCATTCACAAATGATTTTATTTCAGTTCTCTTAAACAAAAAGTCTATGTCTAGATCTTTCTGAATCAAATACTCAATTTCGGAGTTTTACATTGGAAAAGCATTAAGCACGGAAATAAACCCATCAACATAATAAAAATAGAGATTATATATAACCAAGCCAGACTAAGAGTTTACATGAGAATTATAACTTACTAAACCTAATCCCAATAACAGAGAGAATTAGTTACACATAAGTATGGCAACCTTACAGTACATGACTAGAAGAGATCGAAAATTGATATCGATGATTCCGCCGCTCCTCTCGATCGCTCTCTGTGTCATGAGAATTTTTGCTCTTCTCCCTCTGTTTTGTAACTTGTCAATGAATGATTTGTGTAAGGAATGGCATGCTGGTGAAAACTCATGTATGCCTTTTATAGGCTTTTGAAACCTTCCTTAAGCTAGGAGTCTTTGGGATTAAGTAATAAAAAAAGTAAAAGGTGGCTGCAATGAGGCGGTGTTACTCTCTACTTGCTATAATGCCAAGTTGCTTCCTAGTTAATAAAAAATTATAATAGACATAAAAAGAAAACGGTGCCTCCAACTCCAATACTTGTGGTCCAATCAAATAAAACCTTGCTCAGTGTGGTTTAGCATCTCAAAACATCTAAGCTTTTCACTTCTTTTTCTATTAAGCTGATACAAATCTACAAAAGTGATAGAAAATAGGTTAAAATTGTTAATTATTAGTAAAATCTAATATTTACAACCAGTTGGGTTTTTTATATCAAAATGCTTATAAAACAAGTCAATATGTGCATAAAATATATAGGTAAAATCACTAATATTTAGCACTTATCAACTCTCCCCAACTTAGAACTTTGTTTGCCCTCAAACAAAACCATTGAAATTTGAAACATTTCTCAAACTAAAAGAAGGCTTAGGAATGCAAAGTGTTGTTGGAACAAGAATGGTTTTCCACACAAACCCTTGATCTCAATGAGGTTTTGATGATAACAAAGTATTAATGCAAAATTGGAGAACACTAATGATTTACTTGAGTGTGCAGATTATAAGAAGATAGAATCTGAGAAGTCAAGAATAGAAGATAGCATCTGAATGACTCAGAAGGATCTGAATGCACCAAGAAGTGCTTCACAACCTGTCAGAGGACAAAGACTCTCAGAAGCCAGAAGAGCTTATCATAAGCAATACAGTATGCACTCAGAAGCTGCATTGATCTTTAAAATAACAACTCTGAGAAGGCCAAGTCTCAAATACATTCCCTTCAAGTTTAAAAGAACTACGAGATGACCATTCCAAAGACAAATCCATGTCATCCGAATCAGTCAAAAAGGGATTTGAAGACAACGGTACAATATTACCTCTTCTGTGCAAACATCTACCTTCGAGGAAAAAAGGAGCAGAAGTTGTTTGCCTATTTTAGGAAAAATACAAAGATAACTTTCCAGGCAAACTGTTGTACTATCAACGGTCACATTTCAAACGTCTCTATTCAAACTGTCTATAAATAGAAGACCTCTTTGAATGAACAATGTGTTGAGAACGAACTAGTGCAGAACAAGAGAAGAAAATTAGAAAAATCGTCGAACACAAAAGCTCCTATCAACTAGACAAAGAAGTGTTCTCACAAAAAGCTTAACTAAAGATATCTGCACAAGACTACAACTCTGAAGTATCAATTCCAAATTCAAGACCTTGAGTTTTGAACTACATTTGTAATAGAGTTAGTCTATAGATGTAAATTAAGCTAGCCTCTTGCTTTAGTGCTTGAGCAATTTGGAAGTCTCTTGCCTGCGTGCTTGAGCAATTTGGAAGTCTCTTGCTTGTGTGCTTGAGCAGTGTGTAAGTCTCTTGCTTGTGTGCTTGAGCATCAGTTGAAGTCTCTTGCTTGTGTGCTTGAGCATTTGGAAGTCTCTTGCTTGTGTGCTTGAGCATTGTGAAGTCTCATGCTTGTGTGCTTGAGAAAATTGTGTAATCTTTAGTGATTATAGTGAACTCTCTTGTAAGTACAAGGGGACTGGAGTACTCTCGTTTTGTGAGAGGAACCAGTATAAATTCTGTGTGTTCATCTCTTCCTAACTCTCTCCTCTTTACTGATTGTTGTTTTGATTTTTCCGCTGCAAAATAGACTCTGATAGATCTTTGAATCTAAAAGAATTTTTAATTTATCAAAACACAATTCAACCCCACCCCCCACCCCCCCCCCCCCCCCCCCCCTTCTTGTGTTTTTCCACCTTCAAGTGCTTGAGCTCTTGATGAATGTGTTTGTGATTGATCTTTGTATCGTGTTCCATGATTGGTTGCCTCTTGCACCAGCATTCATGTAACTTTGTTTTGTGTAATTGTCTTAGTTTTGTGTTGTCTAATTAGGGGAGAGTATGTTGAGTAATAGTTTTGGGCCTTACAAGCTTAAGCACAAATTGATTGATTTGTAATTAGGTCCATTGTACTTTGCCTCTATATAAGCACATGGTGGTGCCAATAACAAGTTGATCATTGATCAAGCCTTTACCCTTAAATTTCCAGCTCATTTCAATTGTTTGGGATTCAGATAAACACAAGGTATAGTTGGCCCACTGACTCGATTAACATTAGCCATGGAATGTGTTCAAATTAGATTTTGTAAAAGAAAAAAAATGGAAACAACAAAATCCAAAAATTTAAGTTAGTTATTTTTTGTGTAGATAGACGAAACGGGAAAACCATTAAAAATTTACACACACAAAATGGAGTGACCGGGATTCAAACCCTGGTCATAAGCAATTTCGATATTTCTACTTGTTGAGTTAGGATTTGTTGACAAGAATTAGTTATTTTAAAAATGAGTTTTATTTTTATAAAAAAACGTGAATAGTTAATAAATTGAGAAAATTATTGTATATAGTCGCAATTTGCCTGTCTTTCCCTCCACAAATCATGCAATCCTTTCCTTGTCCATAATATCAATATATGTTTTTCTTGAAAAGACAAAAGATTATAATAATATGAAAATTACCTAATTAAGGCACAAGGTGTGCCAAAGAAAATAAAATACAATTACAATGTTATAATGCTTCCAATCAACGCCAAAGACGACAAAAAACAAACTATTTTCTAATTCATAACAAATTCTAAAAAAGAATAACAAGTAACTTTGTAATCCGTCTAAGAAAAAACATAAAGTGTCACTTAAATGAGAAACAAAGTATTTAGTAATCATTTAAATATTTTAGATTTTTTTTTTTCAAAACATATTTAACTCCTTATTATCAGAAGAAATTCAATACAAGAGAAAGAGAAGCAGTTTCAATAGCATGGTGACTATAGTTCAAAAAATGACCACTTTTGCATAGTATTAACCATACATAAAAACTAATATAATATAGTCGAATAATAATTAAATTTATGGTGAACATCTGATTCTCGAAAGTTTGATTGAATATGTATTCATCAATCAATCATTTAATGTCATATCATAATTATATATTAATTAAAATTTCACATAAATCTTATCTATAAAACACCTCTATCTAATGAAACTCTAAAGTACTTAAAAATTTATCTAAATTTATAAAATGTATATTGAGAAATATCAAATATATTTAGACATACTCCATAAATAAATAAAATTAAAAGAATAACTAATTAAATAATATGATTAAATTATTTTCCATTTAATATATTTTTCTTTCATCATTATAGATGTAAGACTTTTTCTTATATATCACATGATGACAAATAAGAGAGAGAAGCAATAATCATCAATAGCATCAACATGGGAATACACAAAAATCCTAGAACAACAAATGAAATTGTTGGAGAACAATATAGTCCATTGTTACATAGTAACAAAGATGATAAAATTGAAGTTGAAATTCAACAAAATGATGATGGATTCATTTGTAACAACAATAATAATAATGGTTCATCAGCATCATTTACTGGTTCTGTATTCAATTTATCAACAACAATTATTGGTGCTGGAATCATGGCTTTACCTGCAGCCATGAAAGTTTTAGGCTTAACAATTGGTATTGCTTCAATAGTTTTCTTTGCTTTGCTTAGTCATACATCTTTGGATATTCTTATGAGGTTTAGTAGAGTTGCTAAGGCTCAATCTTATGGTGATATTATGGGATGTGCTTTTGGAAGTGTTGGAAGATTGGTTTTTCAGATTTCTGTTCTTGTTAATAACTTTGGTATTCTTGTTGTCTACAGCATCATAATTGGTAACTTAATTCTACTTTTATATTATCATGTTTTATCTTTTGAAATTTATTTAATAAATGGATTTAATTTGTATGCAAATTCGTTGTAAAACTTTTTTACACATGTATCTGATCATATTTCACTATGTAGATATTCGTGGAGATATTAGTGTGAGACTATTTTAGAGAATTTAGGGTCTGTTTGAATTAACTCATTTTTGAGCTTATGAAAAATAACTTATGTAAATAAATAAGTTTTTATGTTAATTGGTTAGTTCTCACTAGCTAAAACTATATCTTCATTAGCTGTTTTTTCCTAAACTACATTAACAAGCTTATGAATAATACATAAAAGTTTATTTATTTTCATAAGTTGTTTTGTATAAGCTCAAAAATAAGTCAATCCAAACGGACCTTTATAGGAACAGCTTATGCCATGTTCAGAAGCTGTTTTCAAATGCCATGTTCATAAGCTGTCAACTTATTTTGAAAACAGTTTGATTTTATTCTATCTTTCTATTGATGTAGAAAAAACTTATACATAAGCACTTATATGATAAATGAGTTTTTGAAATATAAGTAAATGTATCCTGAAAAAATACATGATCTCCTATTTTACACAAACTTTATTGAATATATAAGTATGCTAGTATGATAAGTCAAAAACTTCGCGTATACATACACATTCTAAATCATACACACACATTCATATTGGATCCAAATCTGATTTTTGCTTTTGCTTATGAGTATTTATACTTAGAAACTTCAATAGAGATTTTCTATGATTTCACTTGTCATCAAAAGTGGATAAGTTGAATGTTTTAGGCTACTTGATTTTCAGGTGATGTACTGTCTGGAACAACTTCATCAGGAAGTCATCATTTCGGTGTACTTGAAGGATGGTTCGGCGAACACTGGTCGACTGGGCGGACTTTTGTTCTTCTTGTGACAACTCTTTTGGTATTTACTCCATTGGGATTCTTTAAGAGAATAGGTACAATTTAACAATACAATAAATTCAAGTATGTTACATGATTTACCGCATTTAGTAAGTGAATAATCAATTATTTATGTGGCTGCAGATTCATTAAGATATACTTCTGGTTTAGCAGTGGCTCTTGCAGTTGTTTTTCTTGTCATAACTGCAGGAATCACATTTGTTAAATTGTTCAATGGAAGTATAGAGAGTCCAAGATTGCTTCCTAATATTACTGATATGACATCTATTTGGAATCTATTCACAGCAGTTCCTGTTCTTGTCACAGCATTTGTTTGTCATTACAATGGTAAGTTATCTCAATGTGTTCTTTCATTTTATTAGTCTATGAAAAAGATTATTTTGGTATGTTGTTATAGAGATAAATTATTATAAATGTTATTTTGTCATACAAATTTGATAATAAATTTCGACAACAATTTGGATGGTAAGATGGTTAATGCAGTTCAAGTATGTGTTTGTTACGTTCAGTTGATGATCAATGAATATAAGATAATGTGACAGCTTACAACAAATTAATCATCGATTGAACATAAATAATCACGATTTTGAACATAATTAACCAAGATTTTCCAGGTGTTCAAGTATACATGATATCCGTTAACTATCCAAATTATGTCCAAATATACAATGATATACACTAATCAGGATTTTGAAGTAATATACAAGTTTCACTGAAGTATTGTCCCTTGCAGTGCATACAATAGACAATGAACTCGGAGACTCTTCACCAATACAACCAGTTATATGTGCATCACTGGTTCTATGTTCCGGCATATACATTCTTACAGCTTTATTTGGATTTCTATTATTTGGTGACGCAACTCTTGGTGATGTACTGGCCAACTTTGATACTGATCTTGGCATCCCTTATAGTAATGTGCTCAACGACATTGTTCGTATCAGCTACGCCCTTCACCTCATGCTTGTTTTCCCGGTTATCTTCTTTTCACTCCGCTTCAATTTGGATGATCTTGTGTTTCCCTCAGCCAAGTCATTGGAATTTGATAAGTTAAGGTTTTCATTGATCACTACTGGACTCATCATTTTGCTCTATGTGGCTGCAAATTTTGTACCTAGCATTTGGGATGTTTTTCAATTCACCGGAGCAACTGCTACTGTTTGCCTTGGTTTTATTTTCCCTGCTGCAATTGCTATAAGGTTTGTTTTCTTGCTTTTTTGTAAATTTCAACTTGTTCATATTTATTCAAGTGCTTGTAGTGAATGAACCTTTATGTCTCGCTGGTTAGTTTATTCATCTAGGGATTCTAAGCTCATAGTTTGTTTTTTTAGGATGAAACTATATAGTTTGTGTTCACTAACCCTAAACATCAATAGATATAAAATGGAAGGAGTAATATTTAAAATTTGAGGGAGAGCTTTGTCGCCATTGTGTGGTTCTACCCATCTTGAGGGACTAGTCCTTGTAGTTGCGTGCAGAGAATACTCAATTTACACACACAAAATCTAGAGGCATTTATCAACTTTGTGTTGTCTGAGTAGAACTGAGGGACTTTGGATCACATAAGTAAGGTTTCTAGTTCGAACTTTTTAGACGGAAAAAACATGTTTGAAAGGGAAGACTCCGTTAAAAGTGGTTAGTTAGGTCACCCGGCATAGATCAGTTATTGGAGAAGTGGAACTAAAAAGCTATAGTAGTAACTAAAAAATCTAGAGGTTTTTCCCATTTTGACCTTTAATTCTGCTGTTTCAGGGATCCACAAAGCATTGCAACTAAGAAAGACAAAATTTTATCCATTGTGATGATTGTTCTTGCTGTCTTCTCAAATGTTGTGGCTATATACAGTAATGCTGATGCTTTGTTCAGAAAAGATCAAAGTAAATCAAATTGAAACAAACACTTTTCTTGGCCTATGAAGATTCAGCAACAGTTTTAATCAGTGTTGAAACTGTCCAAGGTTTCAGTAGATCAAATGGAACAAGTGTGTGAATGCATGAGAACATGTTTCTTGAGATGATTTGAAGAACTTTTGAGAGAGATATATTTTTAAAGGCTCTTTCTTATACCACAGAGTTGTGAAAGGAAAAAGATAGACATTTATATATGAAATATTATTTTTTAGAGTATTTATGAATGTGATTGGATTCATTTTGGAGAGCAAAGTCAGTTTAATAAGTCATTCAGTTTTATTGGTTTTCTTATTTCATCATTCAATTGTCTTAGTTCTTAGATTCGAGCACACCGCCATTCAGTTTCACTGAACAGGTGCAAAACCACTGTGCCATTACACATTTACATGTGTTCCTGGTTCATAAATTGAACTGAATTGTACTACGTTAATAGTTTCCTTCGGTTCTTAATAACCACTTTAATAAAAACTGGTTAATATTTCTCAAACCAGTTCCAATTTTATGTTTGAACTTAGAACCGAATTCCAAATGGATTTTCTGTGCATGTGTGCAACACTATAAAGATACAAAAGGTTCAAATAAAAAAGATGAAATCACAACAAAGTGCAAGAAATAAAACTCACCTACACAACGCCTCAATAATTTAGACGGACACCTAGACAGACCAAAGGGTTAACCCACCACAAATTCAAGTAAAAAATAAAGCCTTTTTTTACTAGACTTCAACCACCATTTAAAAAGAGTTTTCCCCTTGTCAAGAATCACCGAAACCGTTGCTTCCGTTTGTGCAAATAATATGTTATTTCTGTCTTTCTAGATGTTCCAACAACTAGTCAACCAAACAACCTTAATGCCTGATCACATGTCTTTACCAAATAAAAACGAATTACAAAATTGCAACATGTGCGATCAGCAACATTCGATAACGGCCCTGAAACACCTATCCACATCAAAATTTAAATCCAAAGAAATTGAGAAAAATCACATAAAGAACAAGTGGTTGGAGGTTTCAACTAGTCCACAACCACCTGTAAGGCTGTACCACTGCTGAATATGCAAGACTCATACCATGCCTCGTCAAATTCTCCTTCCATGGCAATCTATTATTCATAAACCTCCAAGCAAAGAGCAGAAGTTCAGAGGGGTAACTATATTGTAGATAATCTCTTTATGCACAGACATCATAGGAGGACAAATTTGAGATAACATTTGATAAGCTCCTCTCACAGAATATCGTAAATCAAGGTCAAGCTGCAAAATCCATTTATCCGAAGCATTTTCCTGCACAAAAACATGATTCAAAACGGCACAACACTCCCTCACCAATTCTTCTTCCCAAGCAAAAAGACGACGACGACGACGCCACCTCCACCCATCACTCTCCACCCCTTACCTTCTCCTAAACATTTCTGCCACCGTAATATTTTTAACAATGGCTAACTCAAAAAGTCTATTGAACCTTGTGCAAAAAGATTCCCCACCCAACCACCTATCCTTCCAAAATAACAACGATTCACCACTCCCCATCTGACTAATAGTGTTCCCAAACCACCGACCAACACTCAAACTAACCTCCCTAACCTCAAAATATCGTTCCATCACCTAGACACTTTTCGACCTCCTCCCAAAATTCTCCCATCCTCTACACCATGGAGTACTTAGCTAAGAGAGCTAAAAATAAATGTAAATTTAAAGATGAATGTCAGGACTTCAACACAGATCAAAAACTTGTTTGTAATCATAAAATTTATTTTTATCCTCTAAAGGTGGATGTCATGACGTTAACACAGCTCAAAAACTTGTCATATTTTCTTGTAATCATCAAATATATTTTATCCCCAAGTCCAAATCACTAAAATGATATAGGAAATGAAGAAACAAAAAAGACAGCACACAGTCTGACAACTTCGGATGATAATGGTTTTTTATTGGTATTATTTACATTAAATATATGTTATTTCAAATAATGAAAAAAGGTGTAAATGAATATTACAGTAACCATGACAGAAAAAGAAGCTACATATTCTTCCATTTCCTTCCAGAAACTAAAAAGAATGAAATAAAATACAACTTATACAAAAAGCAGAACCAATTTTAGCTGCTTTACAAGAGCTTAGTGTTCACATCTGAGAAAACACTTTATCTAATTACCAATGCTTCAACCCTTTTTATTTCTATGTTGCACCAACCATGGACAAAATCAGATTGGCTGCTGTATATGATGAACCTTCTTGCTTTGTAACAGAACCAATCAAAATTCCAAATCAATTTGTAATGCCAAATGTGGAGCCCTTTTTAGTCTTTATTTTCAATGACAAGATTTCTTCTCATATCTTTTGTAGTGGCTTTGGAAACAAAATTGCAGTTCCAGCCAAGAAATCTTGCTTTGAATGGTTCTTGGAGCTTTTGCAATGCCATGCAAAGTAGATATCTTACAAATTTCATCACATTGTACTTAACTCCAATGGATCACATGTGTAGGTAGTGTGTTAGATAACCAACATGAGATTTTGTGCAGTCTAGTTGAAAAAATAGGTAGACTTCAAAACTTCTTGAAGATCGAAGTCTCCTCGTTCTGGTAAAGGAGGAAACTTCAATGTTGGAAAAGTCTTCTCAAAATTCTCCAATAACTGTATTGAATATTAAACATTGAACTCTCATAAACAGCCGAATCTCATTTTTAGTGATAAGCGATAATAAATAGAGTCCATTGAAGAGCAACATGCATCCCAAAATACAAAGAGAAAATCATGAGGCTATGCAAATACAAAAAAGTATAAAAAAAATTCACAATCAAACTAGCGGTTTCATTTAAATATAATCGACAAGGTAATGATTAAGGCCCTAAAATGGGGCCCCCGCTAGTGGACGGTGGGATTTGTCTCCTCGGATTAGTCGGTCCTAAGACCGGATACCGAGTTTTCAAAAAAAAATGATTAAGGCCCTATTTGGATAAGCAACTTAATTAAGTGCTTATAACATAAGCTCTTATCATATAAGTGCTCGTATAATATATTTCTATAACAAAAGATAAAATAAAGTAAAATTGTTTTCATGAGTTGTAAGCTATTTTCATAGGCTATCTTGGAGATGTTATAGAAATAAGCTGAAAACAGCTTATTAACATGTTATAAGTTGTTTCCATAAGCTCTCTCAAACAGCCTCAAAATGTTTATGCCAATAGATTAGCTCAAATAAGTCTCAAACAAGTTCTAAGTACCGTACAAGGAAATCCCGCAAAAAAGGATAGTAGTAATAAAACAAAGATATCAACAGGTTAGTGTATAAAACGAAAGAGATAATAGTAATGTCAAGAATTCAAAGAAAGTGCTTCATCCGTGTCAATCCAAGGTATGTCCAAGTAATTAATTTAAAGGTATATTTAACCCAATCCGAGAAAATAAGGAAAAGAACCAAAACCAGGATTATAATGTGGCATTTAACTAAATCAAAAAAGGTTGTCTAGATGAAGATACTTACGTTTTCCAATACTGGAGCCTGGTAGAGTTCCACAAACTTTTCCCTGAGTATCCTATTCATTTCATCGACATCACATGCATGTGTCCAATAAGAATCATGCACCCCTGCAATTAAGCATTGGTTTACAAAATTTGAATTCCTAATACAAACAACGAAACAAGAACACAAAAAACCATAAAATACTTTATCTTGATGAATGTGTTATATAAATATAAATAAATCAGTGCGCACCTGCAAAGCTCATCCCTGCTTTCTTACAAGCAACTGCAGTCATCATCATGTGAGAACCATCAAGAGAGTGAACAAAATTTGGAGGAAAAGCCGTTCTCTGCCTTTTTACCATGACCTGCAACAAAAAAGTATGAAATGTGCTCTTTAGTTTAAACTAAAATTGTTAGGGTTGTGTAAGATGTTTACATAGCAAGTCTGATGTTCGTAAAAAGGAGTAGGGTTGTGTTAAAAAGTTTGCAGAAAACACATAACTTTATCAAATTTAGATGACAAGGATTCGTTTTCAAGTGAAAGATCCACTATATCGACCTGAGTGTTGTGAAAAATAAGTGAAGGAACTAATAAAGTAGTTAATGGGTGCAATTTTCGTTTTCGAACTTTAAATTTAGGCAAATAAAAATGGGGCGAGTCTGATACTACACTGAGATGCATAGTCATAATGTATCTTACAAAAATCAGTAGTTACCTTATCGGTCTCCCGTTGTAATGTCAATACCTGAAGGGATGTCTTGATCTGCATTAAACCCAATTTGCAATATTAGTGATGTAAATAATATTGCAAACATCTACCAAAAAATAATTTGCAAACTACATCTGGATTATTCGACTTGTAGAAATAAAATAAAAAAACAATGAGAGAAAAAAGAAAGGCAGAATTTAGGTTAGTGTTACGAAAATTACCAGATGTCTTCCTAGTTCTCGGTAAGGTTGTACTACAGGAAGGCCAAGTGGAGTGACCCATCCCACTGCTTCGTTTGTGGAAGCTATCACCTATTCCATGTTCAAAACTCAACCATTACAATGACTTTTTTGTAACCATCTTTTTTATAATGTTATATAACACAATTATTCATACCTTTGCACAATCACCTAGCCAATTCATAATACTTCTTGCAGCCTCAAACATCTCTTCTAAGGCATTGAGAGTGGTCTAACAAACGGTGAATAATAAGTAAAATGATAAAATATTTAGAATTGTCCAAATTCAACTCCTATCAATTTCTCTTACTTTTGCAGCATAGCAGGAAGCAGCAAACAGATCGTTATCATCCTCAATCGCACAACGCTCCTTAAGCCTTCTCTTGATCTGATCTCGGGCCCCAATATATGTTACTCCATAGACCGATGTCATCACTGTCTGCTTCACCAATTTTCGGTCCACCTAATGTTGCCAGTTATGGAAAATTTAGTTCATATAAGAATAAGACTGAGGTTGAAGAATATGCTTATGTATCCGAAAGGGAAAAAAATAAAAGCCACTTTGTATACAACACATGAACAAGTCAAGATTATATATCGTAGTTCTAAAACTCCCTCTAGTACTAGTTCCCGTATTCCACAGCAAAACATAAATAAAAGAACTGATGCTTTGAAACTCAAAAGTTAAAAGAAACCTGGCTGATCAAACGTCTAGCATGCAACGCCTGTGGATGAGTTTCGGGATCTTGCAATGCATCTAATTTCATGATTTCAAGTACTCTGCATCACAATACCAAAGTTAACGACATCTAAACAGTAGCCCTAGAACAAATTTTGGATATCAAAACAAATAATGTTGATGTCAACATAAAAATTGGTTTTGAGCGGAAATACGCAATCCAGTGCCAAATGCAACAACCTCCCTTATAGTCAAAAAGAAAATGAAAAGGGAATTGTATAGTCTCTTCTAAAGTTAATGATATGCCAATACTTGATTGAATTATAAGGTAAGGTTAAGGTAATGATATGCACCATTATAACTACCTTGCGGCAATTTCGGAGTAAACATCAGCAGGCTGGTCTCCACCAACAAGATTGACTGCAGTAGCTCCCAACTTCAAACAGAAAAAATTGCAGCAAATTATTATAATGCAGAATAGAGATATATAGTATAGAATGAGAAATAGAGAATAAGAATACAATTTTTTCAAGCCAAAAGTGCATACGATAAGTTCGCCATATGTTAGAGCACATGTGGTTTTTTGAATGAAAAAGATTTATTCAAAAACAAACAAAACAATGCATAAAAGGTTTGTTTGTTACATAAAAGACATTCCAACTAAACATTTACCAAACTCAAAACTCCCACCGCCGAAATAACATACAAAGCAAACCAAAACTCAGAAACAAATAAAAAACGAAAGAAAAATATTACCTTGTCTCTACCAAGTGCTGCATAGTGTTGTAAGCCATTGCATGAACCATCCTAGCAAGTATGAAAAGAACAAATTGAAATGAGAAAGAAATACTAAAAAGCATGGGTCGTGCTCAATGCATTCAAGTATCAACTTTATCAATCACGCATCATGATAGTAGGTAACTAGGAAAAATCAGAGCAATATTAATTTGCAATACAGTTCAACATCTTCTTTACTTTAATAATTTCTTTATTTCAGTAATTTATAAATAATTCAATAATTTCTTTACTTCAATAATTTCTAAATAAAAAGAATACAAACTTTGTTGAGTTCCGCAATCAAATACTATCATGTATAAATCTAATAAATATACAAAAAAAAAAACTCACAACAGACACTTAAGTAACACACATTGTATAATATTACAGGTGTTTCTCGCAAAAATTTAAGGAAATACATGCTTGATCCATATGAACATGTCATCCAAATATAATTCAAATTAAAAGGCCTTCACCTTCTTGCTAACACGTCTAGTTCAGCAAGAAATGATTTAATTGTTCTCCTATTTAGATGAAAAACTTCAACTAAAAATAGTGTTTGTGTGTGCGTGTGCGCGTTTGTTTATTCCCAAATAACTATTTTTAACATCACTGCAAAAAGTACCTGGTGTACAGGGATATGAGAAAGGGTAGTCTCGGGAGTGGGGCTTCTCAACGTTTCAGCGAGATTGATACATGCTGCCAAGCACTGAAAAGGGTCCTCTGCTTGCAACCACCACTGTTTTCCTTCAAGAGGCCTGTCTGCCGAATCGAAAATATCATCCAGGTTGTCCTCAGTAAATGCTATTCGACCATCATAACTTAACTTATCCACACCACCACCATACAAATTTGCCAGATGTATTTTCAACCATTGCAAGCCTGACTTCCCCAGAGGACGTCCCTCTGCAAACTCAAGTATGCCTCGACATAGGTCAGAGCCAAGATGGTTCAAATATGGGTGCATAGGATAAGCACGCCCTCGGAAATCAAGATTGTGAGGATAGTAGAAGCCTTCTTCTTCTTTCATCTTTCGTGCAACCTACAGCAAAAAAAGCCAATACAAAAATAATATATGCAACCTTTTACGGAAACCATTGAATATAACTCGGTCTATTTAGGATTAGAAAGCTTCTTACAGCCAGTTTAAGTTCTATATCACATCGCTGTGAATGTCTCTCATTATTCTCCTTTTTGACATTTTTAACTTTCCACTTCCACTTTCGGATTTCTGCTTCATCTTCTGTGTCTGGTTCCTCTGGGAGGGGAAGCTTTAGAAGAAAAGGACACTCAATCAAAACACAATTGGAAATGAGAGGCATTAATAAACATGACCTAGATGGAATTATATTTTTTTGATGGGAAGATAATCTAGTCAAAGATGATTTCTTTAAGTAGAATGGACTAATTTTTTAGGGAAGGTGGAAATTCAATAAATAACATAGCAACAAGTTTGTTTGGTACTCACATCATCACGATCCACCAAGTCAGCCAGGCGGCCTCCATTAGCCCATATTTGATCTATCACGCTGAGTACACTTTTGTTCACCCTCCATTTGGTAGCACCAAGGGTGTTAAGGGCCTGAACACAACAAATCTAGAATTAATTTCAAGAAGTATAAAGTATTAACTTGGAACCATGAACTGAGATGCAAATGCAGACATTACAAAAAATCCCAACCTCAAAAACAGGGTCAAGTTGGTTCTTGGGAGCCCTTTTTAAAGCAGCACGTTGCTGCTTTGCTCCATGTATTCTCATAACGTATGATGGCAAAAACAAGTATGCTCCTTTGTCATACCTACGAAGAAAATTGCAATATTTATGGGAAAATGAACAATTTAAAAAAAATAAAAATAGAAGAACTTCATCACAACTGATTAGTAGAATTTGTATGCCAATACGATCCGATTAAAAATTAAACTTAGTAAAACATTGGAACAGCAAAGTAATATGCTTGAACATATTTTTATCATTCAAAGATTGCTGCCAAAGTTTCAGGCATTATACAAGTCAATAGAACTAAGCTAACATAAGAAAATTCAAAGATTTAAAATAAATTGAAAAATAAAATATTTGAATAACATGTATCATACCCTGTCCAGGAGTTCGGTGGAACCAACATCGGCATGTAGGGGATAACCATGTGCCTGGCCTGTTAAAGTAAACACATTTTGATGTTAACATCAGTCTTATGAATATAGGCATAAGAAAGCCAAAAATTGCTTGAATGTATAGCAGTGTTGTTAAATAGCGGTGGTATAGCATAGCGGAATTTGAAGATATTGTTATCTTCCGTAATACACTATTTAGTACAAAATATGGCCAAGTAACAGCTATAGTAGCATTATAGCATTACGACGTAGCATAATTTGAACTAACCCCTATTTTCCACAATCTACGATTGTTAACACTGATGTATAGACAACAACAATAACAACCAAACCTTGAAGTATAAAGCCATAAAATTTGTCTAGTAACTTACTAATGGAAATGTGAACATGAATTTAAGTACAAATAAATCCTTGGAGGATAATAGACAGGTCACTTACAGTTTTTTCAAGGCCCTTCTGTATCATAGGGTCACATTCAATAACGCCATATCTCCTCCTTCCATTGCTAATCAAGTAAAGAGTACACGTTATTATTATTTAATAAAGGAAAAAAATGTTTAAATTTACAGATAATGATTGTGAAAGAGTAGTATCATTCTCACTTTGTATCAGCTGAAACTGTCTTCAATGTATGCTTAAATGCAGGGTAAATATCTGGTGGACCACCATCTCCAAATTGATTGGCAGGTGGTTGTATGTAAGCTGTTTCTATTAACAGTTGTATCAAACGAGAACCAACCTGGAACATGCAGTAACTATATCACAATACGAAAAGAATAAACTTTCCTTGTTCATAGGTACAATACAAATATTACAAACCTTTACTTGAGCTTCTTGTCCCCAAGGTTTGGCCTGATCTCTTTCCCGAACTATCCCCAAAGCTTGTTGCTTCTTCTGCTTTTTTATTAAATTAGCAACTATTTTCTTAATTCTTTTCTCCTCTTTCTCAAGTTTCTCTTTCTCTTCAGCTGTCAGGTTTACAGGTGCAGGAACAGATTCACTATCAGACTTCTCAGTGGTTGTATTCTTCACCTCTTTCTTCTCCAAAAATCGGTATATCCTACCCTAATCCACATGTAAGGGTAGGTTTCAGTTAATGAACACTTGGATATTGTGATTTCGCTCTAATAACATTCAACTTGAACGATAAAAAACTTGTAAATTGTAATTGACCACAATATTTACTAAACATAAATCCCAATTAACCGCACTAGATTACTTGTAGGATCCATATAAATTAGCTTAATTAGATGATATATCATTTGTTTCAATAAGAAGAGAGTTCTTAAGATGAAGCACTTTTGAATTAATTCTAACATGAAGCTATGATTTATAGCTTTTTCCCTCCAAACGTGGTTTTTACACTCAAATAGTATTGTTCAACTCAAATTCACATGAACGTATCCAAACATAAATCATTTTACCTTAAACTCACATTTCACTAAAATTAACTTAATCAAAATCTTGTCACCGTAGAACCAAACACTCACTAAAGCAAATGACAAAGGAAATACATATATAATATAAAAGCATAAAACTATTATATTGAACATAAAAGGTATAGAACAAAAGGTGCATATAATTGAGTTCGAGCAACCAATACATTTCATCTTTGTTCAATTTATTCTATTCACACACAAAAGCATAAACTATACCTCATGTTCAATGGCTTCACCTATTTGACAAGCAGCTTGAATAACTCTAGCACTACCAACACCATTACTATTGGTCATCAACAACCCCATCAACTTATGCATAGTGATAACAGCCATCATATCAGGTGGCAATTCATTGAAATAAGGAGCATGACTCAACCTAGTCCTAACATCTTTACAAAGCTCTTGATCAGCAGCAATTGCATTCTTCAAAGGTTCAAACCAACCAAGAAACAATGATTTCATATAAGGCAAATTAGGTGCAAGTTTCTGTTCACGCATATCTTCTAACAATTCCTGATACTCTTTTGCTGCTTCTTCCCATGCTTCAGTCTCAATCTTTATCTGTCTCTTCCTAAGCATTTTATACTTATAACTATTATTCTTGTTCTTATTTTTCTCTAATTGAGGCTTTTTCTTCTCTTCTATCACTAATTGATCTAACAATTCCTGAACTTCTTCTGAACCCGAACAATCATCTTCTGTATCAGTTGATTGAATAGCTTCAGCAGCACTACCGTAACTTCTAAAGTGATTCAATGACATTGAAGAAAAACCAAAAGGGTGTTCAGAAAACGAAAAATTGGATCGACCCAGTTTGTTTTCTGATGAAAAGATACCAACTTGACTGAAACACGAAAATGGGTGCCATTTTTTTTGGGGCAAAATTTTCTCGGGAAAATTGGGGTGGTGAGAGAGTGATGTAGATGATTGGGAAGATGAATTGAATTTCTTTGACGAAGCTCGTTTGGCTAATTTGGACCACATTTTGGTGATGAAATGGAAAATTGAGATGGAAGAGAAAATAATTGGAGAAAATTTGAGGCTATGGAAGATTTGAAGGGTTAGTGGTAAGTAGCAGCAGCCGCCATGAAAGTAAAACCCTTCATAAACCTATGTTGTCTGTTGTGTCGTCTTGCTTTCGATTCTGACCCGGGATTATTTTTCGGGTTTTTTCCAAAATTAACAATCAAACCGAAGTGGACTGAACCGGACTGCAAATTAACACTGATTTTATAAAATAGCGGATAGTCCATAAAATAATTTATAGCAGATTTTTTTTAGAGAGATAAGTTTTTTCTTCTCTATAAGTTTGTTCATCTTTTTTCATCGAAAAGGGGTGGTTTTGAGTCTTTTTTGACTCGAAATCACCCCGGTGCATCTCTTTTTTATTTGTTTTAATCTAAATAAGTGATTTTCACATAGATTAGATCTTTCTTTTATTTTTTTGTGTGTGATTTGGTCGTCTCAGTGCGACGTTGTTTGATATCTCGTTTTGGTGCGGTGTTTGTTTGTTATCCCGTCTTGTTGTGCGGTGTTCGTTTGATTGAATCAGCAGGTCGACTTCGGTCAACTACTGATTCACCCAGTGATTAAGTTCGTCAACGACATAGATCCGGAGACATAGGTATTCCGGTTACTTTGATTTTATCACATCATTTGTAGGCATGAGTAAGCCAATTTATGCTATTAACTTGGATGATGTGAGTTTGTTCACAGATTCATCCTTTTCGTTTTTAGCAAATAACAAAAAAAAAAGTCATTATTCTAAATAATATCAAATACAACTTAAAACTAATATTTTTATTTCTGCCGAGTATTTTTATTGACACTCACATTACTCGACTTGTCTTATTTAGCATATATTTTTTATTAATTTATTTACTTTTCAAATTTATTCACAAGTTTGTTTTTGTCATGTAATTTATTCCCAACTTTATCATAATAATAGGGTAATGTTCTAATTTTCAAGAGTTAAAGTTAAATGAAAACAAATTGTGCCAAAAAATGAACATATATGTTTGTATTTAAATACGATATATTATTGATTTACATTTTTTTGGTATTAACTTAGCTTCTTTTTTACGTTCCGCGCAAAATTATTTAGAAAATTAAAAATACTATAAATAAATATTATATATATAAGATAATTACACTTGAATGGAAGGTAAACGAGCAATAAGTTGCGCCGTTAATCCTTTTTGAGTAGTAATAAAGTTAGGTTTTTTTACATAAATAAATTTTTTAATATACATACATGAAAAATTAGAGTCCCTTAATTTTTTGAGGTCGTGTACTGGCTCACCCCGCACATCGCATAGGGTTGGGCCTACATGTTGTAATTGGGGATAATGCCACGAGAAAATAAGGCATTGTATCTAAGTTCAAGCCTTTTTTTTCCGTCTCGAAATGACAACTAATTTGAATTGAAGAGATTGCTTCTTTATATTTTGTTCGGATAGAAATCCAAGTCAGGACTTGCAATGTGAACTTTTCAAATAATGTGGAATTCATGCAGTAGTTGAGTTGTGTTTTACATGTTGCCTCCATAAGATGTAATCATATTCATGACACTATCGAGCAAATAATTTGTGCAGAATAAAAGAATTGTAGCAAACAAAAACCAGAAAATGCTTAGTAAAAGAATCGTTCTGCTAGGGCATAATTATTGCTCAACCAAATTTTTTCTAACCATTCTTTCCTTCCAAAAAATTACAATGATTGATGGAACTTCAAAGAAGAAAAGGGATTGAGATTTCCTGCATTTAATAACACATTTTTTTTAGATAGACGAAATGACAAAGTAATTAAAAACTCACACACAAAAGTGAAGGGACCGGAGTTCGAACCCTATCATGGCGTCCAATACTAGCAATTTTGGCATTTCTACCGGTTATTGATCGGACGATTCAATTTAATAAAATTATAAAACCACTTAAAATTATCTGGGCCGCATATTTTAGATCGGACAGTCTTAAACTCAAACTGTGTGAAAACTGTGGAAAATATTGCAGCAGGGAATCTGCTTTTGAAGGAAAAGTTGGAGCTATTATCATGCAATGTTCAAATATTAAAAAGGGATAAATATGTTTCTGGTCCCTATAAATATTCCGAGTTTTGTTTTTAGTCCCTCTAAAAATTTTCTTCAACTTTTAGTCCCTAAATTTTTTTCAATTAACACTTTTAGTCCCTACTTTCAAATCAACTCATGTGTAGACTTCATATTATTTAATGAAATTTTCAAGAAAAGTGTAGAATAGTTTAACAATGACTCACAAAAAAAAATTAGATTTTTTTAACAAAAGATGAATTAAATATGAATTTTTAAGCACCAAACATATAAAAATTTATATTTAATATATGCTTTGTTAAAAAATTCAAAAATTTTTTTGGAGAGATTCTTATAATATTTTAAACATTCATAAAAAAATTCAATAAAAAATATGAAGTTTATAATGAGTTGATTTAGAAGTAGGGACTAAAAGTTGAAGAAATATTTTAGAGGGACTAATAACAAAATTTGGAATATTTATAGGGACCAGAAAAATATTTATCCCTATTAAAAAAGGGAGTAATAATCTAGAATCAGATTGTCTAATCTGTGATGCAAAGCTGGCAACAGGTGGAAAAAATAGTTTAAAAACTACGGTTGTTTAAACAAAATGGAAGGGTGGAGAAAGTAAATAGTTTTTTTTTGTTTTTGCAGAGAATAATTTAGACTAAATCTTTTAGGCCCATTTGAAAGGCCTTGTGGAAAATGTGAGGCAGGATACAAAAGGAGGTGAAGGTAGTAGTTCTATTGTGATGACAACAGGGAAAGATGGGAGTGGAAATAACAATGATAGGGTTATGGGCTCAATAAGTAGTTGCATATGGGTCAACAGTTTATTATTCAACGAATCATACTCAGACCACCTAATCTGCTATATACACCCTCTGCATAGAATTTACAATCATTTTCTGCTAGGGAAAATGATTAGAGAATAGATAGTGATGAATTTGTTGATGCAAGTGAGGATAGACATGATAGCACATCAGGGACATGTATGGGGACAATTTATCTCAAATTTAACTAACTAGTTGTTGACGTAAACAATTACAGTGACCACATATCTATTGCATGTAATTTATATTGGCCCCATTTGGTTTGGATTTTTTTTTTAAATAGATTTTGCAATGTTAAAAAATTTTGTATAAAAAAAATTTACAAAGAATTTTTTTATAAAAGCTTTAAATGAAAATTTTGTTTGAATAGTTATTCTTAAAATGTTATTTTAGGTATTTTCATCATTTTATTAAAAAAAAATTGCATATCAAAATTTCAAAAAATCACTTAATTTTGAAGCTATTTCAAATAGATGTTCACAAAAATCATTTTTGATATACAACTTTTTGAAAAAATTGTGATTTTGACTATGTTTTGAACTTCAATAATGTACATTTATGTTATATGATATCAAATTTAATGTTTCAATTTAGAAAAAACAAATAAAAAAAAAATTATAATATTTTCAAAAACGGTTTTACAAAATATATTTTAAAAAATACAAAGAAAAAATTCATTTTTTTAAGTTGAAACAAACGGGTGTCAAACTAATCATCTTTGCGATTTATGAAGAGGGAGAACAACCATTAAAGGATATATAGCTGCACCAATCATTGAACAAGTAGAATCACATGGTATTGAATGTAACTTTCCATACAATTTTTGCGTTGAGATCTTTTTCATTCTATGTTATATCTTTAGTCAATGTGAGACTTCTAACATTAATTAAATATTTGGTTTCTTACGTTTATTTTAGTTTCAATTTGGTCTCATACATTTGAAAAGTATCAATTTGGTCCCTTACGTTTCTACCGTTTGCATTAGTTAGTCATTTCCGCCAGTTTTGTTATGTGTGAATGAGAGCTTGTATATGTACATAGACACGTGGACACTTGGACACTTGAAATGGTGTTAGTGAGAAAACTTAAGGGTGCGTTTGATTTGCAAAACAGTAGGTACTGGACATGACAGAACAGTACAGTACAGGACAGAACAAGATAATACAGGACAAGACAAAACTGCATTGGAGAGAGATAGAGAGATAATATTTTTTATATTCGAAAATAAAATGGCTATTTTCGTATTTTTTATAGTTGTACCGTGGACAAAAAGTTGTACTGTGGTTCAGTAGGGGACAAAAATTATTGTTTTTGTCCTGTCCCTTACTGCCTATTTGTCCAGTCCCTTAAACAGTTTCTGAATCAAACAGGGTACAATAAAAGTTGTCCTGTCCAGTCCCCTGTTTTTTAGCAGATCAAACGCACCCTAAGGGTTCAAACAGTGTTAGTGAGAAAACTATCGGAAATGACTAACTAATGCAATTGGTGAAAACGTAAGGGACCAAATTGATATTTTTTAAACGTAAGAGACCAAATTAAAACATAAAATAAACATAAGAGACCAAATGTGTAGTTAAGCCTTCTATTTTATATCATATTCTTTTATTAATAAATATTTTAAATATTGCTTGTTTAGCTATTTGTTGGTTTATGTATTGCGATTTATTGTTCTTCGGTTGTAGGTACGCAATAAATATGACCATTATTAATATATATGTGGTTAAATCAAGACATTGAGTTTAAATGATTAATGAGTTCTTTCTAGAATGAATCGTTTACGAACTCATTTCTCTTGAGAATTAAAGGGTTATGACAAAAAGAAAATAGCACTTGATTATTAAGGGTTTGTTTGGACAAAAATAGCAGAAAACTGAAAATCTATCTTTTAGCGGATGAATTTATAGGAAGGTCTTTGAACACATCTATTCTTCTTTATTTACACCATTCATGGGCTTGCTGGACACACATGCACAATGAGTGTAACATATTACTTCATCCACGTATTGTAAACAATGGACATGTCAACTTTTTTTAAACAAAAATGGTTTAAAAAGGTTAGGCTAAATTAAACTTTTCACTCCTAACTTTTATAAATTTGTGATTTTGTCTCTCTAAATTTTATAATAGCACTTTTGATTCCTTAATTTGAACCAATTTTACAAAAAATTAACCCATTAATTTTGATCAAGTCAATACATACATGAACGATGACTCACTGTTAGATTTAATTTAATATTAATCACATATGCTCAAACTGAATGATTAAAACCATAATCTTACTTTAGTGCGGAAGCCGAAATAAACATAAGAGCATATGTATAAAACATGATCTACGACATGTTGATTTATTGAGGTCAAAGGATTATAGGAATACCTGGATAGATGAATCACTAGATATGAACAAATCACTGATATGAACAAACCGTATAGTCTCTCGACAACAATCCTGAAACACAAAGAGAGAGACGGATGACGAGCAATCGCTGGCTTGTGGTTCTTCCTCAACCGAGACTCCTTATGCCTTAAGCTCTCTTCAGATGGGAGAAGAGAAATATGCAGTGTGCCCGGTATATTGGAGACCATAGCCTATATATAGTGTGATGGCCAATTAAGGTTCCCATTATTCCGAAATGAGTCATCCTCCTGACATCCACTCATATTGACCTCATATCCAATTAATTAAATCCTTAATTAATTCTAAATAGAAATCTAATTAGTCTTTTAACTTTATTTGATCACTTAATCAATTAAGGCTCCTAATTGATAAATAGTTAATATAATTATATAAATATATTTGCCCACATAATATTATTGGAATATCATAAAATATTCCAACACTTAAATGTCACGTCAGCATTAACATGTGTTGTTACATATCGTGACATGTAAGTCATTGTTCACGTGGCAAAATATGCTTATGTGGCATGTGATCAATGATCATGTATGCATTTACTATATCAAAATCAATGAGGCCAATTATTTGCAAAAGACGCTAAAGTTAAAGACTAAAAGTGTTATTATAAAAGTCATGAGACTAATTAAAAATGTTATTATATGAAAGTTATTGAGCCAAAATTGCAAGTTTATCGTAGCAGAAGTATTTACCGGTTCTTCGGGGAAATATGTCGGTCTAGCAGAAACAATTAGAGGGTTTAAATTGATTCTTTCTGGAGAAGTGAAAGTTTAATTTAGCCAAAAGGTTAAAGAGGAACACTTTTATAAACTTAAAAACTAACTGATTAAAAAATCTAAAATGATGACTAACTTGTTATAAATATTTGGCAAATTAATATTTTGGTCTATAAAGTGTATCAACTCGCTGTCACACTAATTATTATTGTCCTTAAAATTACACACACATTAACAACAAGTGCCTTTCTAATTAGTAGTCATTAATTTTGGTCATATTTTTATTTAGTTAATTTAATCTTCAAGTGTATGCTTCAAAAAAAAAATCTTCAAGTGTATTTTCGGTTGGTCAACATACTCCATGATGATACGTTCAAAAAAACATACTCCATGATAAAATGACTAACAAAAAAAGATTTTTGGTACGTAGTAGTAATTTTGATATATTTGGAGACTATAATTAAAAAATTGCATACACTCAAAAACCAAAATTACTATTCGAACTATAAACATTTAAATTAAAGGATTGCGTGATGACCTTAAATAAATGCTCCGCCAAGACGAGCATTGGATATAATAACTTTGCTTATCTATTTATAAGGAGTTATTATATCTAATTAATTAAAAAATATACCAGGGATAATATGAAAAACAGTTGGTGGGACTTTCTGAAAAAAACCATACTCCCTTTAATTTTTTTTTCTTTTCACAATAGAACCGATGATGATTGAACTTAAGACTTTTAACATATTATACAAATTTTTCGCCACTAAACTAAACTCAGTGACTTAACTGTTGGGTCACGAGGAGATCATCCACATTGGGTTCAAGAACAACTCTACAAGTGAGTTGGACACACACTCTTACCCAAAACCTTAAGGTATTAGGTTTATGGGTCCTCTTACTTATAAAGTGTTCAACCTCCACTATTCTAAGCAATGTGGGACTTAACACTCACACTTGCCACAACATTAACTCCCTTTAGTCTTTATTATAAAAAAAAATTTGCTTTTTAAATTAAGTTAATATTTGATATATCTTTTTGTTTTAAGCAATATTTGATATATCTAAACTATATTATAAATTAAATACTCTGAAAAAATAAATTTTTTCTTGTAATAAAAACTACAGTAAATAATTTGTTACGACGAGAACGTTAACGCCTTAAACTGCTAAAAGTTCATGTTCTCTTGTACGGGAAATTGTAAATCTCCAAAAATAAAATAAACATAGATCACATTTGTTGATGTACCATACCTACCTCGGCAAATTAAAGCACATCTTTTGTGAAGACAGACGGTGGTAGACAAACGCAAAACACACCTAACTTGTTTTCTACGCAACACTATTCTCCTCTTACTCTTTACCTCGAGTGATGACACAACACAATGGGCTTTGAACCCTCCCACTATGCCATTCTTTGATACATTCTCTCATTCACACACAACTTACTTATCATGAAAAAGTTTTTTGGGGATTGAAAACAAATTTAAATTACCAAGCTATAAGAGCAAGATAAAATATATACTCCCATTGTTTCGTTATGAATACCATACTGAATTTGATTATTGGTTTAAATTAGTGTTTAGTTTTTGTTGTTAAATGTTGTCGCAAGTGTTAAGTGAATTAAGTCTCACATTATTTAGAAAAGTGGAGGTTGTTAAAGACTTTTTAAGTGAGATGACCCATAAACCTAATGTGTTAAGGTTTTGTGTAAAAGTATGGTGTCAAATTCACTTGTATATTTGTTCTGAGTTCAGTGTAGATGATCCCCCAATTTTCCCCTTATGACCCAACATTAAGATGTAAAAAATTATTCGTTTTTGAAATTATGTTATTCAGATGACAAATGTCTTACATGTTGTCTGGAATGATTGTGCATTTTGTATGATGTCTGAGACAATGTGTAGGACAATTGTGATACATGAATATAAATAGGAAAGCAAGAAAAAACACGAGCAATTGTTAACCCAGTTCGGTGAAACCACACCTATTTTTGAGGATATCAATCCAGGAACAGAAATCCACTACTTCGAATTAGTACTTAGTCTTACAAGTAAATGTGAAAGCTAATAGCTAAACATCATTATTGTGCAAAAATCATAAGAAATAAAGAAGCAAAGGAAGAAGATGATGCAGAAACTCTGTTAGGCGCTATTGAAGCCTATGAGAGAAAAGAATTAAAATTGCTCACAAAACTTAGTTATTACAAAGAGCTTGATTCACTTATATACTAGTGTGTGAATAAATGCCAACTAAGAATTACAAATGTGAGAAACTAATTCTAACTAACAAACTTAACTAACTAACGGAAAACATGTAACTAACAGTTGTTGCTTGTACAACAAGTAACAATTGTAACTATATTTATCTTCTTTCTTCACATCCCCCCTCAAACTAGAAAATATGTCTATCATTCCTAGCTTGGCATGTAGAGTGTTGAATGGACCTAGATATAGAGATTTTGTCAAAATATCTGCAATTTGCTCTTTTGATGAAATAGGAAGCAAATGTATGAGACCAGTTTGAACTTTGTCCCTACCTACATGACAGTCAATCTCTATATGATTTTTCATTTCATGGAATACAGGGTTAGCAGCTATATGCAATGCAGATTTGTTGTCACAATAGAGGATAATTGGTGATGTATGAGCTATATATATGAAAGTCTTGTAGCAAATATATCAACCATTTTCCTTCACAAGTAGTTTGTGCTAAAGCCCTATACTCAACTTCTAATGAAGATCAAGAGACCACATTTTGTTTCTTACTTTTCCAACTTACTAGTGAAATTCCAAGAAAGAAGCAAAAACCCTATAGTTGATCTTCTTGTATCTGGACAAGCACCCCAATCAGAATTTGAAAACCCTTTGAAACTAAGAGAATAAACCTTGACCAAGACTTTGTTTGAGGTATTTACGGACATGTAGGGCAGCTAACATGTGCTCAGTAGTGGGTTTTGCAAGAAATTGACTTAACTTGCTTACAGTGTAAGCTATGTCTGGTCTGGTGTGAGTGAGATACAAAAGTAGGGATGACAGGAAAGCCTAAACCCATGAGACTCACCCGAACTCAAACCCAAGCCAACGGGCGAAACCCGAGTTGACTGGGTTTGGGTGACACCCGAAACTATGGGTGTGAGTTTGAGATCACTCAAACCCACATACCCACCCGAATGTATTTAAAATTACCTAATTAACCCTAAGTATATATAAAATTACTAATGTCACCAAATAATGTTAATTACTTATGTTGAACTATGTAATTTAATTACTATGGTACATTTTGGATTTTATCAAAAAGAATTCGGGCCGAGTTTGGGTAGCTAATTAGTTAATTATACGTGTTTTTGTTGTGGGTTTGGGTGGAAAAACTCGAACCCAATGGATGTGGGTGTGGGTTTTGATTTGCCACCCATACAGCCTTTGGGTGAGGGTAGTGTCAAACCCTCACCCATGGGCGCCCATTATCATCCCAATTAATCTTCTATAACCTGTAGGGTCAGATATTGGATCTCCAGAACATGTATGTAATTATAATTGTGGCTGCATGGGTGTACTGCATGGATTGGCACCAAGTAGACTTGTGTCTTTGATCAGGTCCAATGTGTACTTTCTCTGACATAATGATATACCCGATGTTTTAAAAACCGGACCGGCCGGTTCAACCGGTTGAACCGTGAACCGGGGTCCAGTCCGGTTTGGTCTGATCGCTAAAACCTCAAGTCCTAAGAACCGACTATAAAACCGTTTGAACCGGGAAAAACCTGACTGAACCGCTCAAACCGTCGAACCGATTTCTCGAAACCGTTCGGTCCGGAATTGCAGTGCAATTTATTATTTATTTTTTTAAAAAATTTTTGACTTTTTGATTCAAAAAATAAATCTTTTCTTTCATGTCAGATCTGAGTTTAGCTTTCGCCCATTCCTCCTGTTTGTAGCAACCATCATCTTCTCTATTTTATTTTTTAACTACATGAATGTTTCAGATCTATAGATTTTGATTAAAGTCTTGTGAAGAGTTTTGTCTCACAGCAATTAAGGTAAGCAAACAAAAGGGTGAAGAAAGAACAGAGCAATTAAGGCAAGCAAAAAAAAAAAAATTAGATAGAAATGGTAAGAAGATAAAAACAGTGATAGTGGCAAAAAAGAATCAAGGATATAGTAACAAGAATAATGAAATTTCATTCTTGAAGAAAAAAGAATGAGGTGAAAGTGAAATAGTAAGAAAGAATGATGAAGATGCAGAGTCTACAGAACAACAACAATAACAACACTTTGCGGCAGCACATTTTGAAAATTTAAGGAGAACCTAGAGTTAACCTAGTTATTTTGGGCTATTTATTTGGGCCTTACTCATCACTTGTTGACATCAACTAAAATGGGCCCATTTCTATTTCTACTAATTACGTTTTTGTATTTTATTTTAGACTAATAATTACATATATGCTACTTTTGTTAAACTAAAACACTATATTATTTTATTTATTTATTAATTATTTAATATCCGGTTCAATAACGGTTGAATCGGTTGAACCGGTTGACCCTTGAATCGAAGATCTTAACGGTTTAACTTCCGGTCCGGTTTTTAAAACATTGGATATACCTCTTTGTGATCTGGAAACTTCAAATCCCAGAAAATATTTGAGTAATCCTAGTATCAATTGCGCTTGTTTAATTGATACTATATTCGAAAAGGGATTAGAATCCGCTTAGGGCTTAAAAATTGTACGATTCAATTATAAGTTGGGAAACCGAAACAATAGATTAATTGTTTTAGCTTATTTGATAATCACTTATTTTTAACTATTTCTCTCAAAATCGAAAACCCCCTATTTATAGCTTTTCATCTATTCTAATATTGATAAACTAATTGAGAGTCCTTGTGAGACGATACTCGAGTTGTCGCTTCCAAAACTACACTTTTCTAAACTCGTTTTTTGACCTGTGCGCGACAGCGGATCAAATTGACGCCGCTGGCAGGGACTCTCTATTGATTTTATACAGTATTAGAATCAAAGCTGCTGTATTGTTGCATTCTGGCCACAGTTTCTTGCACTTTCGGCCTTTACACACTCTAATAATCAGTTTCATAAAAAAATAGTTTCTGGAAAGTTAACTCTGAATTACGATCTTGCTGTGCGATTTTATCATAAAAACAGCATAGTTTAAAATCCCCTATTTTGGGACAAAATAGGGGACCCGACCCTAAAAATCGCAAATTCCTTGATTTTTTTATTTTATTTTAATTGTCTTTTGTTTGCGTTTTCTCAAAAAATTGCGAACAAATTTGTCCAATCTTTATTTGATTTTATTAAAATTTTAGACATTTTTATATTTTTTTGATTCTGGTTTGATCGACTTTCCATTTTCGGTTTGATTTTCTTTTTTTCGTTTTTATTCTGAGTTAAATAATCATAACATGGCTGAGCAAAGAACATTAAGAGAACTTGCAGCACCAGATGCAAATTATAACTCTTTGTGCATCGACTATCATACTGTCGCTGCATCCTTTGAATTAAAGTCTGGCTTAATACATCTGCTGCCAAAGTTTAGTGGTTTTGCAGGTGAAGACCCACATAGGCATCTGAAAGAATTCCAGGTTGTGTGCTCTACACCTTTGAGACCTGAAGGAATCACCGAAGACCATGTCAAGCTAAGAGCCTTCCCTTTCTCACTCCAAGGAGCCGCGAAGGACTGTTGTACTACCTTCAACCGAACATTGTAGCAAGCTGGACCGATTTGAAAAGGTTATTCTTAGAAAATATTTCCCTGCCTCCCGAGCCGCATCAATTAGGAAAGAGATATGCGGCATCAAACAAGCTGACAACGAGTCACTTGCTGAATATTGGGAGAGATTCAAACATTTAGTGTCTAGCTGCCCTCAACACCAAATCACTGAGCAACTACTTATCCAGTACTTCTATGAAGGACTATTACTCATGGACAGAAATATCCTAGATGCTGCTGTGGCGGAGCCCTTATCGATAAGACACCGGTCACAGCGAAAGCCCTCATTGAGCACATGTCTCTCAATTCCCAACAATTCACCACTAGAAGCAATTATGTGGCTCAGACAAAAGGAGTGAATGAAATTCAAGCCTCCTTTTCCAACATGGCCCTAGAGTCACGAATTGATGGACTTACATCTCTTGTAAAACAGTTGGCATTAGAAAAGACCCAGACAGAAAGGGTATGTGGACCTTCATTGGTGGAGTTTGTTAAACAAATGGCTGCACATAATACCCTATTCCAGCAACAAATGGTTGCACAAAACCTTCAATTTCAGCAGACAGCTAATGCATCCATTAACGACTTGAAAACACAAGTCAGATAGTTGGCGACAACTGTGAACCTAATTCAAAATCAGGGCTCTGGAATGTCCCTGCCCAAACTTTACCAAACCTAAATGTTGGTGCAAACATCCTTAGGTCTGGCAAGGAGGTTGACGTGGTAGTAGACACAAGTGCAGAGACGAGTGGCAAGAAAAATAAAAAAATTGAAAAAAATAAGCCAACTCATGTGCCTGCACCTGCACCTACAACACCCACCCCCGAACCTGATGAAGAAAAACATCAACCCATACCACTTCCCTTTCCTCAAAGAGCTGTTAAGAGCAAACAGGAAGACCAATTAAACAAAGAGGGAGAAATTTTAGATGTCTTTAAGAAAATTGAAGTGAATATTCCCCTCCTTGAGGCCATCAAACAAATTCCAAGGTATGTCAAATTCCTCAAGGAGATGTGCACTAATAAAATAAAGTTGAAGGGGAACTCGAGAGTTAATATGAGTAGGAATGTCTCTGCAATCATACAACAGACAGGCCCACCTGAAAAATGTGAAGACCTTGGAGTCTTTATTGTCCCATGTACCATAGGCAACATGAGTTTGGAAGTTGCATGTTAGAATTAGGTTCTTCCATTAATGTTATGTCTACCTCTATCTATAATTCTCTTTCTCTTGGTCCCATGCAGCCTACATGTCTTGTCATTCAGCTGGAAAATAGGAGCATTACCCGCCCCAAGGGTGTTGTCGAGGATGTGCTTGTTAAAGTTAACGATTTAATTTTTCCTGCAGATTTTTACATCCTTGACATGCAACGAGAAACAGATTCCAGCAAGGCAACTATTATTTTAGGGAGACCATTCATGAGAACCACTAGATCAAAAATTGATGTTTATGCAGGGACACTTTCTATGGAGTTTGGGAAACATGTTGTTAACTTCAACATTTTTTATGCTATGAAGCATCCCTTGGAAGAGCTTTCTGTTTTTCAAATGGAGCTGATTTCTGAAATTGTTGATGAAGCTCATACTGGCTTGTTTTTAAATGATTTTCCATCTTTATCTGATTTTGATTATTTTTACTCATGTGATGATTGTATTGACACTGACCTTTGTGTTGTATGTGTTGAGATTGATGTTGCATTGCAGGGTGACATTTCCCATACAAGTGAAGTTGTTGATGAAGTTGATTATGCAGCTGAAGCTCTTGGCATTCCGGCTGCCCCAAACATACCATCCATTGAACAACCACCTTGCTTAGAGCGGAAGTCACTCCCTGAAAACCTTAAATATGCTTATCTTGAGAGGAATGAAAAACTTCCGGTTATAATTTCTTCTAACCTTGATTTTGATCAAGACAATAAGTTTTTGCAGGTTTTGAAGAATCATAAAAAGGCTATTGGGTGGACATTGGCTGACATACCAGGTACCAACAAAGTGTTCAAAAACGGACAGCGACTAAAGCTGTTCCATGAAAGTGTGATTCCTGCAGAGGAAATTGTTGAGGAGCTCTCACCGGAGAAGCCTTCGTACCCTCTGATAGCTACACCGTAGCCCCTCGGGTGTGTTCCTTCCTTTCTTCTCACTTTGTACTTATTTTTACATTGCATACAGTGTTTGATACAAGTGTGGGGGGGAACATTTTTACATTTTAGTTGTTTTTAATTTTAGTTTTTCATATATAAAAAGAAAAAATATATATAAAAAATCAAAATCACAAAAAAATTAGTGTTTGGCATGTATACAAATGTTACGAGTAGCCACATATTTTAGGACTATAGCAGTATAACTGTAGGATTGGTGAAATTTTCGGAAATTTTTCTTTTGATACTTAATATGATGATCTTTGCACCTAAATGCACAACTGCTGAAAACTTTTAACCTTAGTAGTGGCTTGATTAGTCTTTAAAATACACATTCATTTGCCTAAGTTATATGAGTATAGAATACAATGAGGAGGTATTATTAGGACTAAGTTTGAGGGAAAAACTAGATTACATGATGGTAGGATCATGGCTAGATTAAATGATGGGACACTACATAACATATCTATAAAATAAAAAATTAAATAAATAAGTTCTTGTGCCTGAAACTGGAGGAACAATAAGAAATTTGTGGAGTTCCTGTGCCTAAAACTGGAGGAACAAATGTTGTGTAGGGTGCTTTACTCGGAGTAACAGGTTCGACTCATTACAAGTGAGATTCCGTCAGGTGAAAATGTAGAGTAGCACCTAAAGCATAACTAAAATGAACTTAAGTAGTGCCCCTGCATATAAAAGTCAAAAAGCCTGTGAGAACATGAAAAGTGCAGCTTCCCCTCAAGTTGAAATTTGAACCCAAACTCTAAGTTGTAAGAAAGAAAAGGCAGCTTAGTATTATGAATGTGTATTTCAGAGAAGGATCATGTCATAACTCTGGTTGACAGTAATAGGCAATACACACACACATGATTATCATTGATAGTTGACATACACGAGTTATGCCAATCTTTGAAAAAAAATCCAAGGCTTGTAGCTTGAATCTCAAAATGTGTTGATTACTTGTGACGTTGTAGCATGCTTGTTTGTGTTTTCAAATTTTTAATTTAAGTCTTTAATCCTAAGTTTTGCTCGGAGTGCAAAAGTTCAAGTCTGGGGGAATTTGATCAGTGCATTTTAATGCACATTCTTCTACAATTGTACTAGTGTATTCCTATGGTCTAATTTACTATCTTCACTATTTTAGTGTGTTTTTATATTTAAGTTTATCACTAGCTTTATTTTGTTTTCGCACTTATTTTATGAATAAATAACACTTTGACACCATCTCAGTCCGCAGGTCATAACTGGAGCTAAGAATATCAGATTGAGGCGCAGGAAGATGCGTTGGAAAGCTGAGATTAAGAGCTACAACTTTCATGTTGAGGCCAGAAGCTAATTCGTAATGCAAGGGTGTCATATATTTACGTTTAAGTTTCAGACTTGGAAAAAATAATTAAATCGCGAGACAACTTATGTTTTTCGGCCCGATTCTTTTAAGGCCCGTTTTCCATATAATATAAAAACTAAAAACGCAGCTAGGGCTGCCTCATTCAGTCATCCATGAAATTCTCACAATAGAATACGCATTGTATGTTTGTAATGGAGAACTAATCACCAAGGATTAATCTGCTGTAATCGGTTTCCGCCGACACTTTGAGGTTCTATAATTTTCAATCAAATTTCTTTTCCCTTTCAATATTTATGCTGTATGTCTTGTTTGCTTTATTCAAGTTTAAGTGTTGATTAATTTCGATGATTATATGTTCTTGTACCTTGATCGTGTTTGCTTAATTCGCGTGTGTTTAATCATGTTTGCTTAATTCATGCTAGCTTTAATCTGTTTGTTTAATTCGGAAATCAGGAACATATATATATATATATATATATATATATATATATCTTGTAGTGTCAATTGCGCTTGTTTAATTAATACTATATTCGAAAAGGGATTAGAATCCGCTTAGGGATTGAAAATTGTATGAATCAATGATAAGTTGAGAAACCGAAACAGTAGATTAATTGTTTTAGCTTATTTGATAATAACTTATTTTCAACTATTTCTCTCAAAATCGGAAACCCCCTAATTGAGAGTCCTTGTGAGACGATACTCGAGTTGTCCCTTCCAAAACTACATTTTTCTAAACTCGTTTTTGACCCGTGAGCGACAGCGGATCAGAGTTCAAAGAAATCACATCCCTTGATAAAAAAAATTCTTTTGATTTTAAATCAGAGGGTATACCCCTTTGTACCAGTTTAAAAACCTAAATGAATGCATTTCCTTGACCTAGAGTCAAGTTTCTTTCTATGAGAGGAAAGAGTGGTTGCATGGCATAATGAACCAAAAGTTTTGAGATTATTAATATGAGGAATGGTATTGTACAAATTTTGAAAGGGTGACTTGTGTGACAAGAAAGGTGTAGGCAATCTATTGATTATGTATATAGAGTGACTAATGGCATGTGCACATAACACTTTAGGCTTATTAGATTGAAAGAACCACCAAGTGCAAAAATAAGAATATAATTAGAGATATTACACTTGTTTTTATTGAAAATGTGTGTAAAAGAGTTATGTTGTAGTATTAGACACCACATTTAACGAAAATAGGTGTAATAGTGAAAGATTAATCACCTAAAATTTATAATACATCTGTTATACAAAAAAATGAGAAAAACTAGATGTAAAAGAGTTATGTTATGATATTAGACACCATGTTTAAAGAAACGGGTGTAATAGTGAACGACAATTCAACTTAAATTTATAATACACTTGTTATATAAAAAATGTGAGATAAACTAGATTTATATATAATAATAACTTGCTTCAAAAGAAATTTAATATTTAATAGTAAGTTACACATTATTCTTTAAAAATAGAAACAAACTTTTTTATATTTGAAATATATCAAACAAACATCTTATCTTCATTGGAAAAAAAAAAGAGAAACAAACTCTCTCTACCAACCTATTCTATCTCACTCAAATTATAAACTCTTCTTTTCCACCACCATCTCCCTCCACCACACCCCACCGGCACCGCCGACTCTCTCCGTCTGCCCTCATCCGTCCACATCCCCTCTCATCTCTTTGTTTGCTACTCTAATATAAAGGTAAACCCCTTTCTTAATCTCTATCATTATCTCTTCATCCTTGTATCTACAATAAGAAGGGTTCTTACCCTAAGGTTTCTCTTATGTGCATTCTTTCTTGTCGATGATTTGGTCAATAAGGACATCTATGAAGATATTTGTCAATAAGGGAATTGATGAAACAATTGTGTTGTTTTTTTTCTTCTTTTTCGTTGAAGGATTTTGTGTTGTGTTATGAATTTTTGCATCATTGACTAATTTTTTTAAGTGATCAAAAAAACATAGTCGATGAAACTTGTATCTATAGTTATTATAAACTATGTGATAAAACCATGTGATGAATTATAGGTAGGAAAGTTCAATTTTTTTCCACTAATTCTTTAGATTGTCGGATTATTTGTTTTGTTGCCATTGATGTAGGTCAATTAATGTTCTTTTTTGTTGGTAACAATTCAATTAATTGTTTACTATGTAGTTTCTTAATTTATTATGTGTTTGAATGTGTAGATATTTAATTGACAAAACTCAACTCATGACTCGATTTGTTTGCAAATAGTTGAAGAGTAAAAATAACAAGTGTGTCAAATGCAAGTGGTTGAAAAGTTAAAGCAACAAAATCATCAAGAAAACGAAGAAAAGACGACAAAATAAATGGAGTTGAAAACAAAATAGAAATATAGCTTATGTTTAATGTATGATTTTTTTTTGTACAAATTACTTAAGAATTTGATTTTTTTTTTTGTTTTGTTTTAAGAATGATATATTTGTTCAATGAATATCTAGAATTTATAAAAAAAAAATGTCTATTTCACACCACTTATTTTGAAAAACAGTGTAAAATATTGAAATTCAATGTAAATGATACACATTTTACATTCATTATATATAAATCAGGCGTAAAATCATTAAAAAAGTATAAACAACACACAATTTACACCTATTATAATTAAAAATAGATGTAAAATTCTTGTAATTAAGTGTAAATAATACGCATTTTACACCTCTTTTAATTAAAAATCGGTATAATAATATAACCCTTTTAACACCTATTTTATAACGGGTGTAAATTTCTTGCACATATCTCACCGACTTCGATTATTTTCATTGTAGTTCTCTCTTTGGGTGTTTTGGCCGTCTTTATTAAAAAAAAGAAAAGTAGAATTACTTATGCTATGAAGCACGGATACCAGACATGACACGGACACTAACACGTCAACATAATTATAAGTGTCGGTGTTGTTCGGTGTCCGACATTGAATACGCTTAATCTGAAGAGTGTTTGTGTTTCATAGCTTATGTGAAAGTAAAAATAATAAAGTACAACTGCATGTAATAAAATAATACAGCTGCATTTTGAAGCGTACGTTGAAGAAGGCGAATGTTGGGAAGATAGCTCCTATCTTTGACTTGGGCTTATGAGTGTGAATACCTAAACTTGACCTTGGTTTTCTACATTACTTAATTAATCAATTCAATTAGCATAACACACTTTAATTTTCTATAAATAACAACATCCTCTTTTGAAGGCATTCCTCTGTTTTCTCCATTTCTTATTAATTTTGGAACAACCTGAGACTCATACATAATCAATCAGCATGGTACTTATAAAGAGTACTTTTACTACTGCCTCTATTTTGCTTCTATTCCTTTGTGCTGCCTTGTTGTCTACTGCTAGGTTGCATCCTGCAGGTATATGCTTTATTTAATCCTTATGATATGTTTCTATATTCTTAAATATAAACTGCGATTGAGAGAGGCTGAATCAACTTGATGTCAAAATTGACTTTTGAATCAGATTAGGCGGTTCAGTGAGTCGGATATTGCTGATGAAAAAAAAAATATATACATTAGTTAGTCAAATGTATTTTATTCTAAAAAGTTATATTATTGTCAAATGATGAGCTCAACATGTGAATTTAACAATGCAGGAGGTGATGAAGTTAATGGAATTTCAAGTATAAAGGTAATTATGTATACTTTTTGTGTCACATAGTTTATGTCCCTTAAATACAGTGGTTAACTAACTAAAAAGAGTTTTTAGAATTTGTTACGATGAAAATCTCACATTTTTTCGAGTTTGATTTCTAGTGGGAATAGAGCTCCTTTTCCTGAGAACTAGAGAGGTTTATACCAGAAAAAAATCTCACATTTTTTTATGTTTCTTTTACATTTTTTTAAAAATTTATATCTAGATACTTTTATTATTAAGAATGTGATTTACTAAAATCTTTTGGACATACTTTTTTTTTAATAAGCATATTGTGTTAGATTTTTAGGGTTTGGACCTTAAACTTTATGACCAGAACTTCTTCAATGTCTCTTAACCATTAATCAAAGTGCCTACTTGAGACATATCTTTCCTATTGCATACATACCAAAGGTTGGGATTATACATTTTCATGGATGGAAATAAACAAAATCAATCATAACTTCACAACTTCCTATCATTTTACTGCATGGGGTTATATTTTTTAAATTATTTATCAAATATATTCTAATAATACTTTTTGAAATAACATTCTCGAATATTATGATTTAAGACAAATGAAAAATTGGTAAAAACTCGATTTTTAAAAGTGGAGCTTACCAATATTTCAGATATGTTTCTCTCATAAATGAAACTATCAATTTCTTTTGACAAAATGAAGACGATCTCAACTTGAAACAATTATCTTCATCTTAAAAGAAATAATTAGTCAAAATAGAACAATTATGTTCATTTTGCTTGTTGTGATTTGTCATAGGGGTTGTGGTACGTAAATCTGTCAATGTTAGCAGTAGATTCATTCGCCATTTGATAGCTTAGCAAATGCTCACGCAGCTTTATTTTTTTGCTATTTGATTTCGTGCCCGTATATGGACTCGCTGGATAGTGTCTGATGAGTTGGTGTTTGTTTTAGTTGTTTTCATACCTGTTAGGGTTGGATCTAATACCACTTGTAGTTGGACTTAATTGTATTAACTTTTAACTGGGTTAGGTCGTTGTCCCCTTCTACCCTCCTTTTGCTTAAAAAAATAACTAGTCAAAAAAAAAAAAAATTATTATTTTTAAATTTTATTATATTCATTATGTCCACTTCTCTTTTTCAAAAACAAATTATGTGTACTCCTCTTTAAATAGAACAAATTTCAAACTTCATTCTAATGGGCAGGATTCTCTCTCATCTAGGATTGTTCCAATAGACAAGAGAAAGATCCAAAATATTAATGAATTTTATAAATAAATTCTGTTTTTCTCTCTCCATCCATTGATGACTTCTAATTCTAAGTCATTGAATGTTTTATTAATAGCAGTACTAGTTAATAGGAATCAAATTCTTTACCAAGGAATGTTTTTGATGGAATATATTAATGGTTATTATGGGACTTGTTGATCAGGCTAGTGTTGCAACAATTGAGATTATAAACAACAATAAGGAAAAAAACATAGCTGCAATGGACATGAAGGAACAAAGTGTAAATTCACCAAAATCCAGTTTTCATGAAAAGAGAAGTTTGTCTGAAGATGAGTTTGTTGCTTTTACTGCTGATTATCATCCACCAAGGCATCACCCACCAAAGAACAACAAATGATCACTACTCTTTAATATCCCAACTTAGATCAATGCAAGATATATATATATATATTGGTGTTGTTCTTATTTAATTTGCTTATCCTTTATTTTATGTTTTTTCTAGTTGAAGAGTGTCACGTATCTTAAATTTTTATAATAGTATATTCTTTTTGCCAGTGTAATGTAAAATTAACATAGTTATGTTAAATGAAAGTCACTAATTAGATGATGTGTTCAATATATTACATTTACCCTATTTTTGCTATAATATTTTTCGCTAGAAATTAAGGTTGTTCGGCATTTGTTGGAAGATGTCAACCCTTAAATGAATTTCAGTTACCTTGATGTGATTAGTCTTCACAGTTGCGCGCAGAGGATACTTTTGGTTTACAAATAAATCTACTCAATTTCAGATTGACAATTAACTTGTTGCTTTTTATTTGTAATTCAAATGAGTTGAAGTTGAGGTATATATATATTTTTTTAATCCGAGCTAACACACAATTTTGACATATAGAGTTAAGTTTGAACAAAATATGCAAATGTAAACTCGAGTTAAGGTTCAAGTTCGATCAGTTTTATCAAGCCGAGGCAAAAATAAAGAACTTAAACAAGTTTTACTAAACTTGATTCAATTTTGGCCTCACTAGCAATGTATCTTCAATTGCTTTTTTTCTTTCGATTTTTATGCTTCCCTTCCCCTCTTCAAAAAGAATATATAGAGTTATCGATTGGTCTCTACATCATACATGTTTTTTTTTATTGTCATAGATCTGTTGATCTATAATAGTACTTTAGAGTTAAGGGTGTCATATTAGAAAAACGACCGTGATTTTTTTTTCTTCTTAAGTGATTGCTCCTTTCATACGAGAATATTTAGATATGATCCCAAACTGAATAGGGGTAATTTGGTCAAGTCGGAAGGCTTTAGAGCAACATAGGAGGGCCTAAAAAGCAAATTTCGATCCCAAATGCGGCCCCTTTCCACTAATTTGACAAATAGCTAGCCAAATGCCCAAACCACTTCAGGATACCATACTACACATTTCCTAAAACTCACGATAAAAAAGAAGAAGAAATGTTGGACATTTTACTAAACAAATAACGATAACTTCAAAGGAACCACTTTATTCCAAACAAGTACAACGAGTCATCAGGTTCTTCCACCTCCTCTTTAGTTAGCATGTGATAAACTCATTTGAAAAAATATAATTTGCTTTGGTCTAGTTGCCACGACCACATTTCTAGAATATTATCATGCATAACAACAGTAGCCAGCAAAAAGCAACACCCTAACCACAGTTCCTGCTCCCAAGCAAAGATACGCCCCCTCCACACCCATCATCCACCTTCATTTGCTCCCATCATAAACTAAACATATATTTGCTATTGACACCTCTTTGTTAGCACACAAACTAAAAAGCCTACTATAATGCTCAAATATAGTGACACCCTTTAACCAAAGATCATATAAAAAAGACGGTACTTCACCATTATCCATCACCCTCAAAGTTAATCATCAACCACTTCCACGTATTCACCCTATCGATCCCTTTATTATTTGTTAAACGAATCAATCCACCACAAATATGCCCAACCCCATGACGCAGTATGGAAGCGGGAAGGAATAACAAGCGTTAATCCTATAATAAGAACACATGTTGCAAGCGACAAACCTGTCAAAATGGTTTCTGTAATCCACCAGATTTCCGGAATTCACTAGAAAGATTAACTTTGAATCCACCAAACTTGAGCAAAACTCTATATTTTTATCGAATCAAAGGTTGCCTCTTAAGGCTACAATAGTTTACCTTAAATAGTAGGAAAAATAAAAATATAATAAATTTAGCTAAAATATAAAAATAATAAATCTAACTAAAATATAAAAATAATAAATCAATCTAAAATATAGTAAAATTAAATATGCACTATTCCATTTACGCGCCACTTCCTCTTCAATCTGGCGCGGTCAGCCTTCCTACATCAGCCTCTTCAACCTCTAAAGAACTCGACCCCGAGTTCTTATATTGATAAAGAGCCTCAAGGGTAGCAACAAGAAGTAGAATAAGCAACCTATAAGGATCGAGTATTGTAGCTGAAATCCCAACTTTGCCTTTATCCGGCGGCTTAGGCGGCGGAACTTGCTGTAGCAGTGCCATCGCAGTTCGACCATAGTCTGGGGACTTCGTAAGCTCTTGCATAGCTATTTCATCAACGCTCTGCATCTCAGTTTCTTTTGCGCACCCTTTCTGATCTATCGATTTCGACGACGACGAGATATCAGTTTCTTTTGCGCACCCTTTTTTTGTGATGGATTTCTTTCTCCTCTACTGTTTTTTCATGTTCCTCCTTCATCAAAATTGTTGTTGTTACTTTTGTTTTGTCTTTCGCCTCTGTTTAGATGCAAATTAAAGGAGAAGATTGCACCTTCGGGTTGATAACGTTCAAAGCCATAAATGATTTGGTGTTATTGATTTCAAAACCCACGACTTCATCTTGTTGCGAATCTCTTGTAACATCGTGAACTTGCTTGACTTCATCGACCTCTTTCTTCTCATCTTTGGATTCGTCAACTTCAACCGAAGCATCATGTTTAGCTACTACTTCAACTTCTTTCAGTTTGGTTTTATCAGAATGATCGTCGAGTTTCTACGGAAGAGATGGTTGACTACTATCTAGGGTTTTCGTAGCCGTATCAACAATATGTTTGTAGGATCCATTCTTTTTAGTAACACAATCTTTAAAATCAACAACAAATTTTATTGAGTTTAACTCTTTGTTGTCATCGGTTTTTTGCACTTCGTGTTTCTCACTCTCATGTTCAGGTAAATCACTATTACTGTTTGTTGTTTTGGCCGTCAAAACATAGTTTGTCTCATGACAATACTCAACAAATAAATTGATTTCAGTACATTCTTTTACATGTTCCTTTGCTTCAAACTTAGCTGTTGCAAGTTTAGAAACAATGTGTCCTTTACCCTGATGATGTCGTCGAAAGTTGTTGTTGTTCTTTAAACGATTTGATAACATCGCAACCTGTTCAATCAAAGCAGATACGGCTGCGGTAGCCGCGGTAAATCTCTCAAGGTCTTCCCTGGTTGCTAGTTTATCTCCCATGGCTGATCACAATATATGAAAAGAACAGGGAAAACTTGCTCTGTTACCAACTGACGCAGTACGAAAGCGGGAAGGAATAGCAAGCGTTAATCCTATAATAAGAACACATGTTGCAAGCGACAAACCTGTCAAAAGGGTTTCTGAAATCCACCAGATTTCCGGAATCCACCAGAAAGATTAATTTGGAATCCACCAAACTTGAGAAAAACTCTATTTTTATTGAATCAAAGGTTGCCTCTTAAGGCTACAATAGTTTACCTTAAATAGTAGGAAAAATAAAAATATAATAAATCTAGCTAAAATATAATAAATCTAGTTAAAACATAAAAATAATAAATCTAACTAAAATTTAAAAATAACTAGAACTTCGACCCGTGCGGTGCACGGCTCTAATTAGCCGTAATATGAAAAAATAAGATATGAAATTTTTAACACCAAAACGTATATAGAAAAGTCGAGTACAATTAAATAGTAGTTCGACAGTAAATTTCGATAAATGTTCATATACAACAGAAATTATTGTATATTACGAAATACTTCATTATAGAATACATTGGAAGTATTATTCGTATTTTCACCGTCTTTGTCAATAATCAATATTTTTAATCATTCTCTTTAAATGACTCTTGAATTTGCAACATACAACTGACAATGTAAAAACATTGTCGACAAAAGATATATCCCAGCATGCTTAAGAGATTGTCTCTGACTCTTATTAATATAGTCATCGCAAAAGAAAAAATTAAAGGGATGCGCGTTCGATTCTCATACTAGACAAATTTGTATTTTTTTTAATAATAATCTATACTATATATAAAGAGGATAGATGAGTTTGGGGTGACTTTTTCATAATGACAAGATTGCCCTTCACTAATAGATAAAGAGGATACATGAGTTTCCAAAATTGCCCTTAACTTCTACTTAAAATAACACAATAGTAACTGCATAATTTACTTTCTACACTAACTACCTCTCTTTTTAGGCGCGTAAGTTAGACACAGATAGGCGCGGAACGCGCCTGCCTAGCCCGCTAATAATAATAATAATAATAATAATAATAATAATAATAGGAAACTAATAATAATAAATATTTAACATGGTGAGTTAAAGGTTGTGGGTTCGATTCTTGGTGAGGTATTTTTTAACATTTTATTTGAATTAATTTTAGGGTAAAATGAAAGGGAAAATGAGCGGGAAAAAAATTAAGGTTCAAAATAGCAAAACGGAACAAGCTTATAATTTAAGAGATAAATCAATCTAAAATATAATAAAATTAAATATGCACTATTCCATTTACGCGTCACTTCATCTTCAATCCGGCGTGATCAGCCTTCCTACATTTGCCCCATCCAACACCACACCACTCCCCACCCCATACTCATGGGAAATCATCTTAAACAACAAATCATTTTGGTACGTTTATCCTAAGCCTCCACGATCATTTTCTTTTTCTTTTTTTTTGACAATCCACGATCATTTACTTGATAAAGATAAATAAAATTTGTGTACCTTTCACACTCTAAACATAAGTTATTCCAAATTTCCAATAAACTTTTATGAAAGTTTACCTTGAGACTTAAAAGAGAAGCAAAATTTTCTTAATGGTCCTAATATTATTGGCCATAATTTTCCCACCCAAAATCAATGTATCCTGGTGGAGTCTAGGGTGGGAGAGTGAAATAGGTCTCCCACCGTGGATGAGTAGAAAAATACCCTTGGATATATTATTAAATTAATGAATGGTTAAGATATATTACAATTTAATTGTTGCTACAGTGTTTTGTAGGTTAATTTAAATTTAAAGTAATGTCCACTCTTTATTTCCTAATTACAAATTACAAAGTGAGAATATCAAATATTCTCATCATATTTTATATTATTCAAATTTGACCCATTCATTATTCTTGTACAAATCCCTTAAATTTCTCATCTTCCCTTCTGTATTTATCCTCTACCATTATTCTTCAAAGTTTGATTTCATATTTAACGGTTGGTATCAAAGCATAATAGCCTCTTTGTTTTTTTTTTTTTTTTACGAAAAGCATAATAACCTCTAACATGCAATTTTCGGGTTTTGTTGAATCTGAAAAACAATTCGTTTTCATAGGTTTTGATTTTTAAAATTTCGGTTTTTTTCGTAATCTGGATCTTAGATTGTGATTGTGTTAGATGCAGAAAAATGTTGAATCATAAAAAAATGTTGTTAGATCTATGACTTTATGCATAAAAAATTGAGTTTTTGGTGTTACAGTTGTCTGAAATCACGATTTTAAGTTTCCGGGTCGCATGGTTTTTAACCGGGTATTCTGACCCGTCTGGAGGTTGAAGAAGAAGACTTTTATTAAAAAAAAAAAAGAAGAAGGGATTTTGGCTCCCAACCAGATTCGAGCACATGACCTCCAACCAACATGTGTTTGACTCATCCACTTGACTATATGGTAACTATATGAGGGGAGACAACAATTGGGATTTGTTGTTCACGTTGACGGTAATCTTCCAAGTGAAACAGTGAGATGCAATTGAGATTTGTTGTTTATTGAGTTCATTGTAATCTTCCAAGAGAGGATTGTGCAAAAAATAGTGAAAGTTGAGATCACTGATTGATATGGTAAAGCAAAGAAGACAGAGAAACAAGGATTGTTGTTGTTGTTTTTCCGTGAGTTTCACATAAGTTGGTCTTTTTAATCTCATCCATTGAAAAATGTAACTGCCATGTGTCAAACATCGGTTGAGATTTGTTGTTTATTGAGTTCATTGTAATCTTCCAAGAGAGGATTGTGCAAAAAATAGTGAAAGTTGAGATCACTGATTGATATGGTAAAGCAAAGAAGACAGAGAAACAAGGATTGTTGTTGTTGTTTTTCCGTGAGTTTCACACAAGTTGGTCTTTTTAATCTCATCCATTGAAAAATGTAACTGCCACGTGTCAAACATCGGTTGAAGAACTGGAGGAAAAGGAGGATAAAGTAATGGAGTAGATCTCAACTCGGTAACTATTGTCAAAAGTTGCATTGAAAAGTATCCATTACTTGTTTCCGTTCTGTATATTTTATTAAAATTAATTTCTTATGATCCATTTGCATTAAGTTTATCTTTAAGCTTATAAAAATAAAAATAGTTTATGCAAATATGTACCAAAAAAAAATATAGTTTATGCAAATTAATAAATTTTCACCAAAAAAAAGTATTTTTATAAGCTATTTTCTCATAAACTACTTTCAAAAGTTTATTTATTTTTTTAGTTTTTAACCCTCTGGATCCTAGGGAAAGAAGGTCATACTCCTAGTTGTCCAGAGTTGACCGCGATGTATGTAAAGTCTGGTCAAGAACTTTGAAAAGTTTATAATAATGCATGAATTTTTATTATATTTGTATGATTAATCATGATGAAGTGTTAAATTATATTTTCTAATTTACCTTCGGGATTAAGAAAATAACATAATTTGATAGTTTTATCATTACGTTATATGACTCTAATTGAATAATCTAGCCTACAAACCGTCTTTTATTACCGAAACTAGCCTTCCAAATGATTTGATCGCAATGAGATCGATCTAATCGACTCAGTATGAAGTCCATAAAGACCAACATCCCTACTAGTATTTGTGGTTGTTTTGATCAACATGATAATCTTTGAGCATTGTTCGACAAATTATTACACTATTAAAGACGTATTATGTCAAATTTAATCCCGTTAAGATTTTTTAGACCAATTCGTATACTAATTTAGACTTTTTATATTGCATTGAATTAGTTAAGATTTTTCAGATCAATTAATCAACTAATTAAGTCTACTCTTATTTCATATTGAACCTTAGGCTTTTTATTTATCTGTTAATTTAAACTTTTTATATTGGACTAATTAATTTTTTTTTTTTAAGAAGCTAAATTAGTCCATCCAAATTGACACTAGAAGGAATCGAACTTGATATCTTAAGGAGAAACACACTCTCAGATCTCATGCCAATGTCAACAGACCAACCCAAGTGGGTTTGGACTAATTAAACTTATTATACCAGATTTAACCTAGTTAATACTTTTTCGGTTAATTAGTCTACTAATTAAGAAATATGATACCAGATTGAACCACGTTAAAGTTTTTAGGTCAATTTGTCAACTAATTTAGACTTTTTATACCACGTTGAACCTAGTTAAGGCTTTTTAGGTTAATTATTAGACTAATAAAAACTTATTGTACCGGTTTTACCCTAATTTCTTAAGAATGTTTATGTTAGTTTGTCTTTTAATTTAGACTTTTTATACAGCGTTGAACCTAGGCATAATTATTCTATTAATTAAGATTTATGATACCAGATTGAACATCGTTAAGAAAATTTAGGTAGATTGTTAGACCGATTAAGACATGAGAAAAATGTATATGCACAAACAGTGTAAACTAATTTTACACCGTCAATCAATACCAACCGTGTATTCCGCCAAATCACCCCACTACACCCCACTACAATTGTATAACATGGATAAATAGTTGATTCTTATTGGATGTCAGTGTAAAATTAATTTAAACTGACATAACATATCCATTAAACTCTTAAGACATATTATACAAAATTTAACCTAGGTTAAAATTTTTACGTCAATTATTCTACTAATGAAGACTTATGATACCGAATTGAATCTATTAAGATTTTTTAGTCAATTTATCTACTAATTTAGACTTTTTATAATTAATTTTTATTTTATAAAGCAAAAAAGCAAATTCAAAACAAAAAAAATCCACATCTTCAAATCCCAAAAAAAAAAACTCTTGATTTTCGCTCCAACATTCATCCAAATTCAAAAAAAAAAAAATTGAAGCATTTCCATCTCCATTTTCTACTTTCTCTCAAAAACAAACACACGTCATTTTAAAAAAATCGAGATCTAAAACAATTAAAGATTTTTAGAATAAAGATGAAGCCAAACATAAATCTTGTTTTGTTTAGAATTTATCAATCAAAGCTAACCTTGCATGAATTTATTAGTTTTAATTGTAGTAATTTGTTGGTTTTGATATTAGTTTGAGTTTGATTGAAAAACATACAAAACTGCCCTCAAAGAACTCAACCCATAACAAATTTAAAACTAAAATTAGAATGAAAAAAAAATTCACATCCAGATTTGGCGTGTTTGGTCTTTGGAGAGAAGAATTGAAAGTAGTTCATTATCTATATTTTGTAAAAAAAAAAAAAAAATAGTGCGTAGATATTTTCATTTGGAGAGAAGAAGAAAGTGCTTAAATATCAATTTGAAGTTCTTATAGAAAACATATGTAAATATCACTTATGGGCCGAATGTATAAATACTGAAACTTAATTTTATATTAATATTATTTGGATAACTTGCTATAGCAGGTTTTTTTTACTCTCACATGATGGGAGACCCATCTCACTCTCACACCCTAGAAGGGGCCATGTATCATATGAGAATTGGAGATGAGAACTTTTGCATTAGGATTCAATATAATCTGAAAACTTCTAAACAAACACTTTTCCATTGAAGTACCCAACATAAAATGTAATTTTTTTTTGTTGGTAACAAAAATAGAGAAGGTAACAAAGGAGAGATAGTTTCACTACATTACACTTAAAACTCGAGATTAAAGCTTTGAGTTTCTTTAGGTGTTAGGATGTGAGGAAAAGGTTGCGTCCTCTTTCTTAAGTAAGGATCACTTTCCTCAATCCTCAAAGCATTCTTGTTTTTTTGGTTGGTAGACGAAACGGCAAAGTCATTGAAAACTCACACGCACAAAGTGGAATGACTAGGGATCGAACCCCGGTTATAGCGTAAATATGTTGAACTTCCAATCGCTAGTAAAGATGTTGTCGTTGTGCCAACACGTTCCAAAATCCAATTTCTCCATTTTTATAGAAACTACACTTGAATTATAATTGCATCCACATATTTCCACTCAAGTTAATCATATTCACTCAAAGTCGACTTTAAACAAAACAAACTCCGTCTATAATTGGATATTTCAAACCAATTGCCATAACCGGTTTTGTTTTAACAAAACTCTTTTTATAACTAGTTATATGTCCATAACGAGTTTTAATATTTGAAAACTAGTTTTGGGCTTATTAACTAGTTTTCGTTTTCAAAATTCGAAAAAATAGTTTTGATTTTAAAAAAATGCTCCGGATCTTTTTTGAGAAGAAAATTCCAATATTTTTTCTGGAAATAAAATTTTAAATTATTTTTAAAAAAAATTCTCAATTTTTTTTCGGAGAAAAAGGTTTCCATTTTATATAAAAACAATTTCATAGGGTTTTTCGGAAAAAAAGTCCCCAATTTTTTTCGGGGAATTTTTTTTGTTTCTAATATTTAGGTACATATTTTTCTATAAATAATAGAGGTTGCTATTTGCATAGAAAAGTTGAGGGAGTGGAATCATGTAGAGGCAAGGATAAGAGTTTGCCACCGACACAAAGTTAGAGTTTTAGAGAGAAGGGGTTTTCTCTTTGTACAACTATAGGGGTGGACGAACTATATTTGCGGACACCTTGGGTAGACTAGGTTAAATTAAGTCTCTTGGTGACGGGAAGAGATTCGGGATTTGGGGGAGAATTAAGATTAATTCTTGTAACCCAATTGAGAATTTCTTGTAAAGTGACTCTTTGATTAAAGTGGCACGAAGGGTGCTCTCTCCCCAGAATAGGTCATTGTTGGACCGATCCGGGTAAACAACATTGTGTGTTCTTTCTTTTCATTCATCATTTTTATCGTTGTTATTATTATTGCTTATCCTCTTGATATTGGTTGTCGTTCTATTGCTCCACACATCAAATTTATTATTGGTGTGATTTATTGTCGAATTCACAACAATTGGCACCCACCGTGGGGCCGAACCCACGACCACAAGGTTGTGAATTTGTCTATAAATCACACTAAACTTGATGTGTGGAACAATACAACGACAACCAATATTGAAATTCTGGCATACAGTGGTAATATGCTATATATCATGTTGTAGCATCTTCTACCGCATCGGACTAACAAAATATGAAAAATAAACAATAAAGGGCATGAAAGTAAATAACACAGTATGTTGTTAACCTAGTTCGGCGCAACTCACCTACTCTGGGGGATACCAATCCGGGAATGAATTCACTACTATAGTTCTAGTTCAAAGACTCCAAAACGCCTCGTTTCTATCTTATCGCCTAGACACTACCTCATGCAATCCTACCTAGGAACTCCTAGATATGAGACGCCCCGTCTCACTTCCTTCAAACAACACAAACAGCGTTGTTTACAAACAAAACAATCAAATGGTGGAGACACACTTCAAGACACAACAACTCCTTGCTAAAAAGCTTTGGAGAAGTAACACAATCAACACCTCCATACCTAAAGGCTTAGGAGACATTTACAATTTACAACTCAACTAAACTAACCAACTCTGTACGTAGATCTTCAATGACGGCAACAGAGAGGTGTACATGAAACCCTAAAGCACAAGGCTTACAAAGACACAAAACCCTAAAAGACTACATCTTTGATATATTTGTTTAAGCTTCGGTTTTGGTAAATAAAATAGCTTTAGCAACTTTCTTTATATAGGCTTCACAATGCTTCAGCTCCAAGAAATCTTCTAAAGGAAAAATATATATTTTTACTAAATCTTCTTTGCATCAAAATATTCCTCCCATAAATATATTTGTTGAAAATATATTTTAAAATTAAATCTTCTAATCTTCTTGAAGCACAAAGATTTATTTGAAATAAATCTTTTATATTCTCTACAACAATCTTCACAAGATATATTTTAAAATCAAATCTTCTTGAAGCACAAAGATTTATTTGAAATAAATCTTTTATATTCTCTGCAACAATCTTCACAAGATATATTTTAAAATCAAATCTTCTTGATTCCTTAATATTTTATCTTGAGGAACAAGTAATCAAGTAAACCGCCTTCTGAATATTCTGGAAAACACATGCGTCTTGGCACACAAGTTTGCGTGGATTAATTCTTCAACCAAATCTTTCTGGGATCTCACACGAAAATAAATCTTCCGAGAAACGCGAAAAGGGCGTACACTGTGATGTTGTACACAATGTTACCACATTTAGTCCAACATCTTGCTATAACGTTGTTTTAACAAAATGATGCCAACAACCAAAAACCCAACAAATATCAAGATTATAAACAATAATAATAACAATGATAAAAAAGAAGAAAGAACACACGATGTCACTATAATCAAAGAGTCATTTTACAAGAAATTAATTTATCTTAATTCTACCCACCCAAATCTTGAATCTCTTCCCGTGACCAAAAGACTCAATTTCACCTAGTCTATCCAAGATGTACCATAAAGATAGTTCGCACACCCCTAGAATTGTACTAAGAGAAAACATAGTTTCCTCTCTAAAACTCTAGCCTTGTTTTATTTTTTTGGCTTTAATGCAGTTTTGATCCCCCTATTTTGAAAAACTTAAACTTTTGATCCCCCTATTTTAAAAGCCAACTTTTTGATCCCCTATTTTGAAAAACTTGAAGTTTTGATCCCCCAACTCATTTTGTTCAAATTTGTGATGATGTGTCAACCACATTGATGACGTGACCAAAATGAGTTGGGGGATCAAAATTTCAAGTTTTTCAAAATAGGGGGATCAAAACTGCATTAAAGCCTTTTTTTTTTTTAGTATATTTACAATGTTATGTTAGTTTTTTTCTTGCAGGACTTGAACCCTGGACCTCCAACTCCTTAACCCTTAGCTCAACTAATTTAACCAGTTGAGTTACTTATACCATCTAGAACCCTAGCCTTGTGTCGGCGGCAAACCTTAATCCTTGCCTCTACATGATACCTTTCTCAATTTTTCTATGCAAATAACATCCTCTATTTATAGAAAAAATCTTTGAAATAAATCTGCTTTAAAATAAAATGGAATTTCACTTTTTTTTATAAATATATCCAATTTAAAAACAACTATAATCTCTCTTTGGTTTTTTAATCATATCTAGTTTAAAAATAAATAAATATTTGTTTCCTTATTTTCAAGTCAAATCTCCACAATTCTCCACCTTGAATTCAAATCAATGGTGATGCCAATCTACCCATTAACCATCGTGCTGCTCTCTCCAACCTTGAACTCTCATTCAAGACACCAGATCAAATTCAAGTTCCACCTGAATCTTGACCTTAACACCATCTTCCACTTGCTTCCAACAACCGTTGCAAGCTTCCTTGTTTGTACCTTCTTCCCTTCATCCCTCTGAATGTATTCCGTCCTCATGAAGATCTTACCTCCCACTACCATAGGATTTTTTAGGTAGCCCCAAAAGATTCACCACCCCCTCTTTGGCCCTTGGAGTGCACCTCTCCGTACTCCCGAAGAAACGCTTGCATCCAACTGTCCTTGGATTTTATGACAGCCCTATAAGCTACACCACCCTTCTCCAGTCCCCGGATCGTGCTTGTTCGTCATCCTAAATAATTGGTTACCTCCGACTATCCATAGATTTTTAGGATAGTCCTACAAGCCTCACCACCTTCGACCCCCGGAATGCCTTCCATACTCTCGAAGTCTTGCAAGACTCTTAACCAATTGTGGAGATTTGACTTGAAAATCAGGAAACAAAGATTTTATTTGTCTTTAAACTGAATATGATTAAAAAAAACAAAGAAAGATTATATTTGTTTTTAAATTGGATATATTTAAAAACAAAGTGAGATTCGATTTTATTCTAAAGCATATTTGTTTCTATGATTTAGGCATATATTTTTCTATAAATAGTGGTTGCTATTTGCAGAGAGAGAGAGAGAGAGAGGTAAATAATAGGGTTTGCCGCCGACACATGGCTAGAGTTTTAGGGAGAAAAAGAGGTTTTCTCTTGGTACAACTCTAGGGATGGGCAAACAATTTTTGCGATATATCTTGGGTAGACTAGGTCAAATTGAGTCTATTTGTCACGATATTTGGGTAGAATTAGGATTGTAAACCAATTGATAATTTCTTGTAAAGTGACTCTTTATAGTGGAACAGATGAGCTGCTCTCTCCCCAGAGTAGGTCATTGTTGGACCGAACTGGGTAACCAAACATCGTAAATAATTGGTTACCTCCGACTATCCATAGATTTTTAGGATAGCCCTACAAGCCTCACCACCTTCGACCCCCGAAATGTCTTCCATACTCTCGAAGTCTTGCAAGACTCTTAACCAATTGTGGAGATTTGACTTGAAAATCAGGAAACAAAGGAGGAGAGAGAGAGAGAGAGAGAGAGAGAGAGAGAGAGAGAGAGAGAGAGAGAGAGAGAGAGAGAGAGAGAGAGAGAGAGAGAGAGAGAGAGAGAGAGAGAGAGAGAGAGAGAGAGAGAGAGAGAGAGAGAGAGAGAGAGAGAGAGAGAGAGAGAGAGAGAGAGAGAGAGAGAGAGAGAGAGAGAGAGAGAGAGAGAGAGAGAGAGAGAGAGAGAGAGAGAGAGAGAGAGAGAGAGAGGTAAATAATAGGGTTTGCCGCCGACACATGGCTAGAGTTTTAGGGAGAAAAAGAGGTTTTCTCTTACAACTCTAGGGATGGGCAAACTATTTTTGCGATATATCTTGGTTAGACTAGGTCAAATTGAGTCTATTTGTCACGAGATTTGGGTAGAATTAGGATTGTAAACCAATTGATAATTTCTTGTAAAGTGACTCTTTATAGTGGAACAGATGAGCTGCTTTCTCCCCATAGTAGGTCATTGTTGGACCGAACTGGGTAAACAAACATCGTGTGTTCTTTCTTCTCCTTTATCGTTGTTATTATTATTGTTTATCCTCTTGATATTGATTTCCGTTCTATTGCTCCACACATCATGTTTATTATTGGTGTTATTTGTTGAAGAATTCACACATCATGTTTATCATTGTTGGACGACCTTGCTCCACACATCAGGGATGTCTGATGTATCATCTTGATATTATTATGGATGTCTGATGTGTTGGCTAAGGTCGTCCAATAAATCCAAATATAAATATGATTAAACACTTGTATATATTTATCGGTTTTTATAATCAAAATTAGATATGGATAACTTGTTTAAGCGGTTAAAATGAGCAACCATATTCATCCATTGTCTCATTAGCAATAAAAATGTCATCTAGAATTTGACGCCACTATTGATTTTAAAAAATAACATTGTCGAAATTAAACTCATTTAGATTCGAAGAGAAGACAAAAATAATTGAATTATTGAATTTGTATAATATTTATGAAATGACAAATATTATTTGTTATTTTTTAATATTGTAGAGTTTAACCATACATATGTGATAGTATAAGAGTATTTATCATACTGATTTGTTATGTAATATTAATTGTATATTATCCTTCTCAAGATGTTGTGATGTAAGTCCAATAAACCTCCCTCTCATTTTTTTTAGCGTGAATAGATCTAGTCTAGACATTTGATAACATATCTTAAAATGAAAATTTTCTCTTTTGGAAAAACTTTTTTAGGATTTTGCTTAAATATAAAAATGGTCTCTGCAAAAATATAGAGTGTTTTGATTTTAGTTCTTGTAAAAGTATTTTTTTCATTTTAGTCCTTGCAAATATATAACATTTTAGTTTTGGTCCTTATTATTTTGTTTTAGTCCTTACAAAATTGATTAATATTAGAATTGATTCTTGTAATATATAAAATATTTGATTTCAGTCCTATAAAAAGGAACTAAAATAAATATTATAAGGACTAATTTGAACATGAAAATATTTTGCAATGACTAAAACAAAGCATCAAGGACTAAAAGCAAAACGTTATATATTTACAAGGACTAAAACGAAAAAACTATTTTTATAAGGACTAAAATTAAAATTCTTCATATTTGTAGGGACCATTTTCATATATAAGCCTAGAATTTTTAGAAGTTGTCTACATATTTTTCAATAAAATACTTCCTCTATATTTCTTATTATAAGTAAAAATTTACATTTTAGGTTCATTGTATGATTAATGTATCTAATCTATATATCAGTTATTCAATGAAACAAAAATAATTTTTTTGCCAGGAACCGAGAGAGTACTTCTATTTTAACATTTTCCTTTACTTATAAATAGGCATTACAAGAAATAGGGCTGCCAACTAGATAGAAATTGAATGTGGAGTACTTTACGCGTCTTCCTTCCACACCCATATAAAATGATCTTCATCCTCATTCTCCGCATCAAAGAGTATTTTTCCTTGATCTTTATCCACGTGGATAATATCAAATTTCTATTATTTTCAATCAAATTAACTAATTGTAAAAAAAGTTTAATCATATAATAAATAAAAAATTAAGACATTAGTGTGAGATGTGACGATAATAAATATCGCATAAAAACAAATTTATACACATATTGTGTAAAAGTTATAATAAATTATATAACATATAAAGTATTTGAATCTACACATATAAAAGTTTTTTAATAAAAACATTTAGGGACAAAATTTCTCCTGAACGGAGATAAAATCTCGTCCCCATTCTCAAACCCCATCGAAGGACTTTCTTTCCCATTCCCACAAAAAAATTTCTCCTCTTTCGAATAAGGGTGATCGTATCCGAACCAATCCAAAAGTAAAACCGCAAACCGAACCAATTCAAATCGAAAACCGCAAAAAATTCAATTAGTGTAAACCGCACGGATCATGTTTCTTATAAACCGCGCGGTTTGGTTAGGTTTGTGGTTTTCATTTTAGAAAACCGAACCAAACCGCATTACTTAACTTAACTCAATCAACTAGTAACAATAAACCTATTACCTAGTCCAACATAGCAAGCCCAACCAAAATTGAGTCCATAAAGTAGTATGTTGTCAAAACATATCATTTCACGCGATCATAACTATATTGTTGGTATTAAAAATAAGTTTTTTTGTATATGCATATTATATCATGTAAGCAATAAAATAAATTAAAATTTCCTATGTTTATTTTGTAACAATTTAGGAATATTGTCATATTTTTTATATCGCGATAAACCGAACCAACCCTAACCGCATTGGTTTGTTTTGGTTTGGATGACTTTTTAAAAACCAACCAAACCGAACCACATGCATGTTTATCTCGTGGTTAAAATGACTTTTATACTTAAAACTGAACCAAACCGCACCGCGAGCACGCTTGCTTTTAAACTCTCATACATGACAATTCTCATATTGATCCTCATTTACGGATTAAATGTTCAGTAACATGCAGGCACTAGAGGTAAAGAACGATTCTTACCCTTACCCTTGGACGAGTAACATATGTAAAAACCAAGATCAAATCAAAGAACCCATGCTAGAATTGTTTAGAGAAGAAAGAAGGATAGAATATCTTTGTCCTTGCAGATCATAGGTATGTCTCAAAATTAAAGGCATTGAGTAGGAGTCAAGGATATTAGTATTAGATATATGGACCCATTCCAACTTGCACTGAGACAAACACGGCAACTATAAAACAATGATTATTAGTGTAATAATAAAGCTTTTCATCCATTACCGTACCTTTACCTTTTAATTACTATGGTATTTTTAAAATCCAACAGAATGAGTGTGCAACCTTTTGAGATTATTATTTAGTGATGACAAATTATTTCAAATGTCTATTGGAGAATCTTAAATGTTGCATTTTAATACATGTATACAACATAATATTTGGAAAAACAAGTTATTTGTGGCTTATAGTATGAATGTTTATCATGATAATTAAGTGTTTATATATAACTTATAAGCTTACATAGCTGTATAACAAATTATAAGTGGCATTTAGGATACACAAATCATAAAATTTGTGTACCACACAAAATATAACAATAGTCATTGATTTATACTTTAAAATTTTAGGGCCAGTTTGGTGCGCAGGATATGATAGTGACAGGATAGGATATAAGACAGGATAATGATAGGATATGATATCAGCAGAATAACTGTTATCCTCAGTTATCATATCCCGTGTTTGGTGCGCACATGATAACAAAGATGATAACTATTATATTTTGTTCTTAATACATATTTGCTCATAATAATATGATAAGATATATAACAATTTAAATGATAAAGTTACTCTTGTAAAACAATTGTTATTTTTTTAAAATTATTTTGTAATACTTTGAATTTTATAAATAAAAAATATAAATAAGTAATCAAATAACTTTACAATTTCAAATAAAAATCATGAGTAAATAATCAAGTTTAATTTTTTATATGAACCATGATCAAATAAATAACTCAATAATATATACATGTTACATAAGCCAAATAAATATATGATATATCTCGTACGTAAATAATAAAACTACTATTGCAAAAGAATTATATTTAATTTTTTATAAAATTTAAATTTGTCCCTATTTTTCAATTTTTAAATAATTATTTTACTTTGAAATATCGTAATTTTAGTAAAATTATGATTTTTTTTAGAATATTTTAATTACAAAATTACCCCTGTGAGAAAATCACAATATATTTTAAAATTAATTATTTTATTATTTATATTTTATTTATTTTATTTTATTTATTTTAAAATATATTTTATAGAATAAATCAGTATTTTCTTTTATTCTTCTTATCCTATCCTGCCGGTAACCCAGCTCAAATTCAGGATAAGAATTATAACTACAGAGACAGGATAGGATAAGCTTCAAGATTAACTTATCTTATCCTGCTGTGTTACCAAACACTGGATTGCGACAGGATATGATACAGTTATCCTATCCTGTCACTTATCCTATCCTGTCACTTAATGGCAAAGATAGATTATACAAGGATAACTTGTAGTAAAAAAAAGGGGGATTTGTGTTTTCAAAATGAGAAATATTATTTAAACATAAAAAAAATGGGACATTTTTACAACATCAAGGGGGAGTCACGTGTATATAACCGGGAAGTTGTAGGCATAAAATCTTTCAAACTTGAAAGAATATTTACTTTTAACTTTGTTTTAACTTTATCATCCGCAAACAATCAAAATGTGTCACATATACAATTTCTCGTAAACAAATAGTTGATGAGTTGGAGATCAAATTTGGTTAATGTCAGTTAACCAAATGTGTTGAAGAACTCCCCGATTATATACACGTGACTCCCCTTGATGTTGTTGAGATGTCACATTTAAATGTTTAAATAACAGTTCTCTTTCAAAATATAAAGTATTGGACTCAATTTCTTACCGAAAAAGTACCTTTTTTTCTTGAAACATTTTTTTTATCAGTTTTTCCTGAAACATTTGATATAAATATAGGCTTTGAGTTATTGTACTTTTTTTTGTTGAATATAATAAAATAATAGTCAACTCTACGGTGAAAGACCTCGTTAAGTCAAAAACCTTTCAAAAGTCAATAGAAAATTTATTGTTTGATTTGAATGATAAATTAAAGATAATACAATAAAAATGTCCATGCAAAGAGACATATTAGCTCCGCATTTTGAAATCAATATTAGTGTTAAAGAGGTCAGAAATCTTTCAAAAGTCAATAGAAAATTATTAAAAACAACCAACAAATTTCTTCTAACATATGATCATAAATAATATGTATGCTCCACCGTACAAAGACGAAATATTAATTCATTATTTTAGCAGAGAAAAATATGGCACAATTGTCATAAGACATAGCATTTCTGAAGTCTTCATAAACTAAATAAAAGCAAAATAATTGTTTGATTAAAAAAGTAAAGGTAGTCTCACCTCAATCATGGTCTACTTATTATTATTAGAGTACTATAAGAATATGTACTCAAGAGTCTTGTGGGCTTAACTTGGTTGATAGAGACATTACATTTGGGGTTCGAATTTTAAATATTTCACTTATTCACGTTAAATGTGAAATTTTAGTCATTAGTTTATTAGACAAAAATAAAAATATGTACTCAAGAAAACAGTTGAAAATTGACTTGTTAAGTAGAATTTTGGTGTTGTTTTACAATTAAGAATAATTATGATCTTAATATATATATAACTCGCTGATTCTGGCTGCGAGATAAGTAAAATATGCCCAAGAATGTTCCAATCAGAAATCGAACTTAGATTCTTTCAAACGATTTATTCTAGAAAAAACTCATTAATCACTTAAATTTAATGTCGGAATTTTTATATTTGGGAAGATGGAGTATGTTTCGGTGGGTCAAAGGAAATAAAACTTTATATGCAGAAATTCGGGTTCGGATATCGGACACTCCAATTATTCACATTAAGGATGAATTATAGTCATTAAACTATTTGTAAAGGTGAGACTTACTCTCCCTTTATAATTTGAGCGTATTTGTCCTTCAACCAATGAAAACAAGTCACATAAGCCGATTTGCATGTGATATCAACCACTAATTTGTAATAAGTTTTTAAATTTGCATATGGCTTATTCTCGTCGTCGGTTATATTTCGAAAGATGAAGTATGTTTCAGTGGGTCAAAGAAAATAAAATTTTGTTCCCCACCCATGCCATATGGATTCATAATCAAATATTGCTTGAAAATCAAGAACCATTTTATTTTCATGTACATGAAAAACACATTTCAACAACCAACATAGACATTTCTCAACTATATCCATCTCAATTTAAAACCCCCTAAGTTTTAATGAATTCCAACCAAATTCAACATCTACCACATTTATAACACTACAAATTTTTATCTCTCTTTTTCTCCAAATATGTCTAAAACAAGTTTCAATTTCAAAGAAAATGTAAGAAGACAAGCTTTGGAAAGGAGCACAAGTTACAAAGATACACAAAAAATATTGAACCGAAGTTTTTTCCATAATAAAAACTTTAAGAAAGTGTACCCTATTGGGCTTCAAAAAAGCACTTCTTCACTATCTTCTTTATCTTCAGTTTCATTATCTTTGTCACAAAACTCAAATGACTCTTCTCAAGCTGATTCTTTGACTCCATTGGATGAAAAAATTTCATTGGCACTTCGTTTTATTTCAGCTTCACCACATGAAAGAAGAGAATATGTACCTAAAGCTATACATCAACCAAGTCCATTAGTGACCATTGAGCCAGGGGAATTGAAAAGATGCAATTGGATCACAAAAAATAGTGGTATGATAGTTTTATTTTTTCTAATGTCATTTTCATTATATAATCTTATTTTATCATCTTTAGGTTTTGATTTTTTTTTCCCTTATAATTTGGGATTATGACTAATAGTATACCAATGTTTTTAAAAAATGGTATGCGACTACCACAATTGTAGTTGCTAGTTATGGTTTTTGATATCTCTGCAGTTGTATTACAACCGCAATTTTTATAATATTAAGGAATGCAACACGGCCGAAATTCTGAAGTGTTACTAATGCTAAGTAGGAAAAGTCATTGTCAAACTTTGTAATACAATGTAAAGAAATTTAAAGAGAGAATAGAACCATTAGTAAAATGTTTACAATTTTGATTGGATATTAATTAGTTTCTATATATTTATATTAAGAAAGGAAAATAATAAAAATTATTGATATTTTCTTTTACCATGAAAACATATCTTTCTACCAAGAAAAGCTTCTAATTCCGTAATAAAGATTCAATAACTTGAAAGGAACAGGTTTATTTTACTTCAACATAGTGTTTGGTACGTGATAAAATTAATTATGATCATAATTTAAATATTTAAAAATATATCGGATGTCATATATCCTGATACTTTTCATTATAAATTATTTTTCCTCCACATTTCTTACGTACTTAACTACAATTATATCAGTTGACTGAAAACCTTCTCATAGTTGTGAAAACCCTTTATATCAGTTGACTTTAATCTATACTATATATAAAAAGGATACACAAAATTTTTGGTGTAGACTTTTCATAATACCAAAAATACCCTTGATTTTTTTTAAAAAAAAAAACAAAAGTTTTTTATTAAAAAACTCACCATAACTTAAGACACATTTTTTTTTTGTGCAACAGATTTTTTTTTATTAATAAACTCACCATAGGGACATGTATTTATTTATTTTTGACATAAGTTAGACACAGGCAGGCGCGGAACGCGCCTGTCTGGCCCGCTAGTCTATACTATATCTATACTATATACAAAAAGGATACACAAAATTTTTGGTGTTGACTTTTCATAATACCAAAAACACCCTTGATTTTTTTTAAAAAAAAACAAAAGTTTTTTATTAAAAAACTCACCATAACTTAAGACACATTTTTTTTTTGTGCAACAAATTTTTTTTATTAACAAACTCACCATAGGGGCAGATATTTATTTATTTTTTGACATAAGTTAGACACAGGCAAACGCAGGACGCGCCTGTCTGACCCGCTAGTGTTTAAATAAAAAAAAAGAGTTGTGGCAATAAACTTCACTTAAAAACAAATTACGGAAGAATCGGAGTTTAATTCTCAAGTGGAACAACCGTCAAAAAAAAATTCAAGTGGAACAACTTTTATCAAGTTTTATTTATTTCTTGATTAAATTTTGAATTATCCTTTTTCTTAAATAGTAGAGTTAACACATTAAAAAAAAATAATCGACATATATAACTAATTTTGATTGTATGATGCAGATAAGCTGTACATAGAATTTCATGATGAATGCTGGGGAGTTCCAGCTTATGACGACAAGTAAGTACTAAAGTCAATCTTAATCTCCTTATCTTTTATAAAATCATTGTCAAATTTTGTTTATCTATAATTAATCCTTACATTTAACCCCATAGCATTTAGATGAGATGATGCGAGTCTCTTCTAACTTAACCAATATCCTGGATTTGATCATTGGCTTGGGCATGCAACAACATTAAAACTCTCAAGCAAAAATTTGCCTGGGTCCCATAAAGCACGAGAAATTAATCTGTACAGTTGCGCACAAAAGATACCTAATTTACGTCCAAAAATAATCCCAGCATTTAATCATTTATTTATTATTCTTTTTAATTTGTGTGAAATAATCTTTAAATCAATGTTATTTTGAAACACATGGAGTACATCTGATTGAAGGTTACAATATATTTGGGTTGAAAAATAATTTAAAAGAAAAAATTGAAAGGTTGAAAGGTTTGGTAGAAAGGCATCTTTAGATTTCTTAGGGGGATAGTTTGGGATTTTTTTAATCTAATAATTTGAATGTTAGGCTTTGAGGGAAAAAGAGTTTGAAATAGTTTAATCAATTTAGTATATGGATTACAAAGATTTCACGATTTAGTGGTTAGGGATTTGATCCCCGACTCTTCTGTTTAGAAAATTTTCCATTGAGTGGAAAAAATTCATCCTATGTGTCCTACAGATTTTCAAACAGAGATTAATCACTGTTAAACGGCAGTGAAAATTTAATATCAGTAACGTGGTATAAAAAGAGAGGGGGTGGAAGACTAAATTCAAGAAAAATATTATCATTACTTAGGCGCCTCAATGGATGAATTTGTAATTACTATACTACTTGACAGCAACAAAAAACAAGTAACCATTTCTTCTAATAATTCAAACCTATTCTCAAAACAGTCGCTTTGGCCGAGTGGTTAAGGCGTCTGCCTGCTAAGTACATGGGGTTTCCCCGCGAGAGTTTGAATCTCTTAGGCGACATTTTTACATTTTAGTGATACATATGCATTGATGCCAACTATTTTAATTGATTAAAACAGCAAATTATTTGAGCTGCTTGCAATGTCTGGATTGCTCATGGACTACAATTGGACAGAAATTATAAAAAGAAAGGATCCACTTAGGTAACATTTTGTGTAACAATTTATAATTTTTTACATGTTCTTTTCTTTGTATATTAAATTAATTAATACATATATAGTATATAATTGTTTTCTGTAGAGAAGTTTTTGCTGGATTTGATCCTTACACTGTTGCCAAAATGGAGGAAAAGGAAATCATAGAGATAACATCAAACAAAGCACTTTCTTTAGCAGATAGCAGAGTTATGTGCATTGTTGACAATGCCAAATGCATAATGAAGGCAAGTAACTAATCCATATTTATTCCTATTTTTGTTCATATTTTCATGAGTTTAGTAGACAATTTTTGGTGAAACCATAAAGTTACTTCGGTATGCATGAATTATTTTAAATATCGTGAAATACATAAACTCGAACCCAAATAAAAGTATATTTGTAATGTCAAAATTGGGGCAGGTAACACGAGTGTGTCTCCCATGTCATGCCTAATTACTTCTCAGTGACGTGGATATATCGTTAACTTAAACCCTCAAAATGGTTTTTCCGTTTGTGGGACTAAGACTGCATAGTGCATACATCTACTCTTTTTAGAATTATTGAATGTTTGTTTCCACATTTACCAACCATATAGACGTGCGTTATTTTGAAGATACAAATGTCGGCAAAAGAGAGTCCAAACGCTGCTGCGGCAACACACCGCACAACCAAACATAACTTTCGTCTAATCTTTTTTCTTTTTTAACTTTTCATTAACTTCACCATAGTTGTTAATTAGTAGTTACTTCTGATGTTTGTGAACAGGTTGTTAGGGAATGTGGATCATTTAGTAGCTACATATGGAGTTTTGTAAATCACAAACCAATAATTAACAAATACAAATACCCAAGAAGTGTACCAATAAGGAGTCCAAAAGCTGAAGCTCTGAGCAAAGACATGGTAAAACGTGGGTTTAGGTTTGTAGGTCCAGTGATTGTGCACTCTTTTATGCAAGCTGCAGGATTGACCCTTGATCATCTTGTTGATTGTTATAGACATAGTGAATGTGTAAGCCTAGCAGAAAGACCTTGGAGGCATATCTAACAAAGATTCAATATCACAATTTTTCAATTTGATTTTTTTTTTTATTACAAAGAGAGCTTAACGCCCAAGAAATGAAAGACTACAACAAAACTACACAATCTATAGACATTTCCAACGCGTCAATATCCAACAAATGACTTATGTGACGGGACAAGCCTCAAAATAACATATCAAAACTTAAAGATATACCAAACACATCAACATTCAATTTGGTTTTGAATGTGAAATTACTCAATTTTCCAAACATATGTCAATCAAGTAATAATGAGATTAATGTTGTACTTTGTATATTTGGTTTTTTTTTTCCCTTTTCTTTAGAAGTGTACTTTTTTCCTCCGATTTCCATCTCTTGTATACTTGTCATTTGTCAATCCTTATCTTGCCTGCCACCATCAATAAATGACAAAAAAAGAAAGGAAGAAAGAAAGTGTAATGCTATCTGTAACTACTTGTTTTATTTTATTTTTTTAATCAAGTTTGTAATTACTTGTTTAGTATGAAAGTAAATACATATTATGTTCAAAGGTTTTTTCTTTAAAGGAAAGAAGGAGAGTTAAAAGTTATTTACCATTCACTTACACTATCATATTCAGAAATATAAGCTCTTTATATTCATCATTAGAATAATAAAACCTAATTCTTATTACCTAGTTTTATGTACACTCACTAAAGTGATCTACTATATATATGTCCAAATCGGATAAATCTCAATATGAAAAAACTTGACAATTCAATCTCAAAAAGGGTGTAGGTTCCTACGTAATCCATTCATATTGGTAAAGAGACTGAATAATTGGTGTTTGTATGGCAAAAACGATTTTCGTTTGTTGCTATCTTTTCTCGCTTTATTTGTTACATAAAACTTCTCGTAAGCCGATAATGCATTTTTGTGTTTTTCACCATTTCTCTTTTTAACGACGATGTTATCCATCTTTGTCTTGCTGGACTTTTTTGGAACCGAAGGATTCATTAAAATTAAAGAATCCTTATTGTCATTGTTACTTCGAAGATGCATGTGTTGTCGAAATCTCCACAAATTTGACAATCCTATTGAGTTTCTTTTTTCGTAACACTCATTTGAAACCTGCATCTCAACAATTGTCATATTTTGCAAAGGCTCATTTTGAGGTTCTTTTGAAATACCACTTGATCTTGAGAGTCGATTTGTGGAATTCTTAAGAAAGATCTTCTTTAGTGGTGGTTGAAGATGTGAGCCGTCATTATTTGGGGTAGGAAAAAAGAGAAGAGATTGATCAAAAGTATGGAGTATTGGTCGTATTTTTCCATTTTTAAATATCTCATCGGCAAATATATGCATTCCTTGGACTTCTGTGCATCCAAAACTAAACTTTTCTTCTTCAATATTTTCTTCATCATTGTCGAGAATTTGTTGCTTAGTCCTACAATCTAGATCGAGTTTTTCTTGAACGGGAGCAGAGTCGTCAAAACTGAAAAAATCATCTCTGTTAATTTGATGTTTTGTGCTACAATGTGGATCAAGTTTACCTTGAAATTGAGCAAACTCATCAACATCGAAAAGAACTTTGTTATTACTTTGTTGATTGGTGCTACAATTTTGATCGATTCTATCTTGAAGGGGAGAAAAATCATGAAAAGGGTGAGGCGTGCAGAGAATTGATAACGATTGAATCCTTAGCATCTCAATATTTGAAGTGTTTTTTTGCATTTTGTTTCAATTGCGAGTTTAATATGTGTGGTAAAGTGAATTGAATGTTGGAAGGGATTGTGAAATGAGATATATTTATATATAAACAACAATCAAATGTAGGATTATGTTGGTTAAATTGCACTCAGTTAGTTTGAAGGTTTTATGAAGTAGTTACACATGGAAGGTGTGAATGAGTGTTAAGAAGTTGTGAATTGCTTTTATGTTATACCTTATATTTGTTTCATATCAATTTTAAGCCATATATTGTTGTTTTTTATTTGTAATTAAGGAAATATTATTGGTATTTACAACCATTTCCGCTCTTTTAGTGAGTCGTTCGGACGTTATTTTGTTTTGTTGGTGTTTTCAACTGCTCAGGCGTAAGTGTAACCTCCTCAATTATGCATGTTAATTGCTACTTAATAAGTATGTTGATTATTTAGCATACACGGGTTGGTTACTAAATTAACAAAAAAAAAATTGAGTGACAACATTGATTTTAGTTGTAAAGATCTTGCGTAAAAATAAAAGTTGCAAAGATCTTAAAAATTTAAATTATAACTTGTCATTATATTTCAAAAATATCTAAATGTTGAAATAGTTAACTCTTTGTAAGATTATAAAAAGGATGTATTGTTCCAACTTGTGTGTTTAGCTTTTGTGGTATTCTAAATAAATTTATACATTCTTCAAATTATAATATGTCATATGTTGGACCTATATTGTTTATAATTGTATAGAGTTATTTAATTTAATAGATATAATTGATGATAACATGCTTCTTTTTTTTTTACGGAATTGATGATAACATGTTATTTTGTTTATAATAACTATATTTTTTTATTAAAAGTTGTGAAATATAATCTAAATAATGATGATATAAATTGCATGTCATTCTTATTGTAACTACTCGATGCTTTTTTTTTCTGAAACATAACATTCCTAGAAATAGCACCGTAGTTAGACGAAATTCTATATTTTATTGTGAAAAAATTACTCACCGTTTTTTTTGTTGAAAAAAATATTTGTATTGTTTGTATCAAATATATATATATATATATATATATATATATATATATATATATATATATATATATATATATATATATACACCCTTAACTTTGTGGTGAGGAGTTGTAACGTCTTAGACATTCTAGCCTTAGATGTTCCTTCATGAGCAGTTTGTAGAATTTTCCGTACTTGCTTAGCTTCAGTGCATGTGTTTATCAATTTGAACATGTATTAGTAAACACCATTAAATATAACATTCAAAGCATTGGAATTTCCACTTCAGGCTTCAAACTTGTAGTACCATCATCTACTGTAACTACTGGATGTGTCCAACCTTTAATGATTGTCTTTCATGCTTTGTTGATGGATTTGATAAAGGTAACCATCCTTGCTTTCCAATAATCATAATTTGACCCATCTAGGACTGGTGGTCTGTTGATTGATCCTCCATCTTTATTGTTGTCCATCTTGAACAAATTGATACTCTCTAAAGCTCACCCAGTAGGTTAGGATGTCTGCTTTGATGCCAATTGAAATTATGTTCTTGAGTGGACAAATGTCTTACATGATGTCTGCGACAACTGTATATTTTGTCAGATGTCTCAGACAACTGGTAAGACAATTGGTTGGCAGGATCAATGTAATAATACTGAAGTAATATACAAAAGCAATAAACGACACAAGATATTGTTTACTCAGTTCGGTGAAAATTACACCTACTCTAGGGGATACCAATCTAGGAAAGGAAACTCATTACTCTGAATTAATACTTAGCCTTACAACGCACACCAAAACCTATTGATGTGTATGTCTTTTCTTAATCCTAGTGTTTTTCTACCCAAGAGCTAACTCCTCCTAGATATGAGAACCTACTCACCTTTCTCTAATCACTAATTGATCGTAATCTTCTTCTTTGTTGTTTAACAATTATGAAGTTGAATTCTCATTCAACAACAACAACAACCTAGCAACTAAACCTTAGCACCTAAGCTTTAGAGGCTAGTACAATCTTTGCACAGTGGGTACAAGGTCTTTCACAATCTTCAGTTATTGTGGGTGATTTGAAATTCTAGCTTAAGTCTCTATTTATAGAGTTGCAGCTCCTCTTGATTGTAGAGTATTTGAGATGCACCACGATAGAAATTAGTTTTAAAACAAACTTTGTTTTAAAACTAACTCGCATAAGATAAAAGATTTAATTTAAATCTTTTTATCTCAGTTAGTTATGATTCTCAATCTTATCTAACACATGGGATTGATAACAAACTTTGTTATTCATCCTTCAGTAGCTGGCAATCTTAATCGCGCCATGTAACAACTTTTGAGAGATGTGCGCGCCTTAAGATAAGCTTGATCAGCCTTCAGTATTGGGCAAGATGTCTTACCACATGTTTGGGACATCTTGTTTTCACATGTTATTCTGAACATGTTCTTCACCCAAGGTCAAGATGTCTGACACATTTTGTTCAATATGTTGTACCGGCACATCTTACCTTGCACATGTTATTTTAGCCTTATAGTGCAGCTAACCTCAAGGGAACTACACTTGTGTTATGATAATATGTGTTATAATGTTATGTTTTTTGGTATTTTTCTATCACTCATATCCGTGAACACCCCTAAACATAGGCGGCCTTTCTCATTGTAACTGTTGTCTATTTAATTCAATTCATCATTGTATTGAGAATTATATAATTAATTAAAGAGTGAAGACCCATTTTGGTCCCTCACAAAAACTACAAAACCCAAATTAGTCCCCAACAAAAAAAAGGACCCTATTTAATCCCTCACAAAATTAATCCGAGTCATATTAGTCCCTAGATCATTGAACAATTTTTAAACCAATGACGTGTACCATTAACTTATCTATGTAGCATTAACGGTGTTAGTTAACTGCCACCATAGAATTTTAATAATTCTTATGGGACAAGTTAGTCCCTTGTTTGAAAATAAAATAATAATAATATATAACCAAAAAAAAATGATTTGAAGTGTTTTTCTTTCATAAAATAGAAAGAGATAATACTAGGGTTTTCTCTTAGCGTCACGCCTTTCCTATTCTTATTCCTTGGTTTTTCTCCTCCCACACGGCCACGACCTACTAATATGCACGTGTGCCACTTTTTTAATCCTCCTATTAATATAAAATCATACATAAGGCACTGCTGAGCAAAATAGCAATAGCTAGGGTTTAGGGACATAACTGTTGTCATCATGCCAAAGTAGGTATAGTAAAGGAAGGTGAAGAACATGAAAAGGACCAATGTACCAAAAAAATTTAGTGACGTTCCACTCGTATGTCATAACCAAACAACGATGGTATATTGAATATTGTATAATTTTTGTTTTTTGTTTTTTAATTTATGGGAACCAAATTGTCCCAAAATAAAATAATGTAGGGACCTAAATGTCCCTTATGTTTGTAAATAATACATGTGACATAAATAATACACATGACAGTCCAATAACGGTTCAAAAGTAGGAGGGAAAAAAACCAATTTAAGAAAAATAATAATGAAGGACTAACATGGTCCGGTTTAATTTTGTAAAGAATTAAATAGGGTCTATTTTTTTGTCAAGGACTAATTTAAATTCTGTAGTTTTAGTGAGGGACCAAAATGGATCTTCACTCTTAATTAAATGAATTGAATTTGCTATTATCAAAAAAAAAATTCTTTCTTTTTCTAAAAACAGTTTTTAAAACCTAATTTATAAAATACTTTTTAAAAACTAAAAAGCAAAACTCTATCAAACAGACACTTAGCCTTAGAAATTTTTTTATCGTAGCAAAGATAAACTAGCTCTAATACTAATAACAACCAAATTACATTCGAATTCCCCTATACTAGTAATTATAGAGTACTCTAATGTGTGGCAATCACTCTCAAAAACAACAGATTTCCACCCATGATGCATGCCTAGCTACTTGAAAGGTGTGTAACCAGTTTAATAAGATATTTCTAAGTCAATTTATTTTCAACCAATCTCTAGTGGATAATGATCTACATACATAGTGTAATTTTGGCTATATTTCAACTATTTGATTGAATGAAATATTTATATTTGACAACAAAAATAACCAAACTTAAAAGTGTAGACTTAATTGAAAAAAATATCACAACATCTTTTAATAAACCATTTTTTTTACAGATCTTTTAATAAATATAAAAATGTTATGAAGTCCATTTTCTACCCAAGATTCAATGCATAATATATTTAGACAAACAATGATAAATCCCTTGAAAGCTCAGCACCTAATTTCCATTCATGTAAGGTGTAATCAAATCATGCCCACTAATTGTTACCAAAAGTGAATAGGACAAAAGCAGGGGCGGATCCAAGGCCCAGCGAGCCTGGGCACGTGCCCAGGCTCGGCCAATTATAATTTTCTTTTTAGGATTCTTACATGAACAGTGTAACAAACGTGTGTTTTAATACATATATTATTTAAGCTATTAAATGACAATAGGCACACAGTGGCATTGTGGTTTTGCTTGTTGTTAATAATGGAGATGACCCTGGGTTCAACTTGCAGCAACAAAATATTTATGTTTTAAGCTTTTTTTTCTTACTTACCCTTTGACTTTATTTTTTAGCCTTTTGTTCCCTTGTATCTAGTATTAGAAATAGTTTATCTTCATTGTCTAACTTTGAGGTTAAGTTTGTACGGAGACAAGCAAATATGGTTGCTCATTCTCTTGCGAGAGCGGCCATTTCTTGGGCTAGTCACCAATCTTTTGATTTTGTACCTCCTTGTATTGAATCTTTGATTAATAATGAAATGAGTTAAGGTTGTTTGTTTCAAAAAACTTACCCTTTATTTTTTAACCTTTTGTTTTTTTACTTACCATTTTGTTTTTTACTTCATTTTCTTTTATTTGTTTATATATATATATATTTATATATATATATATATATATTTGTTTTCTTTATCAAAAATACTAAAAATATCAACTTTATTTTCTATGTTGTAATTCTACTTTTTTCATACATAGGATTGTGAGAGTTTATGACCTCTACTTATGTAGTTATTACGAATCAAATATTTAGATAAAATCCTTAAAATTAATTACTTTTATTATAATTTCAGTATATATATATATTAGTTAAAAACGGTCCGATCCGGTTAAACCCGATCCGAAAAATCTTAAACCAATAAATATTTGTGTATTTGCAGTTAAAATTGTGCCCAGACTTAGTATTATTTCTGGCTCCGCCACTGGACAAAAGTATGTATTGTCTTGTGCACTACAATTTTATTGTAGAATCAAAACAGAAAACACAATTTCAACTTATTGCTGAACTAGGCAGCTTCTTATGTTACTTTCATGGAACCATATGTCTTCTATTCTCATAATGGTTTATCATAAGTATTCTCAACCTAACAAAACTATAGCTAAAATAGTTTATGTCACTTTGTTTTGATATGTCAATTACGGAGACAACAAGACAAGTTTGATTCCCACTCATCTTTTGTCTTTTATTCTCCCTCCCCTCTTAGGTGTATATATCATTATATCTTGCAAAACAAACAATTAAAATCTTCACATTAAATTAAATCAATCTCATTGTCTCACTGGCCAGTATCAAGACAAGTTGTAATATAGTATTACGACAAATAAATATCAATGGATTAGGCTTCCATGTCATCAAAATTCACCTTTCAATTTCACTCGAGCCAATCCCCAAAAACAACAATTTAACAAATAATTTAACTACAATACAAAATGAACTTTGTACTTTTTATGTACTAATTTGTCTATTTTCCTTCATGACGACCCTAAGAAACAAATTATATTTTGCTTGATAAACAATTTTTTTTGTAGAAAAATAAATAAATATCTCTTCACAATATGTAACAAGGACAACCCTATTTCAAAATTCAAATTGCAATTTTTATCAATATACCTAACTCAATTCTTATAAAATCGATTTGTAAAGTGATTGTACATATTTGTATCATATTTCGTACAATGTGAGAATATTAACACATTTTCTCACGCTAAAGTATAAACTTTTTGGATGTCGCCTAAGTGGTCCGACAACAGGTTAGACCCTAAATAGACTTTGGTGTCATCTTAGATTTTGTGTTACTGTTATGTACAAAATCAACTGGGAAAAAAAAATTCTCCTCATTGTATACAAATTTTTGAATGTTATCTCATACAATATGAGAGTCTTAGATGTATACTATAACATACAATAAGATTAATGTCCATTTCAGAAGACAGGAAAAGTCACATAACGATAATATCAAAAAGAGAATGTAATTTTACTTTATTTTGACTGCACCGTAAAGGAAAAACTTGTAATTGTTTAGACGGCAGAAAAATAATACAGAATGTTGATGACAGCCAATTATGAAAAAAGAAAACTACTTGATTGGTGCCAGATGTATATATTATGTGAATAACAAATTATGTCATATATGACGATATAGCTAAGGCCGGTTTAGGCAGCTAGCAAAACATGAAAGCAGCATTATCTATCTCACAAGAAAGCAAACAAAAAATATCACTGTTTTGATGATTTAGATGGGCTCCAAACTGATAAACCAAAGCTGGATGTTGATTCCTCAAACCCCACCATGCTTGTGCTTTTTTCATATTTTATCAATAAAAGTGACTAAATGTATCAATCTATTGAAATTTATAAGTTATCTATAAATCATATGATTAATTACTTGATTCAAAGTCTGAACAGTTTGTAGATGCATAGTGGTAGTGTTTACCTGCACACTAAAAATGATATTGCTTGTGAAAAAAGACAGCTTCATTATCCTAAATGATTCTAACTGTATTACTAGACCATAAAACTCAACTTCAACCAGATTCATGTCTTTTGAGCACTATTTCATCAGAGGCCGAATGCATCACTGTTATTTTCGGCCAGATATTGAAGCATATGCAGTAATCAAATCAAAACAAAAAAGGAAACAAACGCTTTCATTGTATACATAATTTCATTTCAAGATTTTATCCTACAAGTTATTTATCAGACAAGCCATCCAGAAGAAAAAGATAAATGAAATCAAAATACAAACAAAGTCTACTTTCAACAGATACCAAGCCTATTTACAGCAGTTTTCCGGCATTCATTAAAAACTCATAAACCAGAACTATGCTAACAACAACCTATTAACCCTAACAACAACCTATAAACCCTTATTCTTCATTCTATAGTTCCCTATCATAGCAAAGTATTGCTCAACTTCAAAACTGGCACGAGGTACCAAGCCTCTGTATCTGCCTCTGACCTATGGTTATGGATTTCCTCTTGGCAAATGCCGGGTACAGCAATTCTTGAAACTTCTCCAGAAATGTTGTCCATTCATCTTCAGTCATATCTGCCAGCTTCACAAAGCTTGAGCTTGCAGAAAGCTGCTCATTGGCACTCCTATGACCAGATGATGTATTCCCATGACAGTCATTATCAACTTTTCCTCCTGAATGCTTCTGGTGTTTCTGGCTTGTCTCACTTAGCATCATGTTTTTCAGCGAAACAGAAAGTTTTGAAACAGCTGGGTTCTTTTCATGAAGGGGAAAAGCGGCAAAACCCTCTGGACATTCTCCATCGCCTTCTTCTTCCTCCTCCTCCTCCTCCTCAATGCTCTCATACCTAGAAAGTGGGTTGCGACCATGCCCGCCTCCAAGTCTAGGTGAAAAAGGAGCTTTAGGTAGAAGATCATCCATTGTCATCTTCATAGTGAAATCTGACCCAGCTACATCACAGTCTATATCAAACAGAAATTCATTGTCACTCAAGTCAGTCCTGGGAGATAGTTCTTCCTTCTCTGCCAACATCATCTTCCTTGCTTCCAAACAAACAACCTCCAGTTCACTGGGTTCCTCCTCACCACTGCGGAACTCTCTAGTCATCATCTCACCAATTTCAGCAAGGCACAGACCATAAGCAGCAGCCTCCTTGAGGAAAATGGTGCAGAGAACTAAGACTCTCAAACAAGCCTCCCGAATCATAGGCAGTTCCTTTCGTAACATCTCACAATCTCGAGCAGGATCCAGATTTTCGATGTAAGAAAGCTCATCCTCGGAGAATGGAATTGAAGCCTGAGGCCAATGAATCCACTCAAAGTATGGGTCCTCCAAAGCTTCTGGCAAGCAAAGTCCGTGATCAATAGGAATTAGATCAACCTCACTGAAGGCCCCAACTTTTCTAACCAACAAATTGCCACCATGCCTATCTGTGTTAAGAATCCTAATGTCTAATATCCCTATACGATGCACAGCAGTAACTGGAAAACCAGATGTCCCATAGTCACTTGCATCAAAATCATGAGGTATGAACTGCTGAAGTGACGCAATCTTGCTAACCAGCTTCTTCTTCTGGATGTTTTTCCCATTCACTCCATCATTGACATTGAATATTGAGTGAGTAATCTTCACTAAGGCAGTTGGAGGCACTTTCGCAAAATGACCATAGTCAAGAAGATAAGCTGCAACTTCCCTGAAGCCAGTCTCCCCAACCCGAACTGAACGTTTCAAACCCGGTTGCCCAAGAGCTTTGCCGACAAATCCTTTTGGATTGTTTGGGGCAAAAGGCTCCTCGTCTGTTGGTTTCACAATTGCAACACTCTCACCTCCTACGTTCAGGAAATAATATGCACCTCCAAGGCCACTATGAACTCGAATTGGATCTATCCCCATCTTCATTGCCTTCACAATGTCCTTGACCATATGCTTCATTATATCCAGGCTACTTGATTGACCTAATAACTCAATAGGACCACTCTTGTCCCTTTGCTGCATATCCCTTCCAGTCGGTGACAGGCATGGAGTGGATGAACTTCTGTGCATAAGGTTACGTGTAAGAAGAAGGGCACTATCATTCCGAACAGCACTAAGGTCATTCTTCAAGACAACATCCCCAAAAGTAAGTGAGCTCTCTTCAGTTGGGACATTAAGGGCAATCTGCAACCTCCTCTTTACAGTATGTGCATTGTCACTACGATCCAATTCCATGCCCAAGACACACCCAGTTTCAGTTTGGACAAAAACCCTTCTTTTGCCAGAAGATTGTCTTCCTCCAATGCTCTTTTTCTCAAGGTACTCCCTACCAAGCGGACTACGGAATACAGCCACGGCCATCTGGGTTTGAACAGGGCTGTCTGATTTATTAGACATCAACTGGGGCTGGAATCGGATGATTTTTGCTGAGGGCAATAGAGATGGCAGCGGAATAAAGCTTCTCCTGTCGCGAGAAGTTGCCAAAGTCCAGAGTCAATGGCACTTGTATGAAAACAATCTCTATTTCCTCAACGGTCATTAATGATCATAAAAGTAATAAATCACACTAGTTCGCAGAGTAAAGGAATTCAAGGACTCAAAGCAAGATTGGAGATAGACACTAGCTGACAGCTACATTGAGGCCATCAGGAGGCAAGGCAAGGCTCACGTGACAGAACCAAAAACTGCAAATACATAGATTCTATCAGACTGACATTACTTCTGCAAGAATAACACAAATATCCTAAAGTCATCCACAGCAAGTAACAGATCAAATAAATTACAACTCTAAGTACTCATAACTACATGCAGAAAACAGCATGATCATTTAACGTGAAAAGACACCATTCCAGAAAGCTCACAAAATTAACAGTCTTCAATTTTAATAAGGGTGTCTATAGATTCAAATCCGGTTAACTTAATTATTTCATCACCTAATTAATTACAGTTTAAATTCAAATCAAATCTATCTAAAACAGTTATAATTGGATTATAAAGTCAGTGAAAAACCAGCCATCATGTATCCCCGACAGTTTCCCGAGATTAATGATCAATCCTCTCCAAGGCATAGAAATAAAAAAATTGGACTTCATCGCACCCAACAAGACCTTCGCCACTTACAAGACATGGACCAAACCTGGTATAACATGCTTAGTAACCTTGTTGATCAATATTTTATAACAGAGTAAAAAAAACACAAAAATGCACACCAGATATAATAACAATTACTCCCTCTGGTCCTTAATATAAGAAAAAGTTCACTTTTTAGATACATTTAAAGATTGACGTATCTTTATAGACTAGATATATCAATCTTTCAATGTTTCTAAAAAGTGAACTCTTTCTAATATTAAGGACCGGAGAGAGTAACTCGGAATATTAAACATTGCATTTTCTAAGTAGATTTTTACAAATTAGATAAGGTAACTGTTACGAGTCTCACATCGCGAGTGAGGATTGTCTCTGCTTATAAACTCATTTTCAAGCCATCTCACAGCCGATGTGAGACGCTTAACAGTAACACATTCCTTTCTACTGTGCTTTGTTTTGAAATTTAATTAAAGAATATTATCTTCAATTACTCTCTTCTACTCTTTTCTCACGAACTCATATTTCAATTTCAATATAAAACACACATTCAAAAATAGTTACTATATGATATAAAACAAATTCAATCAAAAAAACAAAAATTGCAAACTAAACCGGATCTTTTTTTAAAGCTTAACAAATTTCAATAAGTTTCTGCATTAACAGATTAAAATCCAGAGATTACTTCTACTACTAAGCATTTCATTCCACAACTAAAAAAATAAAAATCCACAGCATATAAAACAAAATCACGAACAACAAACAAAAAAATGACATAGATATATTATATTTACCAAAAAAAAGAGGAAAAAAGAAAATTAACAAGAAAATTATAGCAAGAAAAAAAGAGAAAAAAGAAAGAATCATAGCAATACCACGTGATTGTTAGATCAAATTTGAATGAAGACGAATACGTCGATGGCAGGAAGAAATCGATAGAAAAATTTCACTATGCCATCGAGCTTGAGCTACAGCAATGCAAGATCCGAACAATCGAAGAATAACCGTCGAATTGTTCGGATAAATCGAAGAAGAGAATGAAGAGAATCGTATGAGAGACTCGTCCGAGTTAACTCAGAGGATATTATCTTTGTTTTTCTGTGTTTATCTTCTTTTGTTTGCTTTGCTCTGAGATATGGTTTTTTCTTTTTTTACAGAATGAGAACGTTCGTTTTCGTTGTTCTTTAACACAAGCGAAACTCAATGCGTGAACCGTGGTTAAGAAATGTAACTGTGGTTAAGAAACTTGACCGCCCTTGGGAGTAGTAGAAGAGTCTAGAACGTGGGATTTGGAGCGTTGGATGATGGAGGAGTGATGTGATATTAACCGTTGGTTTAGTGGCACGTGGAGTTAAAGGATTGGAAGGTCACGTGGGAGATGACCGTCAAAGGGAAAGTGTCTGTCAGGTAGTGAATGGAGACGCTTTTAGGGCTGATATCTGACCGTGGATCAACGAGATAGCAGAGGGAACTGTCTATGTGGAAATACCAATATTGACCTTATGACCACACTGTATGTTCATAGAATCATAGTCATCACTCATGTTCTTCTTACTTTCCCATTTGGAGAGAAGAGCTTTTTATTTATTTTTTACAAACTTTTAAAATTGTTTTTCAAAGGAATATTAAAAAGGTTCAAGATTACATGCACCCTTATGACACATGATAAACTATTTTAAAGTAGAGATTTTACATTTAATAATACAAGACATTTAATGTTCAAGTAGTTGATAAATACATAAGATGCAATAAATTTTTACCACATTTATATTCTTAACATGTACCCTTGAGGGCACATGTTAACATTCTCCTATTAAAAATTGTAGATAGTCATGATCGGGATTCGAACTTCGGTCACTTTATTTTATGTGTGTGAAATTTCAATAACTTGTTATTTTATCTATCAACTAAAAAAAATATTAATATTACTTTGAAAATAACATCACTTTTAAATGATTTCTACCAAAATAGGTTTAAATGTATTTTCATATTCTTATCAGATTTTGAAGTTAGGTTGAGTAGTTGTGTTTTATTTATAGATTTATAAAAATTATTCTGGAATGTATTTAGTTTATATTATAGACTAGATACATTTGTTTTTGATTGAATTTAAAAAGTAAAATTTTATTTATATATAGGACTAGAAGGAGTTTTTTTTTTCAAAATTATTCTTCAATTATTAAAAGAGATAAATCATTGTTCTTTTAATTATATATTTTTTTTTGGTAAATTAATTATGTTCATTTAAACATGGGAACTAAAAGATAACTATTGTATCTTGTAATTTGAAACTTTTATAATGCTTTATTCAAAACAGTTGACATGAAAAATAAAGGTACTCCCTCCGTCCTATATTATAAGGGAAAAAAACACACTTATTAAGAAAACCAAAATTTGATAATTTGAAATATGGTTTTGTGGGTTTTTCTTGAAATAAGTTGCATAGGAAGATGTAAAAACAAATTTGATTGGTTGTTGTTTATTGAGAAAATGAGAGAGAGAAAAAATTAAATGCAATTTGCATTTAATTTTATAAGAATAAGTAAAAAAAAACATTCTTAAAAGTTGTTTTTTCCTTTATAATTTGGTACAAAAAAAATGATCATTTTTCCCTTATAATATGGGACGGAGGGAGTACATTATCATATCAATATGGGATAATAGTGTCACATACTCCATCGATTATGGTGTTATGTGACATTGACTTGACACACTAGCAATGTCATGTGGTCGGGGGCAGATGCGGGCTTTAGCAATTGGTCGAGAAAAAAACTAAATTATAGCATTAGGTGTAATAAGGGATTTGTTGATATCCGTTTAGCACCTGAAAAATTGGATGTTGAGACCTAAAAATATGACATTAAACATGGATCACACTCATATTAGCTAAAAAATACAGGGGATCATGATAAACCTGCATAATTGTTATTTGATTAATTTCCCACTCCTACACTGCAGATCAAACTTTTTGTGAAGAAAAAGTTTACAAAGGATTTTTTACAATTGGAAGTGTTCTATGCCGTTAATAGGCATGTACAACTTGTTATTATAAAAGGAAATCATGTTTGTATTGTCTGTTGCAATGACATTTGGGAAGTCTTTGTATGAAAACTGCAAAATAGGGACATAAAAAACAAAAAATAATACAATTAGTTGAAAACAATGAAATATAGGAAAAATCAATGAAATAGCTAATAATGTAAACACAAAGAGATATATGTAAAATCAGTGAGAAATAGCTTTTGGTCACTATTAGTTTTATTAATAGAGTACACAAACTAAACATGCAGGTAGAAAAAGTGTACTTTCACGAAACCACTTTGTCTTTCACAAAATCACACAGACAATGAAACAACACAAATAACAAAAAAAGTACATAGTAAATAGAAAATAAAACTGAAGCAATCCAAACAAAAGTTCTAACAAACTTGCCTCAATCCCGATTATCAAACTAATTATATAAACTTTGAACCCAAAAAAAGAGTAAAGAAACAAAAACCATAAACCAAATCTAAAATTAAGAAACCCAATAATTGAAATTGAGCTGAAACTTACTCTCCAAAATATCAATACCTTGATTGAGGCAAGAGAGATCAATATCTTCAATTTCTTTGGGTTGATAACATCATATATGTGTTTGAAATCCAATTTGTCACAAAATATTAGAGATCACCCTAATAACAACAAAATTAAAATAAAAAATCATAAAAAAATAACAACTTTACAGCAAACAAATAAGAAAACATATAAAATTATTTATGAACAAAGATGGAAAACAAAAACAAACATGGTGATGATTATGTTGATGGGAATCCATTGTGACATTTTATGAAACATGTGGGTTGCATGTATGAATATGAAAAAGAGCAACATGAAAATTCAAAGAAATGTACAGAATAAAATAAAGATACAAATGTCCCCAGAAATTCATATGTTAGAATGCAAATAAGGAATTATCCACAAAAGAAAGAAATTCAAAAAAATCCAGAAAATCAATTGAAATAAAAATCAAATAGAAAGAACTGAGAGAACCAAACACAACCTGCAAACACAACCATTGCTTTGTAACTCCTCCAAACTCCTTCCAACCTTAAAGGCATCGATCTCAAAAATCCTCTCACTGCTCAAAATCCTGGGATAAGAGAAAGAAGTGAAGGACAAAAGTGGAGAAAGAGGAGTAAGAAATTTTTTTGGGAGAGAATTAAACTGAGAGAGCTTAACAAATTTTATGGAGAATAGAGATTTTTAGGAAATAGAATCGTAGTTGGTACAAATAGAACTATAAAAGATATTTGAAATCATTAAATCAATACTAAAATAGAATCGTAGTTGGTACAAATAGAACTATAAACGAAGGCAATTGATAGAGAAAACTAATCGTTCACGACATTCAAAATATACAGTAATAGTATCATTACATAATAAATAATAAAATTACATAGAAATCGCATAAAATAGTCTAACAATTGATATACCAACCTAGAGAACAGGGTTGTTGATGCTGATTAGTGCAGCTAGTTGGCAGTGTTATATTTTGTCATCTTGAATTGTGTTTGGTCCTTGCAAATGAGTTAGTCTTCTCGAATACAACTAATTCCTCTCAACGAATAATACGACAATCACAGAACCTGAAAAATGAGATGCGAATACTACATGAAATTGACCAAGACTTCAAAAAATCAATATTCTATGAATACATACACCATAATCATCTAAAGTAGCATTAGATTTTTATAGAAGAATCATATTTTTGAAGCCTCTCTTTTAGATCTATAGAATATTGTGGTGTATTATTATAACCAAAGAAAAATCCAATTCCTTAGTCAAAGCAAAGAGAGCAAAATTTAAGCTATAATAGAAACATAATGCAATAAGAATTTTTTTTTATCAAAAGCAGCAATAACTTAAATGAAATTCATATGGTTCATAAATCTACAAAATCCAATGCTACTATAGACATAAAAACCAGCCACACCCAGTCTCACAAAACAAAAATCAAAAGTCATCCCATTATACCAAAAACAACCAATAAGTTTAAAATAGGTGTATTTAGTACATATAGTTTAAAATTTAAAATAGAAGTACCAAATACTGGAACCATACAGATACCATGTTTCAAAATAAGTCAATGCAAATGGTGACATTAAATCAAACGCCAACGATTAGCTTGATTTGTGAAACAAAAACTGAATCCAAAAGTGTAATAATGTTTACCATCGCAACATACACCATCACTTCGACCACGATCCACTGCGAGTAATCAGCCGTCACCGAAAAAAGATACTCCTGCATATTAATAAGAAGGAGAAAAATGAAGAAAAGAAAAAGAGATTAACATGACATTCATTTTCTTCATTAAAAGAATAAAGTAAATAAATGTATCATGCAATACAAATATAAACTCATGCCTACTTTAACATGTGTTAAAATTGAAACAATATTCTAAATTATAAGGGTTAGTCTCAATTTCTTTTGATTTGAAAAATAGTAGCTCAGTTCTTGGTTATCCTAAATTGAAATCGCTCAATTATTAGTTTCACACAATTAGGGTTATTCAAATACCTAAAAACCTAAACAATGATTTTAATTGAAAGAAATACACATTTTATTCAAATACCTACAAATCTGAAGAAATTTCATAACCAAAACCTAACAATGGTGTAATGCAAATAAATGAAAGTGTTGCTTACCAAACAAATGTTCACTGTAGAACAGAAAACAAACGATTTTCAAGATTTTAAAAAATCTTCATAAACTGCAAAAGAAAATACCCTTGAACAATCTTAAGAAACTGCAAAAGAAAACCTTAAAGAAAATCTTAAGAAATGCAAAAGGGGCCAGCGAACCTGATCAATTGATACCTTGTGTCATCTTCTACGATATTTTTTATATGATTGGGGTTGCAATTCATCCTCAAATCCCAAATCTTTAAGAATAAATAGTTTGGAGATCTAAAGAAAATATAGAAAGAAAGATGAGAAGGAGATAAGAAAAAATGGGATAAAAATTCACAGAGAGAGAGCAGCAATTAATCAGTCAGGAAAAAAAAGTTTTTTTTCAAGCAGAGTGAGAGAAGGGATCGCGAGAGAGAAAGTGAGAGATGGAGATGGAAGAGAGAGAATAGAGTAGAGATACAAATTTTTAGGAAAATACACAGTAATTAAATTAGATGTATTTTAGTGGCTCTATATAAACAACATTAATCGATGCTGTTGGGACATTTTATTTATTGGGTAGGTGGGGCTAGTCATTAAAAGGGAGATTAGGAGGGAAAAAATTAGGGTTAAGTGGGTGCTTAACATAAACCCTTATTCTCCTTTTATAATAATTAAGATGTTTGGTTCTGCGGTGGATAGAATTGATTTTGACATAATTGGTTTATTTTTTGATACAATAATGTAGAATTGATTGTTTTCAATCAATGTTGTTTGGATAATTTTGAACAAAATTATTTTTGGGTGTATAATTACCATAATGGGCACATATAAATACATATAAGATAGTACAATATTCTTATTTATAGCATTTGTTAAAACATATAACAAAATTATTAAATTAGCATTATACTTAAATATGAAGTATTCAAATAAAAATTTTAAATAGACAATAGAATTTAAATTGCAACATTGCAGTACTAAAATATCATTCCAACACTAATTTATTTGCGGATTGAGTCTTGGACATGATTCATCTCTGATGAAGAAGCTATATTTAAAACCTGTGAATGATCCAAATTAGTTTATCTATGATCATCGTCGTGGTTAATGAATGTGGTTTCATCTTCATAAAGATTAAAATCAGTATCAATTTTTGCATTCCTCCTGATAAAGTTGTGTATAGTCATCGTTGCAATGACTATTTGAACTTAGGCATATGACCCAGAATTGCAAATATATATTCTTCCATACCCCAAAAGTTTTTTCTATTGTGCACATTAAAACTTGAGTGATAATAATTAAATACTTCATTGTGATTTGTAAACCCATTAGAATGCCTAAAATCAAGAAGGTGGTAATGTTTACATTTGTAGGGAACAATGTACCCTATTGGTGTTGGATAGCCAAAATCAACCATATAATACTTATCTAAAAAATAAAGTAATTATTTAAATGAGAAGCGAAATATTATTAATATAGCAATTAATTTGTAATAATACAAAAGAACAAACTTAGAGAAGGATGTGGAAAATTAAGGTTCACATTTGTGAGAGTCTGGTTAAATACACGAGCACCCTGGGCAGTACATTTCCAACCGGTTAATACAAAAGTAAAACACTTGTTCCAATCACCAACAACCATTATATTTTGTGTTGGATAACCTTTTATTCCAATAAACTTGGATTGGTCACTAGCACTAACTACGTACCAATAAATTCTCCTATAGCATTTTTTAAAAAAGGTTAAATATGTTTTTGGTCCTTAAAGTTTTATAGATTTCGTTTTTAGTCCCTGAAATATTTTTTCATACTTTTTAGTCCATGAAATTTCTTCCGTCAGTGTTTGTAGTCCCTACTTTTAATCAAACTCTTGTATACTTTCACATTTTTGAATGATTTTTTTGTATTCATGTGTATAATATTATAAGAACGTCTCCGATAAAAATTTAGAATTTTTTAACATCAGATGAATTATTTATGAATTTTTATGTGCAAAAAACTAAAAAATTTATATTTAATTCATCTCTTGTTAAAAAAAATTATATTTTTGTACGAGAGATTCATATAATGTACTAAACATGACTGCGGAAAAAAATTTAAAATTTCGAACAATGTGCAAGAGTTGAATGAAAAGTGGGGAGTAAAAACACTGACGGAAGAAACTTCAGGTATTAAAAAGTGTGAACAAAATCTTCAGAGACTAAAAAGGAAATTCTGCGAAACTATAGGGACCAAAAACATATTTAACCCTTTAAAAAATGGCCAATATCGTTGATAATTTTTTATTTTGGAATGATAATGATGAAACATATGATCTTTCGGTTTAATATATTTGAAGGACAACTTAAGGCAAGCATGAAGTATCTGTTGAAAATGTCTACTTACAGTCTCATCGGAGTATTGAAATCTTTTTTGAATCATTCTATTACATACCCCATGGCCAACAACAACTAAAAACATTGCAATCATTTCTTCAACCCTCATTCGATTAGAAGACTTTAAATTAAGTTCAACTAATTCAGTGCATAATTTATTAAAAAATGTGTTTTTCCATATGAAACATCTCATAACAAAAGAGTGGGGTTTCCTTGCAATATTTCTTGAACTCAAGCATGACCCGTTAGTTCACTAGTTCTACATGGTTTTTTGCATAAATGATTTATTGCATCCTCTTCTTCTTCACTGTGGTCTGATTGCTCATTTTCTTCATTCATCTTATCCTTTCACAGTTCAGAATAACAATAAGAAACAAATAAAATCAAACAACAATTTTAGCAAATTTCAGGAAGCAAGAAACCACCAAAAAACACAACATGCAAAAATCACAACTCCTAAATACACCAGCATAGCATACCACTTCATTCAAACTAGGAATCACATATTCACATATAGAACACAAAGACATATATTACAAAATATCACTTTATTCAAATTAAAAGCTATAAACTGGAAGACATTTCATTCAAATTTCTAAAGATATATTACATTGCAAGTTCTAAAAGACATAATTAAAAGATCTTAATTGCAAGTCGTAATAGCATAAGCAAGTCTTAACTCTTAATATAAGATAACTCCAAATACTTAAGTAAGCCTCAATATAATAGCTCCTAATACTTAGAGTTATTTGCTGCAAACTTAAACAAGTCCTAAAAATAAGTTACATCTTCATAAATGACATATGATTATTTGCTGCAAACTTAAACAAGTCCTAAAAATAAGTTACATCTTCATAAATGACATATGATTATTTGCTGCAAACTTAAGCTAATGTAACTTTCTATCATAAAAAATTTGATAGGAAACAAACTTCCCTTTAGTTGGTTTGAACATCTTTAGTTGATAACATTTCGTTAATAAGTCTATATCATTTGTAATTTCATCCATGCTATGGAGCTCAGCCATCATTTCACCAATAGATGTGATATTTATCACATCATTCTGTGTCTTATATGTCTCCACGATTACATGAATAACTTCAGCTATTATTGATCAGGGAGTAACCTTTTTCTTGGTTTTCTTTTCAACAGCACTGATTTATTTCTCTCTTGTCCACTATTTTGACTAATAACTCCTTGTGAAGAGTTCAAATTAATATTTGCAAATTCTCCCATTGTTCCACATCCAACACTTGCATATCTTCACTATCACAAAGATCTTTCTTCCACATTCAAGACAATATTATTTAGACATGGACGATACACATCATCATAATTACCTGAATCCACGTTGGGCAATATTCCACTTAAAGGTGCCCAATCAAATTCTCCATTATCCACCACATCCTTGAAAAGTGTGGTTAGTTGGTGAGAAAATGGAAGTCTGTTTTCTCTAAATTTTTCTTATAGAGGATTTTCCTACAGTTCATGACCATTATTATATTATATAATAAACACATAAAATATAAACCTAAGCAATAACTAAACAATATATTTGTGTTTGGCATACCAATTGTTTGTTCTCCCACCAATCATTTGGTGCATCAAAGGTATTCTTATCCTTATCCAACCCCAATTGGGTAACTTTTCCAGATAAGTTATACCATACTCTTCATTTCTTTCTCAAGTTATCATGCTCTATCCGTCCCAAAATATAAGCAAAAGTTTGTCAATAAAAGTGAATGTATTTGGTCCAAATCTTTAACCAAATACATCAAGTTTCTTTGACTCATATTTGCTTATATTTTGGGACGGAGGGAGTACATATTCTTCAATTTTGTCTTGTTATAATTTCTCCTTGTTGATCCATTAAATTTGGAAACAATGTTTTTCCACCCATTCTTAGTAAAGGTAGTGATAACCCGTTCACCTTTGACAACTTGATCTAAACATGCTTCAATGAATTTTTCATTCACCATAAGATCCCCCCAACTACCTTTACGTCTTTGATCATCGTTATTACTTAAAGGAGGATTCACATAATGTTTCCTTTATGTATCCATATTACTATATACACAAAGTTATGTTGCACAACTACGGGTACGGTACCCGATACGAGTATTGATACGGGATACGACGTTTTTCAAAAAACTACAGTACGAGTACGTTACCATAAAAAAAATCAATTAAAATATATTGTTCAAACGACAACAAAACATGCTACCACAAAAAAAAAATAACAACAAAACATTAAAATGAAAAATCATGACCAGTTTGAAATAAAACTTAAGATCTAGAGAAAGAACAGTCCTCTAATAGTGTCAATATTTTCTTCCTCATCCTCAAAAAGAACAGCTTCCATATCGGGTTCATCAAGATAAAGACTGACAACTTCAAGAAAACCAGCTCCATCAAAAATATTCCATGCATCTCCACCAATATCCCACATTTTTGTTTCTCCTTCTTTATAACCTTTATTCTTTCTAGAGACAAAACGTAGATTTGTATGAACAAATACTAAATCTTCAGCTCTCTTGGGATCGAGTCTATTTCTTTTCAACGAGTGGATAAATGAATATTTGCTCTAGTTTCTCTCTGCACCAGATGAAGAACTTGGTTGTGAAAGGAGCTTCGATGCAATAAATTGAAGTTTAGGAACTGAGGATCCATAAGTGAGCCACCATTCCTTTGGTGTCAAGTTCCACCTATCTTGCAATGAATCAAATTGACTAAGCTCTCCTTCCGCACTTGAGAATTTAACAAATTATGCAGTAGCCTCGAGCCTTTCACGTGGATCTGCAAAGTAATTCCTTAAGCAATGTTTTCTTCCTGTGCAAATTTCATTGTCTCTATGCGGCGCAAATCGATTCGGGGATTGGTCCAACCACTGTCGGCAGTAGTATCTTTTATACAAAATAAAAATGGCAAGTGAGAGATAAGATATTTGAAACTTAAAATGAAAAGGTAAAATAAAATTTACCTTGGATTGAGAGAATGAGCCAAGCAATGAAGATGTGTGTGACTTTTAGTCCATCTATCAATTGGGATGTTATAAACAACATCATAAAAGGATGAATATTGGTTGAACTTTTTTCTCATGTTTATATATTGCTAACTTGACTTGGTCAATCATAAAATCCCACTTCTCATAAACCAAATGAAGATTTGACTCATGAGAGTAAGAGCCCTTATAGGTTCCATTGCAATAGTTGCAAATCCAGGTTTCATTATTTACATTTCCTTCACACCTTTGTTGCACAACTGTCACATAAGCCTTAAGAGGTTTATCACTATCAGTACTTCATATTCTACTTGTAAACTGACATGTTAAACGTGTGTTATCTCCTACTTCACTATTATTGTTTCTTTGTGAGGACATCTTCAAAAAAATAAAAATAAAAGGTAGCCTACTCCACTAATCTAAATATTATAATTTATAAGTATAAATTTTTAATGTAACCAAGTAGACTAAAGTAACTTGCCTATGAATAAAGCATGGATTTTTAATCAGTATTTTTAGAGTACTCAGTAGAATAAAATATGAACAATAAAGTATTAGCATATATGCTATGAAGCCCGGATACGTGATACGATACCGATACGATACGAATCCGATACGACGATACGAGAAAATTTTCAAAATCCCCGATACGATACTGCCGCGATACATTATTTAAAAATTAAATTTAAAATTAAATATATATAAATGCACAATATATAAACATAACAAAAATCGATAATGATAATAAATTAGCATTCAAATTACTCAAATTGAGCAAGCAATTGACGATTACATACTGAACAAACAAGTGACGATTACATATCTTAAGTTAAGTAAGTACTACCCAAAAATAACATAACTAGTACTATAAAAAAATCATCATAAGTACCACACAAAGAACATCATCTCTTAACATTCACTATTTAAGAGGAAACACAGATTGTATCGATATAGTGTCCTCAAATTCTATCATCATAGAACATTAGTTGTCCGATATACGCGTATCAGAGAAGTATCCGACACATATCGGTAATTTTTTCTTTAAAAAATAATATTATTTGTCCGATACTCACCGATACGAGTATCGGACGAGTATCGATATCGAACACGTATCGAACACGATACTTTACCATTTTTAGAGTATCGGGGCTTCATAACATATAGGTAATACATTAGTATGAATAAAGAATTAGTAGTAGTACCTTTCTTTTTAAATAAAGTAGTAGTGTAAGTAGGACAATCTATGAAGCCCCGATACTCAAAAAATGACAAAGTATCGTGTCCGATACGTATCCGATACCGATACTCGTCTGATACTCTCTGATACTCGTATCGGAGAGTATCAGACAATTAATATTATTATTTTAAAGAAAAAATTACCGATACGTGTCGGATACTCTCCGATACGCGTATCAGATAAGTATCGGACAACTAATGTTCTATGATGATAGAATTGGAGGACATCAAACTGATACAATCTGTGTTTCCTCTTAAACAGTGAATGCTAGGGGATGATGTTATTTGTGTGGTAGCACTTAGTTAACTTAAGATATGTAATTGTCACTTGTTTGCTCAATATGTAATCGTCAATTGTTTGCTCACTTTGAGTAATTTGAATGTTAATTTATCGATTTTTGTTATGTTTATATATTGTGCATTTATATATTTAATTTTAAATTTAATTTTTAAATAACGTATCGCGGCAGTATCGTATCGGGGATTTTGAAAATTTTCCCGTATCGGTATCGTATCGTATCAGTATCGTATCACGTATCTGGGCTTCATAGAGTACAATACAAAGTTAAATAAGACTTTTGTATTTTCTTTTCCTTCACACCAGCAAACAAGCCGATAGGACAACGAGTAGGTGAGGAGTAGCTAAATTAGGGTTTTAACTTGTACTGGCTAGCTTTTACAATGAATAAAAAAAAATGGAAACCGGCCCAAGAAAAGGAAACGCGTAAAAAATATTTTTTAAAAAAAGGGTATACGGTAACAAATTGGACCTCTACAGTACCGTCCCGTAAAGAAATGCAAAAAAAAAAAGGTAGGCGTCAGGTTTGTACTGTTCACGTTCATTACTCGTACCCGTACTGTTACAGTACCCGATACCACTACAAGAAAAACCTCAATTTCAAACAGATTTTAAAATAAGGTACTGGCGGAATTTTCCCTCAATAAGTTATTGAGGGAATATTCCGCCACTAAACGAATGGACGAGATACATTCTGGCAGAATATTCTGCCAGTATTTGAAATTGCAACAGCTATCACATTGTGGCGGAAATTTCCGCCAGTAACTTGTCTCAGATGACACGCGCTGACACACCATTTACTGACGGAAATTTCCGCCAATAAGTGGAAGGGAATATTCAACGGTCAAAGAGGTTTTGGCATGCTTTTCCGTCAGTAATTTGCACACATTCCCCCAGTAAATGCTCAGAATCCAACGTTCATATTATTCTCCCCCTCTATAAATACTCATTCCAATTCAAATTTCTTTCACTTCCATCCCAATAAATTCTACTTTCACATCAAACTTCTTTCATACTTTGAATTTTTCTTATTTCCATTTTTTTCATTGCTCTATTATCAATTTCCTCCAACAACTAATACCTATATTTTTTGTAAGTGTTTATTTAGTCTATTAATTTTCATAAGGCTTTAATACACTTTTGGTCCCCCTATGTTGAAAAACTTGAACTTTTGATCCCCTTATTTTAAAAACCAACTTTTTGATCCCGCTATTTTGAAAAACTTGAACTTTTGATCCCCCTATTTTAAAAGCCAACTTTTTGATCCTCTAATTTTGAAAATTTTGAACTTTTGATCCCCCTATTTTAAAAAACTTGAACTTTTGATCCCCAACTCAATTTGGTCAAATTTTTGCTTATGTGGCAAGCTCATTGATGATGTGGCAATTGACATATCATATTCTATGTCATTAATGTTATTCTTTAAATCAAATATTATGTTTTAAAAGTATTAAAATAATAAATTAAATAATTAATTAATAATAGTTATAAAATTAAAAATCAGTAAATTACCCAAATATATGATTAAAAATCAGTATATTACCCAAATATATAATTAAAAATTTCTAAATTACCCAAATGTATGATTAAAATTAATAAATTGCCCAAATATATAATTAAAAATCAGTAAATTACCCAAATATATAATTAAAAATCAATAAATTATCCAAATATATAATTAAAAATCAGTAAATTATCCAAATATATAATTAAAAATCAGTAAATTACCCAAATATTTTAATTATAATTGGGTAATTTACTGATTTTTAATTATATATTTGGGTCATTTATTGATTTTAAATTATATATTTGGATAATATAGTATTTTTGAATTATATATTTGGATAATTTATTGATTTTTAATTATATATTTGGGTAATTTAATAACTTTTAATTATATATTTGGGTAATTTACTGATTTTTAATCATATATTTGGATAATTTATTGATTTTTAATTATATATATGTAGAGTTTAATTTTACTGTTTTTTAATTATTATTAATTATTTAATTATTTTAATACTTTTAAAACATAATATTTGGTTTAAAGAAAAACATTACTGGCATGAAATATGATATGTCCACATGGCCACTGACACATCATCAATGAACTTGCCACATAAGCAATAATTTGACCAAATTGAGTTGAGAGATCAAAAGTTCAAGTTTTTCAAAATAGGGGGATCAAAAGTTCAAATTTCTTAAAATAGGGGATCAAAAAGTTGGCTTTTAAAATAGGGGGATCAAAAGTTCAAGTTTTTCAAAATAGGGGGACCAAAAGTGCATTAAAACCTTTTCATAATTATATTTTGTCTATTATTGTTTTATTTATTTTTATGATTTTAATTTAGGAGTGTTCGATGGCATAGACATTTCGTTGTCGTGGGTGGATGATTATTTGGTAAAGAGCGTGAAGTCAGACTCTACTCGGCTACCAAGTAAGTAATACAATGTAAATTGTGATATCATTTTTATTTTAAACTTTAAAATATATTGTTTAAGTGTAATAATAATTTTTTCTTATTGATTAAATGTGATTGGTTACACTGATGCTAGCTTCCAGACAGATAGGGATGACTTTCGATCGCAGTCCGGCTATGTGTTTTGTATAAATGGTGGTGCTGTGAGCTGGAAAAGTTCAAAGTAAGATACAGTTGTCGATTCTACAACTGAAGCTGAGTACATTGCCGCATCAAATGCAGCAAAGGAAGTTGTTTGGATAAAGAAGTTCATCACTGAACTTGGCATATTCCCTAGCATTGTGGATCCCATTGATCTATTTTATGATAACAATGGTGCTATCGCACAAGCTAAGGAACCTAGATCTCACCAAAAGTCCAAACATATACTCAGGCGCTATCATCTCATTCGAGAAATAATTGATAGAGGAGAAGTGAAGATATGCAGAGTACCAACCCTTGATAATGTCGCTGACCCACTTACGAAACCTCTTGCTCAGCCGAAGCATGAGGGTCATACTAGAAGCATAGGTATTAGGAGTATGCCTGATTGGCTCTAGTGCTAGTGGGAGATTGTTGGTGTAAGCCCTAGAGGCCAATTAATGTATTGAATAATTTACTTATCAAATAAAAGGCTTTTTCTTTATTATGATTATATGTTAAAATAATAAAGTCCCTAGAATAGTTAATTCGTTAATGGAACGTTAAGTATGACTTAAACGTGAGAATCCATTAAATATAAGGACACTATTCTTAAACGTATCTGTAGTCAAACTTTATTGTGAAATGGGATAACATTAAAGCATAGAGACTATTATGTTGGTAGACTGATGATCACGTCTCACTGATCATAGATAATGAGTTATCAAGTCTTCACATAGATATAAATGTTAAGGGTAACTTTATATCGGATTGACCCACCATGAGAATACTACATAGAATGTTATGAAATGTCATAAGTTATTCTCATAGTGATAAAAAGTGTATTCCACCCTTCGACCTGAAACCACTGTGTACCCTAGATGTAGGAGTGTAATACCTTGTTGCCATTCAAACGTTATCCGTAACTGGATAACTATAAAGTTGGTTGATGGGTATCCCACGAATCATGCTGAGGGACATGAGTGACCTAGATGGAATTTGTCCCTCCTACATAACGGGAGATATATCTATGGGCCCAATATTGAACTAGACAAGGATGACATACTATGCCTTGTGTTCAATATAGACATGAGGACAAAAGGGTAATTATGCACAAGATATTTATCACGGAAAGGTTAGTCAGATCACATGACATTCTTGTGACTTGGGTAACAGTGATGTGTTGCTAGATACCGCTCACTGTTTATAATATTAAGATTAATATTATTACCAACGTCATAAGAACCTATAGGGTCACACACATACGGACTGTTAAAATGGGAAAAATAAGTGAGACTTATTGCGGGAGGTGCAATTAGTGAAAAACGAATATTGGGCTTGAGAAGTCCAAATTCTTGTGACTAAAGACCACATAAGAAACTCTATAAATAGAGCCTTATGAAGTTCAGTTTTCACACTTTTTTTGGGAAACCCTAATTCGTACTTGAGAAGTTCTGAATTTCTCCAAGTACTTGAGAAATTCTGAATTTCTCTAAACCGCACAAGTTCCCTCAATCTTCATCCAAGAACAGCTAGCACTGGTGGTTGGAGATTCCTGTTCGTGTGGACTAAGTGGAGGTGCTTCAATTGCGGTGCTCGTGATCGATAGTGAAGGAACGATTCCTCAAGTTGCGGTGTTCGTGATATCAAAGTTGCGGTGCTCGTTGCTGTGCTCGTGATTTAAAGTGCAGTGCTCGTGATTAGATCGAAAGCAAAGAACGGTTCTTCAAAGGTAACAATCTATTCCTGATCATGAACGTTCACATGGATCCATTGAAGGAAAAATCGAAAATTTTAAAATCCGCTGCGTTTTATCTTTGATAATACGATTACGATTTCCATCAGTGGTATCAGAGCCACTTGTGAAACCATGGATCGGTTTTGATGTTTGTTACTATTTTATTAATATGATATGATTATGAATCTGTATTAATAATAATAAGAACAAGAATTAATAAAATGTGATTGATCGATTTTAATTTGTATATGTGATATACAATCCTAATACGACGTTGGTATATGTGATATACTGATTATATCGTTCATCAGAATATTTTGTGATTGGCGTGAATAATGGGTGATTGTGAGCATGTGCTTCGGAATCCGATACTGGTGAAGCATTCATGAGTCGATCATGTGATATACATGGTTATGGCCTTAGTCTTTTATTTTTTTGTTTTGGTTTAAAAATACGGCCTGCGTGTCTTGCCTCTATTATATCTCATAATGTAATTCACTCGTATGTAACGCGAGTATTCTTGTAGTCATGTAATATAGGAGAAATAAACAAGAAAAGAAGGACAGCCATGAAGATCTAGACTTGGAGAAGTATAGGTCGTTCTTAGTTATAGCATAGGTTCTCTCATTGTATTGAGGGAGAAATTACGCTAGGGGCCATAACCATGTCACTTTATTATATTGTGTATGTATGATGCATGTTATGATTGGAGTGACGTTATTGCATGAAGCCGTGGTAAGGTGAGATCTAATAAATAATATATTAAGTTTTATGCTTTCCAAAGAATAGCACCCTTCAAGATCAATATCGATTAATGTAGGTTTTGCCAACGTAAAGTGCATTGTCTATATTGATAAGTTGCGGTGAGATAACCAGTTTATCCGAGGGCTATTCTTTGGGTTAACTTAACTAAACAAATATAATATGATTATATGATTTTAGAAGCAAGCGTTGGGTTATTCCATATGATGGATTAAAAATAAGTGTTATTTACCCAACGGAAAAGATATGAGAGTTGTATGAGATACAATTGGAAAGGAGTTTCCTACCTAAATAAACTAAGTTTTGTGTAATCAGTCCAACGCTGACTTAAAACAAAGTGAAATATGGATCTCATTCTCACTAGAAAATCTTCCAACAGGATTTTCCGAATCTTAATTCACTACAAGAAATTTGACATATAGCTATAGCGAAATTCGGTTGGTAAAGGTCAAAAATCCGTGGGTATAAGCTGTAAAACCTATACCCACGGGCGTTTTGTTCCGTCTACTTTATCTCGCTATAACCACGGAAATTTACCGTCGCTATAGCCTATAGCCATAGCATTTTGGGCGTTGGAGAAAACTGTGAGCTATACCAGCGGATATTAATAACTCTTGTAAATCCGTTTACCCACGCATTTGTCCGTTGGTATAGGTTTGAACAATTTCTTTTTTTTTTTTACAATTTTTTTTTATAGATTGTACAATTTTAAAATAATAATAATTTACTAATATGCATGTTTTGTATACACCAAGTCCACTGTAATTATATAAGAGAATTTCAATTATATTAATAAACTAATAAGTCTTGGAAACATCTCAAACTAAAAAGAGTACATTAAAACACCAAAACAATGTCACCTAGCTACTAAATCAAAATCAAGGAACATAGAGCATTTGAACCTAATATATAACTAAATAAAGCTAAACAACAGCCATATATCACTCTAAATTACAAGATGAAGAGGATATGAGCCTACTACGGTACAAATCAGAAGTCATCTTCAATAAATAAGCAAATCAAATAGGCACAATCCAGAAAATCCGAAAGCCGCAAATTTGCTTCTAATCATCCTTATTAGTGTCTAGACTTGAAGAATTGGCTTGGTGAGAGAAACTAGAAGCATTTGGAACCTATTGAAAAATAAAATGAAAAAAGAAGAAGTTACAAACTCAAGTTAATAGATGTTTTCATAATATTGAAATATAAACTCAAAAGAGTAAAATATCATATACATGTCTTATATTTCAAAGCACACCTACAACGAGTTGGAGAATCACACCAAAAACTAGTGGCAAACCAAAAAAGAACAGGATTTAACACATAACCAAGCTTATTGTATGCACTAAAGTCATAGAGAAAAACACCTGAACTTGCTCAACAAATAAACAAATAACAAGTCCCTACCCGGCCTTTGACACACCCGAGCAAACAAGTGGTTTAAGCAACCAGTCATCAAGAGAAAAGCTAAAAATTCTTGGATCTAAATTTCAGAATTCTCCAAGAGGACTTTAACTTCCTCCACAACCTTTGTAATCCATCAAGTAGTAACTCATCAATTTTCCAACTAAACCAAAAATATTAATGTTTGAATCAAGAGTAATTGATAGCTAACCTGATAGAATAAAATTGTTTTCTTTGCTCCCACTATGCAACAACAAGTCTTATTAACATGGTGTCAGTGTCACAGTGTAAAGATTTATCCTCATCTAAGTTTGAGTTTCCATTTAAATGATGATTCATCCTCAACTCCAAAAATCACTTCCTTTCAAAAAGATCATCCCCTAAAACATGTCGTGTTTCCCATTCTCCAAAGAACAAAAAATTAGAACATGAGATAAAACACTTAAAAATAAAACATTCATAATTAATACACAAGCTTTAAACTATGAAACATATAAAATACCTTATTTGAGTTTGAAAATAACTTAAATCTTGGTTTGGATGCTCAAATGCTGAAGTTTCTTCAGGTCGACAATTTAGACTGCCAACAAAAAAATTATTACTTGCTGGTTATACATATTAGATCTTTAAAAAGAACTACAAAACAAAAAGATGCAACAATAATAATATTAAATTAAAGGGAAACAAGATTTATCATTGTTTGAACTTTAGCACTCTGCTTCAACAAACACTAATTATGTTCAAGCAATGTAAGAAAACTCCTCTCTTAACAAAGAAATGAACACATAATGGTCTCTATCAAAGTGGCATAACACTAACCTAATACAAGAAGTATGCTTGATGGTTCCCTTGTTGATTCCCTCAAATAGACTTATTATAAGGTATTCACATAAATAGTATCGTAAATATTTGATACACTTCCACCAAGTTATATAAAGCAATATCTTTCTCTATAAAAACTTATTAAAATCTATCACTAAGCATATCAAAGATGTTTTTCATGTGTGGTTCAGCATTCTATACCAAACAAAGCATTGATAAAATTGATTAAGAAAATTCAGAGGATATTATTGCTACATGGACAAAAAATACCACACCATAGCTGGTCGCTAAATCGATCACTAAACGAAATTTCTAGTAGTGACGTAATCAACCCATATCTCTGACCAAGAGTAGCACTCCCATTTAAACCTTCACTACAATAAGTGGACTAAAGGAATCTGTCAATGAATCAAGCATTAACCATATAAGATAACAAACCAAAGAATTGCTAAATAATTTGATTATTAATTAGTTAAAAAATTGCAGATGTTAATCTTACATCATTCCTCCAAATTTTCCAATAACATTTAGAAACTTGAACTTATGATCAAAGTACCTTGAATCTCTAGGAAAATCAAAATTAAAGTGAAAAGTGAATGTCAAAATTAAACATAGGATTTGAAAAGCGAATGTCAAAATTAAAGTGAAGAAGTTAACATATCAAGCACTTTGTTGTGTAATGTTAGTACCCTGCTTAGTTTGAAATTAAAATTTAACTTAACACACTATGATAATAGAAAGAACCAAACAAAGCCTCCATATGTATTATAATTAGATTTTAGTTATGTCAATTTCTATAATGAAGAAGTTAGACGCACTTTTTTCCTTTCAAATTTTGATGATTGTGGTTAACAAAACCCTAAACAATCTACCAGGTAAAACTGCAAAATGAGTTTCGATGAACAAATTTGTAAACAAATCGCAAACCCTAAAACCTATACTATTGTATAAAGGGTGAAATCACAAACCCTAAACCCTTTTCGGCTGAAAAAACAGGGAAGTCGCCTCTTACCATAGACTACACGTTGAGAAGATCAACACGCTCATTTCCTCCCCAGATGATCACATAAAACTTTGTCGACCCTTAGTTGAGTGTTTGGCTTCGTCGTTCGTTTAACAAGAATGGCCAGAATATTGCGTTTGACTTTGAATCGTCCTTCGTCGTTCGTTGACGAGAACTGGCGACATTGAGATGTTTGATAAACTTGGGGGATTTTAGAGATTGAAATTAATTTTAAGAACAGGAAACATTTAAGGGGTTTAGAAGGAAACAGGTTTTGCAGAAGGAGGATTTTAGAGGAGTTGGGCGCAGAAGTGTTTCACGAAAGAGAAGACATGAAAGGGTTTCAGTGTTTCACAAAAAAAGAAAAGGAGGATTTTTTATTTGAGAGAATGAAAAGATAAAAAGAAAATTAAAAATATATACATATAAAAAGGGGAAAACTTCCCCACGCGTCAAATTAAGTAGAGCAAATCCTATAGCCACAGATTATTATATTTTTACCTACAACTAGGAAGACCGTAACAAAAGGTTGCCGTTGGTATATGGCAATTTTGTTGTAGATTATTTGTTTTGAGTAAAATAGTGGGAGCACATGTTTAATTAAAGACCTAATTAAATATGCCTTGAAATTATTTAAATACTTATATCTTCACTTTTATAATGTAGATCACCATGACAAACAATAACACCTCAAACAGTATTATGAGAAGCATTCTTGACAAAGAAAAATTGTCTGGGACAAATTTTCTTGACTGGCATCGTAACTTGAGGATTGTCCTCATGCACGAAAAAAAACTGTATGCTATAGAGGAACCTCACCCTGACCCTGAGGAGGAACCTGCTGCCAATGCTCCTAAGGCTCAAAGAGATGCTTATCAGAAGCGTGTCGATGATGCCTTAGATGCAAAATGTCTCATGCTAGCTACAATGACCTCTGAGCTTCAGAAGCAACATGAGGAAATGAATGCGTTCGATATGATCGAACACCTGAAAACGCTCTACCAAGAGCAAGCTAGAATTGAGAGATTTGATGTTTCCAGAGCCCTTTTCTCAGCCAAGCTATCTAAGGGATCTCCTGTAAGTCCGCATGTGCTCAAGATGATTGGGTACGTGGGGAACTTAGCAAGATTAGGATTTCCACTTGGGAATGAGCTTGCAACTGATCTGATCCTGCAATCGTTGCCGGAGAGTTTTAATCAGTTTGTTCTTAACTTCACCAAGTCAGACATGGAGAAAACTCTGCCACAACTATTAGGCATGTTAAGACAAGCTGAACAAAACATGCGATCCAAAGGGAAGTCAAATCATGTCTTAATCATCGGCAATGGAAATCATAAGAAAGACAACAAAGCAAAGGCAGGCAAAGGGAAGGGCAAGGAAGTTGTCAAACCCAAACCTGCCACTCTAGCTTTGAAGCCCACTGGTGGGATTGCAAAGGAGGGTAAGTGCTTTCATTGTGGTAAGACCGGACATTGGAAGAGGAACGGCCCAAAATACCTGGAAGACAAGAAGAATGGAATAGAGAGTTCCAATTCAGCAGCTATCTTTGTTATTGAAATTAATTTATCTACTTCTTCTACATGGGTATTAGATACCGGATGTGGATCTCACATTTGTACTAATGTGCAGGGGCTGCAAAGGAATAGGGAATTGGCTAAAGGTGAAGTCGACCTACGAGTGGGCAATGGAGCAAGAGTTGCTGCGTTATCTGTAGGAACCTATGTTTTGACTTTACCTAGTGGATTAATAATACAGTTAGAAAACTGTTTTTATGTACCTGCTATAAGCAGGAATATTATTTCTGTTTCTTGTTTGGACAAATTTGGATTTTCGTTTTTAATAAAGAGCAATTGTTGCTCAATTTATTTGAATGATATTTTTTATGCCAATGCACAAATGAGTAATGGTTTATATATTCTTGATCTTGAAATGCCAATTTATAACATTGATACTAAAAGGATGAAACCTAATGAGTTAAACCCTACATACCTTTGGCACTGTCGTTTAGGCCATATAAATGAGAAACGCATTTCCAAGCTCCATAAGGATGGACTCTTGTATTCATTTGATTATGAATCATTTGAAACATGTAGATATTGTTTATTGGGAAAAATGACAAAGACCCCATTCACTGGTAAAGGTGAAAGGGCAAGTGATCTTTTGGCTCTCATACATACTGATGTATGTGGACCACTGAACACACCTGCTAGAGGAGGTTTTCAATACTTCATCACATTTACTGATGATTACAGTAGATATGGATATGTGTATCTAATGAAGCACAAATCTGAATCCTTTGAAAAGTTCAAAGAATTTAAAAATGAAGTACAAAACCAACTAGGGAATAAAATCAAAACCCTTCGATCCGATCGAGGTGGTGAGTATTTAAGCCTAGAATTTGATGACCATCTAAAAGAGTGTGGGATCTTATCCCAACTCACTCCTCCTGGAACACCACAATGGAATGGTGTGTCTGAGAGGAGAAACCGAACCTTGTTGGACATGGTACGTTCTGATGAGTTTATCTTCCCAGAACAAGTGGCTAGGCGCTAGATTATTTTAGCCCAAAAATTTGCCAAAGGGGGAGATTGTTGAGTTTTGAAGATTGGCTTCATTTTTGGTAAAATAAGCCTGAGGTCAAATGTGGGTTCCAATGCAGTAACATTGGGAACCACGACCTGATAACGCGCCTTATCCTTATCTTGATCTAGCGCGCGGATATGTTTGAAGGATTGAAGAAACAAACTTGTGCTTCCTTATTCAACAAGGAACAAGTTTGTTAGCTGAAGATTGAAGATCTACAGCTGGAGTTTTTAAAGGATAAAAACAATTCAAATATTATTTGTTTGTTAAAAGATAAAAACAAACTATATATTATTTGTTTGGTCAAGAGGATCGTTGATCTAAAGCGGAAGATTTTAAAAGATAAAACAAACAAATATTAATTGTTTGTATAACAAATTATCTATTTAGGCAAACAGATTTAAATCAAAGATTAGTTTGCAACAACCGATCTTATTCTTCATGAAGCCAAGGAGATTCAAGACTCTATATAAAGAAGCAAGCTTCATTCGTTGAAGAGCACCTGAAACCATTGAAGATACAAACGCTAAAGAGCGATTTAGAAGTTTTAGGCTTAGGATTTAGTTTAAATCCTTGTTATTCTTTTGAGTATCACGATTGATACTTGATTAAAAATAAGTTGTTCACTCTTAAGCTTTTAAGCACATAGTGTGATTTGTTTATTAGGAACAGAATTAAAATCCACAGGTTGTGTGGTTGAGGGGAAGTGAGAGGGGTCTCATACTTAGGACGTTCTTGAGTAGAAATCTATATGGGTAGTTGCTAGGTGAGAAGCTGTAAACGGGGCATTTGCGGAGAGCTTTGAACTACTTTACCATAGTGGATTTCCTTCCTAGATTGGTATCCCCCAGAGTAGGTGAGTTGCACCGAACTGGGTTAACAATAACTTATGTTATTTAAAATTCTGTCGTTTTATTATTGTGTGTCCAGGAGGACCAGTGTTGCAACATCGTGCACCACATTGGTCCCTCACGTGCCAGAATTTCATATATATATATTACATTATGGAAAAAAATAGAATTAAATATGCTTTATGGTGATTTCTTGTTTTTTTAACACAGAAAAGTTACTGGCGGAAATTTCTGCCACTAACTTATATTAATAAAATAATCTATGCGCCGACACACTTACTGAGGAAAATTTCCGCCAGTAAGTTTGGAATTGTGTCACGCATTTACTGGCGGAAATTTCCGCTACTAAATTGTCAAATGTTGTCCTTCCACGTTTTGACGAATTTACTGGCGGAATTTTTCCTCAGTAAATTTACTGGCGAGCGATTTACTGGCAGACCATTGAAGGTGCGTGGAGAAAACACAAGAAGGGGGGTTGAATTGTGTTTTGGATATTTAAAAACTTTCCAAGATATTTAAAATCTTTTCAGAGTCTTTAAAGCACAGCGGATTATTCACACAATTAACTTAAGGCGTTATGAATGATGAAGGAGTAAATGAGAGAGTGAGAGAGAGAAGAACACACAACAATTTATACTGATTCCCCTCACAAATTGAGAGTACTCCAGTCCCCTTGTTTCCAAGAGAGTTTCACTATAATCACACGGATTACAATAGTTGCTCAAGCACACAAGCTCAAGACTTCCTGCTCTTAGTCACACAAGACATAGAGACTTCCTTGCTTTGATCACACAAGATCAAAGACTTCCTTGCTCAAGCACACAAGCTTGAGACTTCCTGCTCTAAGTCACACAAGACAGAGAGACTCCCTTGCTCTGATCACACAAGATCAGAGGCTTCCTTGCTCAAGCACTCAGGCTCAAGACTTCACTGCTCTAATCACTAAGACTGAGACTTACGTGCTTCTACACTAAGCAGAAGACTTTCTTGCTTCTACACTAAGCAGAAGACTTACTTGCTTCTACACTAAGCAGAAGACTTACTACTAACTTAAGAGCTTAAAACTTATTACAAACATAATAACTTCAGAGGCTCTAAGCTAGTTTCTATGCTCACTTCATTTGAGAGATATTATCTATTACAATTCAAATGCTCACTTTCTTATGAGAGATTTTATCTAATGTTGAGCGCTAGTCTTCAATTCTTTCTTTGGCATATTTATATGAGTTGAGAAAGACATTGAGACGTTGGAGAAATTCCCATTGCAACTTGGACAGCTATAGACATAAAGGATCCGTTGAGTAAAGCCACGTCTTCCTTTGTAGAGAAGCTTCACCTTTGCTGTCTGTCCAATGGTACAGTTATAAGGTACAACTAGCTCCTAGAGAGAGGGATCACATCCTTTGTGACCGTTGCATTTTAGTTGACCTTAGAACAAGTCATCAGGCTTGATAAGTTGTAGTTGATGTAGCCCTCTGATGACTGGGAATTCCCTTTGCTTCTGATGAACCTTTGATAGCTTGGAGTCTGATTGGTCTTTGAATGGTTGGCCTCTGATAGTCATTTGCAATTCAGCTTCTGAACGCCTTCATCCTCTGAATGACTTATGACTATCAGACAGCCTCTGAACTCTTGTAGGCCTCTGAACATCCTTGAGCTTCTGAACTCCTCTGAGTCCCTGAATAGCTTTCAGACATTCTGATCTACTTTGAGCTTCTGAACTTTGTATAGCTTCTGACCACGTTGTTGCATCTGAACTCTTTCAGAGTCTTAAATATTCAGACTTCCATTGGTTTTATCAGAGTTTAAATTAAGTGTGCTCTTGATTAAACGTTGAATTCTCCTGCACTTAATTTAAACATTAGTATCATCAATTGTCCATTTAATACTTTGTTATCATCAAAACTTAAGGGTGTGTATTAACACATATTTTGTTCCAACAATCTCCCCCTTTTTGATGATGACAAACACAAGTATTAAATACAATTGTTGTTGATAAAAATCAGCTATGTTGACATTAGGCTTCTGAGTTTTGCAAGCTCCCCCTAAGTCTGATAACCCATAGGGTTAGGTTTGTAAGCTCCCCCTATTTTGTATCCATAGTTAATTTTAATCAGTTTCAGAAATACTTTATTATATGACTTAAATTATTCATATTTCACTATGTAAAGAACAAGGTTTGCAAGCTTCTTCTTTCCATAGTGTGATAATCTTTGAGTAAAGTTGCACCCTTACTCAAGAACTAACTATGAATAATAAACTTCAATTAATAAATGCATTCTCCTTGAAAATTAAGCCCTTAATGCAGATGCAAGATGAAGCAGTATTTAAATTGAAGCAATATTTAAATTGAATGACAAAATAGAATCAGAGGCGCTTAAAGACTTCTACATACACACTTGGTTCTGATGGTTATCATTAACAGCTTCAGAGTTCAAAATATTTTCAAACAGTTCAGAGCTTTAAAAAAAATCTTTTCAAAGAAAATAGCTCAGAGTCTAAACAAAAATTTGAAAACAGTTCAGAGCTCTTTAGTACAATATTTTGAAATCCTCAAAGATCAGATTGTCATAACAAAGCATGTACCTCATGCTACTATTTTGACCACTCTCCTACGTTCTCTCTCGGAAGCACTACAAGGCCCTAAAAAGCCAAGTAATTTCGCTTCTTCCAACAATTGATTTACCAATATTCTTTCTCCCCCTTTTGTCATTATCAAAAAGGTAATATAAGCAATTAATAGAAATTCAACTCTCAATGCCGTCAAATCAGAAGTGGTTGAACACATTTAATACTCGGCCATTGAATTTTTCTTATAAAAGGAGAGAGATACCTAGTCATTTTACTCACACAGAATAATCTTAGGTTATTGATAGATCTCTTGAGAAAAAAATGAAACGCTCAGAGAAGAAGAAAGTAGTTTCACTGAGAGTCAGTCAAGATAGGAGAAAACATAAGAAGAAACCAATGGAAACAAAGCCAGTGTCCTTTCCAGAAGAACTCAGTTCAGAGTTTGAAGAGAAATCTTTGGACTCTGACTGTTTTAAGTTCTGAAGACATATCTTCCTGAAGAAAATCAAACTGAAGTTCGAGGCTCTAGAGGGGTATGTGTCTCTTCCTGAGGAAAACCAAACTGATGCATTAGAAATGTTTTCTTCAAGAAGGACTGTGGGTTGAATGGCTTCAGCCAAAAGCTCAACCTTTCCCCTCTACAAAGATTATAGTTAGGCTTGCAACCTCAAAAATAACCTTTGGAGCATCCGGAAGATAGTTCTTAGAAATTTTGATATGTAAACCAGAACTTTTGTTCTTAATGAAATAAGATTCATTACTTTGACTTGTTTAATTTGATTTCTTACTTTTATGCTTTCTCTGGTTATGTAATTTGATACTTTAAGAATAACCAATAATCAAAACAACTGTTTGTAAGAAAATTGACTTTAATTAAACATATAAACAGTTTTTAGCGGTTTAAGATAGCAAGTCTGATTAAAAATAAAACTATTATCATATCATGAATAAATATTTCAGATTAGCACAAAGAAATTACAGAAACATCAGAGATATGATCTTACTTCTATCAATGTGCCTATCAAAATATTAATCAAGATATTTATTTTAAGCAAATAAAGAGATCCTAGGTTGTTGATTGGGGTTGGTTACAAAGATGAGCTAGGATTCTCAAGATTTCCTTCTGCTTGGCATTTACTACTTCCACCAGCTCTCCATGCTTTTTCATTTCTTCCTTAAGGTCTTCAATTTCAGTCTCATACAGTGGGTTTCTGATGTGCACTTGACTTGCTCCTAGATCATCCACAATAGGCTCATTCAGTCTTTCCTCAAGTGATGCTATCTCTTTCATTAGAATTTGCTCCTCACTTGTTCTTACAGAAGAGGATCCAGGTTGACTCCTCTCTGTGTCCTTGTGAAACTGAATGTCCTCTTCCACCATTGCGTTCTTTCCCTTGTCATTCCTTCTTTGTTCTTCACTGCTGACCTCTTGGAGACTGTGTAGTTTCTTTAGCAGTTCTTCAGTTAGGCTTACCCATTGTTCAATATGGTCAGGAGAAGATATATCAATTTGTCTTATCTCAGAAAGACCATGTATTTGTCTTATCAAACCATTGCATTCACTCAAGACATCAGGGTTTATGAAATTGGTTTGAGGAGGGTCAGAGTTTGAGGGTGTGATGGTGTGTTGAGGTGCAGTATGTGGCTCAGTTTGTATGGTTGTTTGTCTGAAGGGTTCTGGATGAACAGGTCCTGGTGCAGATTTTCTTAGAGAAAAACTGTCTTTAGGACTTGTTTGAGCAGTGTTTGGAGTGAGGTTCTGAGTTTGTTCAGAATTTGACAGAAGGTTCTGAACACTAGTCGTAGTGACTTGTTGATGAGGTAGTTCACCTCCTAGATGTTCTTCAAGGAATAGTAGAGGTGAATTATAGTGTTGGATTGGAGATTTGTTTGGTTGAGAGTCTTGAGTGTTTACAATAGCAGAGTCAGACACTGACATTTTACCTAAATCTTTCAAGATTGATCCTTCAGCAGCTTTCTTCTCTGGCTTCTTAGTGAGTCTCTTTAATTTAACACTTATAGGTTCATCATCAAAGTCACTCTCTTCTTCTTGAATCATTTCCCTAGATGATTCATCAGACTTGATTTGAACCCTTCCCTTCTTATCTGTCCTTGCAGCTTCATTCTTCTCATTCTTAATCTTCACCAGTCTCTTCCTTTTCTTCTTCAATCCTTCCTCTTCAATCTCAAATCCTTCACCTTGACTTTCTAGCAATAGAACATATTGATTAATAATACCATTTGAGAGAACAGGTATATCAATCTTATGTCTTTTTATTATTGAGTCCTCTTAGTGAGAGAGAAGTTCAAAAGGATCAGAGGGTATCATCTCTTTTCCAGCTAGTAAGGTCATGTTGGATAGGGTGTGAGCTGAGATTGTAGAGGCTCTGATTTCCCTAATCAGATTGTCATCTCCAGTAGCTTTAATTACATCTATCACACCACATTGATAGAAGATTTCACTAAGGATTCTTGGATAGATGACATGAATATTTGGCTTGGATTGTTTTTGAGAAGCATTGACAGCTTTACACAGGTGATTGAAGATATACTTAGCCCAATTTAGTTGATATCCTTTTGTGAGATAGTAGATAAAGTATCTATGATCCCACGAAAGTTGATCAGAACTTCCACTTCTTGGAAAGATTGATCCTAGCAGGATTCTGGCTAAGAGTTTCTGAGTTGTCTTCAAGTCACCACTTCTGTTGCTCTCACAAGTTTTTCCTTCTTCATAACACATATTCGTCATATCACTTAAACATCCTGTGTTCTTTGTTTCAACAGCACTGAAGGTATTGAATTTTCCTTCATTGGGAATTTGAAGAATACCGGCCAAGTTTGATTGAGTCAAAACTACTTCAAAGCCACACACTACTGACCTAATTTCTTCTTCTGTTACTTCTCTTAGTCCTAATTCGGCTGGTGTCTTGTCCTTGTTCTCAGGTTTTGAATTCCTTAAGACACCAACTTCTCTATTGTAGTCTTCCAAGGTCACTACCTTGCTTCTCACCCAGAAATCTTTAACAAGCGTAGGGTAGATTGGACCATTTAGAATCTTTATGTATCTACCACCTCCATTTTGGTCCGAGAAGAACTTCTCGACATTGTGTTAATTTATCTTAAGACATTCAAAGTCAACTGGTTGTTCCATAACCAAGTTGAGTGATTTTCCTTTCATGTCAAGCGATCTTTCTTTGCTAAAAACCTCAGAGCAGTTGATAATATTTACTGCTAAATCCCTTGGGAACAAAATCGAAGCAGAAGAGGTTGATGAGGTAGAGGTTTCCATCTCAGAAGTTAGGGTTTTTGAAATTTCTAATTGCAGAGAGAAGATAGTTGTTTTTGATTTGACAGAGAGTAATGTGATAGTGTAAAGTGTGCGAGTGTTTATTGATTTTGATTTAAAGCAACAAAACACAAAACAAAATTAAAACAAACTCATCATTAACTGTTTTAAACCAATCAGAGCGTGTATGCGTGTTGTCTCTTTAGCGCCAAAACGTTTTAGTAAAAATACTTAAACGTTTCCAATTCATTTTGTATTCAGAGGCTTAACTGTCAGAGGTTGAAACGTTTCTCAGAGTCTGAGATTCTTCAGATGCTGAACCTGAAGAACTTCAGAGGCTGAAAAACAAATCTTTCAGGACACAAGAAAATATGTTCAGACATGATTTTTCAGGGTTTTTAGTACTGAACACTGTGTATCCTAAGAAGACATTTTCAACCTTTGAGAGTTATTTCTCTGAATATGTCATTCAGGAGTTAAGCATGCTTACCTTGTATTGAAGCTTTCTTGATTAGGTGTAGTCAGAGTCATAGCCAGAGCAATCACTCCACCATACTGAGTTGTTGTCATCTTCAATACATGCTTCAAGGTCTTCATACTCCTTCCTGCTCCTTATGTACTCCTCTTCATCTTCTTCTCCATCTGACTCTTCAAGAATGTGCCTTCTATGCACAATTGCTCTTCTTCCATTCACAGTCACATGCATCCATGTGATTGGAAGGTTCAGAGTCTTAGTTTCACCTGCAATCAAGTAAACAATTTTGTCTCTTGGTACCCACTTGCTTGAGGGTCCTAGACTGTTAGTTGCCAAATCTTCATCCTCCATTTGATTCATCTGAGAGCTATCAGATACAAATGTAGAGTAAAGATTTGGAAGAGAGAAGCTTCCATCAATAACTGATGAGCTTGGTTCCTCTAGTGTTTTACTACTAGAGTATCCAATCCCATTAGTATTGTTGGTCTTAAGGTTGCAGAGCATGGAAACAATTTTATTTTGATCAGCATTGATGTTACAGTATTCTTTGAGAACTAGAGAGTGCTCAAGGGGTTTGTAACATATAGCATAATCATTCTCAAGGTCTCTTGTTTTAATAAAATCTTTTTGTTCAAGACCTTCAGAGTGATTTGCTTGCTTACTTAAATTCTCATAGTCTGCTTTAAGCTTTTTATACTTCTGCTGACTATTAGAGAGTTTAAGTAAGGTTTTATTAAGATGCTTGATCAATTTAGCTTTGGAAAGACAAGAATATACCTGACTTATTGTTCTCTGGATGCTTTCTTTGCTCTCAGGTTCTGACTTTTCATCAGAGCCTGAGTCTTCAGAGTCTGAGCCATCTTCAGAACTTGATCCTTCAGCTCTTGGTGCTCTTTCAGACTCATCTTCAGAGAAGTTGTCTAGTACATCCCATGTTGTCATTCCTTTAGCCAGTCTTCCTCCATTCTTCTTGAAGTTGTACCATTTTTGAATTTTTCTTGAAAACCTTTCAAGATACTCTTCATCAGGTTCTTCAACAAGATCTTCATGCTCCAATGCTTGCTTTCCTTTCCTTGCTGCTTCTGCTTCTTCACGGTTCAACTCTTGCATTTCCTTCAGAGCCAATTCATGGACTCTGAGTAAATCAATCAATGATTCAGGACTCATTGAATTGATGTCTTCAGTTTCCTCTATAGAATGTGGAATTTCATTCCAATCCAGAGGCAAACTTCTCAGCAACTTGCTTACAAGCTCTTTGTTGCTGAGTTTGTTGTTGTGCTCTTCAAGCTTGCTTGTGATAGCTTGAAACCTTATGTTCATTTTCTCAATGCTCTCATTTTCCTCCATCCTAAACTCCTCATATTGATCTAACAGGCCATTTACTGTTGCCCACTGAATGCTTTCATTATCATCACTAATGAGGCAAACAGTAGTAGCTGTAGAAGCAATACTAGAAGTTTGATTAGCCCCTGATGTGGAAGGATTTTGATTGTTGCTCAGATCTTCATTTAAGCTCAGTTCATCTTCAAATTTCTTGCTAAGTTCAGCAACTTGTTGATGTAGCTTCTGCTTCCACTTATCCATGTTTTGAGCCATGGAGGTTTTCTCCTTTGGATCTTGACTGTCTCACGCTTAAGTGATTTACCGACAGAACCGGAGCACTGATACCAATTGAAGGTGCGTGGAGAAAACACAAGAAGGGGGGTTGAATTGTGTTTTGGATATTTAAAAACTTTCCAAGATATTTAAAATCTTTTCAGAGTCTTTAAAGCACAACGGATTATTCACACAATTAACTTAAGGCGTTATGAATGATGAAGGAGTAAATGAGAGAGTGAGAGAGAGAAGAACACACAACAATTTATACTGGTTCCCCTCACAAATTGAGAGTACTCCAGTCCCCTTGTTTCCAAGAGAGTTTCACTATAATCACACGGATTACAATAGTTGCTCAAGCACACAAGCTCAAGACTTCCTGCTCTTAGTCACACAAGACATAGAGACTTCCTTGCTTTGATCACACAAGATCAAAGACTTCCTTGCTCAAGCACACAAGCTTGAGACTTCCTGCTCTAAGTCACACAAGACAGAGAGACTCCCTTGCTCTGATCACACAAGATCAGAGGCTTCCTTGCTCAAGCACTCAGGCTCAAGACTTCACTGCTCTAATCACTAAGACTGAGACTTACGTGCTTCTACACTAAGCAGAAGACTTTCTTGCTTCTACACTAAGCAGAAGACTTACTTGCTTCTACACTAAGCAGAAGACTTACTACTAACTTAAGAGCTTAAAACTTATTACAAACATAATAACTTCAGAGGCTCTAAGCTAGTTTCTATGCTCACTTCATTTGAGAGATATTATATATTACAATTCAAATGCTCACTTTCTTCTGAGAGATTTTATCTAATGTTGAGTGCTAGTCTTCAATTCTTTCTTTGGCATATTTATATGAGTTGAGAAAGACATTGAGACGTTGGAGAAATTCCCGTTGCAACTTGGACAGTTGTAGACATAAAGGATCCGTTGAGTAAAGCCACGTCTTCCTTTGCAGAGAAGCTTCACCTTTGCTGTCTGTCCAATGGTACAATTATAAGGTACAACTAGCTCCTAGAGAGGGATCACATCCTTTGTGACCGTTGCATTTTAGTTGACCTTAGAACAAGTCATCAGGCTTGATAAGTTGTAGTTGATGTAGCCCTCTGATGACTGGGAATTCCCTTTGCTTCTGATGAACCTTTGATAGCTTGGAGTCTGATTGGTCTTTGAATGGTTGGCCTCTGATAGTCATTTGCAATTCAGCTTCTGAACGCCTTCATCCTCTGAATGACTTATGACTATCAGACAGCCTCTGAACTCTTGTAGGCCTCTGAACATCCTTGAGCTTCTGAACTCCTCTGAGTCCCTGAACAGCTTTCAGACATTCTGATCTACTTTGAGCTTCTGAACTTTGTATAGCTTCTGACCACGTTGTAGCATCTGAACTCTTTCAGAGTCTTAAATATTCAGACTTCCATTGGTTTCATCCGAGTTTAAATTAAGTGTGCTCTTGATTAAACGTTGAATTCTCCTGCACTTAATTTAAACATTAGTATCATCAATTGTCCATTTAATACTTTGTTATCATCAAAACTTAAGGGTGTGTATTAACACATATTTTGTTCCAACAACCATTTATGCCAGTAAATTTGAACTTACTGGCGGAAATTTATACTTAGTGAGGAAATTTAGATGCTAGTAAATAGGGATTTTCTTGTAGTGTACCGGTACTTTTACAAAAACTGTGTACCAGTGCTTCACAAACACAAAGTATGATAGAAAAAGAATATAACTAAATAATACAAATCTCCACAAGATAATTATCCTATATAGGGTGTGGATTCTAGCATGGGAGACTGAAACATGTCTCTCACAAGTGGGAGATGAGTTTTAACCATGAGATGTGTTGAAAAAAAATTAAATGGCTGAGATGAAGTACAAGGAACTTGTTGCTACATTATAGGTTTTTTAATTTTTAAAACAATATGCAGTATTTACATTGACTGAAAATATAAATGATTCGGTTATTTTTTTTATACATTTATCAAAAACAAAAACACAGGCAACATGGAAGAAGATGAAATGATGAACAAACGCAGAAAAAACATTTGTGCTAATTGACAATAACTTGATAACCAAATTCAAGACAAACACAGAAATCTCAAAGAACTGGGGCAAAAACCAAATTCAAGACAAACCTAGAAATCTCAAAGAACTAGGGTAAAAAATGTGCGTCTTATACTCTTGTTCTGCACCATCACTGTTGTTGCGTTCACCTTCCTTCCGCATGAGCCACCAAACTTTTCATCTTTCCGTTTCACAACAAACTAATTACTTCAAACAAAATCCCTCAAAGAAGATGACTAATTCTTCCCCTCGTCAACATAGATCTCATTCATTTTTTTTTATTTCCACGGATTGAGACTTGTTTTTTAGATGAATTTGAAGGTATTATTGATTAAAAAATATGCTCGAAAATCATTCGAAATATATTTGTAAGCTTGATAAACTTGTTAACATTAACTTTGGGGTTAAAAAAATGTCCAGAACGAACATGGTTTGAACAATGTATCTGGGTTGGATTTTGACCCGGCTGGAGGTTGAAGGAGACAAAAAAAAAACATTCAAACTATTATATATAATCATTGTTGAAAAATATTAAGAATATCAGTTGCAGTGCAGCGGTAACTAATTTCTTTTAGGAGATCAGTTGCGGTGCAGGGGTACCTAGTTTCTTTTAGGAGGTAAGTGTGCCTGGTTCGATTCTTGGATGTTCATAATTTTTGGTATTTTCAAAACCTTTTTAATAATATAAGAAAGAGTTTAATGGATATGCTCTGTCAATGTAAATTAATTTTACACTGACAATCAATAGGAATCATAGATTTCTCCATGTCATACAATTGTAGTAGGGTATAGTGGGGTGATTTGGCGGAATACACGACTGATATTGATTGACAGTGTAAAATTAGTTTACACCGTCTGTGCATATACATTTTTCTCTATAAGAAAGATAAACCTGGCTTCAACGTGAATCGAACAAGATACCTGGTAGAAAAAAAAAACAATAATATGCAATACTGGAATTCTGGCGATGTCCAGATGGGGTACCGGATGGGGCAGCATCTACTTCAACACAGTTCCCAGCAGAACATAATGGACAATTTAACAATAACAAAAACAGAAATTAAAATAACACAGTATGTTGTTAACCCAGTTCGGAGCAACCTCTCCTACTCTGGGGGGATACCAATCCAGGAATGAATTCACTACTATAGTTCTAGTTCAAAGACTCAAAAACCTCCCGTTTCTATCTTATCGCCTAGACACTATCTCATGCAATCCTACCTAGGAACTCCTAGATATGAGACGCCCCGTCTCACTTCCTCCTAGCCACACAACCAGCGTGACCGTATAACACTAATAACAAATTGGCGAAGAACACTCTTCAAACAAATACCTATCTCCGTACTTTAAAGCTTATGAGTAGATTAAAAGATTAAAACTCAACTAAAACCAGTCCTACTCTAGCATCAAGATGATACAAGAGTGGCTCACAAATAAAGCACAAGGCTTACAAGACACGAAACCCTAAAAGACTACATCTTTGATATATTTGTTTAAGCTTCGGTTTCGGTGAATAAAATATGTCTGAGTCTTCAATATATATAGCCTGAGATAGCCTGGGCTGTTCCTTGATTTCAGGCTTCACAAATAACAAAAAATTAGAACATATCCAATAGCAAAAGATTCTCTTAAGTAAATCCAACAAAAACCCTAAAATATAGGCATATCTTTAGGGGTGTTACAAAATGCGATATGATCAAGAAATAAGCTGAATTCTTCGTCTTGGGGAACAAGAAAGTCGCTTTATCGATTTACTTCACAAATAAAACGTGTGTTTATCATGTAACAAACTTTGCACATTTTCTGGCTTCAGGATGTGGTTCCAGATGTTGCCACATCTGACCTTACATCTGACTAAATCTTGTTTTTGCAAAATGTAGCCAATTTCAAAAACCCAACAAATACCAATTGGACAACTACATATTTAATGAAATCCAAGCGCCTTATAATCCATATATAGAAGAAAAAAAAATTCTACCCCAACAAACATCTCTATACACCTACAATTTTTTAAATATTCCAGTTATACCCTTATGTTACTTTTGTATATTTTATGTTTTTTACTTTGTCTTTTTATCACTTTGCCGGTAAAATCCGTACACCCTTTGAAAAGTGCACCGATCAGACCAGTTAAAATTTAACGGTACGTTAAAGTTAAAGTGTACCGGAATGCATTATTTTTTCAAAGTATATTGCGGTACACTTGTATAAGTGTACCGATTCTGGAAAAAAAATTGAAAACCGCGGTATACTTTTTTTTCAAGTATACCGGTTAGAAACATAAAAAATGGGAACCGGTACACTTTTATAAAGTGAACCGGAATGTTAACGTGGATATTAAAATTTTTGCCTTTTTTTATTTTTCAACAGATATGGCGCAATCTGGCGACACAGGTCAAAACTCGGTTGATACTACGGATGTATTTACTACGAATGATAAATTTGATACACGAGAAGATGTTCTTAAATGGGCAGAAGATGTTGGAATTGCCAACAAAGTCAGTATTAATATTACAAGGTCAGATAAAAAGAACGGCGTAAGAGGAAGGAATGACAAGTTGATTTTGGGCTCCGATAGAGGTGGAAAATATGACACTTCATAAAGTTCGACGTCAACTGCATCAAAAAAGTGTAACTGTCCATTCAAACTTAGAGCCACACCTTCGATAGATGGTTCAGGATGGAAAGTTCAAGTTCAATGCGGAGTTCACAACCACGGACTACCTGACCAATATGCAGGTCATCCTCGTAAGGCACGTTTAACTGCAGAAGAAAACAAACATGTTGAAGAACTGACAAAGTGTCGTGTAGCACCAAGGAACATCGTTATTTCTTTGAAAGAAAAAAATCCAGAGTCTGTTGTTGATGCCAACCAAATATATAGGAAGAGAAACAAACTACAAAAAGAGGAAATAGGTCCTAGAACAGACACTCAACACTTGCTGCAAAGGTTAGATGATGCTAATTTTGTCATTTGGAATAGAAGAAGAGATGATGGCTCTAATGTTTTGAGTGATATTTTTTGAGCACATCCAGATTCAATAAAGTTGTTGAACTTGTCTCCCACTGTGTTGACGATGGACTGCACATACAAAACTAATAAATACAGGCTACCACTTCTTGAAATTGTTGGTACCACGTAAACTAACTTGACATTTAATGTTGGTTTTGCTTACATAGAATCTGAGAAGACGGACAATTATCGTTGGGCATTAGAGAAACTGAAGGGTTTGTTTACTAAGCAAGATATATTGCCACAAGTAATTGTGACCGACAGAGAACTTGCTTTGATGAATGCAATTGAATTTGTATTTCCGCATGCTGTTAATTTGCTTTGTACGTGGCACGTAAACAAAAATGTGTCTTCGAGATGCTCAGTGCTTGTACCTAAGGATATGCGTGATCTAGTAAAAAATTTGTGGAATAATGTTGTATTCAGTTCAAATGAGGTTGAGTATGGGCTGAATTTGAATGAGTTTGAGCAAGCATGTGTTAATTCAAGCAAGTGTCTTGACTATGTCAAGAATTCATGGTTGAACAATTATAAAGAAAGATTTGTTGCAGCATGGACCAATAAAGTGATGCATTTAGGAAACACAACGAGTAATAGGTATGATTTTTTTTGTTTGAAAATTGTAATAATTTGTTTTTTTTTTGTGTGTGTTTAATTGACTTTTGTGTGCAATTTAATATTTAGAGCTGAGTCTACACATTGGAAACTAAAGCAAATGTTGGAACACAGCAAAGGTGACTTATGCAATGATTTGGATGCCATGAATAAAAATATAATTCTACAAGTTGGCAAAATTAAGGCGTCATTTCAAAAAAAAAAAAATACTATACAGAGCACATTCATAGTGGTCCATTTTTTCAGAATTTAAGAAGTTTTGTCTCTAGGGCTGCTATGACACTAATTTCTGATGAGTTTGAGAGGGTAGGCACTGTTGGAACTAATAAGAACCTTCGCGGTTGTGCACTTAGGTCAACACATGAATTGCCTTGTGCGTGTGAATTGAGTGGGTAGACACTAAGGGGTGTACCAATACCGTTAGATTCAATTCATGGTCATTGGAAGAAACTAACTGTGGAAGCTCCACTAGAGGATGACACAGAGGATGACTATGAGTTGGACTTGACTCCTGCATTTGATGCAATAATGACTCGATATCAGTCACTTGATATTGTTGGTAAAAGAGCGTTGAAGAGTAAAGTGTTTGAACTTGCTTATCCAGCTACAAGTTCAATGTGTCCACCACCTGAACCAATAAAAACTAGAGGATGAGTGAAGAAGAAAGATAAAAGCAAAGCACCAAAGGATGTGTATCGTGACCCGTCATACTTTGAGCATGTTGAAAGAGAAGTTAATGATTCACAAGCGACATCGAAGATGTTGTGTACACAAACATCTCAGACATCTCAGAAGCAACTATCTCAGGCATCTCAGAAGCAACTATCTCAGCCATCTCAGAAGCAACTATCGCAGACATCTAGAAAGCTGAGATATAGTAAGTATTTGATACAATTTCCTAATCATATTCATCCACATATTATTGACTTTATTGAAGTAAATCCAGATATAAATTGTGGTTTTAGAGCTATTACGTGTTTACATGGTTACACAGAGGATGGTTGGCCCATTATCCGCCGGGAGTTAGATAATGAGTTGACAACTAATAACAGTTTGTATGAGAAGTTATTTGGAGAAAATTTACAACACGTGAGAGATTTACTGCAGATAGATGGTTTAGGAGATCAGTTAGAAGATAAATGGTTCACCATACCTGGCATGGGTTACTTGGTAGCAAATAGGTATAATGTCATTTTGGTGACATTGGGTAAACCTAGCACGACTTTCTTTCCTATGATGACTTCATATTCATCGTCAGCAAAATTTCATTGCATCGGTTTTGTGGGTGGAAATCATTGGATTCCGGTAAATATTAACTTAAACTTTAACCTATTTTATTTTAAAAATATTTATATAAGTATATTAAGCTATTATTTTGTTCTTGCAGGTTAACATGAGACCATGTTATCCGTTGCCCGATGTGACACTCGATTGGAAGAAATATCGTTCACATGAAGCAACATCTTGGATGTCAAATTTAACCAACCGCTTACAATATTGGCGAATTATAGATCATTCAGTTAAACCTTCATTTGGTATTGTTGTTGTTGATTAATTTTTACGACAAACATTTTATTGTCAAGGATTTTATGTGAAACATTTTATGTGTTGTTGCACTAATAAAACTCCTATATTATTCCAAATGCAATAATAAAAGTACATAATCAAACTTAAAGTACATAAACAATAATAAAAGTACATAATGAAACTCCAAGTACATAAGAAAACTAGTCTATATCTCTATCACCACGGGCCACATCCAATGCATAAAAAATATCGTCAAACACGTCATCGTCTCTATCAGCATCCACCTGTGCGATAAATCTCTCCAGCGCACAAACAATCGCATCTCTCCGTCTCTGTTCACCAGATGGTGGTGCATGTGTTGGTGGTGCATGTGCTGGTGGTGCATCTTGTGTTGGTGCATCTTGTGGTACTTGATCTGCTTCTGGTGGTGCATATGCAGGCACAAACTGTGGAACAGGTGGTGCTCCATGCGGACGACACAGTATAGGATGTGATACAGTATAGTACCACGGCAAGTAATCAGTTGTAGTCTCATCATCAAATCTCACTGGATGTGTCAACTGAAGGATCCGATCAACAGAAGTGTGATAACCAGACCACAGACTATCGATATCCGTATATGATGGAGCTGCGTGTGGTGGTGGTGGTGGTGGTGGTATATACTGCACGAATCCAAACTGTCTAAGACACCTCTCAGGCAAGTAAGGAACTACGGTGCACCCACGCAAGTAACCACTAAAGCAGGTAATCAGATCAGCATGAATGTTACCTCTATGACCTTCAAACGGACGCCAAATCACATCAGACGGAGTCAGTGCATCCATGATAGGTCGATAAGCAGGAAGCTTCGTCTCCCCCTACTTATATATCCACCGCATAGCTCGAGGGTAACCCATCTCATCACAACGGTGTACGGACTCTCCACGTCTACCAAGGGTAGGGAAATACTCGTGAATCCAACACTATTACAAAACAACAAAAACAAAAACAATATATTAGAATCATGATTTCACTAAAACAGAACATATTCATAATCTAAAAAAAAATCAAATTATAATCCAAATAACCTGTAGAAGTGTCGGATACCCTGCAAGAGCATGTGTGGTAAACATGGATGCATCATTCAGATTATCATATAAACAAACCAACGCAGCACTACCCCATGAAAATCTATTCAATGTGGACAAATCTCTAAACATGGGTAACCATTTTGCGTTGACTCTTGTGTAACTCTTATCAGTTAGAATGGTACATCCAACCAACAACAACAAATACGCCCTGACAGCACAATCATATATGTGGTACATATGTAGATTCCTCTGCCAGCAATCATATATCCACTGTTTTGTAAAAGTTCCTCCCCTCTGTCGTGATCTCTCCAAATATGCCTCCTCATACGGGACTCCCAACAACTCAGTTGCAAGTGCCGCAGCTTCTTCCATGGAAACTGGTACAGGCGTGTAAAATATACCTCTAACAGGTATATGTAACAGACACGTATCAACATGCAACATGGTCTGAGTAGCGCGTCAGAAGACTCGTATCAAGCGGTCCTCCAGGCCAGCCATGCTGCGCAACATCCTCCTGCATCATAGGCTGCTCGACAATCACAGACTGCTCAATATCATGTTCCTGCTCAACAGGAATAGAAATTTCTCGTCCGACGCCGGCATGTCTAATTCTACCGTCTCGCCCTCTTGTACGCACCACTGAAATGGAAGAAATTTTTTTTAAAAAAAACATTTTGCACTGCGGTACACTTGATAAAAAAGTGTACCGCAGTTAGAAAAATTAAAACACTCGGTACATTTGATAAAAAAAAGTGTACCGCAGTGAATTTGCGACCGGTACACTTGATAAAAAAGTGTACCGCAGTGCATTTGTGATCGGTACACTTGATAAAAAAGTGTACCGCAATGCATTTGCGATCGGTATACTTTTTAACAAGTGTACCGCAAGGTAAACAGTCAAGGAAATTGAATTGCAAGCGGTACACTTTGAAAAAGTGTACCGGAATGAAATTTTTTTCTTACTCTCTGCTTTTCGAAAATTTTCTACTCGGTACACTTTTTCAAAGAATGATGAAAATGATTTTTTTTTACAGTTTTACCTTTTATATGAGGGCATATTTGTCTTTTCAACTTTAAGTGTAGGGGTATAGAGATGATTGTTGGGGTAGAAAAAAAAAATTTCCCATATATAATATGTTTAATGACTGCTTTGCTAGGAGATATTAGCCCAGTTAACTTTTTTTAAGTCAAATAAATTTTTGGTCCGTATAAATATCTCTAACTTTATTTTTATTCCTTATGCAAAATTTCAACAACTTTCGATCACTTAAATATTTTCTGTCACAATTTATTAACTTTGCTTTTGAATCAAATCTGGTGTTCTTTTACATTTTTGAATAAGAATCATAGATTTATAATATTATAAGAACATCTCTCACAAAAATTTAGAATATTTTAACAAAGATGAATTAATTACGAATTTTTAAACGCAAAAAAAATATTTAATTAATCTATTGTTAAAAAAGTTAATTTTTTTCAAGAGAGATTCTTATAATGTGCTAAACATGACGGTGACAAAAAAGTAAAACTTCATATGATATACACGAGTTGAGTAAAAAGAAGGGAGCAATAATCATCACAAAAATATTTGAGGGGCCAAAACTTGTTGAAATTTTCCAATGAGACTGTTAATACAATTGGTATATACTTTTGAAGTGTGATCGTTAAAACTTTGATTCTCATTTGTCCGTCAGTCCAATTTGGTGATAATGAACGGTCAGATTGCTAAAATTTGAATCTACAGTCAATATTGTTAGCTTCAATAAAATTTCATCTCTCTTTCATTAAAACTAGGTTTCTGATGAGTCTGTGATTATAATTGGTATATACATTCAGAGTCCAACCGTCGAAATTTTGATTCTCTTTTTTTTTTTCAATCCAGTTAGGCCGTATTGAATGACCGGGTTAATGAAATTTGAAATCAGTAGTTTTAGTCAAAGTTCGTGACATTTTCATTAAAATAAGATTTCCTATGAGACTGTTATTACAATTGATACATACATTTGGAGTCCGATCATCAAAATTCTGATTCTCATTTGTTTGTTAGTCCAATAAGGGTCGGATTGATAACATTTGAAATCACCAATCAAAATCGGTAGTTTTAGTCAAAGTTTGTGGCCCTTTCATTAAAATTAGGTTTCTTATAAGACTGTTATTACAATTGGTATATACTTTCGGAGTCCAATCATCAAAATTCCGATACTCATTTGTTTGCTAGTCCAATTAGGTCGTATTGAATGGTCAGATTAATAAAATTTGAAATTTGCAGTCAAAATCGGTAGTTTTAGTCAACGGGGGTAACCTTGCAATTAAAACTAGGTTTCCTATAAGTCTGTTATTATAAATTGGTATACATAGCCGGAGTACGATCATCGAAAATTTGATTCTCATTTGTTTGTCAATCCAATTAGGTCGTATTGAACTGTCTAATTGATAAAATTTGAAATCTGCAATTAAAATCGGTAGTTTTAGTCAAAGTTTGCGACTCTTTCATTAAAACTAAGTTTTCTTGAGACTGTTATTACAATTGGTATATACATTCGAAGTCAGTTCATCGAAATTCTGATTCTCATTTGTTTGTCAGTCCAATTAGGTCGTATTGAACGGTCATATTAATAAAATTTGAAATCTGCAGTCAAAATCAGTAGTTGACCCTTTCATTAAAACTAGGTTTCATATAAGATTGTTATTTCAATTGGTGTATACTTTTGGAGTCCGATCAACAAAATTCCGATTTGCATTTGTTTGTCAGTCCAATTAGTTTGTATTGAACAATTGGATTGATAAAATTCGAAATCTGCACTAAAAATCGGTAGTTTTAGTCAAAATTTGTTACCCTTTCATTAAAACTAGGTTTCCTATAAGACTATTATTACAATTGGTATATACTTTCAGAGTCTGATCATCGAAATTCTGATTCTCATTAGTTTGTCAGTCCAATTAGGTCATATTGAAACGGTCGGATTAATAAAATTCGTAATATGCCGTCAAAATCGGTAGTTTTAGTCGAAGATCGTGATTCTTTCATTAAAATTGAGTTTCTTATGAGACCATTATTACAATTAGAATATACATTTGTAGTCCGATCATCGAAATTCTGATTCTCATTAGTTTGCCAGTCCAATTAGGTCGTATTGAACCGTCGGATTAATAAAATTGGAAATGTACAGTTAAAATTGGTAGTTTCAGTCAAATTTCGTGACCCTTTAATTAAAACTAGATTTCCTATAAGAGTGTTATTATAATTACAATTGGCGTATACATTTGGAGTCCAATCATCAAAATTTTGATTCTCATTTGTTTGTCGGTCCAATTAGTTCGTATTCAACTGTTGATATACTTTTGGATTATATTGTTTTTGAAAATATTTGTTTATTTACATTAAAGAAAAAATGAATCAATCTTCATCTATTTCCTTACACCAAATCTTTATTTTTTATTCTCCTCAATCTTTTTCTAAAGTTAAAAATCCACAAATCCAGAAGCTCAAACTCTCTCCCTGCAAGCTTCTTTTTATCTCTCTCAAATCACAAACTTTGAATCTACTTGAAAAATTCACACCCCAAATCATTTCCGAACAAAATATGAAAAATTAGTAATCCACTTGCTAACTCTTTCACTTTGTTCTTATTTCACACTTATGTTCTACCACTTTTTCTCCTTTTGTTTGATTTTTATTGTTGAGTATGTTTGATGGATAAATGGTGTTTGTTGGCACATCAACATTTCAAAGTTTCATCAATTTTTTGACCAAAATTTGATTGGAGATCTGAAAAGGCATGAGTGGGTGATAATTTGAAGGTGTGATAGATGAAGATGATTGAATAAACTGGGTTCTTCGATGAAGATGAAATTTATGTTTCTTTTTTTAAATATTTGTATTCGTTTTTTCTAAATTGAAATACTAATTTTGACATCATATAACATAAATGTACATTATTGAAGTTCAAAACATAGTCAAAATCGCAATTTTTTCAAAAAGTTGTATTTCAAAAATGATTTTTGTAAAAATTTATTTGAAATAGCTTCAAAATTAAGTGATTTTTTGAAATTTTGATATCCAATTTTTTTTTCAATAAAATGATGAAATACCTAACATAACATTTTAAGAATAACTATTCAAAAAAAATTTCATTTGAAGCTTTTATAAAAAATTTCTTTGTAAATTTCTTTTATACAAAATTTTCTAACACTACAAAATCTATTTTCAAAAAAATCCAAAACAAACGGGCCCGTTGTTAAACAGATTTGAGGTAATTAATTCAAATTAAAATTGGTTCACCAAATATTAAATGCAAAGTAAAATTTATTAGGAAGGAAAGGAGTAATTGACGATAAAAATAAAGCAAAAATTATGCGATGAAGAGGGCGATGAATATATTCTCTCATTTCACTAAGAAATAATTGTCAATAACACTTTACGTATTTTTCAGATGAACTTTGAATCACTATAGCCCCGTACTCTCTTTCTCTTAAAAACTAGAGGTGCAAAAAAAAAAAATTAAAGGGATGCAGATTCGATTCTCATCTCATTCTAAACAAATTTGTATTTTTTTTTTAATATAATTGACCACATGAAAAAGTGAAGAAAAAGAAAAATAGGTTTAAGGTTAGCCTTTCAGAGCAAATTTAAAATATAAGACATACTATAATAATAATAATAATAATAGTTGTAGTAGAAGCTGAGTTCGATTCTTTATGAGATATTTTTTAACATTTTATTTGAATTAATAATAATAATAATAATAGAAAACTAATAATAATAAATATTTAAATTATAAAAAAAATTAACATGGTGAGTTAAAGGTTATGAGTTCGATTCATGTTGAAGTATTTTTTAACATTTTATTTGAATTAATGTTAGGGTAAAATGAGAGGAAAAATGAGTGGGAAACATGGAAGTTGAACTAATAACAACATACGCTTATTCTTCAAGACACCAGTTTACATATGTATCAATTACTAAATGGGTGAATGATTTATGGGTTTGTGAACTTTTAGGTTATGGGTTGTAGAATGTTGTTGTTGTTGTTATTGTTTGCAATTCATTATTTCTGAGCCTAAGAGGATGATGAATGTTGTTCTCAAATTTGTTTCTCTCATTCCTCAAGATGTGAATGAACTAGGGTTATTTTGCCACTTTTTAATTGTTGTACATTTGTACTAGAGAAAGAGAGATGGAGATGAACAAAAATTCAACCTTGGTGTAATTCAATAATTAAATTTTGCATTTTGATGAAAACTTTATAGATTTTTTATGAATATGATGAAGATGATGAAGAAGGAGAATAGAGAAGAAGATGAAATAGAAACAAAAATTAGTTGGTGATGGTGCATTGTAAGATCCAGTGGACATGTAAAATCTAATGATTTCTTTTTCTTCAAAAAGATCCAATGGTTAAGATTAAAAAATATATTAAGGTATATGGTGGACCATCTACAATATCGGTCCATCTAATACATTTAGGGTTGATAAATTAACTGAAGGGACCATTGTGACTAACATAGATGTCTTTAAGGGACCAATCCGGACATTTTTTTCTTTAAGGGACCATTGTAAAATCTAAAATGTCTTTAAGGGACCATTGGACTAATTAAGTCTAGATATAATACAACCATGTCTTTATTTTCCTTTTCAGAATCTCTCATGTAAAGGCATATCTACAAATTCTTTTTGGACAACTTCGTATAGAACCAAATATGGCGTACAAATATCACACAGAAATGGTAATATGGGTCTAGTGCAAGTGCAAGTGCAAGTGCAACTTAGATACTATCATGTGTGCAACAATAGGAATTGTTGCATACGGAGCTTTGCAGACACATAACAGGATTCTACAAGTCTAGTAGAATTTGTTTTACTAGTCTGAAAAACGAAGCCGTTTACGTCATTTTTGTTATTCAATGATTTTTTCCTATTATTACAACCTAATAGCAACTCAAGAAAGTTATTATGTCTGCGCATAAAATAAAAGCCAAAAAAAGGAAAGATGAAACCAGGTTCCCAAAACAATTTAAGTTGTTAGGGTTGAACAAAGGAGGCTCAGATTCGCCTTTTTTCAGACTGAAGAGAGAAGAGGTTTGCAAAGGCTGCGTTAACAGTAACTGTGCAAAGAACCACAAAGGTAATTTCACAGACAGATTCACCTCGCCAAGAAACAACTCTTCACTCAACGTCTGGTTAAATTGCTAAAAATATCATCACTGCCAAGTTATCCAAGAAGAAGAAGAAAAAGAAACAGATGAAAACAGAACAGAATCAAAGACAAGGTTATGATCAAGCAATAATTGATGCAAAAAATCACTGAGAAGTATCATCGGCTTACTTGAAAACTCAGGAGCAACAGCTATAAAGACAAGTGAGCCTCAAACTTAAACAAGTAATGAGTATAAACCCTAACCGCAGGTTTTCAAAGGAAAGCTCAGATTCACCTTTTCTCAAACAAGAGTTGGAGAGAAAAGCTTCAGCATGGCTGCATTATCAGTATCTGTAGAATAAACCACAACAATGATGTTTTCAAACAGATACTGAAACACCTTGCCAGTACTGAGGCTTTTCAACCTCTTGGCTGATCTAAAAGCTGAAAACAGCATCATAGCTTCCTTCCGTCTTCTATATAATGTCATAATATCTTGCATTCTAACAAACAAATCATATCACATAAAATGTCCAAGTCATTGAGAGGTTTCACAAGTGCTAAAACAAAATTTGATGACAATACGCTAGTATATAAAACAAATGAAGCAATCACCAAAAAATACCATATGAAGAACGTTAAATGAAATATGCACTTAGCCAAACAGTCACCACAAAATCAAAAGTTACGAAAGATATAAAGAATTAATCATTAAGAGATAGGAAAGTACCAGATCCTCTAGTTTTCTATTTATGTATATCTTTTAAAACAAAACTGTCCAACTGTGAAAGGGACAGTAATGACCGAGTTTCAACATCCACCACTTTGTCTTCAATATTCCCCTCTTGCAATTTAAACAAACTAGATTTGTAGAATTTGCTTCAAATGGGGAATGCTAGGCCTAGGGTGAAATGAAGCATTTTGGGCATCTTTTAATATTGGGCTTTGATGACTTTTGTGTGAAAATGTGTGCAGCCACTACATACGAATGACTCAAAAAGGATCAAAGTTCTGGGGGATCGGACAATGGCTCCTTCTAAACCATTTGACTTAATGCAGCTGATAAGCCAATTTCAATTTGGGTAACAATTGCATAATTTCACAAGGTAGATTTGATAAGGTTTTCTGAAGTGTCCCTTTTTCTCTCTGCTTAGTATAAAATATAAATCCCCAGCAGCAAATAGATATCCAAGACTAGCAGTATTGAAGTTTTGTCAGGAGTCAAGTGCCCTTTTCTACTCAGTTTATCTTTTCACCACAGAAAATCATATCTGCATAGCTACACAAATTTCAAGTATAAAAGAATTGTTCGAGTACAATAAACTCTAATATAGGAATTCTTTAGACAGCACTCCGCATGAAACCAAGTAGTGTGAGGAAATCCCCTGAGATACAATCATGTGTGCAAAAGTAGGAAAAAACAAAAAAGACTTCTATAGGTGCAACCTTATACCACTCGATTAAATACATGCATAGACGAAAAAATAGGCATGATTGTTGACTGAGCGCAGTAGTAATGCCAATTTTACTTGTCAGTCACGATTTAAAAGCAGTCAAGGAAAAGTATTTTATGAATTGCATAAAAAAAAAAATATTTTTGTGACAAGTTCTTGTTATGTTTCCATCATTAAATTAACTTGGTGGGAAATAACAAAATTCAACCAAACTACAAAAAAAGAGGACCCGTGCACAATTTGAATTAGGGTTGAACAAAAGGAGGCTCAGATTCGCCTTTTCTCAGACAACAGAGAAAGCTTGTAAAGGCTGCGTCAACAGCATCTGTGCAAAGGACCTAAAGGGTAATTTCACACAGACGCAGAGTCACCATGCCTGGAAACAAATCTTCACTCAATGTCTGATTCAATTGCTGAAAACATCACTGCCTTTTTTTTTTTTTGAAGAAGCTAAATTAGCCCACCCAAATTGGCACCGTGGAGAAACATCACTGCCTTGTTATCTAAGAGGAAGAAGTTCATAATTGAGACGGAAGGAGTATGTATATAATATATATGTTGCATGTGTGTGTGTGTATGCGTGAATTGCTGTTTGCAAATTCACGGAGAAGAATCATTGGCTTGCCCAGCAACTCAGAGTGGCAACAACTCTCAAGGCAACCTTATCTCTGAGTGTGGAGCCTCATACTTAAACTAACGACTAATGAGTGTATAAACCCTAATTGCAGGGTTTCAGATGAAGGCTCAGATTCACCTTTTCTCAAACAAGAAGCAGAAGAGCATCACTAGGCTGCGTAACCAGTATATGTAGAATGGACCACATCGATATTTTCAAACAGATACAGATACTGAAACACCTAGCCAGTTATAAGACTCTTCAACCTGTTGTCTGATTTAAAAGCTGAAAACAACATCACTGCCTTGTGTGTCCTCTATCAAGAAAAGTAGTTCAAACAAATCATATCACAGAAGAAATGTACGAGTAGCAGAGGGGCTTAACAAGTGCAAAAATAGAGAATAGAGATAACCCAATAAGAAGTTCTTTAAAGTACCTTATAAGTTATTACTCATTAAAACTAGAGCAAGAGTAGCATGCTTCACCTGAAACCATTTTAACATTGAGAAAACAATACAGCCAAAAGAAATAGGTGTAAAGTATAAATACTAACATTTGAAATATGAGAGTACGAACCAAAGCCTCCAGCTCTCTATTCAAATATATAAAAAAAAGGATCCATGTCTGAGGCTCGAAGTATTATAATTTCCTCAGGTGTTAAGTGTCAGTTCCTTCTCAGTCATTCCCTTTCCACCATGGACAGGTATATCTATATAAATTTCCAGAATGAAACAATAATCAAGTACATTAACTATAATCGGAGAAATTCTTTTTGGACGTTACTTCACATGAAATCAAGTAGTGTGTAGAAATCTGTCGCACAGAAATTGATGATGTGGGTCAAGTGAAAATTTCAATAATGAACAAGCATATCTAAATAAAAATTTCAATAATGAAACAATACTTTCAGTACAATAAACTATATTCATAGTGCTATGCTTTCAACATTAAGGAAAGACTAAAAGAGGGGAAAAGATCCCAAAAAATAATTTGTGGTTGAACAAACGAAGGCTCAGATTTGCCTTTTCTCAGACACATGAGAAGAGGTTTGCAAAGGCTGCATCAACAGAATCTGCGCAAAGGACCACAAGGGTAATTTAACACAGACACTGAGTCACCTCGCCAGGAAACAACTCTTCACACATTGTCTGATTCAATTGCTGAAATCATCATCACTGCCCTGTTAATTACGAGGAAGAAGAAGAAAAAGAAAAAGAAAGATATATATGTATGTATGTATATATATATATATATATAGAACAGAACATGGAGTATGTGTATGTGTGTATTTATGTATATATGCGTGGAGAGCTGTTGGCAAATTTCACTAAGAAGGATCATCGGCTTGCACATTACTCAGAGGGGCGACAGCTCTCAAGGCCACCTATCTCTCTGAGGATGAAGCCTCATACTTAAACTAACCACTAATGATAGTATACCGTAATTGCAGAGTTTCAAAGGAAGGCTCAGATTCACCTTTTTCTCAAACAAGAGGCATGAGAGAAGAGTCTCACCCTGGCTGCGTTATCAGTATCTGTAGAATGAACCGCAGTGGTATTATCAAAACAGAATCTGTAACACCTTGCCAGTACTAGCTCTTCAACCTGCTATCTGATCTAAAAGCTGAAAACAACATCATAGCCTCGTTGTATCCTCTACCATGCAAATAAGGGCCGCCCCAACAAATTTAGAGGCCTAAAGCAAGATTTGAAATGAGGCTATTTAAAACTAACAACAACAAAATTAGAGGCCTCTAAGCTTAATTAGATCTTTCAATATTAAAAAGTACAAAAATAAATATGAAATTCATTCATAAAATTGATTATTTTATTTGTTTAAATCAATTAGTAGTAAAATTAATGAGTAAAATAAAATGTATACCATGTTAAATAAAATAATTAATATTAATAAAATTATACTATTAATTAAATTAATTAACAGTAAAAATTTGAGGCCTGAAAAAATGTGAGGCCCAAGGTGGCTGCCTCACTTGCCAGCCATTGACCGGCCATATAAGAAATGTGCAAGTCCCATAAGAGGTTTAACAAGTGCAACAGAGAATTCAGAGATAACATATATAAAACACCCAAAACACGTTAAACATACCTTAAAAGTAATTAGAAAAGGTGCGGCATGCTTCTCCTTAAACCATTTCAACATCAAAAACCTGCAGTCCATCTGCATTTATATCAAGGAAAAATGAACTTGAACAAACAAAACACCACAAAATGAAAAGTAAGGGAGAAATAAACTACTAACGTATTGGACAAGCATATCTAAATAAATTTCAAGAATGAATCAATAAACGTTACGTTATCACTCCAAATGAAAACATGAGTCCAAAGGGACTTCAAATGAATCGTGTCCATGGTCGTACGAAGCAAAAACAGGGGAAAAAGATGCTAAAAAGATAGTGATGGTCACAAAGCATGACGGTCATGGCATCGAAGTTCGGATTTTCCGCCCACGTTCAGAGGCACTTATCAACCATTCCTAATTTTTCTCCACTACTTGGGACACGATCAGAGCACTTCCAGTATGATTTTGTGCCTATAAATAGACCTTGAAGACTCAATTTTTGGCATCCAAGCTTATATTGAAGCAAAAATTACACATTGTAAAAGTGATAATTGCTCACATTGAGTGGTTATTGCAACATTAGAATTAAGTTTTGGAGCTTTTTCAATTCAATTTGATCAGCTGTAGATTGCAAATTCACGCCAATTAATTCAAAGTATTCAGTTTATTCGTTGTGATATTTTCTTTTCCTTGTTTCTATTTCTTTATTTTATTTCTATTTCGTTCCTCTGTTTCAATGAAGAAGATGAACATAATGAATAAAAATTTATTAATAATTATAATGTCTGAGTATATTCTTACAGGGTCTGGAATATAATGACCGTCGTACCAACAGTATTCTGATAAGTTGTATGATTAAAAATTGTAACAGGAACTATTTTTAAGTCTGAAAATTCTGATTTTTAACAATGAATTTTTACAATGAAAATTGAATTAACGTGATACCGGTTTCATTTTGAAAGAGCGAAAATTGTATCTGACTATAGAAAAATCAGAAATTAATTTTAAGCGACAACGCTTTTTCAGTTAATTTAGAAATTACTAATTTTCAAAAATGCTATTTTAAACTTGTAGTCGGACACGCGACAGCGGGTGTCTGAGTTTAAAATGCAGTTCCGGTTATGTGAAAGCAAACCAGACCTTTAAATTAAATTTCTACTAAAAGTAATTTTTCACGTAAGAATTGATGATTATTTTTCAAACGGAATTTTGAAGCTGTAATGCGTACGCGCAAAAGCGGTCGAATAGATTACAAAGTCAAAATTCGGTGTCACACATGCGAAAGCGGGAGGCCTCTTTAATTTAATCCTTTTGTCCGAGAAAATATTTTCCTGTTATAATTATAAAATAAAACTTATCGAGTACCAATGGTCGACGCGAATTATACTCCTGTTATTAGAAACAAGTCATTTTTCTACTTTCACAATCAAAATTATTTCACACAGCTTTAGAAAAACACCGCGACAAAAGATAACGGTACTTGACATTGGTCTCTGGGATTCAACATCTTTTATACTAAACTGATATTTTCGTGCACTTGCGGACCTATTAAGTCTGGAATCGTATAAGATGGGGCGCTCACTACCGTTGTCTTTTGCGTCGTAAATTGGAGTAACATTTTCTTGGCCGCTTTCACGACTGAGGATCAAATAATCACTCGTAAGTATAAACAATTTTATGGTTTGCATTAAAAAATTGTTTTGTTAGAAATGCTTCTCACTACCCAAATGCTTCCACCGTTAGGGGGAGGGGAGGGGAGGGGAATAGGGATCCCCAAAAACAATTTATGATAGGGTTGAACAAGAGAAGGCTCAGATTCGCCTTTTTTCAGACAAAAGTGTAAAGAGATTCCCAATGGCTGCGTCAACAACAGCATCTGAGAAAATTAAGAGTGTCACTTCACACAGACACATAATCACCTCGCCATGAAACATCTCTTCACCCAATGTCTGATTCAATTATTGAAAACATCATCACTGCCTTGTTATTTAAGAAGAAGAAGAAGAACAAAAGCAAATTGAAATAAAATTCGTTGTTATCAAAGAAGAAGCAGAAAAAGAAAGGGTTAATATTGAGGAACAAAGGGAGTAATAGTATGTTTGTGTTAAGAGCTGTTTACAAATTTCACTGAGACGTATCATCGGCTACCACAACAACACAGAGAGGCAACAACTCTCAAAACAACCTTATCTCTCTGAAGGTGGAGCCTCATACTTAAACTAACGACTAATGAGTTAAAACCCCAATTACTGGGTTTCAAAGGAAGGCTCAGATTCGTCTTTTTCTCAAACAATAGGCAAAAGATAAAAGCCTCAACATGGCTGCATTATCAGTATCTGAATAAACCATAAAAATGGTATTTTTCAAACAGATACTGAAACACCTAGCCAATGCCCAATACTAAGATTCTTTAACCTCTTGTCTGATCTAAAAGCCGAAAACAACATCACTGCCTCATAATATCGCAGAAGAAATGTGCAAGTCACAGAGAGGTTTAACTTATAACCTAATATAAATGACATGAAGCGCATTGAAAATACCTTAGCATGGTTCTTTTGAAACCATTTAACATTGAAATGGTCCAATTCATCTGCATTTCATGGACAAAGAAAAAATGCACTTGGCTAAACAAAAAGAACATCCTGAAAAGTAAAAGAAGATAAAAAGTACTAACCACTTGTGATTTCAAATCAAACCAAACTCTCTATGAAAGTGACAGTAATGCATGCTTGAGTCCAATCATCCACAGCTTCTTCAATGTTTCCCTCTCCTAGTATTATTAACACTTGCTTGCAATGGTGAAATGCTAGATCTACAGTGAAATGGAGCATTTTAGTAGTGTCAATGTGACTCAAGTGAGTATTGTAATGGTTAGAGTGTTTCTTCCGATTTCATTAAAAATCGACTATATGTTTGTTTACGTGTCAGTGAACGGCATAATTAAGGCGGGTATAGGACAAGTGGCTGATGGCAGAGTGTGTGAATGAATGTTGTAAAATTTCGAACATTGAATTTCATTTCTAATCCAATGATAAAAAAAATGCAAGATAAGATTGTGCTTCTAATTTTTCCCTTCACCAATTTTCTAGTCTCCTTTTCTTTTATTTTAAGATTCAATTGAAATTTTAATCTAATGACCTAGCCGTACTTTCAACTTCAAATGGGAGGCAGTTCCTCAAATATTTGAACCACATACCCGAATGATGCAACCAAAAAGCCATATAAAATATATCAGTATTGAATTAGCTGGCATGGCATGTACAAAATCTTCAATGAGCCAATATCTTTTTTGCTACACAACCATAAAGAATCTATGTAGCATACTAGCATGTTCACAGGACATTTTTTTATTACTTGCTTAGAAACTCAAGGAAGGAAAATTTGTGAAGGTCTCAATCCTCAAGAGATGAAGTCAAAGACACATGGAAAATCAAAATAAAGGCACAGTAATATCAGCAATTCATTCTGAATCTGTGTATTATGCAAAAACGATCATTAAACAACAAAAACAAAAGCAAGGAAGCTAAAGAAAAGGAAAAGCACTGCCTCTATAAGCAAAATCTCATAGTCACTGTCTTTATTTTAAATAACATAACCACTGTCAATAAAATATAACCATAGTAGAAAACATAGCATGTCAATTCCTATTCATTCATACTCTAAAATCACTTGTAAGAATAAATAATTTTATGGTTTACATTAAAAAAGTAGTTTTGTGAGAAATGCTTCTCACTATAATGTTTTCATCACTAAAATCAAACTAAAAAGGACCCAAAACACAGTTTGAGATGGGACTGAACAAAACAAGGCTCAGATTCGCCTTTTTTCAGACATAAGAATGAAGAGGTTCCCAATGGCTGCGACGTCAACAACATCTGTGCAAAGTACAACAAGGGTAATTTCACACAGACACAAATCGCCTCGCCAGGAAACATATCTTCACCCAACATCTGATTCTGAAAACATCGTCACTGCCTTGCTAAGAAGAAGAAGAAGAGGAAAAAGAAGAACAAACAAACATATTTTTCCCTGTTGTCAAAAAAGAAGAAGAAAAAGAAGATTATATTGAAAACGGAGGAAGTATTGAGAGCTGTTTGCAAATTTCACCGACACAGATCATTGGCTACCACAACAACAGAGAGAGGCAACAACTCTCAAAACAACCTTATCTCTCTGAATGTGGAGCCTCATACTTAAACTAATGATTAACAAGTTAAAAACCCTAATTACAGGGTTTCAAAGGAAGGCTCAGATTCACCTTTTTTCCCAAACAATCGGCATAAAAAAAAACACCTCAACATGGCTGCATTATCAATATCTGTAGAATAAACCACAAAATTGGATTTTTTTTTTCAAACAAATACTGAAACACCTTGCCAATATTAAGACTCTTCAACCATTTGTTCCATCTAAAAGTTGAAAATAACATCACTGCCACTTCATTGTGTACTCTATTAAGAAACTAATTTCAAATAAATCAAATAATATCATAGAAAAAATATTAAAATAAAATTTAAAAGACATGAAGCTAGGGCATTGAAAATAGCTTTTACCTTAGTATCGAAAGCGTTGAATTGATCTGATCTGCATTTGATGAAGAAAGAAGAAAATGGAGTTAGGTAAAGAAAAAGAAGAAATTGAAAAGTAGCCGAAGAGTATTAACCTTTTGTGAAATGAGATCGGAGAGCATGAAAGTGACGGCAGCAATGGTACTAATGCATGCTCGAGTTGAATCAGCCATTGCTTTCTGGGAAGCATTTTAGGTTTAGGGTGAAATGAAGCTAATTAGGTTTCATTTCATTGGGTATCGTGCAGTTGGGGTTAGCTTGCCTGAGTTGCCTCGAGTCCAGATCCACTCCATTACCTTATCCTCCATTTCCTCCAATTTTTCTACCGATGAAGGACACGTGGCAAATAAGAATTTTAATGGATGTGATTGAAAACCACATGGAAACACTAGTGTGAAGTAACAACAACTTGTTTTCTATCTTCCTACTTCACCATATCTCTGTCATTTTGCCTTCTTTCCACCACCGTCATGAACTACTCCCACGGTGAATCAATTCTGTTTCGGTACCACCGCCACGAAAAACACATTCTATTACCTGTTACTGCGGCTACTGCATCACTTTTTGATTTCATTGTTAAATTAGATTTTCAAGTCCACTACAGCTTCAATTTAGGGAGTAATTGTCGGTTAAAATCATGAGTTACAACTGCGATGCTTACGGTTTAGAAAATTATTCGCAGCAACCGCCGGAGTCGAAGAGAACGGCGAAGATCTGTACCATCCGTGATGACGTTTTGGATCTCCGAGAACAAACTGCGGAGATCAGATCCATTTACAATATTAATGTTCGAAGTGTGTAACTTGGAGACACCGGCGATAGATGAAAACAAGACGAAATCGAAATTTTGACCACCGAGACGACAATGATATTTAACATTTTCTGTTTTGTAACTTGGAATGTGTAAGTGAAGTTATGGATTTGTGGTTCTTCTGCTTTGTGAAGGGAGAAAAGGTTAGGGAAGTGTTTTGCCGCTTTGATCAAAGTAATGGACAGAGAAGAGACAGAGAGAGCAGGGGCGGCGGTGGAGAGATGAATTGGTGCGAGGAAGATGAACAGGATGCGTACCAGAGAAAGAAGAAAAGGATGCCTATCAGCCTTTAGATTTGTTTTTGCCACATGTCCCAAATCTAACTATTGAATTGGAATAAAAGGAACATAAAGAAATGGAGTGGATCTGAACTCTCATTATTTTCATTTCCTCCATTAAAGTATGTTAGGTTCGGAGTAAATGAAAGGGAGGTGAGCGAATATTATTAATTAAATGTGTTTGGTTCTGTCTGTCCTAGAGCCGGATACCGAGTTTTCAAACAAGAAAAAAATGTGTTTGGTTCATTTTTAACGAGAGGAGAGGAGCAAAATCCCTCTTAAACTCAATTTTTGATTCCTCCAAATTGGAGGGGAGGGGAGGTGAAGAGAGATACATTATTACAATTTTAATTACATTGACATAATTATCCTCGTGTTTATTTTAAAATACCAAATTTATCCTTACATGCATTTTTTTTATGTTGCCAATGTGTTTTTTCTTCTTTTCAATAATACTTTATGTTACATTTTTTTTGTTACGCTTTTTAATATTATCCCTATATGATTTTTTCTTTTCTTCGTTACTATACATATTGTCTATATTTCCTTACAATTTTTTTTATAAAGATTTTCATGCAATATTGTTACGTTGATTTTTTCATGTAATGTTTTTTTTCTTTCTCTTTCTTTCGTTCTATTTAACGTTAATAGTAGTGTTTTTAAACTTTGCTTTGTTATATTTTAAATTTATTTTAAATTTTTGTGTAGAGTTTACTTTTATAAATTATTTATTTGATCAAATCAATCATCAAGATAAAAAAATTATTATCAACAAATGATTTGATTTGTGGAGTTTTTGAGTCTATTGAGTTTTTTATATTTAATTATTTGTATAGTGGATAATTTTAAAATTACAAGATTTTTGTAAGATTATAAGGATAAAAAAATAATTTAGTTTTATTATTCTCTCCCCTCCCCTTGTGAACCAAACATATTTGTAATTAAAATCCTTTCTCGCCCCTCCCCTCCTCTATTTTGAATCAAACATATAAATAATTAAAAGATCTCCCCTTTTTCCCTTCCCTCCCCTCCCCTCCCCATCATTAAAATCCCTCCCCCTCGCTTCAATTGAACCAAACAGACCCTTAGTGTATAGTTTTGAAAATATAAATGTAAAAGTATGACATTAAGTTGGTCCAAATATCTTTTATACACCCCAAAACATTTAAAAACTTTGGCAATGGAAGAAATGGAAAGAAATGAAAATGAAGAAATGGAAAGAAATGCAAAATGGAGATGGTAAGGGTCGTTACAATTTTCCTTTAAATTATTTATTTTTTGCTTAAATGTAGTTTTGGCGCCCCAGATTTTATAATTGTGCAATTTGACCCCAATAGTTTCAATTGCTTGATTTTAATCCCTAAGTTTTACAATTGCTCGATTTTAGCTCTCAAGTTTCAATTGCTCGATTCAGGCCCCCAAGTTTATCCTTTTTGCATTTGCTAGCCCCCATTGACTTTTTTGATTAAAAATCGGTTACGTGGCATTTTAAAATTAAATAAATATTTAAAAATAAATAAAAATGTTTTAAAATTTTATAAAAATTACAAATTGTTTTTTTGAAAAATAAAATTTAAAATATTTTTTATTATATGTTATTTATAAAATAATTTTGTTATAATAAAAGAATGGATGGTTATAATTCTACATCTAGACCAATAAAATTTTGAATTTCTACTAAGGGGATATCCACATTTTGTGTCCATCACACTTTCATTAAAATTACCTAGGAGAATTCAACGTTATATCAAGAGCACATTTAATTTAGACTCTGATGAAACCTATGGAAGTCTGAATAATTACACTCTGAAAGAGTTCAGAAGCTACAACGTGGTCAGGAGCTAAACAAAGTTCAGAAGCTCAAAGAGGATCAGAACGTTTGAAGGAGTTCAGAAGCTCAGAGAAGTTTAGAAGCTCAAGGATGTTCAGATGCCTACAAGAGTTCAGATGCTCTGCTAGTCATGAGTCATTCCGAGGATGAAGATGTTCAGAAGCTGAATTGCGAAGGACTATCAGAGGTCAACCATTCAAGACCAATCAGACTCCAAGTCATCAAAGGTTCATCAGAAGCAAAGGAATTCCCCAAATCATCAGAAGGGCTACTTCAACTACAATTATCAAGCCTGATGATTTGTTATAAGGTCAACTAATTGCAACGGTCACAAAGGATGTGATCTCTCTCTCTAGGAGCTAGTTGTACCTTATGACTGTACTATTGGACAAACAGTAAAGGTGAAGCCTCTCTGCAAAGGAAGACGTGGCTTTACTCAACGGATCTTCAAAGACTACAGCTGTCCATTTTACAACGGGAATTTCTCCAACGTCTCAATGTCTTTCTCAACTCATATAAATATGCCAAAGAAAGAATTGATGACTAGCTATCTTCATTAGAAAATATCTCTCAGAAGAAAGTGAGAATCTGCATTGTAATAGAAAATATCTCTCAAATGAAGTGAGCATAGAAACTAGCTTAAGCCTCTGAAGTTATTATGTTTGTAATAACTTTAAGCTCATAAGTTAATAGTAAGTCTTCTGCTTAGTGTAGAAGCAACAAAGTCTTCTACTTAGTGTAGAAGCTCTTCTGCTTAGTATAGAAGTAAGAAAGTCTTCTGCTTAGTGTAGAAGCACATAAGTCTCAATCTTAGTGATTAGAGCAACAAAGTCTTCTGCTGAGTGTAGGAGCAAGGAAGTCTCTCTGTCTTGTGTGACTTAGAGCATGAAGTCTTGAGCCTGTGTGCTTGAGCAAGGAAGTCTCTGATCTTGTGTGATCAGAGCAAGGAAGTCTCTCTGTCTTGTGTGACTAAGAGCAGGAAGTCTTAAGCTTGTGTGCTTGAGCAAGGAAGTCTTTGATCTTGTGTGATCAGAGCAAGGAAATCTCTCTGTCTTGTGTGACTAAGAGCAGGAAGTCTTGAGCTTTTGTGCTTGATCATCTATTGTAATCTTTGTGATTATAGTGAACTCTCTTGGAAACAAGGGGACTGGAGTACTCTCAATTTGTGAGGGGAACAAGTATAAATTGTTGTGTGTTCTTCTCTCTCTCACTCTCTCATTTACTCCTTCATCAGTCACTTAATCGTTAGTTTAATTGTGTAAACAAATCCACTGTGCTTAAAGACTCTGATAGATTTAAATATCTAGAAAAAAATTTAAATACCCAAAACACAATTCAACCCCCCTTCTTGTGTTTTTCTCCACGCACCTTCAATTGGTATCAGAGCTCCGGTTCTGTTGGTAAATCACTTAACCGTGAGACAGTCAAGATCCAAAGGAGAAAACCACCGTGGCTCAAAACATGGATGATTGGAAGCAGAAGTTATATCAACAAGTTGCTGATCTTGTCAAAGAAATTGAAGATGGACTGAACTTAAATGAAGATCTGAGCAACAATCAAAATCCTTCCACATCAGGGGTCAAACAAACCTCTAGTATTGAATCTACAACTACTACTCTTTGCCTCATTAGTGATGATAATGAAAGCATTCAGTGGGCAACAGTAAATGGTTTGTTAGATCAATATGAGGAGTTTAGGATGGAGGAAAATGAGAGCATTGAAGAGATGAACTTAAGGTTTCAAGCCATCACAAGCAAGCTTGAAGACTACAACAACAAACTCAGCAACAAAGAGCTTGTAAGCAAGTTGCTGAGAAGTTTGCCTCTGAATTGGAATGAAATTCCAAATAACTATAGAGGAAACTGAAGACATCAATTCAATGAGTCCTGAATCATTGATTGATTTACTCAGAGTCCATGAATTGGCTCTGAATGATATGCAAGAGTTGAACGGTGAAGAAGTAGAAGCAGCAAGGAAAGGAAAGCAGGCATTGGAGCATGATGATCTTGTTGAAGGACCTAATGAAGAGTATCTTGAAAGGTTTTCAAGAAAAATTCAAAGATGGTACAACTTCAAGAAGAATGGAGGAAGACTGGCTAAAGGAATGACAACATGGGATGTACTAGACAACTTCTCTGAAGATGAGTCTGAAAGAGCACCAGGAGCTGAAGGATCAAGTTCTGATGAAAAGTCAGAACCTGAGAGCATAGACAGCATTCAGAGAACAATGAATCAGGTATATTCTCGTCTTCCCAAAGCAAAATTGATCAAGCATCTTAATAAGACCTTACTTAAACTCTCTAACAGTCAGCAGAAGTATAAAAAGCTTAAAGCAGACTATGAGAATTTAAGTAAGCAAGCAAATCACTCTGAAGATCTTGTACAAAAAGATTTTATCAAAACAAAAGATCTTAAGAATGATTATGTTATATGTTACAAACCCTTTGAGCACTCTCTTGCTCTCAAAGAGTATTGTAACATCAATGCTGATCAAAATAAAATGGTATCCATGCTTTGCAACCTTAAGACCAACAATATTAATGGGATTGGATACTCTAGTAGTAAAACACTAGAGGAACCAAGCTCATCAGTTATTGGTGGAAGCTTCTCACTCCCTAATCTTTACACTACATTTGTTTATGATAGTACTCAGAAGAAGCAAATGAAGGATGAAGATTGAGCAACTAACAGTCTAGGACCCTCAAGCAAGTGGGTACCAAGAGACAAAATTGTTTACTTGATTGCAGGTGAAAACTAAGACTCTGAACCTTCCAATCACATGGATGCATGTAACTGTGAATGGAAGAAGAGTAATTGTGCATAGAAGGCACATTTTTGAAGAATCATATGGAGAAGAAGATGAGATGGAGTACATAAGGAGCAGGAGGGACCATGAAGATTTTGAAGCATGTGTTGAAGATGATAACAACTCAGTGTGGTGGAGTGATTGTTCAGGCTATGACACTGACAACACCTAAATCCAAAAGCTTCAAAATCAGGTAAGTAACTCTCATCTCCTGAATGACATTTCAGAGGAATAACTTTCAAAGGTTGAAAATGTCTTCTTAGGACACAAAATGTTCAGAACTAAAAATCTTGAAAAATCGTGTTTGAACACCTTTTTCTTTAAAGATCCTGAAAGACACTGTTTCAGACTCTGAAGTATTTTGGATCTCAGCATCTGAAGTAGTCCAGACTCTGAGAAACTTTTCAACCTCTGAAGGATAAGCCTCTGAATAGAAAATGAATTGGAAACGTTTAAGTTTTTTTACTAAAACGCTTTGGCGCTAAACAGACAACATGTACACACGTTCTGATTGGTTTGAATGCAGTTAATGATTAGTTATTTTCTTTTTGATTTATTTTCTATGTGTGACTTAACTTGCCTTTAATCAAAATCACTTACACACACTGCATCTTCACAACCTACACTTTCGATTGTCTCAAACTTCAGAAAAACCCTCTTTCTTCCAAAATTTAGCAAAACCCTAACTTTAGAAATGGCAGCATCCACATCGTCTTCAGATTCTCTATTTGTGTTTCCAAAGAACTTTCCTATCAATACTACTACTTGCGAAGAATTGTTCTCCACAGATTTGTCTCTAGAGATGGAGGGAAAATCTCTAAATCTGGTTATGGAACAACCAGTGGACTTTGACAGCTTGGAGAAGAATCACTTTGGTGTCTTAAAGTACTTTATTGAACGTGATGGGAGCTTTAAATACATGGAGTTGCTAAATGGCCCCATCTATCCATCGCTAGTAAAGGATTTCTGGATCAGAAGTAAGGTGAAGACGGTTGAAGACTACAACAGGGAGCTGGATGAAAAGAAGAAGGAGAAGTTAGAGAATAAGGCAAGACTCCTCAAGAATTGGGAATGAGGATAGTTGAAGAAACTGAAGTGCATTCTGTGGTTTGTGGATTTGAAGTAATTCTTACTGCTTCAAATCTGGCTAAGGTATTATCCATTCCAAATGAAGGTATCTACCATACCTTTAGCCAAAGTGAAGCAAAGAACTCAGAATTTCTAGAAAACATGACCAAGCTGTGCTATACGAAAGGAAAGAGCTGTGAAAGCAATAAGGTGGGTGATCTGAAGCCTATTCAAAGAGTATTAGCCAGAATAGTTCTAGGATCAATATTTCCAAGAAGTGGAAGTACTGATCAACTTTCTTGGGATCATAGGCACTTTGTCTATTTTCTCACAAGAAAATTCAATTTGAACTGGGCAAAATACATCTTCAATCACCTCTGCAAGGCTATAAGCGCTACGCAGAAGCAGTCTAAGCCAAATGTTCATATCATCTATCCTAGGATCCTGAGTGAGATATTTTATCAGTGTGGAGTGATAGATGCAATTAAGGCTGCTGGTCATGACAATCTGATTAGGGAAATCAGAGCTTCTACAATCTCTGCTCACACTCTCTCTAACATGAACTTACTAGCAGGAAAAGAAATACAGCCCTCTGATCCATTTGAACCTCTACCTCACTCACAAGATTCAATGGTAAAGAGATTTGAGATTGACATACCTCCTGTCTCAAATGGTATTGTCAATCAATATATACAACTGCTAGAAAGTCAAGGTGAAGGGTTTGAGATTGAAGAAGAAGAGCTAAAGAAGAAAAGGAAGAGGCTGGTGAAGATAAAGATAGAGAAAAATGAAGCTGAAAGGGTAGAGAGCAAAGGGAAAGTTAAGTCAAAAGCTGGGTGTTCAACTGTGATAGCAGTAGATGATGAAGTAAGTGAAGATGATGATGAACCATTATGTGTCAGATTGAAGAAACTCACCAAGGAGTCAAGAAAGAAAACTGTTGAAGGCTCAATCAAGGACAATTCAGGAAATACATCTATGTCTACTCCTGTTATTGTAAACACTCAAGAAATTCAACCAACACCATCATCAACCCAACCAAAAATAACCAAAAATCCTGCTCAGAACCTACTCACCCATTCACCCTCTGAGCAGACTCAGAACCTCACTCTAAACACTATCCAAACAAGTCCTGAAGACAATCTCACATTAAAAAAAATTGTGTCAGGACATGTTCATTTAGAACCTCCCATATAAAAAATAATCCACACTGAATCACAGCCCTCATCTGAACCTATCCAACCACAACCTGAACAACAAAGCACTGAGGAACTTGAACCTCATTCTGATGTTTCAAAACATACTGAACTTGTTGATTCAGAAGATATCCAACATTCCTCACCATCTAACCTTGTTGATGATATGGTCCAAGAGCTTCATGTAGATGATTTTCATCTTAAAACTTTTGATCAACAGCAACAACAATCTCAATCATCACCTCAACACACCTCTTCACCCTCAAACTTTGAACCTCATCCAACCGACTCAACTAACCCTGAAATCTTGAGTGAATGCAATAGTTTGATTAGACAAATACATAGTCTTCCTGAGCTAAAAAATTCTGACATATCTTCATCTGAACTAGTTGCACAATGGGTGAGCTTGGCTGAGGATTTGGTAAAGAAGCTGCATAGTCTTCAGGAGGCTGATGTTGAAGAACTGAGGAGGATTGACAAGAGGAAGGATAAGGTGGTTGAAGAGGTCATTCAGAATAAAAAGGACGCAAAGAGGAATCACCCTGAATCCTTTACTGTAAGAAACAACAATCTGAATGAATCTGCTCAAAGAGATCCAAGGAGCAACCAAGAGCATATGAGAAATCCAGTTTATGAGGCTGAACTTAAAGAAATCAGAACCGAGATGGGCAAGTATATGGGGATGTTAGAGAAAGTCGATGGAAAACAAACAGAAATCTTGAATACATTAGCTTCTCTCTTTAACCAACCACAATAAAACCCTTAGGATTTCTTTGAATGCTTATGTGTTTATCTGCTGTTTAAATGTTTGATTAGGCACAATATTAGGTTCAACTTGTGTATATATTAAGTTGTTTCATGATTATCTGAATGGTTATATGTCCTTGATTGATTCTGTTTAACATTTTTTATTTAATTATAGAAATGACTTTAATTCTTAAACAAACAAATCTTGAACAATCAATACTTCAAACTCTTGAGCTCTGTAAAATTTGATTTTCAATAAGTACAATATGTGGCATTCTTAAAAGATCAAATTACATATCAAGAGGAGAAATATAAATAAGAAATCAAATTACATAACAGGCCAAAGTAATGAGTTTTATTTCATTAAGAACTTGAGTTGTTGACTACATATCAATCTCCTAAAGACTACTTTCTTGAAGCCTCCAAGGGATGACCTTGGAGAAGGAACTGATATTCTTGAAGAAACCATGCATAAGTTTGGTTTCCTTCAGGAATGTCAGTTTGCCCTTCTTAGGCTATGGACTCAAGTTTGATTTTCTTCAGGAAGATATGTCCTTAGAACTTAAAACAATCAGAGTCCAAAGATTTCTCTTCAGACTCTGAACTGAGTTCTTCTGTAACAGACACTGGCTTTGTTTCAATTGGTTTCTTCTTATGTTTTCTCCTATCTTGACTATCTCTCGTTGAAACTACTTTCTTATTCTCTGAGCGTTTCATTTTTTCTCTCAAGAGATCTATCAATAACCTAAGATTATTCTGTGTGAGTAAAATGACTAGGTATCTCTCTCCTTTTATAAGCATAACTCAACGGCCGAGTATTAAATGTGTTCAACCACTCCTGATTTGACGGCATTGAAAGTTGAAATTTCTATTAATTACTTATACTACCTTTTTGATAATGACAAAAGGGGGAGAAAGAATATTGGTAAATCAATTGTTGGAAGAAGCGAAATTACTTGGCTTTTTAGGGCCTTGTAGTGCTTCAGAGAGAGAACGTAGGAGAGTGGTCAAAATAGTAGCATGAGGTACATGCTTTGATATGACAATCTGATCTTTGAGGATTTCAAAATAGTGTACTAAAGAGCTCTGAACTGTTTTCAAATTTTTGTTCAGACTCTGAGCTATTTTCTTTGAAAATATTTTTTAAGCTCTGAACTGTTTGAAAATATTTTGAACTCTGAAGCTGTTAATGATAACCATCAGAACCAAGTGTGTGTGTAGACGTCTCTAAGTGCCTCTGATTCTATTTTGTCATTCAATTTAAATATTGCTTCATCTTGCATCTACATTAAGAGCTTAATTTCAAGGAGAATGCATTTATTAATTGAAGTTTATTATTCATAGTTAGTTCTTGAGTAAGGGTGCAACTTTATTCAAAGATTATCACACTATGAAAAGAAGAAGCTTGCAAACCTTGTTCTTTATATAGTGAAATATAAATAATTTAAGTCATATAATAAAGTAATTCTGAAACTGATTAAAATTAACTATGGATATAAAATAGGGGGAGCTTACAAACCTAACCCTATGGGTTATCAGACTTAGGGGGAGCTTGCAAAACTCAGAAGCCTAATGTCAACATAGCTGATTTTTATCAACAACAATTGTATTTAATACTTATGTTTGTCATCGTCAAAAAGGGGGAGATTGTTGGAACAAAATATGTGTTAATACACACCCTTAGGTTTTGATGATAACAAAGTATTAAATGGACAATTGATGGTACTAATGTTTAAATTAAGTGCAGGAGAATTCAACGTTATATCAAGAGCACACTTAATTTAGACTCTGATGAAACCTATGGAAGTCTGAATAATTACACTCTGAAAGAGTTCAGAAGCTACAACATGGTCAGGAGCTAAACAAAGTTCAGAAGCTCATAGAGGATCAGAACGTTTGAAGGAGTTCAGAATCTCAGAGAAGTTCAGAAGCACAGGGATGTTCAGATGCCTACAAGAGTTCAGATGCTCTGCTAGTCATGAGTCATTCCGAGGATGAAGACGTTCAGAAGCTGAATTGCGAAGGACTATCAGAGGCCAACCATTCAAGACCAATCAGACTCCAAGTCATCAAAGGTTCATCAGAAGCAAATGAATTCCCCAAATCATCAGAAGGGCTACTTAAACTACAATTATCAAGCCTGATGATTTGTTATAAGGTCAACTAATTGCAACGGTCACAAAGGATGTGATCCCTCTCTCTCTAGGAGCTAGTTGTACCGTATGACTGTACTATTGGACAAACAGTAAAGGTGAAGCCTCTCTGCAAAGGAAGACGTGGCTTTACTCAACGGATCTTCAAAGACTACAGCTGTCCATTTTACAACGGGAATTTCTCCAACGTCTCAATGTCTTTCTCAACTCATATAAATATGCCAAAGAAAGAATTTATGACTAGCGATCTTCATTAGAAAACATCTCTCAGAAGAAAGTGAGAATCTGCATTGTAATAGAAAATATCTCTCAAATGAAGTGAGCATAGAAACTAGCTTAAGCCTCTGAAGTTATTATGTTTGTAATAACTTTAAGCTTATAAGTTAGTAGTAAGTCTTCTGCTTAGTGTAGAAGCAACAAAGTCTTCTGCTTAGTGTAGAAGTAAGAAAGTCTTCTGCTTAGTGTAGAAGCACATAAATCTCAATCTTAGTGATTAGAGCAACGAAGTCTTCTGCTGAGTGTAGGAGCAAGGAAGTCTCTCTGTCTTGTGTGACTTAGAGCATGAAGTCTTGAGCCTGTGTGCTTGAGCAAGGAAGTCTCTGATCTTGTGTGATCAGAGCAAGGAAGTCTCTCTGTCTTGTGTGACTAAGAGCAGGAAGTCTTAAGCTTGTGTGCTTGAGCAAGGAAGTCTTTGATCTTGTGTGATCAGAGCAAGGAAGTCTCTCTGTCTTGTGTGACTAAGAGCAGGAAGTCTTGAGCTTGTGTGCTTGAGCATCTATTGTAATCTTTCTGATTATAGTGAACTCTCTTGGAAACAAGGGGACTGGAGTACTCTCAATTTGTGAGGGGAACCAGTATAAATTGTTGTGTGTTCTTCTCTCTCTCACTCGCTCATTTACTCCTTCATCAGTCACTTAACCGTTAGTTTAATTGTGTAAACAAATTTGTTGTGCTTAAAGACTCTGATAGATTTAAATATCTAAAAAAGTTTTTAAATACCCAAAACACAATTCAACCCCCTTTCTTGTGTTTTTCTCCATGCACCTTCAAATTATACGTTGTTGTATCTAGGGTAACAATTAAAAAGGGTTTGAAGATGTGCATTTTGGATGAAGAGGGAAATACATGCACTTCAACTGTTAATGTTGTTTATCCGGAAGTTTTTTATAACCTTTAATTTAATTTAATTTTCTATTATATTGTATGTCATTTGGACACCCTATGTTAGAATGTAGTATGTTTATGCATTATATTTTGGTCCTACATAGAAAGAATGCACATCTTTTTGAATTGTGTAATATTAAATCAAATTTCACAGATGCTAACGTCTTATCTCTACATCAAGTTGATTATTGAAAACCAAATTTGTTACCTATATCATTTTGAAATGATGTGTTTTCATAATATTTAATTATCTATTTAATGTTATAACAACTTTATATATCATTTGCAAATTCAAAATGATTTATGAAATCACTAAAATTTGGTGCTTCCCGTGCGTTAGCACGGGTACTCCGACTAGTAATGCACAAGCACAAATACAAGTTGCAGAACCACCGCACACGACTACTCCGACAATATTTATCCGTCAATCCTCACAATCACATAATACCGGTAGAAATCTCATTCAACTTACTTTTGTGACCAAATCTCGTTTCTAATTGCATATCCCATTTTTCAACGCTGCAACCCTTCCACATAAATTTAAAAAGAAGGGAAAAAAAAAATAAAGTAAAAGGAAAAAAAAACTTGTTGAACCGGTAACCGAGTTTGTGGCTTAAAGAATGAGATGATGGGCCCAATAGTTGAGAGTGTGTCAAAAAGAGTGTGTTAAGGAGTGTGTCCCTAGCATTCCTCCTCCCCTCAATAACGTGCGGACATGGAATGGAGGGACTCACATTTGAGGAGAGATGTTGAATCCATCAAGTGTGAGTTAAAGTCTGACGTTGGTTGGAAGAGTTGACATTGACCAACATATAAGTGAGAACACATAAACTCAATGCCTTAAGATTTTTGGTAAAATGTGTAAAGTCAAAGTAATTTGTGTGGTTGCTAAATAACCAACTATTCATCCAACTCAGGCCTCGGGAGACTCCCTCTCAATGGTCCAACACTCATTAAGAAATGTACTCTTTCATGTTAGCCAAAGTCTTATATTATATACTAATTTTTACTAAGATACAAAAACCTAGAATTTGGAATAAATTATTATAAACCGGAAATCAATAATTGATTTTAAAAATGAATGGTCAACTATTACAAAAAAAAATAACAATATGAAATTATTTTTTTGGTGATTATGAATTAGCCAGTTGTAAATGGGAATGGATTAATTAAAAAAGTTTGACCCTCAATTTGTCGGTGCACTAATCTTTATCTTTATTACTATAAAAGGAGAATTAGGGTTTTGGATTTGCAACCACTTAACCCTAACCCTTCTCCCTAATTCCCTCCCTTTTTCCATCCTTTAAAATTAGCATTACAAAAAAAAAAAAAAAAATCTGATTGAATTTAAAATCAGCCCCACCATAATCACTCCCCCAACCCTAATTGCCTCCATTAACCTACTCCTATAATATAGCCTCCCTCAAAACACGTAAAAGTCATATTTTTTGCCTCAAACCTTTCATTTTCCTTTCTCATCTCTCAAAACACATGAAAATCTTCTTCTTTTTGTTAGCATAGAAAAACCTTTCAATTTCCTTTCTCATCTCCTCTCTATATAAATTGTCATATTTTTCTTCCTCATGCATTTGTCTTCTCTCTATTGTTTCTCTGCATTTTTTTCTTCTTCCTCCTGCATTTTTTTTTTCTTTCTTTCTTTTTCCTTCGCCTTTTCTTTCTTTCTCCTTCCTTTTGCAAACTCTCCTCTTTAAAAAATCTCCTCTTCTACATGAAATCTGCAATCTGCAAACATATATAATAGCAATGGTGACTATATAGATATGGAAGATTTTCTATTTTCCTCTAACTCTTCCACTATGTATTTTTGTTTTCATTAATATCATTTTAATTTCATAATTTTTATCTTGGTGCAGCCTCCAAAATAAGATGCTTCATCAATTGCAACCTTCCAACTATGCAGTTAAACACTATTATGCTTTGGCGACTTCATCTATGTGGGTGTCTCTCTTCAAACAAAATCATGTGAGTGTTGGTCTAATGTTCTCTTTTGTATCTTTTTCGGTGATTTGAAATATTTATGTTTTAATTAATTTTTTGTGATCAACATTAATACTTATAATGGTTTCTTTGAATGTGCAGCAACATCTATCACCATTGCTTGATTCTATGGATGTGGATGTGGTTGAGGTCACCTTTGATACATCCGCCAAACCTTTTTATATTTTGGTGTTTAAAAACAATGTATTAAATATTGTTTATGTACTCCTGTTATATATTCGAAATTTTAAAATATGTTTCCCAAATCTTAAGTCTTTTGTTTGATGATTTTTTGTTACTTTATTTTTTATATTACATGATCATTGAAGGACTCCTTGGTTGTGTCAAGAGCATATTTAATTTATGAGTATATATTGTTTTATATAATTAGGAAGTATATTAAAATAAATATTCATATATTCATGAAATTAATTTTCACCAAATGTTCATTATCAAATTACATTCCCTATTTTTAATCACAATTTATATAAAAAAATTTACTTTCCATATGTTCCCTTATAAATAGGAAATAAATCACTTAATTCTCTCACTGCTATCATTAAAAAATAAATTTGATTCCCTTAGAAATAGGGAACAAATGATTAATTCTCTCACTATCAGTAACAACAAATGACAAGGCTTTTTTTAATATCAACAAATGACAAGGCTTAAACATTTTCTTTTTTTTGCTAGCAAGGCTTCAACATTGTTTTAATTAACATTCGTTGATATTGTTGTTTGTAAAGTATCATACGACGGATGCATTCCCTATTTTTCTTTTTAAGGCTACATCAAATTTATTTGATGGTTTTATCTTATAAAAAAAAATATTTAATGGCTTTGCTATTGACATATTATTTTCAATAATATGTTAGAATTAAGTTTATTATTTGAAATCAATCTGCTACTTTCTTTAATTAATACTATCACGAGAGATTAAATGCCTTAATTACGGTTTATTGAGTCCGTCAATAGAAAAACGGATTGACTTTAATGAAAGAAAAAAAAATGTAAACATTATAAAATTGGGATTCATGATAGGAATATTTTTACCTATTTTCTAGGTTGATTTAATGCATAAGAAGTACTACAATTTACAAGGCTTTATCAAGCGTGAAACTTTAAACAACAAAGAAACATGTATCCATGCATACGCGCTATACAACACACCAGAACTCCATTCTCAGTTTCTCATACTTCCTCTTCAATCTCAATCTCCATACTTCCTCTCTGTCTCTCTTCTTTATCAAATATTAAATGCCTCTCCCAAACAAGTTTTATTCTACAAAGCCCTTCATGGCTTTTTGGAAAGCGAACCGACCACCAATAAGGTCATCCAAAGTAAGCCCATTTTCTCTTACTCTTATGTTTTTGTATTTTTCAGATTTTACTCAAAGTATTTTTTCTCTCACTATGTTTTTTGTTTATGATTTTGCATTTTTTTGTTGTTGAGAAAATTCACTTGGTACTCATTTAGTTTGTGTTTTTTGGTTTTAAATAATGCTTTAAAAAACTACTTTGATTAGTTAAAGTTTTCATGGTTTCCGGGATATTAATTTTGATTTGAGATTGTTGAATTTCAATGAGTTAATTTCTCTTCACCTAACCATTATGTAGTTAGGTTTTGCAAATTGTTTCAATGCATTTGAATTACTTTGATGTGTTCTTATACTACTTTGCAAATTTTAGGTAGTGCGGTGATCCGGTGACCTAATTGTCGGAGAAGCAAGCTGTGAAAAAAGAGAGATCATGGTTTTATCACTTTGCTTTTTTTGACAAATTTTCTTTCTTCAATTTATTGAGGGAACATACTTTTTTCTTCTATTCATTGTCTTTGGTATTTGATTCATTTTAGTGTTAAAACTTACATTTAGTTTAAAATGGGTGTATACTTTTTTGGTAAATTAGTAACTTTTTAGTAAACTAAGGTTTTCAATTGTAACTTCTGAGATGAGGTTGTGACTATCTGAATTCGTTTGTGATTTATTAGAATAAGTTTGTGAATTTGGTCAACGTTCATCGTTGTCGTGGAAAATTATATCCTTCCTTTGAACCGTTCTATTATTCAAAATTAACTATAATTTATAAGGACAAGGGTAAATGTCAAAAAAGGTTAAATGACATTCTTCTTTTGTACAATATTCATTAATATCTTATTCTCTATCTTTCTTGGAGAGTTCATTATCACCTATGATCGGTGTATATATGGTTATATAGGATTTTATCGTTCTATTTCAAGTTTTTGTTACCCTTGCATTTTTGCTCCATATGCGTGTGTGTGCGCATTATAAGTAAAATGCTTCATAAACTTTTCTCCCAAAAATGATACAATTTTCTCATATATAGTGTAACGGTCTCTTTAAATCATTGCAATTCCTTGACTGTTATAATCTTATGCAAGTTGTTGATGTAGGTACCTACAAAAGTATTGGATAAAATTTCGCGTTGATGTAGATATGCTATTCAAGCTTTTTTCTATTGGATCAACATTGAAGTTCATTGCACTTGATGTACAAAATAATATTTCTCAATTTTAATGGGAAACTTTTGTGCAATGATTATTATGTAATGATAACATTACTGTTTATTTTAAATCGTTATAGTCTGAATAAAGACGATCTCATCTCAATTTTAATGGGAAACTTTTGTGCAATGATTATTATGTAATGATATCATTACTGTTTATTTTGAATGATGTGAACGATTACTTTTCTCTATCAACTGGATTCATTTATAATATTGGCTTCATTTATAATAGTCAGTTATTTGCCTAATTTTTGCATTTTTTCATATAATTTTAGTATTGATTTAATTATTTTAAATATATATTGTAGTTCCATTTGTAGCGACTATTTTCAATTTCCCTATATTTATATAATTTGATTTCATTTTATTTTTTTACTTGCAATTTTAATTGCAACAATTTAAATCGTATATCTGACTCTCCACAAAACCCGTGCAATGCACGGGTTGGAGTCTAGTTATTATAAAAGGAGAGTAAGAGTTTAGGTTAAACAACCACTTAACCCTAATTTTTCCCTCCTAATTCCTCACCACCCCAACTACCACCTTATTTATTACAGATCCAAATTTGAATTTCAAATTCACTATAAAAAAAGTTTCTATTTTCTTTTATAATATTTTGCAATTCTTCTCTCACTCTTCACACATGATTTTTTTTATTATTTTTTTTATTTCTCCACATTTCCAAATATTCTTAGTTATGATTTGAGGATGGTTTATTTTTTTATTTTGTTGGTCTTTGTTCTCTTTCATCTTTCTCTTAAAAAGATGCTGTAAAGCTTTGATTTTTTATGGTGGCTGGGTTCTAAAGCTTTGATTTTGATGGTGGCGGGTTTTTTTAGATGCTTTAAAGCTTTGAATTTTATGGTGGTGGATTCTAAAGCTTTGATTTTGAATTTCCTTTGAGTTAGGGTTTAGGTTAAACAACCACTTAACCCTAATTTGTCCCCTCCTAATTCCTCACCACCTCAACTACCACCGCATTTGTTACATATCCAAATTTGAATTTCAAATTTCAAATTCACTATAAAAAAAGTTTCTATTTTCTTTTCTAATACTTTGCAATTCTTCTCTCACTCTTCACACATGATTTTTTTTTATTTCTCCACATTTCCAGATATTCTTAGTTATGATTTGAGGATGGTTTTTTTTTTTTTTGGTTTTTATTCTCTTTTTCATCTTTCTCTTAAAAAGATGCTTTAAAGCTTTGATTTTTTATGGTGGTTGAGTTCTAAAACTTTGATTTTGATGGTGGCGGGTTTTTTAGATGCTTTAAAGCTTTGAATTTTATGGTGGTGGGTTCTAAAGCTTTGATTTTGATGGTGGCTGTAATTTTTTTAGATGCTTTAAAGTTTTGATTTTTATGGTGGTGAGTTCTAAAACTTTGATTTTAATGGTGGCTGAGTTTTATTTATTTATTTTATGGTGGCTGGGTATGCTGCTGCTATGGTGACTCCCTTGACCTTCACGGTTAAGTTTCTTTATAACGATCCGTTTTTGTTTTACATTTTAAATTGATGTATTTAGTGCATTCGAATTGATTGATGTTGTAAATTAGAGATGTTTTGTCGATCATGAACATGTGTTTCATCACCTATTAATTTTTATAATTTGTCGTATTAATTCTTAAAAAAAAAATTTGTATAATTTGTCCTATTAATTTGGTCAATCTGATATTTCTTTGTATGGTACAAGTTTGTTTTTTCTATGAATAGATAATCATTTGTAAAATCTACTAAATGCACATGTGTCTATATAGTATTTTGATTTTTTTTTTTATTGTTTATATTTTTTGAGAAATTGACCGCGAATTTTGCCGGATTGTTCCAATAATGTATGTTCTATTTTTATATGCATTTATGTTTGATATGCAGCTCGAAGATTTATTATTGATTATGGCGCGAGGACTTGCTATTGGTGATACTATTGAATTTTGCGGTCACCTTGATGGAAAAAATGAAATCTCTACTTAATATTTTATTGTTGCTATCATATGATTTTCGATGTGTTAGACTTTACATGGGAATTAGTTGTGTATTTGTAGAATGTGGATCAATTTTTTATCTCCTCTCTTGAGCCTTTCTTCTCTAAAAATGTTGCCTTAAAAATAGGTACCTTTTGTTTTATCTTATAGGAATAATTATGCAGCAACTTTTTAATTTAAAATCAGAGTTGTTTTTCCAATTTTTCAAATATTCTGTCGCACACCAAAAAAAAAGTTTGTATCTTTTGTTGCGGGGTAAATCACTAATCGTACAACATATTTGTTTGTTTAGATATGTACAGGCTCTATTTGACCATACTTAAAAAATTATTATTGATTTAAAGTTTTTAAATATATTTTGTAGTTTCATTTGTACCGACTAATTTCAATTTCCCAATATTTATATTTTGATTTCATTTTATTTTTTTACTTGCAATTTTAATTGTAGGAATTTATATCGTATTTTTTTTTTTGAGAAAAAATTTATATCGTATATTTGATTCAACACAAAATCCGTGCAACGCACGGGTTGGAGTCTAGTAGTAGTTAAAATATAAAGAATTGTTGTTTAAAATTAAATTCTTGGAGTGTAATCAAGCGATGATATAGTTAAATTATCAACAAAAAAAAAAAAAGCGATGATATAGTTAATTTAGAAATGTCATAGTTTGTTAGTCTCTGCTGCTGCTATTGTTTGAGGCTTCTTTTGGCAATTGGAGAAAGGGGAAGATAAAGATCTTTGTGTGCAAGAAAGGCTGAACGTAATTAACGAAAACAAAAAGGTAATCAAGCAATCATATAGTTACATTTCAATTTTATCACTTTTTCAATTTTGTGTACTTCTATTGCTGGTTCTGTTCTTATATTCTTTTTTTTTTTGTCAAGTAGTTTAAATGGCAAGACTCGCACATTTAAATGTGGAGAAACGTGGAATCCGGGGTTCAAACCCCGACCACTCCAATAATGTCACTGGTAGCTACCATTTGAGCTACGCTTATGAGACTGTTTGATGGTTCTGTTCTTATATTCTATTCTCTATAATAAAGATAGTAAATCTTGGTTTTAGGACTTAAAATTAGAAATAGGACATGGATAACACTTATATGCATTTCTTTATATGCAGTTTTCCCCGTTCCTCTAAAAAAAATAGTTTTTCATTTTATTTTAATTTAAAAAAAATAAAGAAAACTGCTTTTAAATTAAAATAATCATCTTCCATATATCTAACAGAGCAAAAACTGTGTATATGGTATTGCACATAAGTTTGGTCCAGAGGATACTTTCATCCTCTAAAAATGTTTTTTTTTCCTTCCCTAAGGAACAATTTATATTCATGTTAAAAGTTATTTTTAAGGTGTGTCTATTTTATTTCTATCTATTATATCAAATCTCTATAAGCCTATATTATATCGAAGAAATTAACTATGGGCTGGTTAATTTGTTTTGGTTTTTTTTTAAATGTATTTTATAGTGTTACATAATTTTGTCTAAAAAAAGATTTACAAATAAACTTTTTATAAAAGTTTCAAATGAAAATTTGGTTTGAATAGTTTTTTTTTTTTGACACAGTTTGAATAGTTATTCTTAAAATGTTATTTTAGGTATTTCATCATTTTATTGAAAAAAAAATTTGATATCAAAATTTAAAAAAATTACTTAATTTTGAAACTATTTCAAATATATTTTCATAAAAATCATTTTTAAAATACAACTTTTTGAAAAAATTGCAATTTTGACTATGTTTTAATCTTCAATAATATATATTTATGTTATATGATGTCAAAATTAGTGTTTCAATTTAGAAAAAACAAATATAAAAAACTTGTAATATTTTAAAAAACAATTCTATAAAATCTATTTTTTTAAAGCTGAAACAAACATGTCCTATATCTCAAAATTATGTCGACAAAAAGATAAAACGTCAAATGTACTCAACCTTATGAACCTGTAATACTACCCGAATCAATCCACCTTTGAAGGAACGACACTTCCCCAACCTTCCACAATAATTTCTCAAATAGATTATTGACACGCTAAATAATTTCTTTGTGATTAATTTACATTACACAATAAAATACGTATATGTGTATACATGTGATCAAGCAAAGTAACTAAGCATCCAGCTAACTCAAAAACTACCAAAATATGGGAAGAAAAAAGGAAAACATTAACATATGCAACAACAGCAACAACCAAGCTTTATCCCACTAAGTAGGATTAGCTACATGGATCAATTGACACTATAATGTTCTATCATATATTTATCCAACTAATTATACTCTAAATCTTTCTTATATTTCTAGGTTTTCCTCTGCCTCCAGTGGTATGACTACTCTCCATCTGATATACTTTTCTTACTATGGAATCTAAAGATCTTCTATACGTCAATGGATATCCATGGAGGCGGATAGTATGATATCTGTGTCCGCTCCGTTGGATAAATACGATATTCATATCCGCTCCATATCCGTGCGAGTATCTATCATGCGGGTAATCCATGGATTTTAAAGTATCCATGGATATTCACATATATCCATGGATAATAATTATTTTAAAAAAAATTGTGATTCTTGTAAAAAAATATATTTTAATTACTTGAAATAAAAAAAATTGTTTATCTTCGTTCTAAAGAAACAAGAAAAAGATTATTATCACATAATAACATTAATACATTTCACTTTCAATTTAACAACAAAAGTCAACACATTTATTTTTCTTCTTTTCACCAAAATATAATAATATCCATACATTTCTCTTTAGAAAAAATTTCATACATTTCATTTTAAAAAGACTCTTATATATTTGTTAACTAAGAATATTTATATAATATTCTTATTTACTAACGGGTATGGATATCCGCCGATACGGATACCATTAAATCTGCATCCGTATCCATTAACTATCGGATAGTTGAAATATTCATTTATCTTACCCGTGGATATCCATTAAACTATCCGCTCCGTGTCCGTGGCGGATTTTATCCGGGGATATCCGTGAGTATGGATATTTTTGTCATCCCTAATCTTCTATCTACATGCCCAAACAACCTAAGCTAATTTTCCAACATCTTTTCTACGATAGGTGCTACCCCATTCTCACTTTAATGTCGTCATTTCTAATTCTACCATGTTTAGTTTTACAATACATCTAACGCAGCATCCTTATCTCTATAGTACGCTTATTTTATTCTCGTGTCGATTCTTTGATGCTTAAAACTCCATCCTATACAACATCCTCTACAACATCCTCGGTCTTACTATTATACAATAAAAAAAATCCTTCAACTTTAAATGATATGTTTGTATCAGATAAATCACTTAAGACCCTCCTTCATTTCAAACTCCCCGCTTGAATCTAATTGAGGCAGCGATGCCTTGCTTATTTTGGTTTTATGGATGATATTGATATTTTTGGGACAATAGATTTTTTAACAATTAAATTTGACAACTTTTTGGGACAGTTTTTTTTTCTTCTTCTTTAGCACCAAACACAATAAAATGAGAGGAGAAGAGAAGAGAGAGTAAAAATATACTGAGAGTATGAGAGAGAGAATTGCAAAAAAAATTGTCTAATTTAGTTGTTAAAATAGCATTACTCCCACATCAAATGGTATGGATATGGATACTCTTATACTAAGCTTTAAAGCATTCCCTTTTATTCTAAACAAACTTATAATATATGAGGTTTACTATGCACACTTTCATTCATTCCACCACGAAGATTCTTTACCGATAGATCCACAACCTCTTGAGTCTAGATTCTCTTAATGTTCCTTTGTGACATTTGGTCTCCGTCAACATATGCAACAATAGTTATTTAGCTAACTAATCTAACAAGCATTTATTTTTGTGAACGTACGTTCAATCTTAGCTATATTTATCTCTCATAGATTTAGAATAAGAGGAGTGATAGCAATACTCTCTTTTGAACATTCTCTAACACTCACTTTAATTGGATAACATCAATGTGGGCCCTCATTTTAGAAATAGGTTCAACAAGTTTCACTCGATTAGAGAGTGAGTGTTAGAGACAATGATCAGGATAAAATGTTGCTAGTACTTCACTTTATTTATAGAATAAAAATTAAATAAGTTGTTGAACATTTATATGCCTAACGTTGATTATTGAAATTTATTTAGACGGTGACTCTCCTCACTGATTTGGCGAAGCCGTATGTGGAGAAATTGATAAATGGAGTGATAGAAGAATCACGTTATATATGTTGTTTCACATGCATTGCTAAGGATTTTGAAGAAGAAAAAATTAGGTTCAAAGTTGAAAGGGCAACTATTGAGCAACGTGTTCAAGTGGCAAAAAGAAAAGGACAAGATATTCAAGGTAATGCTGTTTATTGGGAACAAGAAGCTGATAAACTCATTCACGAGGACACCAAAACAAAACAAAAATGTTTTTTTGGATTTTGTCCTCATTGCATATGGAGATATAGAAGAGGAAAGGAACTTAAACATAAGAAGGAGCAAATTAAACAATTGAGGGAAACTGGAAATGAACTTGCAATTGGACTCCCTACTCGTCTTCCAGATGTTGAACGTTATTCTTCCCAACATTATATCTTTCAATAATACTAAAAGAAAGGTCTGCAAGATCACTTTGCTCCTTCACAACCCTAACCCTAATCTTTAACCAACCATGCTCTTCCATTTGTGATCTTCAACCAAACACGTTCTTCCATTTGTCATATATATTCATTCTTTGTGGAATGGTGGAATGTTGTCATGGTGATTGGTTGTCTATCGTGTATGTCTCATTCATGTTTATGTTCTTCTACATCACATCAATCTATTCCATATATATAGGTATCATGTTTAACTTGAATGGACAAAATATGGAACATGGACTATGTTATCATGATGCATCTTTCTCTATTCTTCCATGAATGAATATTGAATGAATGATGCATCTTTCTTTATTCTTCCATGAATATGGCATGAATATGTATAGCCATCCATTCATGCGTGGCTAGTGTCTTCATTATCATGGTTTCTATTGGTGTTTGGCTCCTTGGAAATTGCTACACTCTAATTTGCAGTGTCAACTATATCCATGTGATATAATGATTGTTATTTCATCCATTCCATTGGCTGTATTTATTTCACTGTATTTGCTATCATGTTCTCCCAAGTATGTTGGGACAAATGGCGGGTTGTATTGGTAGAAGCAGTTTCCTTCCTCATTCATTGGTCGTAGTTTGCTTGGAAGATGAAGCAACCTCTTTTGAACCATGGTTTAGATGGATTTGATCAGTCTTCTCATTTAATGTTTTGTCTTGCATTACATGTAGAGCACCGTTATAAATATGGTCTCAATGAATCGCTGTATCATCACTGTCCAAAATCAATTTTCCTATAGCAATGAGTGCACGCATGGTGTCTCAAAGCAATGCCTCATTCATAAACTGTGCATCGTTTTTGAATATGGAAGCTTTGCAGGACATTGATGAGGAACACATCTCCTGTTTGGATGAGTTTGTTGCCAAGCTGCAAACTTTTCATATGGAATTTGATGCTTATTCTGTAATGAATCTTAATCTCACTAGCCTTTTTTTCCCTGGTTATTAGGTTTATATGGGTTTGATCTTTTTTTGTTTATCGTGTGCAGCCATTAGGAAGACTCCCTCGGAGCTTTGTTCGAGAGTTTGGAAATTTGATAGATCGGTGCGTGGTTCTTCGGGATCCTAATCTTAATGAAATTGAAGTTCGTGTTGTCAGACGACCTGATGGTCTCTATTTTGAGGAGGGTTGGCCAAGTTTGCGACGAATCTACAATATATGGTTTGGAGGTTGGGTGGCTTTCACATATGTAAATCCTAAATTGTTGGCAATGACTGTTACGACGCGGTGGGAATCGGAGGTCAAGTATCCTCTCCACAATCCTCCTCTGAAATGTATGCTCACTAGGGTTGGTAATAATCATGGTTTGGGTTCGTCCAGTTCAGGCGATTTTCCGAGCGGGCGACTTTTCCCAAAGTGTTTCGTTCGTTCTTATTTTAAGCAACTGACATGTTATGATGTCCAATCTGGGATATTGGTATTTAATTTAATGTGCAGCTTTTGTGTTATAATTGTTTATTTTGATTTAGTCTGTCCTTGCTAATTTGGTTTTCCTAATTTTGTTTTATGTGACAGATTTTGCCTTGGTATGCTTTTGGTGAATCTGCTTTTGCGTACGTTTATTCTGATTTGGTTCTGGAGGATTATACCGGTGCTCAATATCGATGTGATTTGCAGTTTGGTGTTGATGCTGAAGGTGAATTCTGTTGCAAGGTATCTGGAGGGTGGAGTGATTTCTGCAAGACACATCATATCCGGGAGGGTCAGAGTGTTCGTTTTGCTGTGACTGAGCCCAGTAGCAATTATGTTTTGCATGTCTGCGTGTATCCTCAAATAGGTCTTCAGACGACTCTTAGTTATCCTTTAAGTGATGGCACTCATTTGCCTATTTATGTATCACAGCAGTATTTTGTGGCTGACTATTGAATTGATCTTATGTAATTTTTCTAGAGTTATGTGCTTTGCCTTCTTTTCATGGTTTTTAACTCAATATATCCAGTTTGATGTAATTTTTAAAAGTCTGTGTGTGTTTGAACATGATGTAAATTATGAAATTGCCAGTAAGAAAGCACACAATTATTATGAATGCTCTCATGGAATAAGTTAATAAGGATGATATTGAGTTTGCATGAGTTTCAATTCTGTCTGATGTAGTGAATAGATAAAAAACATATCCAGTTTAACATATATTTTTAGTAGATCTGTTGTTGTGTTGATTAGAGTATATTTTTTCATTAGCCATTGAAAATGGTTTACACTGAATTGTGTCCCAAGGTTGGTATATGAAACATTAACCTTATTTTTTCTGCAAGAGCTTGGGGGTGCATTTGTTTGGCCAACCGCCTGTTTGAGGAGAGTTGATGTTAGTAAATAAAGCTAAACAAATTTTATGGGGGAATTAAGAGCTAAAACAAATTTCATGGCAAAATTTAAAGTTAGTGTATTGAGCTTATTTCCTGCGTAAGTTTTAAAGTTCATGTGGTTGGCCAATCTATTGGTAAGATGTGGGAGTATGCATGATGAGGGATAGGTATTGATGGTTCCTGTTCTCTAGGGGTGGCTATAGATTATCATTGCTATTTTTGTGCAATTATCTAGGCATTGTTCCCTCTCTCCAATTTACACTCCCAAATATTTGTCTTCCCAATGCAGATAGTCATTTACTTGCATCTCTCACTATAGTCTTTTTATTATCCTTCAACTTCATCATTTCCATCTCCCTAGCATCATCTTTTTCCTAGGTCATTTTTCCCTTTTCTTACTGTCCTACCATGAGTTCAAATTTCCCAAAGAATTATGGCATCTCTCTTTTCAAGAATTGCATTCAACTGTGGTTGCATGTCGTGTTCATGAGATTCTGAATGGTAAACTACCTACTACTGCTGTGTTTGTGCGTATTCCATTTAGGATTAATTATAGATTTTGTGTTTTCAGCTTACTTTCTTCTATTGCTTAGGGCTTTATCATCTCTGATTTTTGTTGCATGTCAGATTAGGGCCTGATTAGTTTTCTGTTGGTTTTCAACTTGGATGATTTTATGGAATTTAAATTCATGGTTTGGGATTGTGGTTGTATCCACCATCATCCTATTCTTATTGTTTTGTTTTTGTTTGAGCATAAATTTGGATGTGCATCAATATATATGATTTTTGTGCGTTTTGGTTGTGTGTCTATCAAAGGAATCCCCATTAGTTTAAATTTCATTTGTAAAGGAGTTTGGATGAGTTTAAACTATATTTGAAAGGTTCCACTGATTTGGAACAGTTTGGATGAGTTTATTCTCATTTATTTGTTTTTAGTCTGATGAATTTAAATCCTGCCTTTCCTTTGGAGACTTACACTTTGTTGATGTATAGCAAATAAAAATATACATAGAAATGTAGAAAGGTATCGAAAGAAATGGTGAGATTTGCTCATTGTGTTTAGGGTTTGCTATGCATGTACATGAATTGCAGAAATTCTGTTTGTGTATCAACCAGATAAATTTGAATGAGTTGGAGATGTGTCTAAGAGGTTATCACTCCAGGTTTAGATTCCATTAGTGTTGTTCTATTTTTAACTCACATATTTATCTTGGTTTGGTTGTAGCTCCTGTCGATTGGGCTACCGCTCATCTCGAACCTAATTATTTGGATATGGTCAAAGTTCGGTATAGGTCTATTTACATTGAATGTTGTAAGTCTTAGGTATGTTGGCCACTCAACTTATATTATGTGTCTGGATTATAGCTATTGCTTTGTCATGATATTTCTAATATGTTTGTTGATCACAGTTTGTTGGTAAGGTGCCATGTATGTTTGAAGAAGAGTTTGGGAGTGAAATGCATAGGTATAACATGTTGGTCGATCGGTTCGGCAATAGATTTGAAGTCATTCTGGAAAAACGGGGCGATGAATTGTGTTTTACGCATGGATGGTCTCAGATCCCTAACTGCTATCTTAGTGGTGATGTTAGACATGGATGGGTCTCTTTGACTTACATTAGGCCAAGACTATTTGTTTTGATTGTGGTTGATCGATTATACAGGGATGTGTTTGGTAATCATATGCAGTCTGGTGTCCATATGAATTTATCCCGGTCTTTGTTCGGACGCGACGAATACCCTGTTCGTGGTCTGCAGGTTCGAATCCCCTATCGGCACGATGATCGCGACTTCACACATATTTTTGTTGTGATCCTTACTGACTCCGACCTTCATTCTGGATTTTTGGTACATCTTTTGTCTGCTCAGTTTATTGATTTCTTATAGCTGGTTTCCAAAATGCTTGGACATTACTGACATAACAACGACGGTTGCTATTTTGTTGTAGACTATGGGGTACGAGCATTTTGCTAGCAAGCTTTTTGCGAAGACTGATACCTCTGTCAACTTGGTTGATGACATGGGATTTCAATGGAAGTGCACTGTTGAGTATGTCCCTCCCCCGTCTGATAATGTTAAGATTGGCGGAGAGTGGCTGAATTTTATGAAGACCAGGAAGTATAAACAAGGGACCTATCTCATGTTTGGCACAAGGAGACTTGGAAGAGCTTGGGAGCTGTTTGTTAAGGAGGGTTAGTTTCTATTTGGATGAAGGAGGATTCAAATATCACAGGAGTTTTTTTGCTGAGGAGCTTGGGTTCTTTTTGCTAACCAGTCTTGGTTTTCTTTTGCTTTATTTCCCTTGCTCTGTTATGTATCATATGTTTTGGTTGAATAACTTCGACTTGGTTTTCGCGGCTATTATGAAATTACTGATGTAATCTTATGCTCTTGGCAGTATGGGTAGTAGCAAGCGTAAACTTGCTTCCGTCATCTGCCTGTGCGTGCTTTAGGATGTTAGTTACATGCTATTGTAAATTAAGAACTATTAATGGAATTTCAGATTGGAAAAGTTATAATTGGTATTAATTTATAATGCATTGTTCTGGTATGTTATGAATTGAGCACATCAGATATGTTAGATAGTTATAGTGTAGAAACTTATATTGATTAAGAATAAAGCCAGGTACACCCTTTAGATTATGCATTTTAAGAATTCCTGAATGGAGCTTTTTCAGTGTTATAAGATCTGGAAATGCTATTTTCAAGTTGTCTTTTTGGTTTGGTCTTATGATTTTGTCACTCATCAACCATGAGTAACTTACAGAAACAGTGTTTTTTTAAATGTTTTGATTGATTTGGTTATAAGATGTATCTATGCAATTAAGTGTTTGTCTTGCCCTTGCACCGATAAAGGCTTCATCTGTTATGAATGTTGTATGGTTTTTAGTCTCCACGTAAAATGCGGCTTCTGATATATTATCTCTTTCCTTATATGCTTGCACAATTTCTAATTCTTTTCATTCCCTGCTCTATTCACATTCTTTCTTAATAAGCTCTCAGTCTATTTGTATTCTTCTCTTGGTATCTTTCTTCTTCTCATCTCATATTCAAACAAATCTCGCAACTCAAAATTAATTATGATGCTCACAAATTTACCAATGTTAGTTTTCTGCTTCTATTTGTGTTGTGTTTCCACTATTTTTGTTTTGAAACACTGGCGGTTGAGGACGAACGACGATAGTATCAGCAGCGGCACGAACATGAGGAACAACGATGGTGACTTATTAGATGGATAGGATTTTCGATTTTACTTTTTTTTTTTATTTTAACTGCAGATTGATTGAATCGCAGGTTACTTCCTATTGGCTACTGATTTGATTTGCAGGTTTGGTTGAAATTCATGCATATTATAAAGATTTGAAATTCATGTGTATTATTAGGCCACTTAATGTGCGTGCAGCAAGGGTCCGTGGTCATTTGGTGGAATTATATAGTAAGACTAATGCATGTGGTAATTGCGACAAATCCATTCCTTATTGCATACAGATGTGCAACTCACTCATGATGGGGAATTTGTTGTGCATCATAGACTTTGAAATTTAGCGTTTTCCTCTTTTACAGTTTGGCTATTATTCCGAATAAATTGAATTATAATTGTTAAATTTCCTTTTCGATTTATCCCCGTTCGATATTAATTGTTGATTCGTGGTTATTGTCATACTGGTATTGTCATTTGTTTTTTGCTTGGCTCGCAAGAAACGCAAAAAAGATTCAAAATAATTGTATTGTGTTTAAGTGTTAGATTAGACTCTCACAGAAATCTTCCTTACAAATATTAACTTGAGATCTTTGATTACGTATATGTTATTGTGTTCGTATTTTCGCGATCGTTGATGGCATTTTATGTAGTTACTCTATTTGGGTGGTAATATTTGCTAATATATCATGTAATAAGGAATATAGGTTGGGATGAAATCTGGAAAAATTGTGCAAACCAAATTTGGACTGTATTTTCTTTTACTGAACTAAAGTATGAATTCATTTGAAAACTTCAATTCAACAAATTATGGAGAGGAAAATTAAGTCAGGTTAAACAAATGGGACAAAGTGCTAATGGCATCATCTAACTATGGATGAAAGAATTAAGAGAGGAAGCTTCTCATTATCATGTTACTGAATGCATTTATTGCTAAAGTGATTTTCCCATGCATTCAACCAATGAATTTGGTTGCAACCTGCTGTGAGCATACTCCTATCTAGGCCTATATTATAGGTTGTGTCTAAGTGGCTGTTGAGTTCATGGTGCAAACAAGTTTCCATTGGCCGTGAGTGTTGGTGATATGGTGTGGCCAAGTGGAGGCCAATAGCAGAAGTTTCTTCTTCCTTTGCACGATATGGATTTCATTTAATGCACAGATCATGGTGCCATACATTCACCCAATGGAATTGTTTGCTATGAGTCATGATTAGAGAGCTATATAGATCTACAAGGCATGTGTCATCATGAAATAGTTCTACTTCATTCTACCATTGGAAGAACATGCCAATTGGTTTGGTTATTATTGATGTATTCCTTGAGAATCGCAAAAAACCAATGTAAATCGCAGGCAACTTGGATACTTGCGTGTGGATAGGCTTTAGGCTACTCTATCCTAACTCTTAGTCTTCTGAATCTTAACTAATTTTTCTAATCTCACCTGCATACCATTTCCTGCGTGAATTACATTTAAAAGGGGTTATTTCTCATTCCCTTGCAAATTGTTGTTAATTGACATCTAATGATTAAGCAACTCTTTAAGACAATTATGCCAATGAATCTAATTTAGTCTATTGAATTTGGCTAAAAATATTTCTGCTAATATGGACATTTTAAATGTAACTTAATATCATGAACTTGACTGCAAATATTTCTTATAATGATATGGCTATTGGTTCACATTATATCAGTGAAAGATAATTGCATTGGTTCAAACATCCTTTTTAGCATACTCAATGTAATTTCAGTCTTGGCTTCTGTGATGAATATGATACTCTCTATTTAGTGCATTGGGTAGTGGAATCAATAGACTGCAAATAAGCTAATCCATTTAATTATGCAGAATCACATTAATCATGTCTAATTAACTTGCAAGTTGATGATACTTTGCTTGCAAATCTATCCAAGGAAGTGTAATAATTTCGCATGACATTTTAGCCAAGGGGTAGGCATTATTTCACTGCAATTAATGCAGCTATTTCATGTTACCTATCCCAACGTGCATGTACATAGCTCACTCTATAAATATGGATGTATGTATGCCTAACCATCTCAACACACCCACATTCAATTTAACTACCTCTAAAATGGCCTATAATGACATTGAAACCACTCTTGCTTTGGAGTATCTTAGAGGTATGTGGTTCTAATGTTTTTCTCCTAATTTATACAGCATAATTTGAGCTTTATCACTCACATTTATCTGTTTTGGTGTTATGGCAGCTCCTTTGAATCCTTTTCCTCTCACCGACCACGAGAAGTATGTGAACGATATGCGAGTGAGATATCGCACTTATTATCTTGAATACAATGTTAATGATGTGAGGACGCTTTTATTATATCCATACTATACATAAATATTAACTAAATATCGATTTATATGTTTTAATACTAATGGGATGTTTTGGTTATTTTAGGGTGCCGTTATGATGCCTAGAATGTTTGCTAACGATTTCGGGGATGAAATATGTCGTATTGCCAATTTGATTGATGCGAATGATAATCAATTTGAGGTTTCAGTAGAAAAGATTAATGGAAATGTCTATTTGACCCATGGCTGGGCTTCTCTGGGTGACTTTTACAATCTCCGAGTTGGTGCTTGGTTGGCTCTTATCTATACAGCAGTCGGCCAATTTGGACTGATCATTCAAGACATATGGTTCACAAAGTACTCACTCCTCCTACACATGTACCTCCTATGAAATTTGTCATTGACAAGTTTGGCATTCCTCCTCATTTTGTTGATGACCTCCCTGAGTCCATCGATCTCATCTCTTTTGCACATGATGGATCCAATTTCCGTCTGGCACATGAAAAAGCGCTGACTTATTATGATGTGTGCACAGGTTTTTTGGTAGGTCATTGTCTCCCTTTTTAAATTGACTCTTTATATTGTTTGGTAATTTGCATATGAATTGATGGTGTGAATGTTATAATAATGCAGATGCTGCCTTATGACGGCTTTGGCGAGTGTTCTTTTCATGAGGCAACAACTTCCATTAAATTAGTTGACGATTGTGGCAATGTCTGGAACTGCAATTTGATATTCGTTACATTCCCCTGCAAGCATTATAAAGTCAGTGGGGAATGGGCTAGATTGGTTGCTGCAAGGAGATTGTCTGTTGGTTTGAATATTATGGTCGGTGCTCAGCCAAGTCGTCGAAGTGAATCCCTCTATCTCATAATTGATCCTTAGTGTATTTGGACTAGGCTAAGTATTGGATGTAGTTTCATTTGGCTTTTGTTGTGTGTCCTTTTTTATTTTGTGATGGCTTTTGTATTTTGTTTTATGTGTTGTAATGATAGTACATGTTACTGATTACTGAGCATGCCATCTTTCTTATGAAAATATTGTATTATGCTTAAACGTATTTTGAATGTATCAGTTTATATATTTCCCTCCACTATTTATCACTCATCATCTTGCTTTTTTATCTACTTTGAATTACTCTTACTGTGGTAACTTATTCCTTAAGGAAAAAATGAATTGATCTCATTATACCACCCTACACTACCCACGCCTAGGTTAGAGGAATACATCATCCTATGTTTCTTGCTATTGGTTTACTCAATTAGCAGTAGCTGTGAAATCATTCCTATAACATGTCTTTTTTGCCATGTATCCAACATGCATCTACATATCATTAATTGTATCAGCCCATTTGTTGTCTATAAATTCCAATCCTCTTCACATCAAATACCATCACCGAAGACATAATCACTAGCAAAGTTTTTTACTGCACTTGCAATGGCTAACTCAGGTTAGGAAATATGTCATATGCTTATGTTTGTTTATGTTTTTTGTTTTAATCATCTAGCATCTAACTTAGTTTTTTGGTGATATACATAAATTTAATGCTTAGGAATTTATGTGAAGATGACAAAAATTACTGAAATCACTGGTGGGAAGATTGATTTTCAATTGAGGGTTCGAGTGATTAACCTCTGGGCTACACCCGATCGTAATAATCCAACTGAAGATGGAGCTATTAACATGATTTTCCTTGACAAGGATGTATGTTTCTTAATGCTATAGTTAAATCAGTTATGTCACTCAACCATTGTAGAATTATTTTAAGTTGTTTTGACTTTTGGTTTGGTGTTTTCTTTTAAAGTGTGGAAAGATCCATGCAGTTGTTAGAAAGGACTTGATCGCTCAGTTTAAGGAGGACATTGAGGAAGGTTGTGCTTATGTGATTGAGAGATTCATGGTTGCTAAGAATGACTCTTCTTTCAAAACCACTTCCCATAAACATAAGCTCAATTTCATGCGTGGAACCAAAGTCTTTAAAGTAACTGCTAATGAAATACTGCCAAATCATTTTAACTTCATGCCTTTCCAAGATATCCTTGCATGCACCAAAGAAGATCAGTATCTTGGTGATTTCTTTATCTATTTGTTTGGTGTTCCTTTTTCCATTATTCGGATAATTACTTTCTACGATTTGCATCTTACGACTAAGTTTTGGTTTGTATCACAGACGTTATTGGACATGTTGTTGAGAAGAATGCGTTGAAGGAAACTGAGAAGAACGGACACATTCACAAGGTGATGGATGTCACTCTTGAAGACTTGGAGTAAGTTTGTTTGTTTGAAGTGGTTGACTCATGTTAATATATGAGTTACAGTCAATACTGTACTTACATGTTTGCTCATTTTTTTTAGAGGGATTAGGATACATTGTACTCTTTGGGCTGACTTTGCTGTTAAAATGCAACAATTTATTGATGGCCATGACTCATCTTTACCTGTGATAATGGTTCTTCAATTGGGCAAACTTAAAAAGTACCTTGGTGAGGAGGATTTGATTAGTTTTTATTTGGAGTCCAGTTTTCCACATATATTAATTTGTTTTTCATGGTGTCTATTAGGTTCCATGGGAATTTCAAACTCTTTCTATGGGACAAAGTTGTTTCTGAATGCTGACATTCCTGAGGTCACTACCTACATAGAAAGGTACTTTTAATGTACTCATTCCTGGTAGTTGTCTTTGATTGTTCTTTGCTGTTGTGTCCTAATTTTTTTTTCCCCTAGAATGAATGCTGCCAATGTGGAACTAACTCAAGTGGTTAGTCAAATGAGTGGACCTGTGATCGTGACTGTTGCTGATGATTTACTTCAGACACCAAGGCTGTCTATTGAGGATTTAATTGAGTCCAGTCAGGCAAATATTCCTGGAACAACATCTTTTTTCGTTTACAATTATTTGGTGTATTCTATTTGGCTTTGTATTGGCTGAGCGGTGATCCTTATTGTAACAGAAATGCGTTGGATCTGTTTTGGCATGGGCATGCGAGTTTGATACCGACGCTGGATGGTTTTATCAGGCCTGCACTAGATGTGCTTCAAGAATAACTTTCATCGCAGGCCAGCTCTACTGTGAGAAATGCAAGATGCCGCGCACTGCAATTCCAAGGTATATACTTAATAATATTGTGGATATCTAATCAATTAGAATACCTAAGTATATGCCTTACAATCCTGTGTAGACTAAAGCAATCAAGCAATTGCCATTGCTATCTGTGTTTTCAGATTCAAAGTCCATCTTCAAGTTATAGATGATACTGGATCAATAACTTTTGTCATGTTTGATCGTGTTGTCTCCCAAGTTTTGGGTAGGACTGCCCAAGATCTTCTTGACACCATGAACAATGTAATTTCCAACTCTATGCACCCTGTAGGAATATTGAGCTTCTACTGTATGCACCATTTTTCATTAACCCATCTTTCATATTGTCTATACTTATAGGAAGGCAGTTCTCGCAGTTTCCCATCTGAACTTGACGTATTTGTGGATAAGCGAATGCTTTTCAAGGTTGAAGTGACTGATGCTAATTTATACCGTAACTGGCGTGGCTATACAGTCAAGAAGGTGACAGATGAGGAGGATGTAATCAACTGATTTGTTTCTCTCCATGGCTTAACTGTATGGTCTCAATGTTTTTCTTATGTATTCACAGTCTTCTGCTTTTGCTATATAAGAATCTGATTCGCGTGGTTAAATGGTAGGTTGTCGTCAATAATGAAGAGCCCAGCTATGGCGACTTTGTCTGCAATTTGGGGGACGACACTCCATTGGTGAGGGTTATTTGATTTGTGCCTTGTGCGCAACTGATTGTGAAAACTTTGGTTATTAGAATGCCGCTAACTGTTTGAATCGATCTACATGCAGATATCGCTTGAGGGCGGCGATTCAAGCAACAATGAAGAAATCATTGTCCATGGTGCTTTTAACACTCCAACTAGCAAGTTGGCTTCCAAGAAATCAGCTGATCTTGAAATCATTGGTGCTTCTACTACTAAAGAGACTCCAAAGCCATCTAGGGAGTTGGTTCTCCCCAAATCACCAGATAACAAGCCAGGCAACAAACCAGCTGGGAAAAGATCTGCCAATCCTGATGGATGTGATGATGCGGCTGTTAAGGAGACTAAGCTCGTGTGTGTGAAAATTGAGAGCTCCAACTAACTAGGGTCATCATCATGTTATCTTTGCTTATAATAATTGTATTATGTTGTGTTTTGGTATTCCTGTAGTTTGCGTCTTTCCCTTTCTGCGTTTGGCCATTGCTTTGCAGCGGCATGCAACTATGTACTACGTATGTTTGTTTGTGTCTCTTGGTGTATGTGTTTGCTGGGTATCCTATATATAACTATGTTCTCTATGAAGAATTAAATAAAGTTTTTATGTGATTAATATCTTTGGAGTAATCAGCTATATTTTCAGCAAGGAACAAAAAATTAAATCAAAGGTTCATAACTTCCTGCGGTTGATATTTTACGACTTGAAAATCAGGTCATAACTATATCTGGACTATTCAAGATTGAATCTTACTAAGCTTTAAATATATTTGGACTGGTTGGCTATATTTTCCCTTTTAAGGATTATATAAGAAAAGTTTATGGCCTGTGTTGGATTCAATAAAATATAAAAAGTTTAAGTCTCTTTTGCTATCTCAATAAAACAGCCTCAAACAATAATATATAGCAAATGAATTAAAAACGAACTGATTAAAAATCCTACTTAGCTGTGTTCATTATAAAGAATTAAATCAACAATTCATCAACTGTGTTTCCTACAAAGATGTAAATTAGGTCTTAATGTCATGGATATATTTGGAATACTTAGTCATGCTCCTTGTGAGGGATTACATAGCAAAACTCTTTACCCTGCGTTACCTTCAATCGAAAGTTTGGGTCCTTTTTGTCCATCTCAGTTAAACAAATTCAAACAATAACATTGAATCAAGAAACAGATACTGATTAGGATCATTATTTGGTTAGCACACTGTTAAAGACTTATACAATTTGTTGCAAAAGGTTAGCCAAGAAAGATATGAAGCAGGAGATCAACTTCAACATCTAATAACATATTTTCAACCATCTATACCAGATAAGACACATAGCATTAACCAAATAGGTTATTACATGTGGACTATATCTTTTGGAGACATGGAACAAGATGATTTTCTACATAAGATAACCAAATGAGTTGTTACACGTGGACTTTATTCCTTGGACTAACAACATGCAATAGAATAAAATGAGGATTAGGCCTAGCATCAGGTTTTTTAACTTCTCATAAGTGCATAAGAGAATATCCTTGGCTTTTGCATGCATTCATTCTCTGTGCTTTAGTATGAGTTTGTTCAACAAGAAGCTTAGTTCCCAAGGGTTGACGCCTTTTAGGCAGTCCAAAAGGCTTAAGATCCAAGGTGTTATAGATATTGATGAAGGAAGACACTATAATGGTATTGTTTACTCATACAACTTTGTTTAGTTTTCTCTATTTCTACATCTTTTAGTTTTTGTTCATGTGGTATAAACCTTCTTTTCAAAATGATATAATGTTTTATTGTAATTTTTTGTACCTCCCATGTTTTATTCATAAGATAACAATTTTTTTGCAGCTGACCTCACTTCATCTGCCACCAATAACTATATCTCTCAACAAGAGTGTGTGACCAACACTGAACAATGTGATGTGCCTGGTATTTCCTTCTAATTACTTTGCTTATTTTCCAATTATTTATTAATTAAATAATTAAGATAGATCTTTTTGGTGTATCCTGTGAATTATAGATGATATGTGGTTTATTTGTTGTGCAGATAATCCCATTTCTTTGGGTTCTACTAATTATATCAGTGAACAAATATGTGTAACAAATGGTGAAGAATATGATGTGCCTTCGAATTCTGGTATTGCGCTCCCATTTGTTTGTTCACTTTCCAACTACTTATTAGACTAGCAATCTTATGTGGTATTTAGTGATATGACATTTTGTGTGCAGATGCAAATTTTTCATTTATGTGTTACAGTGAAATCGACAATTTCGGATCTGGTATTTTTGTTGTATACAAAACTCATGTTGTCATTTAATTATTGTGATAACATGATTGATGTGCATGGCTAATACTTGAATCCAACCATGCTGCTTCATATTTATTCTTTGTTGTCAGCTATGCTCTCATTTGCATTCACACACTTTTTTTATGATCTGACACGAGAATGATACAGATTATGATTCTGCATCGGATTGTGACACGAGCAACGACCCGTTAACTTCCAATTCAAGTCACGGTATTGATTCCTATATTATTTATGCTTTGATTCTGATTAATGAACCACTTTCTTGATATAAATCTAACAATTGTATATGTGCAGTATCTGGATTTTCAGGGTATTTTAGTGTTGGTCAGCCAACATGTCGATGTCCAGATTGCGGTGCAATTATGTGGTATGAAGAGCGCCTGAAAAAAAGTTCTAAGAGAAATCCAAAATTCTCACTTTGTTGCAGTCAAGGGGGCATTGAAATTGTACCCTACAAACGGCTACCTGAGTCATTGCATGATCTGTATCACGGTCGGAGCAGGAGGAGCAAGTTCTTTTTGGAGAACATTAGATCTTTCAATAGTATGTTCGCGATGGTAGGAGATACAATCTTCCAACTGCATCGGAAGTTGCGGCTTTGATTGTTGGCGATTTCGATGCTGCTGACTTCGATAGGGATGTAATTGTCGAACTCCGGTCTGGTCTTCTACAACGCATATCTACATTTCAGCCATCCTACTGGCCATTACAATATCCGTTGTTGTTTCCCCGGGGAGAGGATGGGTATAGTAGAGATATTGAGTTTAAAGACAACGAAAGGAAATCTACAAGAAAAAGACAATTTATCACCCAATTGGAGTGGGTTGGATATATAATTCAGCAGAGAGAGCTAGACAGATCCACAATAGTATTCTCTAGGAGATTGTTTCACCAATTTTTGGTTGATTCTTTTAGCACAATTGAGTCTGATCGTCTAAGATACATGAGAAATCATCAGAAGGATTTGAGGTCTGATATGTACAAGGGCTTAACTGAGGCTATTCTCAGAGGTGAGGATGATGCGGCAAATGCAGGTAAACGAGTCGTATTGCCAGCAAGTTTTGTAGGTGGAGCAAGATATACCCTACAAAACTATCAAGATGCAATGGCTATATGCTCTTGGGCTGGGTATCCTGATTTATTTATCACTTTCACCTGCAACCACAAGTGGCCTGAGGTTGTTGACTTTTTGAAATCACATCGACTTCGACCAGCGGATCGCCCAGACTTAGTGAGCCGACTTTTTAAAATTAAACTTGATCAACTCATAAGAGATATAAAAGAAGGCAGCATTTTTGGTAAAGTAAAAGCAGGTGTGTCTTCGTATTAATCTCTATGTTATTTAATAGACCTTATGCCTAATTTGAATATTAATTTATACTATTATTAACTATATCTTTCTATTTGAACTGTAGTTGTATATACAATTGAGTTCCAAAAGCGTGGGCTTCCGCATGCTCATATTTTGGTTTTCTTACTGTCGATCCATAAAATCTCACATCCTGATAGCATTGACAAAATTATAAGTGCTGAGATTCCAGATAAAGATCGAGATCCTGAGTTGTTTCAAATTGTATCTACACTTATGATACATGGCCCATGTGGTGATCAAAACAAAAAGTCTCCGTGCATGCAAAAGGGCAAGTGTGTTAAATATTTTCCAAAAAAATTCGTTAGCAACACAGTCATTGATTCCGATGGGTACCCCGTATATAGAAGAAGGGACAATGGTGTGTATATTCAAAAAGGCGAACATTTTGCAGACAATGGATTTGTTGTTCCATATAACAGGCATCTGTTGCTGAAATATAATGCACATATCAATGTCGAATGGTGTAATCAATCGCGGTCTATAAAATATCTTTTTAAATATGCCAACAAAGGCCATGATAGAGTCACTGCTGGATTTTATCAAGGTGGTCGTGATGGAGATGATACTAATGGTGTTGATGAGATAAAAACGTATTATGATTGTAGATATCTATCAGCATGTGAGGCTGTTTGGAGAATATTTGTTTTTTATGTGAACTACAGAGAACCATCAGTCGAAAGATTGAGTTTTCATCTTGAGGATGAGCAATCCGTGATTTTCCCGGATGAGGCCTCGATTGAAGAAATTGTTGCTAAACCATACGCTAAATATACAAAGTTTTTGGCCTGGATGGATGCCAACAAAAAATATCCTGAGGCGCGGGACCTTACTTACGGCGAATTCCCTGGGAAATTCGTCTGGAATAAACAAAAACGTGCGTGGACTCCACGTAAACAAGGTTTTTCAATTGGAAGATTGCATTTTGTTCCTCCTGGGTCTGGTCAGAAATTCTACCTAAGGTTACTCTTGAATTATGTTAAAGGTCATCGGTCTTTCGATGAAATCAAAACAGTCGATAATGTGAGATATGACAGTTTCAAGGAAGCCTGTTTTGCATCTGGTATGATGGATGGTGATAAGGAGTTCATTCATGCAATTAAAGAAGCAAGTCATTGGGGTGGAGGTGCATTTCTACGCATTCTATTTGTAGCCTTGCTGGTCTCAGGTCAACTGCATCGACCCAATTTTGTTTGGAATAGCACCTGGGGGGAATTAAGTGACGACATTCAACACAAACAAAGGCAAATTCTTCAGCGGCCAGGTAATTTGCGTTTTAACTTTTGTCGTATTGCTTTTCAAAAATGTAGTTGTTTTATAGCCTGTGTAGTTTTTGCTTATATAAGTTGGTATTTCCACTGACTATTGCAGAATTGGTGTTGAGTGTCGATCAATTGAAAAGTTATGCTTTGGCTGAAGTTGGGAAATTGTTAGAGAGTAATGGTAAGAGTTTTGACAATTATCCTGATATGCCTCGGCCGGATGCGGGATTGATTCCAGACAGAGGCAACAGGTTGATTTACGATGAATTGAATTATGACAAACAACTTTTGGCTAAAGAGCATCGTAATTTGATGTCAACCATGACACCTGAGCAGAGAAGAGTATATGACAAGATCATGGCACGGATAAGTGATAAAAAAACCAGGGTTATTTTTCCTATATGGTTATGGAGGAACCGGTAAAACATATATCTGGAGAGCGCTGTCAGCGGCGTTGAGATCTGCTGGTGAGATTGTTCTTGCGGTGGCATCAAGCGGGATAGCTGCGTTGCTAATTCCCGGTGGACGAACTGCGCATTCTAGGTTCGCAATACCATTAAATGTAGATGAATATTCAACATGCGAAATAGGACCGACTGATGATTTAGCGCATTTGATTCGCCGTGCGAAGCTAATTATTTGGGATGAGGCTCCTATGATGCATCGACATTGTTTTGAGGCTGTTGACACCACTCTGAAAGATATTATGAAGGAGAACCGATTTCCTTTTGGAGGGAAAGTGGTTGTGCTAGGCGGAGATTTTCGACAAATTCTTCCTGTCATCCCTAAAGGCACACGACATGAAATTGTTCAGTCTGCTATCAATGCATCTCCTCTTTGGCGCTTTTGTGAGGTCCTCACATTGACTGCTAACATGAGACTACTTGCGGGATGCGCACCTACTGATGTTGAAAAAAGAAGGGAATTTTCGGAGTGGATTTTAGGCATTGGTGATGGTAGTATTGGAGATGCAGATGATGAGCACATAACGGTTAAAATTCCACATGATCTATTAGTACATCATTCTGGCAATCCCATATCAGATATAGTTACTAGCATTTATCCAGATTTGTTGCATAACGTAAAAGATCCATCCTTTTTCTGTCATAGGGCTATTCTTGCTCCAAAAAATACCATCGTCGACGCTGTCAATGACTATGTGATGGATTTAATACCTGGCGGCGAAAGAACTTACTTAAGTTACGATTCTCCATGTAGTGCAAGCTCAAGTGTTAACGTCCCAGACGATGTGCACACACCTGAATTTCTAAACACCATAAACACTTATGGAGTTCCTAATCACAGACTCAGGTTAAAGGTTGGAGTCCCGGTGATGTTAATGAGAAATATGGATCAGCCGTCTGGAATGTGCAACGGCACAAGATTGATAATTACCAAGTTAGGAACTTATGTGGTTGAGGGGAGAATTATATCTGGTAGTAATATTGGTAACAGGGTCTTTATTCCAAGATTGTCGCTAACTCCTTCTGACAAGAGACTTCCTTTCAAGTTTCAGCGCCGACAATTTCCATTAACTGTATCATTTGCTATGACTATTAATAAAAGTCAAGGTCAATCACTCAAAAATGTTGGGGTCTATCTTCCGCAGCCAATTTTTTTCCCATGGTCAGTTATATGTTGCGTTGTCTAGAGTGACTTCAAGAGACGGTTTGAAAATATTAATAACTAACGAGGATGGTCAATATTCGGATACAACAACGAATGTAGTCTACAGAGAAGTCTTTCGTAATATTTAGTGTTTTGTTAGCGTTATTTGCAAATTAAATTTCGTATTGCTTTTTGTAACTTATTACTCGATGCGTTGTTGGATGTTGACTAGCATTTTTAGAACGAGTTTTAATTTAACTGCAGATTAAATTTCTTATTGTTTTTTGTAACTTGAAACTTAATGTACCTTTTCTAGAGGGAGTTCTAATTTTTTTGCTGATGTACTCTATGGTCTGAACATTGTTATAACTTCTTTTGCTAATAGCATTATTTGCTAACAATCTTGAATTTGGTTAGTTTTTATCATTATGCTATTAATGTTTGGCTTCAGCTAGAAACTTAGTATACATTGTTTTGTTATTAGCATGGCCATTTCTGACAAGTAGAGGATATTGCTTCTTTTTTGTTGATGAGCTATTCTTCTGAAACTGTAAGCCAACATTCTATGGAAAATCGTGATAACTAACTCATGGAAAAACTACAACTTGGTGCTATCATTGCTTATCCATTGTTTCTATTGGCTGCATATGTATTATCATTAATTGAAACTATTTTCACAAGCATGATGGCGCATGCAACCAATTAAATTCCATCAAACAATGTAGACTATAATGATTACAGGCGATATAGCATGCTTTGGAAATAGGTGAAACTTAACTATGCAAGCTATGTATCAATTAATGCATAGCCAATAGCAACACTCTCTGATCAGTTGGAAAGATTATGGTCATACTTTTAAGCAACTAGCTGTTATTACTACCTATTCTAGGCTCATGCTTATCCTAATAGCCTGCTACTCCAATTCAGATTAATCTTCTCTCTTATCTCTTGCATTAAAGAGGGTTCAACTGACCTCTATATACCATCGCCATCCCCTCTCCCTTCCATTCCATATCACACTTCATCACCACCATGCCTACTATCCAAGATGTCATGTGTCGCGGTGATTTTTGGATATCGAGTTATTAATTAACTTCGAATCGCAAATTAATATTCCACCACCGATCTTTAATTTATCCGAGGGAAAGGGAAAAAGTTCGAAAAAAAAACCCTATTTTTAGAGAACAAGGTTCGGGGGTTGGTTATACGAAGGGAAGGTATTAGCACCCTAAGTATCTATAGTACTCTATAGGAACCTCTTGTTTTTATTCTAACTTTGCGCTTAATTTTAATTGCTTATAAAAAAATGTATAAGTGGGAAATTAAAGTAGTGATAAAAAAAGTTTAAAGTGATGAAAAAGAAAGACAAATGTTTTTTTGTTGATTTTATTGATTGGAGAGACAAGTCTCATGCCTACGTACCCGAGGGATCAAACCACCGTAGTTCGGGATAAAAAGACGAGTAAATTTGTTTGTTTTGATTTTAAGGTTTTGAAAATGGTTTTAAAGACCAAAAAGCCAAAAGTGGCAAAATGTAAGTTTGATTGATGTTAGTTTGTGAAGAAAGTCTATATGATTAAATTGATTGAGATTTGATTATGAAATAGGACGCGGACACTTGGTTTAAAATCCAAGGTTTGTTGAGAAAATGTTTTGAGTGATAAAAGACACTTGGTTTAAAATCCAAGGTTTATGCATGATTAAAAATGTATGAATGAAGAAAATGCACTTGGTTTAAAATCCAAGGTTTTAGGCGAGAAAAAGGACACTTGGGTTAAAATCCAAGGTTTTAGCGATAAAAGAAGCCATTGGTTTAAAGTCCAAGGCACTTGGTTTAAAATCCAAGTTCGCGATAAATAACACTTGGGTTAAAATCCAAGGTTTTCACGATAAAAGACGCCGTTGGTTTAAATTCCAAGGCACTTGGTTTAAAATCCAAGTTCACGGTAAAAAAGACACTTGGGTTAAAATCCAAGGTTTTCACGATAAAAGACGCCGTTGGTTTAAAGTCCAAGGCACTTGGTTTAAAATCCAAGTTCGCGATAAAAAGACTCTTGGGTTAAAATCCAAGGTTTTCGCGATAAAAAGAAACGTTTAGTTTAAAGTCCAAAGTTTTGAAAAATGCTTGATGACAAAATATTTTTAATGCTTGATGATGTTGAAAAGAAATTGTGTTGATATTTTTTGAAAGAGGTTTTGACCTCATTTTTTGAGAATAAAACGACTAATTATTTTTTGAAGAGGTGTTGACCTCATTTTTTTGATACAAAAGAAACGGATAATGGCTAACGCGCGAAAAGAACGATATTAACATTATACTAAATAAGCGCGAAGACGAACCGTAATGATATTTTGATCAAAACGGTGTCTTTTCCCTCGGAATTAAATTTTCTAACGTTTTGCGGAAAGCGATAAATAAATATGCATGAGATGCAATTTTTCATTTATGAGTACATTGGCCTAATCACACTCTAAAATTTTGCAAGAAAAATAAATATGAAATGATGCAAGAGAGGGGGTATGCTATGCACTTTTATTTAGAATTTACACTTGGCCTATTTACATCCTAAATTCAAGAACAAAAAATAAACGGTAATTAATAAGTGATAGATACTCAATATTGTGATAATAACGATATTATAAAAATAAAGGTAAAAAAATGATAAATAAATGAATATAATGAAATAATATGGTATGCATGGATAAATAACATAAATAAATAAATACGAAACTAAAAGATGAAAACAAGCCTCGACATCATGCTTTACAAGGCTGAAAAATTAGCTATGCCAAAAGCACTTATCTCATAAGCTAAAAAATAAAATTAATTAACAAAATAAAAACATGAAATAATATTACCAATATCTAAATATCAAATAAATAAATAAGCCTCGACATCATGCTTGATTGGCTAGAATAAAAGCTAAAATAGCTTATGCCAAAAGCACTTATCTCATAAGCTAAAAAAAAAATAAAATAAAATAAAAACAGGGGGGGTGTGAACATTAAAACGAAATAAACAGGGGGTGCTAAGAGTAAACAGAAATGACCAAGGCCCAGTCCAAGGCCTCTTTGCCAAACAAATGTTCAAAAAACGCAGGATCAATCACGGCCGTCTGATTGATCAGACAGCCCTGATTTAATCAAAGAGGTAATGAATCAGGGACGATGGATTACATCAGAGGGACAAAAGGCGCGCAGGTGCACGATAAGGCTGTGCACCTGCGCGCACAGGATCAGAGGAGAGGGTATAAAAGGGAAAACCCTAAAAACATCACAAAACTCATCTTCTTCTCCTCCTCTTCTTCTCCGCCGCGGCCATTCTTTTTCATCTCTCTCTGCTTAATTTTTCTCACTGCAAACCCCCTCTTCTCAAACAAACTTAAACATCAAATATACATAAAAATGGCTCCTAAAACCGAATCAAAGCTCGAAATAATCAAAACAAAAGAACCTAATCCGGATCGAAGAAATAAAAGAGGAAATGGAAAAAAATTCTTCAACCTTTGGTGCTTCGGTTTCGATCCTTTCTTCTCGTTTTTCTTCTTCCTTTTCGTTGTTTTCGTTTTCTGATTTCGTTTCTAGTTTGTTCGCTTTCGGTTTGAGTTTGATTCTGGATTATGGAAGATGATGATGAAGGAGGGTTTCAATCTTTCTGGGTTTCGGTTATGAGGGTGATGAATTTCTGGGTCTGTATTTGGATTTCGGGTTTTGAGGATGATGAAGGATGGTTAGCGATTTGCGTTTCTGGATTTTGATTCTGTTTTTTTCGTTCCTTTTGGTTCTGGATTTTATGGTTGTTTGAGTAATGGATGATGAATTCTGGGTTCTGATAATTTGATGATGAGATGAACAGATGGATTTTGGTTGTGATTGATTCTGGGTTTTTCTTTGAAATGTTTTTTGAAGGTTTTCTATTTTTTTTCTGTTTTGATTCAAGTGTTTTCTGCGGCTGGATCCTGATGAATTCCCCTGTGTCCTGATTTCATCTGTTCACTATATACAAAAAAAGGGAACAAAGAAGGTTTTTTGGACAAACAAGGACAACTTTCTGCAGGAAAATGTCCCCTTTGCATGTGAGGGAGAAGTTGACTTTGGACAATTTTCTGATTTTTTAATCAGAAAAAAGGACAAAATAAAATAAAAATAAAAACAAAATAATTAAATTAATTAAATATAAAAAACGAAAATAAATCGAAAAACAGAAAATAAAAATGGAAATAAAATAAATAAGTAAATAAAAATAATAGAAATTGGAAAAACAAAATAATAATAATAATAATAAAATAATTAAATTAATTAAATATAAAAAACGAAAATAAATCGAAAAACAGAAAATAAAAATGGAAATAAAATAAATAAGTCCTGTGTACGGACAGAAGTAAAGACAGTGTCCACCAACATTGTGGGATGGTAAGGACAAGTAAAGGCAGTGTCTACCAACATTGTGGGATGGTAAGGACACATTGAGGAAATAAATCGTCTGCCGACATTGCGGGAGAACGAGACATGACAAGAAATATGTATTTGTCTGGACCAGACGCACTGAAAATGACTTCTTCTGGGGAAATTAACCATAAGTTTGCAGTTGATTGTTTGCAAAACCTGGCACTTGAAATATGAATGATGGAGGCATCTCCGGACCAGACTCACTGGGGATGACTCTTTTTGTATGAATGATAGAGACATCTCTGGACCAGACTCACTGGGGATGACTCTTTTTGTATAAATGATAGAGACATCTCTGGACCAGACTCACTGGGGATGACTCTTTTTGTATAAATGATAGAGACATCTCTGGACCAGACTCACTGGGGATGACTCTTTTTTGTATGAATGATAGAGACATCTCTGGACCAGATACACTGGGGATGACTCTTTTTTTGTGAAATATGTGATTGATGGAGACATCTCTGGACCAGATACACTGGGGATGACTCATTTTTGATGTATTGAAGCAAGACACATGATGGTCAATGTTGTATGTGTGAATGATTTGTGTGCATGTTGCATGTAAATATGAATGTATGTATACATATGTGAATGATTGTATGTATGTATGTTTGTACGTATGTATATTTGAAGCTTGTATTTGTATGATTGAACGATATTTGTACACGACTGGATGAGACAAAAGCTTGATCAGAAAAGATGAACATCGGGCCGACGTATCCGTACAACCACTCAATAGTTCTCCACTGGGGACAGCACCCCTTAAAGGTGAAATAAATCAAGATTCTCGAGGTAAAACCCGGTATGGTATGTCAATCCATGTTAAGAATGATTGCTTCTCGGGGTAAAGCCCATTGGTCAGAGATTTGGCAGAAGTCGTCATTTCGTACACTGAAACCGAATATTTTCTCATGGTCTTGTTTCAACAGTCATGCTTTTGCTTTTTTTTTTGAAATCCCTAACTTTTGCCTGAATCGCCCTTTCGGGTTTTCAATCCACCGAGAATATATTTTTTTTTTGTTTTGCCCCCTAATTTTTGCCTGGACCGCCCTTTCGGGTTTTCAATCCACCGGGATGCTCATTTTTGCCTAAGCCACCCTCTCGGGTTTTCAACTTAGCGAGCTGTTCTTTTTTGCTATTTTTTTTGATAGAAAGAAACAAGACTGATATGATATGCAAACTTCTCCGAGAGATGTCATTTGTTGTTGGAATGCAAACTTCCCAAAGAGATGCCATTTGCTGAAGATATGCAAACTTCTCAAAGAGATGTCATTTGCTGATGAATGAGCCTTCCAAACGGGTCTCAGCTTTTTCTTTCATTGGGGAAAAGAAAATCATACAAGCTTCTTAAGATAACCACTTGCTGGAGATTACCAGAGAACAGTCAAGTTCAGTATTCAATTTGAAGAATGTTGGATCACATGCTCAGCACACATATCCGTAGGAACCCAAAATATCAACTCGATGATTATTGGTTCAAGGAGGAAGAGATATAACAACTATCTTGGCAGATCTGGATTGCCCCTGGAAACCACTTCAGGTGCCCCAAGTAAGTGAAACATGGACTTTGAATCTTTGAAGTGTATGCCACTGTATGTAAAGACTTGCCCCTGATTGGCGGGTTCCTGATGTAATTTGCCCCAAGCTAGAAGTGTTTTGAATTGATTCGTCCTTGATTAGACCATTTGATTGAATTTCCTTGATGCCAAATATAAATTTGCAAACAAAATTGTTTCTTTTGAAAAAGTGTTTCTTATGTAATGTACATGCAAATTTTGGAATCGAAATTTTTATAGAAAACACATGTGATGTGTGTAAAAGATAGTTACTCAACAAACAGGTGGAGTCAGTTTTAACAATAATTTTGCCGATTATGCATTCAAAGTAAACCTAGCTTCAATTAGGTCTTTTGAGGGTTATAACGTGGTCTGGTTCATGGTTATGAAAAAAAGATTATTAGGCTCAAAATTATGTTTTAACCCACCCACTCTTCTTTGATGTCCTTCATTCCTACGCTCAACTAATTCATCAGACATGCTTTGGTTGACAAGAGGATTTCTTTTGATAATGATGTTTGAGGTTGACGCTTTGGTCGAAGCTTTTTGATGAGATCCTTGAAGTGACAGTCACTTTTTCATTCACAAGCTTGTTTTCAACATTTGTGCTCATGATCCCTTATTTTTGCATGGACCAATTTTTTTTGGATTTTGTGGTCCGTCGGGATGCCCTGAATTTTGCCTAAGTCTTTTTACCTAGCGGCTTTTTGTTATTGTTTTTGTTTGTGTTTTTTTTTGTTTTGGTGTAGAACGTTTGTGACCGTCACATGCTATTTGTGAGTTTTGTCTACTCATGACTTGCTCTATCTCAACAGATTTATCCTCTTGTATTGGGATGTATCATTGAATTAATTGAAAGACTACCCTGCCCCGGGTTAAGATTAAGGGTTTTTTGTATAGAAGGAACACCAACTTCTGGCTCAAAGGGGTTGACTACGGATTATCTCCTTATTTCTCCGGTGTTTGGGAAGTGAAACAATGCCTTACATCATCAACTGAGTCTTTACTAATGAAAGCATATATCAGCAATTTTAAACATTTAGTTTACATCATTCTCCCCTCAAGTTTGTAAACAAGAAAAGTGAAATATAAAAACATTGCCATTTGTGATGGCACAAGAAAGGAGTGAATACGAATGGATGGATTCCAAAATATGCATGTTCATTGTTTAGAAATTTAAATTTAAAAGATACAACCTTAAAATGTAAATAAATGCTTGGCAAGAAAGAAATTGCAATTTAACATAAAAGGCCTAGTGATCCTAGGGGCAAACTTCTTGATTCTCTTGAAAATGACAAAGGACCCATGATTAAGCAGAGGATGAACTTTGAACATTAGGGTTCTCATCCTTGAAAGATAGCACCTTGTTACGGACTAAATCCTGAACAGCTTTCTTGAGAGGATAACAACGTTCTACATCATGGGCAGGGGCCCCTTGATGGAAGGCACAAGTTAAATCACTGCGGTACCAGGGAGGTAGTACTGCTGGCACAGGTGGAGGTGGCCTTGTCTGGACAAAATTTTTAGCAAGTAAAGCGGGGAGTAGGTCGGCATACTTCATGGGTATGGGGTCAAATGGAGGACTTTTCTGAGCGCGGTTATGATTGAATGATTGTTGGGGAGATGGTAGGTGATGAGATTGTGGGTATTGTGGTGGTAGTGCTATGGTTGCAACATGTTGATAAGCTGGGTTTCTTGAATGATGTCCTCCTTGAGCCACCATGCCAACTTCAAATTCTTTCTTCTCAGAAAAGTTGTTACCATATCTTTTGGCAGTATTAGTCGGAGCTTTCTCTCTTGTCAATCGTCCTTGTCGGACCCCTTCTTCAAGTCGCATCCCCATGTTTACCATCTCAGTGAAATCACTGGGTGCACTAGCAATCATTCGTTCATAGTAAAATGAATCAAGATTATTTAGAAAAATCTTGGTCATTTCTTTTTCTTCTAGTGGTGGACAAATCTGAGCGGCAATCTCTCTCCATCGCTGAGCGTATTCTTTGAAACTCTCTTTATCTTTTTGAGACATACCTCGAAGTTGATCTCTATCTGGAGCCATGTCTAGATTGTATTTGTATTGACGGACAAAAGCTTCGCCCAAATCATTGAATGTTTGGATCTTGGCACCATCTAAACCCATGTACCACTTCAAAGCGGCACCTGTCAAGCTATCCTGAAAGTAGTGGATTAGTAACTGATGGTTGTCTGTTTGGGTGGACATCTTTCGGGCGTACATTACCAAATGGCTCTGAGGGCAGGAATTTCCTTTGTACTTCTCAAACTCGGGGACCTTAAACTTAGGTGGGATCCTAACGTTTGGTACCAAGCAAAGGTCATGGGCGTTTTTGCCGAATAAATCCTTCCCACGAAGGGCCTTAATCTCGAGCTGCATCTTATCAAATTGATCCTGAAGATTATCCATACGGTTATAAGTCTCTGGATCCTCCGCATGATAGACTGGTTCGCTCACATAAGGAACGGTGTGAGCTACGGAAGCTGGAATGGTCATTGTTGACTGAGGGACACACATAGTAACTTGAGGAAGAGTCGTCTCAGGTTGGGGAACAACAGTAGCATGTGGCAAAGTAGGAGTAGGGACCTCGGGAACTTGGGGTCGAAGCCCTTCATTAAAATTCATAGGCATGCCCCAAGGATAACCTTCGGGCATGACGTGCTGATGTGTGTTGACGGGTACCACTGGAACCGGGGCAGAGACGATTTCAGAAATGACTGTAGCTTGAGGAGGAGGGGTTAGTGGCTGATTCTGCGCAGCCACCAACGATGTCACCATGGTGGTTAGCTTTTCTACTTCAGCCCGGAGCGTTGTTACTTCCCCATGGAGCTCAACGTTCTCTTGTTCAACTTGGTCCATTCTCTTTTTCCTGTTTGCTCGAGTGTTGTACGTGCGAGATGGTTGTGGGCGTGGTCGTCGGGCCACTTTGACTGAGGCGGAGAGAAAAGGGAAAATATGAGACTCGAGTTTGGAAACTTATGAATGCAGTATGATGTATGATGTGTTTATGCTAAAATATGCAATGCATTTTTTGTTATCGAAGGACTTATCCCAAATTAGTTGTAAACATTTAGATATGGATTTTGTAAGGAGAAAAAAGAGAAGAATTTATTATGTGTCATGAATGTAATCTACAATGTTTACAAAAAAAAAAATTGTTTTAAGTCCTTCGACATCGGATGAGAAAGAAGAATTTTATGAATGAGTGCATGCATGCATGATGCGGAAAACATGGTGGGGTTAAAGTATAATGTTGGAGTCAAAGGTGAAACACTCCCATATGGTATGTACTAGAGTTTATTTGTACCTGCATTACGGGTTCTACAAAGTTCTCAAAGTCCTCGACCTCCTCCGAAAATCATCGGGTTACGGAACTACTTCCGATCCAACAAAATCCGTAGAAAAGTCTCATTTGAGTGTAGTATCGCGTATCAACCAATCCGAGACTTACTCTCGATTAGCCACCGCACTACGCCCTAAAGAGGCCAAGATGGGTTTGGTGTAACTAAAGGTCCTCAACATCGTCGGTTCTTTGAAGATAGAATGTCAAACACGACTACTCATGTTGGCACTATTACCTCCAAGGTTCCTCAATTGAGTGTGGTTACCACATATGCCACGGCCGAAACTTACTCTCGGATAGACATTATGATTATACCACTATCCTATCTTATTGTTCACTCAAGTCCGGGTGGGGGACTTATCTAACCACTCAAAATCAAACCCAAATATATATATACAAACATTTACACAAGTAAAGGAATAATAGCGCGAAGATAGAAAATAAAACAAGTTAGGCTCAACCCGCTTGGTTGCGTCCCCAGTGAAGTCGCCATTTCTGTCGCTGTGATTTTTGGATATCGAGTTATTAATTAACTTCGAATCGCAAATTAATATTCCACCACCGATCTTTAATTTATCCGAGGGAAAGGGAAAAAGTTCGAAAAAAAAACCCTATTTTTAGAGAACAAGGTTCGGGGGTTGGTTATACGAAGGGAAGGTATTAGCACCCTAAGTATCTATAGTACTCTATAGGAACCTCTTGTTTTTATTTTAACTTTGCGCTTAATTTTAATTGCTTATAAAAAAATGTATAAGTGGGAAATTAAAGTAGTGATAAAAAAAGTTTAAAGTGATGAAAAAGAAAGACAAATGTTTTTTTGTTGATTTTATTGATTGGAGAGACAAGTCTCATGCCTACGTACCCGAGGGATCAAACCACCGTAGTTCGGGATAAAAAGACGAGTAAATTTGTTTGTTTTGATTTTAAGGTTTTGAAAATGGTTTTAAAGACCAAAAAGCCAAAAGTGGCAAAATGTAAGTTTGATTGATGTTAGTTTGTGAAGAAAGTCTATATGATTAAATTGATTGAGATTTGATTATGAAATAGGACGCGGACACTTGGTTTAAAATCCAAGGTTTGTTGAGAAAATGTTTTGAGTGATAAAAGACACTTGGTTTAAAATCCAAGGTTTATGCATGATTAAAAATGTATGAATGAAGAAAATGCACTTGGTTTAAAATCCAAGGTTTTAGGCGAGAAAAAGGACACTTGGGTTAAAATCCAAGGTTTTAGCGATAAAAGAAGCCATTGGTTTAAAGTCCAAGGCACTTGGTTTAAAATCCAAGTTCGCGATAAATAACACTTGGGTTAAAATCCAAGGTTTTCACGATAAAAGACGCCGTTGGTTTAAATTCCAAGGCACTTGGTTTAAAATCCAAGTTCACGGTAAAAAAGACACTTGGGTTAAAATCCAAGGTTTTCACGATAAAAGACGCCGTTGGTTTAAAGTCCAAGGCACTTGGTTTAAAATCCAAGTTCGCGATAAAAAGACTCTTGGGTTAAAATCCAAGGTTTTCGCGATAAAAAGAAACGTTTAGTTTAAAGTCCAAAGTTTTGAAAAATGCTTGATGACAAAATATTTTTAATGCTTGATGATGTTGAAAAGAAATTGTGTTGATATTTTTTGAAAGAGGTTTTGACCTCATTTTTTGAGAATAAAACGACTAATTATTTTTTGAAGAGGTGTTGACCTCATTTTTTTGATACAAAAGAAACGGATAATGGCTAACGCGCGAAAAGAACGATATTAACATTATACTAAATAAGCGCGAAGACGAACCGTAATGATATTTTGATCAAAACGGTGTCTTTTCCCTCGGAATTAAATTTTCTAACGTTTTGCGGAAAGCGATAAATAAATATGCATGAGATGCAATTTTTCATTTATGAGTACATTGGCCTAATCACACTCTAAAATTTTGCAAGAAAAATAAATATGAAATGATGCAAGAGAGGGGGTATGCTATGCACTTTTATTTAGAATTTACACTTGGCCTATTTACATCCTAAATTCAAGAACAAAAAATAAACGGTAATTAATAAGTGATAGATACTCAATATTGTGATAATAACGATATTATAAAAATAAAGGTAAAAAAATGATAAATAAATGAATATAATGAAATAATATGGTATGCATGGATAAATAACATAAATAAATAAATACGAAACTAAAAGATGAAAACAAGCCTCGACATCATGCTTTACAAGGCTGAAAAAATAGCTATGCCAAAAGCACTTATCTCATAAGCTAAAAAATAAAATTAATTAACAAAATAAAAACATGAAATAATATTACCAATATCTAAATATCAAATAAATAAATAAGCCTCGACATCATGCTTGATTGGCTAGAATAAAAGCTAAAATAGCTTATGCCAAAAGCACTTATCTCATAAGCTAAAAAAAAAAAATAAATAAATAAAAACAGGGGGGGTGTGAACATTAAAACGAAATAAACAGGGGGTGCTAAGAGTAAACAGAAATGACCAAGGCCCAGTCCAAGGCCTCTTTGCCAAACAAATGTTCAAAAAACGCAGGATCAATCACGGCCGTCTGATTGATCAGACAGCCCTGATTTAATCACAGAGGTAATGAATCAGGGACGATGGATTACATCAGAGGGACAAAAGGCGCGCAGGTGCACGATAAGGCTGTGCACCTGCGCGCACAGGATCAGAGGAGAGGGTATAAAAGGGAAAACCCTAAAAACATCACAAAACTCATCTTCTTCTCCTCCTCTTCTTCTCCGCCGCGGCCATTCTTTTTCATCTCTCTCTGCTTAATTTTTCTCACTGCAAACCCCCTCTTCTCAAACAAACTTAAACATCAAATATACATAAAAATGGCTCCTAAAACCGAATCAAAGCTCGAAATAATCAAAACAAAAGAACCTAATCCGGATCGAAGAAATAAAAGAGGAAATGGAAAAAAATTCTTCAACCTTTGGTGCTTCGGTTTCGATCCTTTCTTCTCGTTTTTCTTCTTCCTTTTCGTTGTTTTCGTTTTCTGATTTCGTTTCTAGTTTGTTCGCTTTCGATTTGAGTTTGATTCTGGATTATGGAAGATGATGATGAAGGAGGGTTTCAATCTTTCTGGGTTTCGGTTATGAGGGTGATGAATTTCTGGGTCTGTATTTGGATTTCGGGTTTTGAGGATGATGAAGGATGGTTAGCGATTTGCGTTTCTGGATTTTGATTCTGTTTTTTTCGTTCCTTTTGGTTCTGGATTTTATGGTTGTTTGAGTAATGGATGATGAATTCTGGGTTCTGATAATTTGATGATGAGATGAACAAATGGATTTTGGTTGTGATTGATTCTGGGTTTTTCTTTGAAATGTTTTTTGAAGGTTTTCTATTTTTTTTCTGTTTTGATTCAAGTGTTTTCTGCGGCTGGATCCTGATGAATTCCCCTGTGTCCTGATTTCATCTGTTCACTATATACAAAAAAAGGGAACAAAGAAGGTTTTTTGGACAAACAAGGACAACTTTCTGCAGGAAAATGTCCCCTTTGCATGTGAGGGAGAAGTTGACTTTGGACAATTTTCTGATTTTTTAATCAGAAAAAAGGACAAAATAAAATAAAAATAAAAACAAATTAATTAAATATAAAAAACGAAAATAAATCGAAAAACAGAAAATAAAAATGGAAATAAAATAAATAAGTAAATAAAAATAATAGAAATTGGAAAAACAAAATAATAATAATAATAATAATATAAATAATAAATGAACACAAAAATGAGGTATTTTAAAATACCTCTCTGCCGAAATTTCGTCAGAAATGACAAAGAAAAAAAACCGTCCTAAAAAGACGCATAAAAACAATCGGTCAAAAAATGGGGTATGACATCATGCAAACGATCGCAGATTATCTAGAGGAACACGATAAGGAGGATGCTGCAGGTGATGCACCACTTTTCTATTGTGCGTTTTTCTGGGTGTAATGGTATTCACATAGCGCTTAAAGCAATATTTGAGGATTAATTGCATCTTTTAGTATTCAATTGATGGTTTCCTGTAGTGTATGCTTGCTGATTCTGTTTCCCTATTACTTGCTTGCTTTAGATATAGATGTGTGTTGATTTATCTATCCATCTTATTCTGCTGCTATTTTTGTATTGGCCAATCTGTGTTGTTCTTAATAGAGACAATTGATCAGGGATGATAGATTTTCCATCAATATCTGATCTTTTAAGTTTTATGATTATAAACCTTCCTGTTTGCATTCTTGATAGAACTTATTCATTTTCTTACTTCACCATAAATTAATCTGCATTTTTGCCAATGTGTGATTTTCTTGACTCAAATAACTTATTAGTAGCGATAGATCATCCATCAACGCATAATCTTTTAGCTTTTGTGAATATAAACTGCTGATTTTCTTACTTCACCATAAATTAATCTGCAATGTTACCCTTTTTCCCTTCTATATATAACAGTGATTTCAACCAATGCTTGCAAGAAACATTAAATTATCAGTTTGTGTTTGCCAATTTGTGGTTGATTGTGATTGATCTGATCTTTTGGTTTTTACAGTTTGATATGATTTTAACTTCATCAGTTATTATAAATCTTCCTGCTAGAATTCTTAATCCAAACTGTTGATATTTTTGATTTCACGCAATTCTTGCAAAGATACTGTCTTTGTTTTATGGGCATCCATAAACTGTTGTCTACACTTATTTCATGGTTGTAATATGAGATTCTTTTACTTTGTTAAGATCTGAATCGTCGTCGCGGTGAGCTTCATCCCGATGTACGTCCACACGCAATGATGACAAGGACCTGCTATCTTGAATTTGATCCAATTAACGTAAGTCTGATGTTTATTCGTGATTTGTGATACAGTTGTTCTATTCTAATGTTAATTGTTTTTCCATCTGAATCCCGGTCCAGCCTCGAGCAAAACTACCAGGATGCTTTACGAGGAATTTCGGTCATTATATTGGAGGCTATGTGATTCTGCAGGATCCTAACAGGAATCAAATACAGATATCTATAGAGAGAAAGGGTACAAAAATCTATTTCGCCCAAGGTTGGTCTCGCTTGAAGGATTTTTACAACATACAGCTGGGCGGTTGGCTAAGAATCTTATATATAAGCCCTACAATATTCCATATAAGGGTTCGACAAATAACTGGAAATGAAGTTGATTATCCCAAAGAAACTCCTCCACATAGAATGTTGCTCGCTTCGCTATCCGGCGAAGGCCCTTCGAATGGCCCCGTCAGATTTTATGCTGTTCCAAACATCTTCTTTCATAAGCTTGAAAAGACATTGTCGTCTTCCGATGTTCAATCCGGAACTTTGGTATGTTTTTATGATATTACCTTTGTCTGTATACTCATAATTTCATCGCAGTAATTGACATGTGTTAATTTATCAAACAGACACTTTTCTGGAAGGGGTTTTGCGAAAGCGCACTGCCTAACAGGGATTGTCGGCTGACTTTGGTTGACTGGCTAGGACATTCATGGGAGTGTAATCTCCAGCTTGGAAGTAATCCTCATGTAACTTGCCAGATATCCGGGCAATGGAGTGATATTTGTAAAGCCCGTCGTTTGACTTCAGGCTTGGTTGTCAAGTTCGGTGTGACTTCGCCGTCAAATAATAGAGTGCTCTATTTTAAGGTGTCCCCTTTTATAGGTGTGCGAACAACATTGCTTGGACCTACAAGGGATGCTAAGCGGAAGCCTTTTTACCAAACCGAGCAGTATTTTATGCTTTGAATAAGTTTGTCCCTTTACATGTCAAATAATAACTCTTTGTTAGGAACTTCAACGTTTCGATCTAAATTTTCCGTCATTTGCCATGCTTTTATGATATTCGACTTTGTTGTATGTTTGCTTCTTAGCGTTGTCTTTTACGATTGATAATATCAATATGTGATTGATAAACATATCTGTTATGTAATTGATTTACCTAATTTCCTTCATGAATATTTCACCATCAACATCCATGATTGGCATCGCCCATGATTGGCGTCCCGCGGAACCCGTGCAACGCACGGGCAGCCGTCTAGTTTCTTTTAAAAGCAGAGAATCGAAATACAACGAGCTTTTAGATGCACTGAAAGATGACAACAATTATATAACCGGGTTATAAGGTATGGGGGCACACGAAAAACTACATTGGCCAAAAAAGTGGGCAAGGAACTTAAGCAATCCAATCAATTTACTCAAATCATCGATACAACAATTTCATATTCTCCTGATATTAAAAAGATTCAAGAGGATATTGCAGGACCCTTGGGATTGGATTGGAATGACTGTAGTGAATCAGATCGACCCAAAAAATTGTGGAGCAGATTAACCAATGGTGATAAGATTCTTCTGATATTTGATGATGTGTGGAGAGATATTGATTTTGATGAAATAGGGATTCCATCAAGAGATAATCACAAAGGTTGTAGACTTCTTATGACCACGCGTAATATTTTAGTATGCAACAAAATGGGATGTAGTAAGACAATCCAATTAGAGCTTTTATCCAAAGAAGATGCGTGGATCATGTTCAAAACGTATGCTGGTTTAAATGATAATTGGACCAAAAGTTTGATCGATAAGGGTCATAAAATTGCGAATGAGTGCAAAAGAGAAAATTGCTTTTCTGACCCCCCCCCCCCCCCCCATTTCTTCTATACCCCCCAAACAGACGTTTTTGCCCTTGGTGCCTCATAAAATTTTTCCAGACATTCTCGGTTCGTAGAAACCGAGACCCCCCTTTGAATTAGTTCGGTTAATATTAACCGAGACACTCCCCAGGGTGACTTCGGTTAATATTAACCGAGACCCCCCTTTGAATACCTCGGTTAATATTAACCGAGCCAGTCTTATATACACACAGAAGCTGCAGCTTCTGTTTTCATTTACGAAATTTTTTTAAAAAAACACTAAGTTCCTCTCTTCTTCTCCAAAACGCCACTTTCAACCCTACATCAACATCCAACTTCAAATCATACTTAATCAAGTAAGTTTCATACATCTTTGATCATTCTATATGTTCATCCTCAACATTTTCAATTATATGCATATTTTGTTCTCTCTCCATAAATTTCAAATTATGAGTTTGTGTTTGAAACGTGATTATGTTGTTTGATTTGTTGATTATTGGTTAATTGTTAGTATGGTTAGATAATAGCATGAATGCATGTTGAATATAAAGTTAAATGTGAGTATGAGGTTGAGTTTACTATATTGTACTCCAAGTGCTTGACAAAATGTCTGAGTGAAATGAATTACTTTTTTCCATATTAATTATGTTTCCATTTGTTTATGGATTAAATGTTTGGTTGAATTATAAGTTTGAATTTGTCATAGATTAAAAGTTTGTATTGATTTTGAATTTTTTTCTATGTTTAGATATGGAAGACAATGTTGGCCGAACTAGACAAGGAAGGGCGAGTAGAGCACATTCGTCTGCTCGTAAAGAGCTTGCTGCAAATGCTCCTCCACCGAAAAGAGGGCGTCGCGGTAAGCAAGGACCGCCGGTGCGAGGAACACACGATGCCGAAGCGGGTGGTTCGGGTGGTTCTCGTTCACGTGCACATCGACCGGTGCGTGATGATGAGGACTTTGATGCCGGTCAATATTTAAATGAACCGGTTGATTATCAAGAGGATGAGCAACCAACTGTTGAAGAACCACAACCTAATAATGAGGATGAGGAACCAAATGTACAAGAAGGGTCTTATCCAGGAGGACCGAGTGATTTGTCGTTGCTAAAGAATTACCATAAGCATCGGGCAAATCCAATTTGGGATGCACAACATAACGACCCGGTAAAAATCTAAGAAATATGTCGATTATTTTATGAATGATTTAACTTTGTTCAATATTGTAATTTCGTTAAGGTGCATATTTTAATAATGTATTGCGTTGTTGGAATTTGCAGATTTTACACAGGTCATTACGTTGCATTGCCAGTGCCAATAAGGTTATAAAAATCCAGAAACCTACACAAGATTGGTTTTGGCAATATATTATAGCATCGGGGTTGGAGCCGCTGGTAAGGACCAATTTTAACGTACTTGACTATGGGCTTCTATGGGCTTTTGCTGAGCGATGGCATCCGGAAACAAGTACATTCCACCTTCCAATAGGTGAGATGGGCATCACATTGGACGATGTCCAATGTTTGTTGCATATTTCTATCCAAGGGAAATTTCTTAACCATGTCAAGATTTCAAGACCAGACGGAGCTCAAATGCTTAGCACATATCTTGGAATTGACGAAGGCGATGCCCTTGATATGTTTGCCGCCTTAAAAGGGCCATATTTGACGCATTCCTACGTTCAGGGCCTTTTTATGGATTATTTAGATGCTGCTGAAACTGCTTTCGCGAATAATGCGCCGATGCACGAGGTTAGGATGTATAGGGAGAGATGCGTACAGGCTTTTTTGCTATTTGTTGTTGGTTGTACCATATTCAGCAACAAATCGTCGTACTACCTCGACGTTGTGTATATACAGTACTTTGCGGACTTGTCGAGTGTCCATGAATGGAATTGGGGTTCTGCTGCCCTTGTTCAATTACAAAATTATTTGGACTTCGCATCTCAAGCTCAAGCGTCCCAGTTGGCTGGCTACATGTCATTTTTCGAGGTAAAAATATACGATCCTTCAATTATATATTATGTTATATGTGTAGAACTTATTTTTTACATGGATATATTTTACATAAGTATGTTTGCATATAATGAAGCTTGTATGTGAATCTTTCAGGGGTGGATAATTACACACTTTCCGACACTTAGCATGTGGCAGTTAGAGACAAATTTTACTGAAAATATGCCACTAAATGCGAAGTTTGCTCCTGGACAAGGTCATAAGGATTCACGTGGCTATAGGCAGAGCATCGATAATATTCAAGTGTCGGACGTTGTGTTCAGTCCTTATGATAACCGCCGACATATCCGCCCTTTGATTGATGTATGTTGGTTTTCTGGATGGTTAAGGTGTGGGAGTTTGAAAGCTAAGCATTTGCCTGAACGTGTGCTGAGACAATTTAAGTACGTTCAGGGCATTCCAAGAGACCCCGATGTAAGTACGCCAAATATGAATATATTTGAGATTGATCGTGTGTGGGCTGAAGAGATGGATATGCGGTTGATTGATGAAAACATGAGGGGTCAACCTGTGGTTAATGCTTGGGACTGCGAACCTGGATATGTTTTGTGGTTTTACAAAGTGTCGCATCCCAAAATGAGTCCATTAGAAGCTCCAGAGGATCAACCAAGACCACCTGAGTTGGAGGTGTTGCTCGAGGAGTCTCAACAAAGACATGACCCTAATCCATTGGGTATATGCCGAAGTGTCAGGGATGAGGTTGAGAGGGCACTTGATGCTGGTGAGGCTAAGCCAGGAACTCCAGTTCATGGTACTTTGCGTAAGATTCTGAACATGCTTAACCCGTGTTTAACGTATAAACGAATAAGTCGGGGGAGAAGAGGTGGACGGCGTGGATAGTTATTTGTTACTAGTTTAGTGTCTTTAATTATGTTTTAATGTTGGAACTTATGTATTTTGGCGTTGTAATATGTACTTTGGAATTTGTTGGAACTTAATAATTAATGTGTACTTTTGCGTTTTAATGTTGGAATATTATGTATTATGGATTTTATGTTTTACAATTAATTGTTGATTTTGTGTTGAATGAAACTTAATGAATTTTGTGTTGGATGAAACTTAATGAATGTTGTGCAAAAAACAGGTTTGGACCTCAAAATATATTGAGGTGGTAACAGAACCAGAAACTGGAGCGTCTGATTTTTACCAGTTCTAGCTCGGTTTCTAAAAACCGAACTATACCAGTTCTGTCTCGGTTTTTAAAAACCGAACTCGCCCAGAAAGACCAGAAAACAATACTTATGAACATGAACAATCTTCCAATTAGAATGAATCATAAAAAAATTCCAATTAATCCATACAAATAATAAAACATAATAAACTGGATATTTCATAAATTAAAAACATAGAGTTCAACAACTGTCACGGAACATTGAAAATTAAACACGTTACAATGAAATTAAAGACATAACATAAATTAAAGACATAAAATTGGGTTAATGTAACATAGCATACAAACGTCCCCCTTTTGGATCAATTAGAATTTGATTAAACATAGAGCGCACATCATGATCATCTTTCAATTGTTTCCACCCGTATTTCTTTGGTGCATCTTCAAATGAATTGCTTGAACAGTCAGCTGCCAGATCGACCCACATTTCTGCATACCCAAATTTCGCAATTTTGATTTGTTTGCCTTGTGCATAATGATACATGATTTCAATTCTATTTTTGATTGATTCAACGGTTGTTAAACTGGTATCCAATGCAAGGGTGAACAACTCTTTGTTACCCTGAAACTGGACAGAAAACTGATATGTTTCTACCGGATTGCGAACTGCAAAACCACGTGAGGATGACATAGTTAAGAATTGAAAAAACTAGTAAATAAATTGAAACTGAGTTGTGATTTATCTGAATACGCATCCATATATTTATATAATTTGTTGTCTGATTACATCCACAAAAATTGTCGGTTACATTTCGACCACAAAAAGTGTCGGTGCAATTTCGACCACACAAATTGTCGGTTACATTTCAATATTTTTATTAAAAAAAATGGATTTAGTTATATATTAACAGTGCATCTTTCTTTACCCCCTTGATCTCTTTTGTACCCCCCATACAATTTACCTGCGTACAGGCAGAGTTCGGTTCGTAAAAACCGAGGGGCAGTTCGGTTAATAAAAACCGTGAAATTATAGGCATTCTCGGTTTTTAAAAACCGAACCACACCAGGAAAAACACCAGAAGAGCCTGCTTTTGTTTACCATTACCACCTCAATACAAATGAGGTCCGAACCTGTTTTTTACACATCATAACATCATTATTTCAAACCAAACAGTTTTACTAAATCAAAATACTATTTTCATTATATCAAAGTACTATTTTAATAACTTCAAAATACATTAAAGTTCATCAAAGTTCCTTACATATCAAAATACATCACATGAGTTCATCAAAGTTCATTATATGCTACTCTATGTGATTACATCAAAGTTCAATCAATTGTCATTGGATTGTCTTCACTACCAACACCAACAGTTGAAACGTCTCCTCTCTCGATGCTCATGAGTTCCTCAAACTCCTTTTGCCTATCCATAAAATAAGTTTGCCAATCCCTAGTGTGTTCAGCAGCATGTCGCTTCCACTGAGCATTTGTTTTAGGTATCGGACAACCTTCTTTTAACTTCACTAAAACGAAGTGATTAGGTAATGCGCCAAGGCAAATAACCTTTGAAGACGGGTTTGGTGGTGGATAGCCACGCAATGGGAAAAATGTTTCACATGCTCCCACACCATGTTTTGAGAGCTGCACCACTACTCTCTCAAAGATAGTAGCTACAATATGTCCCATATCCGGGAATGTGAACCATTTATCTTGTGGTACAACTGTCCTCCTAAGAGAGGTTCTTTGTCTCGGAGCTCGGAATAGTGCCTCATAAATATATTTCCAACGGTCCTCACCATCAAACATGCTAACATACATACTCTTATACAAAGTCATCTCCCTTTGCATGTTAAGCCGTACCAACTCAAAATCCGCTTCATTGTTTTTTGTAGCCAATGCAATCGCGCGGAATCCACAATAACCGTCACCTTCCACATCAACTATATCTTCAATAAAAGGATGCATACACTTCGGCATGTGGTCAAACTCAAAAATTTGAGATAGAGTCGGAGTGAAGTTACCAATTACCGGAGCTTTGGACATAGTAGACAATGAAGCTTGTGATAATGACGCATTCGAGTCAGATGACTTTGACGGATTAGATTGAGATGATTGTGTTTCCGCAAAGTATGCATTAACATGCTCCCACCGGGACTTATCTCTAGTTGTGGTATTTTTTTTGCCACGGACCGCCGCCTTTTTCTTTTTAGCCCCTTTTGATTTGGCATCTTGAACCGGAGGCTTGAGAGAGGTAGATTCAGGATATGCAATTAGACGGAGTTGATTTCGGATTTCATTTTTCATACCTTCATCCGATGTTTTCAACCTTTCCTACAAATATTCATATAAATATGTCATTAAGCAAACAAATAATTATATAGTTACGCAAACAAATATGTACAATTATGATATGCGAACCTTAATTGCTTCCCACTCTGCCGTGCACGAATAATCTTCCTGGACGTCTCCACCGCCTTCTTCAACATTGAAACACATCCTCTTCCAGTGAATGTATACTTCATCGAGTCTAATAGGTTGGTTGTACCTTAACTTCTTAGCAATCAAACATGCACATGGCAACCCATAATTAACTCTCATCAAGCATCCACACTTTTTGCTATCCATACCAACATTGTCGACCCTTTTTGCCTCTTGGTAGATGTAATCCAATGCCGCTCTAGAGACTTTGAAAGGTAACAAAGAGTACAGTCTAACATCTCGGTATCTGTGTTCCTCTACAGACATACTTTGACCAAATTGAGTTTGAACTTCGGTGAATTGAAGTCCCAACATGTGATGTATCGCTTCCCATCCCTTCACCAAATCACCAAAACTGTCCTCCAAGGATTTTTTCAAGACACCATGGGTACTTTCAACTCTATTTGTGGTATAGTTGCCCATGTGCATATGCTTGTCTACCCAAGCACATACAACCTTCTCTTTGTCCGTGTCCAAAACGGTTTCTTCAATATAGCGCAACAATATTGGCCACTTCTTACATAGCTCCCTAAACTCCATTAAGCGATCACCATACACGTCGACTGTATCCGAGTATAACAAATGCATGAAGACTTTTTCCAAATTCGCCCACACAATTTCCTTCTCGACCTCTTCTCCTTCTCTTACTTTCAGTAGCTCCTTTATCTTGGCCACATTTTTCTGAACATGAACCCGACAAACCATGGCAGCCGATGTAGGAAATACTTGACCAACAGCATTCATCAATGCGGTATCTCTGTCGGTCAAAATCACCTTAGGCAAACTACCTTCATTCCTTACAAGTGACCGCAATTGTTGTAGAGCCCAAATGAAATTATCCTCTTTCTCGTTTGTAAGCCAAGCAAAACCAACATTATACGTCCTCTCGGTTGAAGTGAACCCGACTATCTCAAATAAAGGCATGTTGTACTTGTTGGTTTTGTACGTCGAGTCCATCACCAATACAGTGGGAAAAGAGTTGAACAAGCTCAAGGATCTTGGATGTGCAAAGAAAATATCTTGAAGATATTCACCTCCTTCATCAACATGCGACCGATACTTGAAAAAATATTTGTTGTCGCTCAGATGTTTGAACATGTGTTGCATTTCACTCATGGACGCCCTCAATTTAGCTTTATACCTATACCGGGCGTTGTAACATTGCTTTGATGACATCGTGTTCTCGGGATCTCTTTCTTTCAATGTCGAGAGGATATTTCTTGGTTGAACCAAATTCTTGGTCATTTCATTCACCAATAGCGTCTCTTCCGGCTTCAACCGACCCGCCACAAGATGCCCCTCAAGCTCCGTGTCCAACTCGTGGTTGTGTATGTCATTCACCACTGTCATATGCCATAACTTTGTTTCTTTTGCATAATAACCACGAAGTCGGAATGGACATCCGCACTTCCTAGTTCCCGTAGAATCGGCTTTCAACTTCTTTTTAGGTGGCACGTACTTGCCGCTTCGTTCGCACTCAAACACAAAAAACGGCTTCCTACTCTTATCCCCGCCGTTGTCCGATCTCCTAACTATAATGGTAAACATCAATTTTTGTGCAACCTTTTTAGCCCATTTGATCAAATCATCTTTGGAACCTTCTTTAGCCGCAGTCGCAAAATGATGTCCGGTGTCAATTGATATTGGTGGCGGTTGAACTGGAACCGGAACAATGTCAAGTGGTTGTGGCGGTTGATCTTCCATGACTACAAATCAAGCAAATGCAAATAATTTAATTAGCAACCTTTAATTGTTACAATCCTAATAGAATACTAAGTACACACCTACAATACTAATAAGCAATTTGTACTACAATTTATAAGTCATTAGTAACTAATTATATAAAAAAAATCAACAAGTCAGAAGCTGCCAGTTTTTTTCCAAAACGCAGGCCTAGCTCGGTTCGTAGAAACCGAACCACTTCGGTTAATAGAAACCGAGCGTTTCCTGACACATACCCTACGAAACTAGACCTATGACAGCCACATTTAAACAAAATTTAAATCGGTGATTACCTTAATTTCACGCTTTAATGAGTGTTTGATGTTGTAGAGCAACCTTTGATGTTGAATCCAAGCCTTGAATGAGCACCAATTAGGATTTGATTTGGGGAGGGGAATTTGAAAAGTTTTGCAGAAAATAAGAAGTGGCTGCTGGTTGTTCTATATATAGCAGTAGCTCGGTTTTTAAAAACCGAGAGATGAGTTCGGTTTCTACGAACCGAGACATCCTGGCAAAAATTTTGGTACCCCCCAAGGGCAAAAACGTCAGTTTTGGGGGTATAGAAGAAATGGGGGGGGGGGGGGGGGGTCAGAAAAGCAATTTTCTGCAAAAGATTACCAGTTGCAATTGCAGCCATTGCCAGCAGCTTGAAAGGTGAAAAGCGTCGGGAAGAGTGGGATGTAGCCTTAAAATGCTTGCAGAAACATATGTCAATACACAATGTTGATGATGATCTAGTTAAAGTTTATAAATGTTTGAAGTTCAGTTATGATGATATGAAGGATGAAAAGGCCAAAAGACTATTCCTCTAGTGTTCTGTATTTCAAGAAGATGAAGAAATTTCTACTGAAACATTAACTAGATTTTCTGTAGGAGCAGGCCTTTTCGGAGAGGATTGTGTCAGCTACGATGATGCTCGAAGTCAAGTAGTTGTATCAAAAATAAGCTCCTAGATTCTTGTTTATTGTTGGAGGCCGATCAAGAGAGTGAAAATGCACGATTTGGTTCGTGATGCAGCCCAATGGATAGCGAACAAAGAGATTCAAATAATACATTTGTATGATAAAAATCAAAAGGCATTGGTTGAAAGGGAAACGAATATGAAATATTTTTCTTGTGAAGGCAAGCTAATGGATGTTCTTTCTTTAAAGTTTGATGGTTCTGAGCTTGAAATTCTAATTGTCATCGTGCATAAGGATGAATCTTGCGACGATGTGAAAGTCCTAGATTCATTCTTTGAGAATAATACAAACCTTCGAGTTTTTCATTTATCCGGTGATAATTTTCAGCATGCTCTATCATCACCTCAATCAATTCAATCATTGAAGAATATTCGATCTCTTATTTTTATGTGTGTGGATTTGGGTGACATCACTATTTTGGGAAACCTGCAAAGTCTTGAGACATTGGATTTGAATGATTGTCAAATTGATGAATTGCCACATGGAGTTGCAAAACTAGAGAAATTTAGATTGTTGAAATTGGAAGATTACAATTGAAAGGAATAATCCGTTTGATGTGATTGAAAGATGTTCATCACTTGAAGAGTTGGTTTTCATAAACAGTTTTAATGATTTTTGCCAAGAAATAACATTCTCCAAATTGCAAAGGTATTGTGTTTCAGAGAATGTTTCATCACCATCATCATCAAAATACGTTTCTATTTCAAATGACAGTGCGATTTTTCTATCTGAATCAACACTCGAGTATTGTATGCAAACAGCTGAGACTTTTAGATTAGGAAACATTGAGAGGGTATGGAGAAATATCATACCCGACATTGTTCCTCTAGATCAAGGTATGAATGATCTAATAGAGTTTCATTTGTGTAGAGATACAGAACTACAGTTCCTCATCGACACTAAGCATACTGATTCTCAAGTATCAAATGTCTTCTCCAAGTTGATGATACTACATCTGGAAGAAATGGAAAATTTGGAAGAATTGTGCAATGGACCGCTTCCTTTTGATTTTCTGAAGAGTTTAGAGAATCTATCGATCAACTATTGTAAAAATTTGCAAAGCTTATTTAAGTACATCCCAAACCTCTGTAATCTAAAGAGCATGATATTGCGTGGATGCTCAATGGTCTTCCTGTTTCAACTGTCAACTTTTCGAAGCCTAGTGTCATTGGAGAGATTGGAAATAATGAATTTTGAGCATCTTGAATACATAATAACAGATGAAAGAAAAGGAGGAGAATCAATAGAAGAAATAGTTGTTGATGATGATGATGATGATAATGATAGCAGGAGTCGTGGCGCAATGTTTCCAAAACTTGTAGACCTTAGAATTGAGCGGTGTCCTGAATTGGAATCAATACTTTCATTCCTCTCTGCTCATGATCTTCCAGCACTAGAATATCTCCAAATAAGAAATTGTTATAACTTGAAATACATATTTGGCCAAGATGTGAAACTTGGTTCCCTCAAACAAATGGAGCTTGATGGTTTACTGCATTTCATCGATATATTTGCAAAATCTTATGGAACCATGACTTCGGCCATTAAGGAGCCATCTCCCATTTCTATGGATATTTCCAAGCCACAAACACAATTGGATGATATCAAATGCAATATATTTTCATGTTATGGTAAAACCCCATTGGTTTCTGAGGATCAGCAGCAGGATTCCTTAACTCCTTTGGTAAACCTCTCTCCTTATGTTATCGTATCCTTTGCTACTTTATATGGGACTTTAATTATAAGTAAATTTTCATTTTTAACTTCTACTGTATTTGGATCATATTACAGGAACCAGATAACATATGGCAACGTGCTCGATGTCTTTCACGACAATCACATATCTTGTGCAATATTAAAGAGATTAAACTATATAGTATTTTGAATATGGAATCTGTATTTACCTTGTCTATTGCTCGAAGAATGTTGTTAGAAACTTTGACAGTTGAGAAATGTGGTATACTGAAGCACATAATAATAGACACGGGAGATGACAGTGGTGGCAATAACTTGGACGATGTCTTTCCAAAATTAAAAGAGCTCTACATTCAAAACTGCTGGTATTTGAAATCCATATTTGGACACTATAATGATGATCATGATCATCCAAACCAGATTGAGATTCATCTACCAGCATTGGAATGTCTCCATCTTTTCTATCTTCCAAGATTAGTCGCCATGTCTCCCAAACAATATCATACAACATTTCCATCTTTGAAGGATCTTGCATTTCAAAAGTGCCCCCAGGTTGCTGCCAAATGTATTGGTGATTGCATTAGTAATTCAGTTACAACAAGATATGTGGACGGTACAACCATAAAGGTATATATATCCATGATCCATCCCCTTTTTCATATAGCTTTTTGTTGTTTGTGAAACTAATCAATCATTTTAATCTTACTTGAAAAATGCCATTTGATTGCAATTGATGATAGCTACTGTTTGGATTTAAGCACATTATGAGAGCTCACCAAAATATATTTTAAATAAACAATAATTAAATACTTGTAATATAAAAAATATATTTTATTTGAAACTATTAAAAAGAAAACTAAGCAATCAACTAATTATATTGCTAGATTTAAAACATTCATACAAAATTACACACACACACTCATATATATATATACTTGGTGATAGTTCAAAAAGCCATATTTTCTGGATTGCAAGAGGAAATCAAAGAGCATTAAGCAAAAGGAAAATAACCAATAATTTTTTTAGGATTGTTCGCTAGCCATGTCGTTATGACACTCCAGTTTTCATATGCACCAAGGGACTATAGATTTGGAGTAACTACAAAACATCTAAACAAAATTAAAACCAACATATAATAGGTTAATGTAATATATCATACTAATAAAGAGAAAAATAAGTATTAAAATATATGTATGCGGTTTGGTTCGGTTTGGGTCGGTTTTGAAAAATCAATCCAAAATCCGATCCAGCGGTTTTTTCGAAATGGCATCCAAATACATCCAAAATTATTCAGTTTTTTGCGGTTTTCGGTTTTTTTAGATCGGTTTGCGGTTTTTAATTGGATTGGTTTGGATTTGAGCACCCCTACACCAAAAGACTTAGTCCAATAGATGGGAGAGCCTCATTACTCAAGTACCACACTGAACATTTTTATCTACTCAATATGGGACTCCTAACAGCTACTCAGCGATTGAAAACGTTAAAAATACATATGAATTCTAGTATATTGTTGTAGTGCTACATGTTATGAATCATGGAATCATAGGGATGAAGATCATACTCATAAACAAGATAGAGAGCATAAGAGTATTCATGAGGAAAATACTCATAAGGATTCATATTGAATGAATATTGATTGATAAAAGAATGAGGAAAAAGTATAATGGAGTAGCTTATTTATAAAACTATTTGGAGTAACCAACCCCCTAACTAACTTCCTAACCAACTTGGTAACCTATCAACTAACTCTAGTTGATTAACTAACAATCTGTATTCGTAACACCACAACAATATAATAGATTGCATGCTACAATGATTTCACATGTGTTTATTTGCCTATTTTCTTATTGCAGGAATTGAAAGGGAACATGGAGCATTTTCTCACTTTGGAAAAACTATTTTCAAATGACTCCAAAGTAGAAAGTATATTTTGTCTCACTGAAGTAAATGAACAACAGATGAACTTAGGGTTGCAAAAGATTGTGCTGTATGATCAGCATTTGATGACAGGTCTTTTTATTGGTCCAAAAATTCGTTTGCCCTCCAAAACTTAAAGATGATAAAAATAGCACAATGTGAAAAACTGCAAGTAATTTTCTCTTCTTCTATTTTAAGATACCTACCACAATTGCTTCATCTAATAATAAAAGAATGTGAAGAGTTGACGCATATCGTTGAAGATGATTTAGAGAATAGAAAAGTGACAAATTCCTTATCCCCCTCAAGGATATGCTTCCTGTCATACCCCATTTTTTGACCAATCGCTTTTATGCGTCTTTTTACGACGGATTTTTTCTTTGTTCGTTTCTGACGAATTTTCGGCAGAGAGGTATTTTAAAATACCTCATTTGGTTACATTTTATTTCTTTTTATTATTTTCAGATTTTTATTTTATTTTTATTATTTATTTTCGTTTTTATTATTATTGATATATTATTATTTTTATTTTATTTTAATTGTTTATTTGTGTATTTTTCCTTTTTGGTGTTTTTGCCAATTTTTTATAGAAGTCTAGATGTGTTTTTTTTTTGTCCAGGCCCAAAGGGGTAATTTTGTCCAAATGGGGTAATTTTCATCTGTCCAAACCCTAATCCTGACACAGTATTTATACTGCATTTATTGCACTAATCCCTAGGTCAGAAAATCCACACTCAGCCGCAGCTTCCTTTGGAATCCAAATCAAACAAAAAAAAATCAAATAAAAAATAGAAAACCAGAAGGATCCACATTCATCGTCTGTTCATCAATCTTTCATCAAAACCCAGAAATTCAACCATTCAAAATCATCATCATCAACATAAACACAGAACCCATAAACAACGTCCATCATCGTCGCAAAAAAAACCCAGATCAAACAGAATCTAAACTCCATCATCAATCACGAACCCAAACCTTCGTCCATCAACAAATCAAAACGCGAATCCATCACTGTTTTATTTTTCAGAAACGAACCAAACCAAAGCCATACAAAAACCACAAACCCTTTCGGATTCAAATCCAAATCAAACCACAAAACCGAGAAGAAGAAGAGATTCAGAATCAAAATAGAACAAAGAGAAGAAGAGGAATCGTGATTTGAATCCAGAAAACATAAAGGTTGAACGGTTTTTTTTTTCCTTCTTCTTTTCTCGATCTGGATTGATTGCTTAAGTTTTAGGATTTTTTGGGTTCATGTATGGGTTTAGGGGAGGTTTTTGTATGGGTTTGATGTTGAAAGCTTTTTAAATGGTGAAGTTTTAAAAAAGAAGAATGGTGGCCGAGAAGGAGGATTTCGCCGGCGAGGGAAGAAGAAGGAAGAAGAGAGATTTGTGTTTTCATTTAGGGTTTTTATATTTATACCCCCTGTTTGTGATCCTGTGCGCGCAGGTGCACAGTCGTATGGTGCACCTGCGTGCCTATGTCTTCTTGATTTTAATCGTACGTTCCTGATCTCTTTTATCTGTGATTAAATCAAAGCCGTCTGATCAATCAGACGGCTCTGATTCTGTTTGACTGTTTTGCTTCACACACCCCCCTCTGGGCCACGCCCCCCAGCTGGGCTTGGGCCCAGAGTTGCTTTTTGCACCCCCTTTTCTGTTTTAATTGATATTTGCACCCCCTTCTGTCTTTTTTATTTTATTTTTTGTCTATTTAATTATTTATTTATTTTATTGTAAAGACATTAAATTGTATTTTTAGGATTTGATGTAAAATTAAATTGCATAGCATACTCTTGCATTCATTTCATATTTATTTTTCCTTGCAATTACTCTAGAATGTAATTAGGAACAAATGTACACTATAAATGAAAATCGCATCTCATGCATATTTATTTATCGCTTTCCGCAAAATCGTTAGCATATTTAATTCCGAGGGAAAAGACACCGTTTTGATCAAAATATCATTACGGATCGTCTTCGCGCTTATTTTGCTTATTGCGACGTTATTCTTTTAGCGCTACCTTTTAAATTTTAACCCAATATCCCAATCAAAATAATTAGTCACTTTATTCTCAAAAATGAGGTCAAAACCTCATTCAAAAAATGTCAAAACGATTCATTTTCATATATCATCAAGCATCAAAAATATCTTGTCCTCATGCATTTTTCAAACTTTGGACTTTAAACCAAACGTTTCTTTTTATCGCGAGACTTGGATTTTAAACCAAGTGCCTTGGACTTTAAACCAACGGCGTCTTTTTATCGTGAAAACCTTGGATTTTAACCCAAGTGTCTTTTTTACCGCGAACTTGGATTTTAAACCAAGTGCCTTGGATTTTAAACCAACGGCGTCTTTATCGTGAAAACCTTGGATTTTAACCCAAGTGTCTTTTTTATCGCGAACTTGGATTTTAAACCAAGTGCCTTGGACTTTAAACCAATGGCTTCTTTTATCGCTAAAACCTTGGATTTTAACCCAAGTGTCCCTTTTTCTCGCCTAAAATCTTGGATTTTAAACCAAGTACATTTGTCTCATTCATACATCATTAATCATGCATAAACCTTGGATTTTAAACGAAGTGTCTTTTATCACTCAAAACATTTTCTCAATAAACCTTGGATTTTAAACCAAGTGTCCGCGTCTTATTTTCATAATCAAATCTCAATCAATTTAACCATATAGACTCTTTTCACAAACTAACATCAATCAAACTCACATTTTGCCGCTTTTGGCTTTTTACCTTTAAAACCATTTTCAAAAACCTTAAAAACAAACAAACAAATTTACTCGTCTTTTTATCCCGAACTACGGTGGTTTGATCCCTCGGGTACGTAGGCATGAGACTTGTCTCTCCAATCAATAAAATCAACAAAAACATTTTTCTTTTTCCATCACTTTAAACTTCTTTTTATCATCATTTTAATTCTCATACTTATACATTTTTTTTTAGCAAATAAAATTAAGCGCGAAGTTAGAAATAAAAACAAGAGGTTCCTATAGAGTACTATAGATACTTAGGGTGCTAATATCTTCCCTTCGTATAACCAACCCCCGAACCTTGTTCTCTAAAAAATAGGGTTTTTTCGAACTTTTTCCCTTTCCCTCGGATAAATTAAAGATCGGTGGTGGAATATTAATTTGCGATTCGAAGTTAATTAATAACTCGATATCCAAAAATCACCTCAACACTTCCCAAAGCTAGAAGCACTTGTTGTAGAAAAATGCAACAAATTGAAATGTCTGTTTCCGGTCTCTGTATCTAATGAGTTCCTGAGTTAAGGGCTTTGATCGTAAGAGAAGCAAATGAGATAGAGGAAATATTTTTTAAAAGTGAAAGTGAGGGAAATTGGGAAGTTAGAATCCCAAAGTTGAAATATGTTGCAATTGTCAACCTCCCAAACCTCTGCCAAACACAGAGAATTCATTTTCAGGCTGCAAAATATCATGCTATGCAGAATTGTCAAAATCTCTCTTTGGCTTCAACATCAAAACCAAGGAGCATTTTTGACATTTTTTATTTTGATATAGGCATAAAATCAGGTATACACACTTTACCCAATATTCATGCGAACAATAGTTACAATTTTTTTTTAACTAATTTATGCTTATTCCTTGTGATACAATAGATGCGGAGCGGTGTTCAATATTGGATGAACTATTTAACGAATTACGAGTAGAGTGGATTTCTTCAAAGGTCACTACCAATATTTATTTTGGTTACTTAGTAATTGATGTGATTAATAGCTCAAGATCGCTAATGCATCTATTCTTATTCTTATTACAGGCGTATGAACGTCAATTTTTGAAAGAATCAAAGAACCAAAGTATTCAAGATTGTTCTACATCAGACTGTTCCTCCATTGCAGAAAAAAATAATGAGCCACCTGTACAATTAGTTGCTGCTAAACAACAGGTATGTTCCCTATTTTGCTTTTTTTTTTTATAACGTTTTTTCAATGTAAAAAGGTAAATAACAACTCCAAATTAACCAATTCCAAGACAATAACATTGTCAACTCATTTGTAATCAGGAAGTTCATCACATGTGACTTTTGACGAATATTAACTAATCTCTTTTGTTAAATAGAGTGAGGCTGATCTTACAAATATTAATATTTCAAATATCATATCATTTGTTTATTTGAATATGCGTAGGAACAAGATGTTGATGAGGGAGACTCTCTTGAAATTACTAAGAATAAGGATAATCAAGGTGAGACTCTTTTGATCAATTTTCTTTTCTTATGTTACCTTATCACCATTTTGATTTTGAAGTTGAACTCTTTTCTCTCCCAACTTCTTTTCAGTTTCTCTAAATGAAGACGACATTTTCATGAAAGTAAGTTCAATCACTGAAGAACAATTTCTTAAGGATGACCCCTCACCAAGCAATAGCCTTCCTTTGCCTTTGGAAGGTATTTTCTGCGTTAATTCTATTTTTAATGTTTTTGTACGGCGAACACTCCGATATACATTTTTCTTCTCTATCAGAGAACCCTTCTCAAAAAGCGAAAGACTTAAGTCCTCCTTCTCTAGTCACGCGGGAAGATGGTGATGACCAAAATATAATCCTTCCTTCTCTTTCAATTGCTGTTAGGACTAATAATAATGATCAAGGTGAATATTCTTTCGATCAATTCTCTTTTCCTATGGTACCTCACCACCCTTTTGATTTTGTAGTTTAACTCTCTTCTCGCTTGCCTTTTGTTCAGTTTCTCTAAATGATGGTGTTGTAGTAATTGAGGAACAATTTCTTAAGGATGATGAATTTAGAGTGTTAGAATCTAAGCTCTCTCATAGCAATAACCTTCCTTTGCATCTTGTATGTCAAACTCCTCCAGTGCCTTCTGAAGGTATTTTCTCCATTATTAATGATATTTTTAATGATTTCTATTTTATTTCTCAAGAGTCTTAATTAATATTTTCGTGACTATCAGGGTACCCCGCTCAAATAATGGAAAACTCAAGTTCTCCATCTATTGTCATGTGGGAGCTTGAGCAATTAGTCTCCGAAAAATATTTGGATTGTGAGATCTTGTCACTATTGACTAAATTCCTTGTGAAGCATCCTTCAGTTCTTTTAAAGGATATTTCACTAGGAAATATATACAAGGGTTATGCCTACATCTGTCTAGCTGAGTTATTACAATTCCTCCAAACTCATAGCGTGTTGGATGTGTTAGGTTCAAGCCGCTCTAAATTTGTTAACTTATTACAAGCTGCCCGCAACTTTGCTTTTGATAAGGATTGGTTGGATAGTGTCGAAAGACGTGCTTTGTGTTCAGATATACAAGTCTCTCATGATGCATTGCAAAAATTGATGGAAACCAAGCAACAAGTCTCCAAGGAAGTTGAAGCGTTGCGTTTGAAAATAGAAATTTTTAATCAACATGTGAAAGATCTTAAGCATCAATTGACATCATCAGAAGCTGTTTTGGAAAGTATCGTTCAACAGGAGGCAGACATTTTAGAAACTAAGGCTGCTTTAAGTGTCCCTCTTGGTTATTAGACTATCTTTTGTTGTTCGAGCTTTTATCATTTGATATTTTAAAATTGTTATTACTTGTAGTATTTAAAAAGTTGACTTCCCTAGAATGAGGTTCTTTGCACTCACACTTCTTAGAGCATAAATATTGGTAGTTCATTCGCATAATCCTATTCTATTATGTCAAAGTATGTTGCATAATTGCAAATGAAATCACGTTCCTCAAGTTGCATCGTTCCTCTATACGAGAACGTTAAAAAATGGGAGGCCTAAGGTTCACCTTTTCGTCAAACAATAGGCAAAGGAGAAAAGCCTCAACCTGGTCGCATTATCAGGTATCTGAATAAACCATAAAAATGGTATTTTCAAACAGATACTGAACACCTAGCCAATGCCCAATACTAAGACTCTTTAACCTCTTGTCTGATCTAAAAGCTGAAAACAACATCCCTTCCTCATTGTTTACTCTATCAAGAGACTAATTTCAAATAAATCAAATAATATCACAGAAGAAATGTGCAAGTCACAGACAGGTTTAACTTTAACCTAATAAAAAACACATGAAACACATTGAAAATACCTTAGTATGGTTCTTCTGAAACCAATTAACATTGAAACCGTCCAATTCATCTGCATTTCATGGACAAAGAAAAAATGCACTTAGCTAAACAAAAAGAACGTAATGAAAAGTAAAAGATATTAAGTACTAACCATTTGTGATTTCAGATCAAACCAAACTCTATGAAAGTTACAGTAATGCATGCTCGAGTTCAATCATCCATAGCTTCTTCTTCAACGTTTCCCTCTGCTAATATTAAAACTTTCTTCCAATGGTGCAATGCTAGTTCTACAGTGAATGAGCATTTTAGTAGTGTCAGTGTGACTGAAGTGAGTATGGTATGGGTTAGATTGTTTCTTCGGCATTTCTTGAAAATTGACTATATGTTTGTTTACGTGTTGAAATTCTGGCGATGTCCAGATGGGGTACCGGATGAGGCAACATCTGCTTCAACACAGTTCCCAGCAGAACATAATGGACAATTTAACAATAAAAAACAGAAATTAAAATAACACAGTATGTTGTTAACCCAGTTCGGAGCAACCTCTCCTACTCTGGGGGATACCAATCCAGGAATGAATTCACTATTATAGTTCTAGTTCAAAGACTCCAAAACCTTCCGTTTCTATCTTATCGCCTAGACACTATCTCATGCAATTCTACCTAGGAACTCCTAGATATGAGACGCCCCGTCTCACTTCCTCTTAGCCACACGCCCAGTGTGACCGTATAACACTAATAACAATTTGGTGAAGAACACACTTCAAACAAATACATATCTCCGTACTTTAAAGCTTAGGAGTAGATTAAAAGAGTACAACTCAACTAAAATAGTCCTACTCTAGCATCAAGATGATACAAGAGTGGCTCACAAATAAAGCACAAGGCTTACAAGACACGAAACCCTAAAAGACTACATCTTTGATATATTTGTTTAAGCTTCGGTTTCGGTAAATAAAATAGGTCTGAATCTTCCTTTAAATAGCCACAAATTAGCATGGGATGATCATGAATTTCGTGCTTCACAAATAGCTTAGATATAGGGAAAATCCAGTACAAACATATTCTTCAAGCAAATCCAATAAATCCCTAAAATATAGGCATATCTTTAGGGACGATGCAAAAAGCGATCTGATCAGGAAATAAACTGAAATCCTTGTCTTTGGGAACAAGCAAGTCGCTTAATGGATTTACTTCACAAATAAAACGTGTGTTTTTCATGTAACGAACTTTGCACATTTTCTGGCTTCAGGATGCGGTTCCAAATGCTGCCACATCTGACCTTACATCTGACTAAATTTTGTTTTTGCAAAATGTAGCCAATTTTAAAAACCCAACACGTGTAAAGGTAAGGTATAATTAAGGTGGTACAGGACAAGTGGCTGATGACAGACAGGCAGAGTGTGAGAAAGAATGCTGTAAAATTTGGAATATTAAATTTGATTTCTAATCTAATGATAAAAAAATGCAAGATAAGATTGTGGTTCTAATTTTTCCCTTCACCAATTTTCTAGTCTCCTTTTTTTTTTTTTTTTAAGATTCAATTGGACTCTTATCTAATGATCTATCCCCACCTTCAACTTCAAATGGGAGGCAGTTCCTCAAATAATTGAACCACATATCCCAAAGATGCAACGAAACAACAATCATATAAAATATATCAGTACTGAATTGGCTGGCATAATATGTACAGAATCTTCAATGAGCCAATATCTTTTTTGCTACAAAACCATATAGAACCTATGTAGCATGTTCACAGGACATTTTTTATTACTTGCTTAGAAACTCAAGGAGGGGAAATTTGTGAAGGTCTCAATCCTCAAAAGGGGCAGTCAAAGAGACATGGAAAATCGATATAAAGACAGTAATATCAGCAATTTATTCTGAATTTGCGTGTTATGCAAAAAACGATCATTAAACAACAAAAACACAAGCAAGGAAACTAAAGAAAAGCACTGCCTCTATAAGCGAAATCTCATAGCCAGTCATTTTTTAAATAACATAACCACTGTAAATAAAATATAACCATAGTAGAAAACATAGGAGTGACTTTTGAATGAACAAAGCATGTCAATTTCTATTCATTCATACTCCAAAATCACTGGTAAGAATAAACAATTTTATGGTTTACATTAAAAAATTAGTTTTGTGAGAAATGCTTCTCACTATAATGCTTCCATCACTAAAATCAAACTAAAAAGGGAGACAAAAAGAGGGACCAAAACACAGTTTGAGATGGGACTGAACAAAATAAGGCTCAGATTCGCCTTTTTTCAGACAGAAAAGTGAAGAGGTTCCGAATGGCTGCGACGTCAACAACAGCATTTGTGCAAAGTACAACAAGTGTAATTTCGCACAAACACAGAATCGCCTCGCCAGGAAACATATCTTCACCCAAAGTCTGATTCAATTCTGAAATGAAAACATCATCACTGCCTTGTTAAGAAGAAGAAGAAGAGGAAAAAGAAGAACAAACAAACATATTTCCCATCATCACTGCCTTGTTAAGAAGAAGAAGAAGAAGAGGAAAAAGAAGAACAAATAAGAACAAACATATTTCCCTGTTGTTAAAAAAGAAGAAGATTATATTGAAGGACGGAGGAAGTAGTATATTGAGAGTTGTTTGCAAATTTCACCGAAACAGATCATCAGCTACCACAACAACAGAGAGAGGCAACAACTCTCAAAACAACCTTATCTTTCTGAATGTGTAGCCTCATACTTAAACTAACGACTAACGATTTAAAAACCCTAATTACAGGGTTTCAAAGGAAGGCTCAGATTCACCTTTTTGTCTCAAACAATAGGCAGAAGAAAAAGCCTCAACATGGCTGCATTATCAATATCTGTAGAATAAACCACAAAATTGGATTTATTTTTTTTCAAACAAATATTGAAACACCTTGCCAATATTAAGACTCTTCAACCATTTGTCCGATCTAAAAGCTGAAAATAACATCACTGCCTCATTTCATTGCGTACTTTATCAAGAAACTAATTTCAAATAAATCAAATAATATTACAGAAGTTTAACTTTAACCTAAAAACATAATATTAAAATATAAAAGACATTAAGCTAGCGCATTGAAAGCTTTGAATTGATCTGCATTTGATGAAGAAAGAAGAAAATTGAAAAGTAACCGAATAGTATTAACCTTTTTTGAATTGAGATCGAAGAGCATGAAAGTGACAGCAACAATGGTAATGCATGCTCGAGTTGAATCGGCCATTGCTTTCTGGGAAGCATTCTAGGTTTCATTTCATCGGGCATTGTGCAGTTGAGGTTAGCTTGGCTGAGGGTTGGAATGTTTTTCTTTGACTCCCTTTCAAAATTTATAAGCAAGTACTACCCCTCGTTATATATAAATATAAGAAAAATTTTGCTTTGTAAAGTTTTTCGTAAAATGACGTAAGTTTTTGCTTTTTAGGTTCATTGTAAAATGGATGTATTCTAGTCTACATACATCCATTTTACAATAAACTTAAAAAGCAAAATTTTTCTTATATATAAGACTAGAGGGAGTATTAATTACGAGTATCGGAGTGAAGTGTACTTGGTTTTGGAAACCAATACTATAAGTAGAGCTGTCAAAATGGTCGGTCCGACACATTTTGGGCCGGGCCGGTCCGGCCGGGCTTCGGGCTACATTGGGCTGGGCTAAAAATGTCTGGATGAAAAACGGACTCGACAAAGTATGGCCCGAGCCCGGCCTATGCGGACTTTCGGACTAGTCCGCATTTTTTTTTCCAATAAAAAAGATAGAAAATGGCAAAAAAATGTTTTTTTTTGTTTTAAATTTTATTGTTTAGCAAAAATTTTGCCAAAAGAATATACATTTATTATACATATATGTATAGGATCAATCATATTTTCACAAATTAAATTAAATCTATATTGCATTTTCTACCCAATAAATAGGGACCATTTGTTTTCACAAATTAGATTCCAATATTCAAACCGACATTGCATTTCTAGCAAACCAAATCAAAACACATATAATTATCAATCATCCAAAATAACACAAATTAAATCTAGGCATCACATATCAAGCAGCAACAAAAAAAAAAAATCAAAGTCCCTTTACTAATAATACAAGAGAGTTTCTTTTGCTGCACTACGAGTTTCTCGCGCGCCCTATTTTTACTCATCTGCTACGTACGAGTTTCTCGCGCCCTATTTTTACTCATCTGCTACTTACGAGTTTTTCACGCGTCCTATTTTTCTCATCCGCTACAAGTAGTAAAAATGAGAAATTTGAGGAAAAAATATCATCCGCTACTTAAGTAACGGATAATGTTTGAGAAACTCGTAGGACGACAAAAGAAACTCTCATAATACAAACTAAGTTCAAATCATCCAAACTAAATTACTTATATTTATTTTTAAAATTATTTTATTATAATTTATTCGGGCTAACAGGCCGCCCGCGGCCCATTCGAGCTAGCCCATATTTAAACGGGCTTTATAGGACCGGGCTAAAAAGCCCGGAAACAATTCGAGCTAGGATTTTTAAGGCCCAATCCCGGGAAAAATCGGGCTTGGCGGCCCGGCCCATTCGGGCTAGCCCATTTTGAAAGCTCTAAAAGCCCGGGAAACCAAATTGAGATTGATCCATTGAGAGTTTTAGAGAAATTGTTAAATGCTAAATTGATAGAAATAATCAGAGAGATGATTTGCTATCATACAAGTGAGTTGTAGTTGTAATGATAATATATTTATACTAGAGTGAGCATTGGATGTCATTGCATTATTTTTCATAATAGTGAGAGTTGTTTGCCACTATTACTTTGTCTTCCATAATTACTTTGTCTTTCACTATTTATAGTTGAATGTCTTTCACGTGAGATTATCAGTAGATTCCGACCATCACACAACTTAACATACATCGTCTAATAAAGTTTTTTGTCTTACAGTTCATTCACATGGGATTATTCATCAATTTTCATCATCACACTGCCCAACCCACTTTCATTCACGTAAGATTATCAGTAGATTCCCGCCACTATTCATATGTTTTGTAGACATCAAATTTAAATAAATAATAGAGATTAAACATAACAAATACACTGATTTAGAGGTTTCCAAATAATTATACTTTCAACATTTCTAGCAGTTGTTTGTTATAGTCGTCCAAATGTTCCTTTGCACTTAACTTCGCAAATAACTTCATCTTTTTTGTACGCAATGCTTCCAACTTAATTCTTGATGCCTCCTCTTGGGCTCTAGTTGCCTTATTGTGTGCTTTCGCTGCCTCCTGTTGTGCCAAAGCAATTTTGTCTAATCTTTCAAATTCTTGCTCCTTGAAATGTTTATACTCATCACAATCTTCTTCAACCATGGTTAACGTTTCATCTTTCCCCCTTCTTGAACCTTTCCTTTTTTTTTTTTTTAGTTGCATCCCTTCCCATTGGACGAGCATTGAACCAACATAACTTGAATCAGTACCATCACCTTCACGAGCCCTCTTAGATCCACTACTGTCTGATCCAATATTCCCACCAACTTGAGACATATATTTTGGTTGATCACGAACCTTGAGTCATTCTTGCATTAAATTGAAGCTACCATTTCCATTATCTCCATATATAACGTGAGCTTTTTCCAAAACATCATTCTCCGACCACCCACTTTGCTGCATACGCTTTGCAGCATCATATGCTCCTCTCCATCTACCCAATTTCGTGTTGATATAGTTATAATGATTTTTACACGCAACGTGATCACGTGGAGAATCAGATGAGCAATGTGTGTTGCAATAATCTGCAATTTTCCCCCAAAATGTATCTTTTCTTTGATTTCTTCCAATTACACTATTTATTCCATATTTAATTCATCCACTGAGAAGCACTAAGTTTTGCTTAGTGGTCCATTTGACATTTTTCTTCCTACTTGGACGAATTTCCTCAACATTTTCTTCAGTATCAACATTAGCACCACTTGCGCTTCCAAGCGTCATTTGAGTTGAAAATTCAGGAATTTCAGTGATTTGAACATTTGGATTTTGGTTTGACAAACGAGGATTAGCATAATGGGTTGTTTGGGAAGAATGGTGTCCATAATGCATAATGGATCCGTATTGTGGTGGATAATTTGGCAAATTTTAAGGCATACCAAACATAGGTGCAAAACCATAATTTGATGGATTATGGGGTTGTGGTTGGTTGGGGTGTTGGTTGTTCATCGGAAAATTGCTTGAACTTTGGCTATGAAATGAAAAATTATTGTTGTTTTGGTTGTTAAACGAGTAATTGTTTTGATCCATTGCACAAAGAAAAACTAGAGAAAGAAGTGGAAAAATGAGTTTTTTTTTTTTTTATGTTGAAAGTATATCAAACCATACCTCTATTTATAGAGTTTTTAAACTTATGAATTTTGGTATTAAAAAAAAATTATTGAAAAAAATTTCCATACAATAATTACCCTGAAAGTATTAGAATAAATAAAAATATACACACCCAATCAAAATGTGACACATATATATACATTTTAAATAAAATCAGAAAATCAAGACTCACCTCCCTCTTGAGCAAGTGCACCACACTTGCTGGATGTGACCTCTCATATCGCGCCACGTGTCACTTCCACTCTGCCATCTTCCCACTTTCCCTATTTTCTCACTTTTCTCTCCATTCAACCGTTTAATTTTTTCATCTCCTCTCTCCTCCAACTCATTCAACCACCATATTAAACCCACCCATTGTACCATTTCAAGTTTCAACTCCTATTTTGGAGTTTAATACACACAATTGTAAGTAGTCTAACCATAAGGGTCGGAGTTGGAATTTAAATTATTCCTTTTTTTCACGACGTAAATATAATCATTAAGCTAGATAAAAAAAAATCACACCATGAACCTAAAAATAAATATTTACTTAGACCACTTACATTGGTGGATATTAATGTGGATATTTACTTAGACCACACGATGAATCAACGCCCCAACCAACCACAACCTCACAATCCATCAAATTATGGTTTTGCACCTATGTTTGGTATGCCTTCAACTGTGCCAAATTATTCACCACAATACCGATCAATGATGCATTATGGACACAATTCTTCTCAAACAACCCATTATGTTAATTCTCGTTTCCCAAACCAATATTCAAATCACTGAAATTCCTGAATTTTCAACTCAAATGACGCTCGGAAACACGAGTGGTGCTAATGTTGATACTGAAAAAAATGTTGAGGAAATTCGTCCAAGTAGGAAGAGAAATGTCAAATGGACAACTGAGCAAAACTTAGTGCTTCTTAGTGGATGAATTAAATATGAAATAAATAGTGTAATTGGAAGAAATAAAAAAGGAGTGTACATTTTGGGGGAAGATTGCATAATATTGCAACACACATTGCTCATTTGATTCTCCACGTGATCATGTTGCATGTAAAAATCATTATAACTATATCAACACCAAACTAGATAAATGAAGAGGAGTATATGATGTTGTTAAGCGTATGCAGCAAAGTGGATGGTCGGAGAATGATGTTTTGCAAAAAGATCACGTTGTATATGGAGATAATGAAAATGATAGCTTCAATTTAATGCAAAAATGGCTCAAGGTTCGTGATCAACCAAGATATATGTCTCAAGTTGATGGGAATACTGGATCAGACAGTAATGGATCTAAGAGGGCTCGTGAAGGTGATGTTGTTGATTCAAGTTCTGTTGGTTCCATTGCTCGTCCAATGGGAAGTGATGCAACTAAAAAAAAAGGAAAAGGGAAAGGTTCAAGAAGGGGGAAAACGGAAACGTTAACCATGGTTGACGAAGAGTGAGATGAGTATAAACATTTCAAGGAGCAAGAATTTGAAAGATTAGACAAAATTGCTTTGACACAACAGGAGGCAGCGAAAGCACACAATGAGGCAACCAAAGCCCAAGAGGAGGTATTAAAAATTAAGTTGGAAGCAGTGCCTACAAAAAACATGAAAATCTTTTCGAAGTTAAGTGCCAAGGAACATTTGGATGACTATAACAAACAACTCCTAGAAATGTTGAAAGTAGAATTATTTGGAAACCTCTAAATCAATGTATTTGTTATGTTTTATCTATAATCAATGTCTTTGTTATGTTTTATATCTATAATACATGTAGTTGTTAGGTTTCATATCTCTATTATTTATCTAGATTTTATGTCTGCAAACTATATGAAAAGTGGTGGGAATCTACTGATAATCCCACATGAATGAAAGTGAGTTGGTCAGTGTGATGGGAATCGATGAATAATCCCACGTGAATGAATAATTCTATGTAATAGTGAAAGACAAACAACGTGAATAACAAAATAGGTTGGACAGTGTGATGGTGGGAATTGATGAATAATCTCACATAAATGAATAGTTATATTTTATAGTGGAAAACAAACAACGTGAATAACAAAGATGCATTGGAAATACTCTCAATTCTAATAAAGATGCATTGGAAATATATAAAAAATTGACCATCTTAAGATCTCTTACCATGCCACTAAAAAACAACAGACTAACAAGAAATGATAAGCAGCATTTACTTCATTCCGAAGACAAAGGACATGGAGTTTGAGATACTACAAAAGACAACACAATTTAAAACAATGCACCACTAAAATGTTTTAGGTGAGAAAATCAATCCCTTGAATAGTTTTTGCTTGGATACTGTTAAGAATATAGTTTGTTAATTAATCAACTAGAGTTAGTTGATAGGTTATCAAGTTAGTTAGGAGGTTAGAATGTTAGTTAGGGAGTTAGTTACTCCAAATAATCCTATAAATAAGCAATCTTTTGTACATTTTATTCATTTTTCTTTTTCAATCAATATTCATTCAATATGAATTACTATGAGTATTTTCCTCATGAATACTCTTATGCTCTATTCCTTGCCTATGAGTATGATCTTCATCCCTATGATTTCATGATTCTTAACAGATACAAAATTATGGGTGTATTTATTTATGATATAGTCTACCTATATTGGAATTAAGTGGAGTCGCTTCATAGAGTTCAAGGGTTTTAATTTTAAATTTTCATGAAAAAGAAATGAGATACAAAACCTTAACAAATGTGTTATCTTTATAATTCATAAATAGTACTGATATTTCATGTGTGGGTTATGCACACTTGTTTCCAAGAATATTTTCTATCAGCTTGATTTTCTTATCTGTTGAATCAAGTGACACATCTTCCCTTTCTCTGACCAATTTGTTGATTTCACTTTGATTATGGCTTTTTATTCTTCAATTTGTATCATAAGTCATAACACTAACTTGGTTTACACAGCTATCAATTACCTTTTCAAACTAACGCTGCTTTGTAGTATAATGAACTGTAGCAGATTTGTGGCCAAGGAAGTAACTATATTTTATTGTATATCTTTGGCTCAAATATTGCCAAGGCAAATTAATTCATGTTAATCTGTCATACATTTCTTATCAATCTAGAGCACAATTCTCCAAATAAATACACAGGAACATAACATATGTTAACCTTCTACGGGGCATGAAAATCATTTCTAAGCACTTTTTATAATTCTAAACAAACACAAAATGACTTCTGCTTTTCTTAAATCTCTAAAAATAATAAGTTACTTTATATCAAAATCACTTTTATTGCTAGTCTGGTCTACATAAAGGTTAAGCCTGCCTCTGTCTGCAATCTTCACATTCTGTCTTCACAATAACATCCTCATAAATCAATACTCAATAGAAATTATTTGGTTTTCCAATTTTAATATTCTGCTCCGCGAGGAATCCTGTGATGGCATTCTTCTGCCAGCTCTTGAAACTCCTGCAATAAATTTTAGGATAAACATTATCTTGAGTGAAAATTAAAAGCATCATTACGGCCTATTATCTGTTTCAAATCGTACTTCAGACAAAAAATAAATAAATAAAACTTGTTTCATGCCTTGCAGATGATTTTTTTATGAATTGTTTAGAAATCAACGATGAAATAGCATTTAATTAATGCTTTGCAATTGCATGCATACAAACAACTGATTTCAGATGGATAATGCACATTAAGCTTACTTTTGGTCAAGATGTGCAATAATTTCGCCACCGGGAAATGCAGATTTAGTGGCCTCGTATGCGGCTTTTATAGACTGTTTCCAAGTTCCTCCAATCTCCACATTTGTTTCTCCTTTTGGATCTTCCATTGGCACTGAATACCCAGAAAGTAGGTGACCAACCCAAACATCGTCTTTCCTAGATTGCAAAAACAAAGCAAGTATTATTTTCATATTACTTTTAAGTACTTATCTATTTCTTTTATTCAAGGTAACAAGGTTTAAAAATCATTTGACGATCATTAGAATTTAACGCAATATCACTATCTGGAAGTTATGAGGTTGAGACTTGAAAACATTTCTAACCTCTAATTGCATAATCAGAAAATTCAATGATTAATCAACTGAACATGACTACTTACATTACTACATCCATATGCCGAGGCACATAATGTCCACCACCTATCCCAAGAAGGACTTTTTTCTTATCATTCTCCCTGTGATAGTGTGAGAAATAGAATCAGGTTAGGAACTTTCACCAAATGTTGAAGGAAACTCTAACACATAAACGAAACAAACCTAAATATTAGTCATGTTTGAATAAACAGCTTAATTAGGTGTTTAACATATAAGTGCTTATGTATAACCTATTTCTTTAGCAAAAGATAACATAAAATCAAACTGTTTTTATACAAACAATAAGCTGTTTTCATAAGCTATCATGGAGAACTTATAGAAATAAACTGAAAACAGTTTATGTACATGTCATAGGCTGTTTCCATAAGCTCTCATTAGCAACCTCAAAAGTGTTTTTGTTGGTAGATAAGCTCAAATAAGCCAATCCAAACAACCGTATTTTCTCAAACTAATCCATAATTATGCAATCTCAACATGAAAACGATTTAAAAGTGAGTGGAAGGGATAATATAGTCCATCAAGGCCAAAATTTTAAAATCAGGGAACCATATGGTAAGTAAATACATTGCATCTCTTAAAACCTATGAGGCACTGACACGACACGGACACGTCGGCATTGATAATAATTTGATAAAATGACAATTCAACGGAATCATGTGCCAGTGTCGTGCCAGACACCGGGACACGCCTAATCCGAGGAGTGTTTGTGCTTTCTTAGTTAAAACAGATGGAGTGGAATGCTACTTGTCGAGACATTTGAAAGACATGAAGGCCTCTATAGAAAATTAGAAATACGAAACACCAAACAAGTATGCCAATTAACATCACTACATTTTCCTAGCAAAAGCATTCTACCTGGTCCAGTTTCCCACATCAGTTCCTCCTCCAAGTCCAAGTCCTTCCCAGACTAACTGTAAGAATCCAAAAATATCATTTCAGTAAACAAAATAAAATGTTAGTATATTGCTAGCTAGATTTCTCATGCAAAGCATTTAACTTTTGTAAAAGAATGTATCCACACAGGGAAACACTACATATTGATGCAAAGGTTATGCATAAGTATAAAAATTCACTCGACCTGAGCCATAACTTGTGCAGCATCTTGTCTCTTCCAATAGTCTTCAGTGCTACCTATACCAGAGCAGAAATCCAGTTGTTATACTGAGCTCAACTTGTAGTTAACTATTTAATGGTTCTTTTGTAACTGAAGAATAAAACTTAGCAGCTACAGATTAACTCAAAATAATGTAGAAAAAAATGTGGCATATCTATGTGCAAGAGAAAATAATATCTACAAGAAAAACTCGATAAATGTGAACATGGATGAAAGCAGAAAGGAGCGAATTGAAAAGGAGATTTATCAACAAAATAAAGACTAAATCAATCTGAAAAACTAAATAATGAAGTATGTAGAGACTTAAAACCATTTTCATAGTACCTTTTTGAAGACAACAAATAGAGTACGCATACGCTTAAAATACAGGATCTATCAATCTAAAATACATCTAGGAAGAAGGAAAAACACTCACCAATCTCGAGAAACATGGTTGGTTTATTTGTCAAAGGTCCATGATGAGTGGCCTCCAAAGTAATCTAAATTGAGGAAACACGTAAATTTTTTGCAACAAGTGCTTTTCAAAATTCAAAACACATTCAATATAGTATTTGAAGAAATGTTGAAGAAGCAAGAAAAGAAAGATAACCAGCACACTAGTACAATCGAAAAGCAATAAAAGAAAACCAGCTTAAATTGCAATTAAGATTTAAAATATAAGAAAAGAAATACACCTCAAATTCAGGGACTAGATTATGAGCCTCAGCAATTTTTTTCAAAAGTCGAATCCAAGGACCAATCCTGGGATTTGGCAGTGCTGCCCATCCAGGTTTCCCACCTTGAGGTGGAACATCACCTTCCCGCAAATGCGGAACTCCTGCAAAGTTAAAAAACACGAGGTTTCAAAAAATTGTCTTTGACCACAATGTAGGTTTGTGACATCAAGAGGTTTGATACCTAACTAAGGTCTCATCCGTTTCATTTAACAGCGATTTAAAACTCTTTGCACACACAATTCACCCAACAAAGCATTGCGTAACTAGTGGTGTAGACTTGGGACCTCAGAGTGTGTGCTCCTCTATAGGTCTCAAGTTCGAATCCTCCACTAGTGGACGGTGGGATTGGTTGTCCTTGGACCGAATACCAAGTTACCAAAGAAAAGAAATTCTTCACCCAACAAATCATTGCCAAACATACTCTTTCAAAAGAGCAGACCCAGAATTTTTTTAAAATGATTATAATTTTTTGTATTCATTCTACCCACATTTTAGTTCCAAAAAATAAAATTAAAAAATGTATGCTTTTGGTCAGTCTTTACTCTTTAGGGATTAAAAGCATGCAGTTTTATAATTTGCAGAAACAAAAAAGTGTGTACATAAACTAAGTGTGTGTTTGCTTTCACAGTAGGGAGGAGATTGAAAAATTATTATTCTAGACACATAAAATTGATTTGACATGTTTGGTTAATGCCAATTGAAATTGATTTAATCTTGAGAATTAATTCCAACTTAAAGCTAAGACTAAGATTTTAACTCCAAACGCAATCGCTACACTCAAATTTATTGTTCAACTCACTTTTCCATAAATTCACCCAACAAAGCATTACGTAACTAGTGGTGTAGACTTGGGACCTCAGAGTGTATAGGTCTCAAGTTCGAATCCTCCGCTAGTGGACGGTGGGATTGGTTGTCCTTGGACCAAATACCAAAGAAAAGAAAATCTTCACCCAACAAATCATTACCAAACGTACTCTTTTCAATTCAGAAGAGCAGACCCAGAAAATTTTAAAAATGATTAAATATGGTTTTAGTACTTATAAAATTATAATTTTTTGTATTCATACTACCCGCATTTTAGTCCCCAAAAATAAAATTAAAAAATTTATGCTTTTAGTCAGTCTTTAGGGACTAAAAGCATGCAGTTTTATAATTTGTAGAAACAGAAAAGCGTGTCCAAAAACTAAGTGTGTGTTTGGTTTCACGGTAGGGAGGAGATTGAAAAGTGATTCTGGACACATAAAATTGATTTGTCGTGTTTGGTTAATGCCAATTGAAATTGATTTTGTCTTGAGAATTAATTCTAACTTAAAGTTAAGTGCATGTTTGGTTTTATGGTGAAAAAAATTGATTTAAGTTATAAGTGAGCTGAATGTAAAGTGATTTATGTTTTGATACATTTATGTAAAAGTGAGTTGAACAAGCAGGATCAACAACAATAGCTGCACGGAGTACGGTAGAATTCCCCGGTACAGTCATTTGGTTCAGTGTAAAATCATGTTTAGACTCAAGCTACAAATCCTAACTTCAAGTTAGAATCAATTCTGAAGGCAGAAGCAATTCTACTATAAAATAACCAAACATGTCAAAATCAATTTTACACCTCCAGAATCAATTCTAAAGGCTCCAAACGTGGAACGAAACATAGGCTAAATATTAGTAGCTTTTAACTCCAAACGCGATTGTTACAATCAAATTTATTGTTCAACATAAACTCATTTTTATCCAAACATAAATCATGTCACATTAAACTTACAAAATCAATTAATTCAAAATCAATTTTTGGAACCAAACACAGACTAAAACATATTGAATGAGAAGAAATTACCAATAGGGTGAACAGTAAGAGCAGGTTTATTAGAAGCAGCAGTGTGTTTACTCAAGAAGATAACTTCATCAACAACCTCACCAGTAACCTCTTCCCATCTTGTATCCAAATAATCTTCAACCACTATACTTTTTCCATGAAGTAACACCCTCAACCCTTCATTCACAAAACTCTTCGTATCATCCTAAATTCAACAACAAAATAAACATTTAATAAATAAATTGAGAAAAATGATAAGAAATTAAAAAAGGGGGTTTTTGGTTTGAACCTGGAAATGGGGTCCAGGTTGCCAGCCTGGCATGGCTAAGAGGGCATTGGCTGGGTTGATTGAAGCTGGGTCGGATGTTGTTGCAACTAGAAGAGAAACCATTGGATGATGATGATTGGTTGAAAAGGTGGTTTTTGATGATCTGATTCTGAGGCGGCAGTGGTTTAGGTGAAAAAGGGGGTGGCGGGAGTACTTAATTGGACAGGAACGAATGAATGTACCAAGTAACATGTCATGTACAACAAGTAGTACTAGTATTGTCTTTCATCACTGTTCTTAACAAAAACATTTTTTTATTACCTAATTCTAACCTGGTGCACAAGTTATAAAAAAACATAGTAATGAATATAAATTTTATAAAATTTACCGTTGTATTAAAAGTTTATATTATATAGATTATTCATAATTTTGGTTAAAGAAATTAAGAATCATTTGATAAGTTATTAAGACCTATTAAAATTAACGATTTATGGATTTTTATTGAATATCGTTAATATTGATGAGTGTCAATGACATATCAATTGATTTTCAATTTTTTAAATTTTTTTTACGGATTATCTATATGACATAAATTTTTAATCTAACCGTAAATTTTATATAATTCGTATTTGTTATGATGTTTTTTATAACTTGTGTACCGTGGAAGACTTTATCAAGTCTTCCATGTTAGCCAAAGTCTTTTCTTGTATTTTTTTTTTTTGGCAGTGAGTTGCAATAGTCTAATGACTAAACTCGCGCTATAGAAAAATGAAGAATTCGGAGTGGGAACATCGACTTTTTCAAAGAGTTGAAGATTTTACTATAGGTGGGTAACCTTCAAAGTTGTTTCATAAAAAATGAGAAATCGTGCTCTGACAATCAACATGATTTTATATTGTTTGCATTTGACACATTTGACTTCATAGCACCAGATGTTGTAGACCTTATGAAAAGAGTTCAAAGGATCATGCATAACAATGTTGTATTGTAATTTGTAGTAACAATTGATCTTCAAACACGGATGGCGACCGCCGCTCTGAAGAAAAAGAAAACCTAATTTTCTTGTTCCCTTTACTTGTTCATCCATTAGATTTTGATCCTAAATCACCACTCTCGATCCTTTTTTAATCACGTTTTCAGTTAAATAAGTGATTTTCACATATTCTTGAGTTCGTTTGAGTTTTTCATCTTTTGATTTATTTGTTTGGTGTTGTTTGATTTTCGGTCTTGGTACGGTGTTTGTTGTGATTCCGTCTTGGTACGGTGTTTGTTTTGAGTCCCGTCTTAGTACGGTGTTTGTTTTGTTCAGATTTGTAGGTTTGCTTCGATCTAGATACAAATTCAATGACTCTAGCGTCTTCAACGTTGTAGATCTGAGGACATGACTATTCAAAAACTTATATTTCGCCATATCAATTGTAGGCTTAAAGATAAAACCGTTTTATGCTATTAGCTCGGATGCTGTGAGCTTGTTCGTAGATTTACCCTTTCTAATTTTTAGCGATTTTGAATATGTAATGATTTTGATTGATGTAATATCTACCAACTTGAATGAATGAATATTGTTGTTTTGTTGGTAAAAAAAAACATTTATCTTGCATTATTCATATAAATTACTTTTTTTTAGTAAACCATGGTCCACGACTTTGTAAGATATTTTTAAATAAATTTTTGACTTTATTAATATTTTAAAAAGGTTATCAACTTTAATTTGACTTATACTAGTAATTTAAAGAATATATTAAGAACTAAATTGAAAATAAATGAACGTATTTTGCAAAAAAAAAAAGTAATAGGCCTATTAACTTCATACAACTACTTAGAGACGTATCTATTTCCGCACCAAACAAAGAGTAAACCGCGAAATTAGCCTCTATAACCCCTCTCAAATAGGTCTTTGACTCTTTTAATATCTTAAATTAGTCTATGTTTTTGTCAAATGTTTCTCAAGATGGTCTCTCTTACTTTCTATCATGTTTAAATACGTTCATGTGAAGTGTTAAAGTGTTACGTGAACAATGTCACCATTCAATTTAAATGCGATGCAATGGTAAGTCTAAAACAGTGATCATTTGATTAAAAATTGGTAAAACTATGGTAAAAAAAATTGGATTTGTCTTATTTTTTAGCTTATAAAAATAGTTTATGCAAATAAATGAAGTTGTATGTTAATTCATAAGTTTTCACTAACCAGAAATTGATTCTTTATAAGCTAGTTTCTCATAAACTACCTTGAAAATCTTATAATAATGCATAAACGCTTATTTATTTGAATAAGCTGTTTTGCATAAGCTCAAAAATAAGTCAGTCCAAATGGGTCATAATTTAATAGTAAGTTGAAAATGTCAGGGACTAATTAATAGAAAGTGGACGAAGATAGCGACATACTTAACAGTAAGGAAAACATATGTTCACGGAGGGACCAAATTGAAACATTTAATAGAGCCAGAAACTAATTTGAGATATTGAATGAGCCAAAGATCTATTTGAGAACGAGTTATAAAGACATGTACTAATTTAATGGTTTATCTCCAACAAATTACTTACAAATTCATTGTCACCAAAAGAATTAGATTACCGACTATCATACCGTTCGGTTGACGTAAATTCAATTGATTGATCGGTTAAAACCAATGTTGAAACAACCATAAATTTTGTAAAACAGTAAAAACTAAAATTTTAAAAAATTTAGTAGTTAATAAAATGCATTAAATTTGTTTGATTAAAAAAAATTGAAAAAATATTGAGAGATCAAAATTCCAAAGAAATTTTGGAAAACTAAAAGTTTGTATATTTATTGAGAATAAAAAGAATATTTAACAAGTCATTAGGTTTGGTCACATGGGAAAGGTTTGGGTAATATGCGAATATTTAAGGGTTAAATATGTTTTTAGTTCCTATATTTTGTGAAATTGTTAAAAATGGTCCATAAATTTTAAAACTAGTAAAAAAGATCCCATAAAATTTTTCGTTATGAAGATTAGTCTAATCCGTTAAGAAAAATTTTGTGGCATAAAATGTAGAGACCATTCTTGACAATTTCGCAAAATGTAGGGACTAAAACCATTAAAAGGTAGACACTATTCTTGACAATTTTGCGAAATGTAGGGACCATTCTTGACAATTTCGCAAAATTTAGGGACTAAGACCATTAAAAGGTAGAGACTATTCTTGACAATTTTGCGAAATGTAGGGACTAAAAACATTAAAAAGTAAGGACTATTCTTGACAATTTTGCAAAATATAAGGACTTAAGATTTCCGTAAGTGACATGGAAAAAATTGACGGATTGGACTAACCTTGATAACGGAAAACTTTTATGGAATTTCTTTTAACCATTTTTAAAATGTAGGGACCATTCTTGACAGTTTCGCAAAATATGGGGACTAAAAACGGATTTAACCCAATATTTAACATTTTTTTTTATTTTAAATTAGGCTTTTAGGACTTAGTGTGTCCTTTGGAAGGACATAACAAATGTTGCGTTCCTTTTCATCTTCACTTCACAGACTCTCTCTTTTCATGGCATCCGAAAAACCTCAACGTCTTCATCAAAGTAACTCTCTCTCTCTCTCTCTCTCTCTCTCTCATTTGGTTACATAAATAGTACTTTTATTTTAATTTTTCGATTTTGGGTATTCAACAGTTACAGGAACCAACTTCCAGAACACAACCAAGAGGCCAAAAACAATGGCCACCGCTACTGCTACTACTGCCACAGATTCTGCTATGAAGGAACCTTTTACCAAATATACTGAATATCTCAATAACCTTGTAATGTTTCTCATTTTTCAATTTTATTACCTTTCAAAAATTCATTGCATGAATGTGACTTCATTGTGGAAATGTTTGAAGAAATTAGCTGTTGGGTGTTTTTATGTCTTAAGATTTGATTTTTATTAGATTTTTTATTTGGGATGTGGGAGTGGTGAAGTTTTGGGAAATTGTTATTTTCATTTAGGTTTCTTTATATTAGCTACGAGTCTATAAACATTTAGGGTCCGTTTGGATTGAATTATTTGAATTTATCTCCTGACATAACTACTTGTAATACTATTTGGGATAACTTATGAAATTAGCTTATACATGTTCTAGGAACTAGGGAGCATAGGCACTGACACGCCGACACTAATAATAATTTGAGAAAATGACACAGTTCAATGTAATCATGTGTTGGTGTCATGTCAGTGACGGACAACAACGACACATGGATACACCTCATCCGAGGAGTGTCCGTGCTTGATATGTTCATAAGCCATTTTCAGCTTATTTTCATAAGCTCTCTAAGATAGCTTATCAAAACAACTTATGGCTTATATAAAAACGATTTAATTTTATTTGATCTTTTATTATAAAAATAGCTTATACATAAATGTTTATGATAATAAGAGCTTATTCTATTAGCAGGGCCTTATTGCTTTTAGTTCCTTGTTTCAACTGTACCCATTTCAATGCGCTGTAATATTGAAGTCAATACATACATCTAGTTCATTATGTTTGGAGGGAAAGAAGAGGGAAGGTCACTTTTTTTTTAGTATTAGATTAAATTGAATATGGGAGGGTTTCACATCCGAGGTCGGTGGCCTCCTTGAAATGCTGGTGTTTGGGCTGATGGAGATGGTGGTGGTGAGTAGTACTATTGAAAAGACCCAAGTTTCACATTGAAAAGAGAAAAGACCTAAAAAAAAGTTTATAAAGAAGGGCCTCATCTTACAAAACCGGCTTCCAACGTGAGGGGGGTCTATTTTAGTAAACTCTTTTCTGGTCTTATTTCTGTTCAATATGGAACTTGGGGGTTTTCCTGATAACTACTCTTATGTCTGGCGAGCATAGGGGTACTTGCAAGAAATACTAACAGCTTAAGGTAGAAGCTACTTTAGCAGGGTAAAAAGTTATACATAGATGATTAGACACACCTTTTCCTCTATAATGTACAGTTATTTAGAAGACATGCTGATGTTTGTGTCACAATATGCATGTCGCCATGAGATATTCCCCTGGTAGTTTGTTAGAATCGACTGAAATCCTAACAGAGGAAGGATCTGGAACTCATTAGAGAAAGGATCTAGATCCTCTTGACTCTGGAGGTGTAACTCAGAGGCATGATGTCCATTTTGACATGCCTTTTGGTTGTTGATTAGTGTAACTTGGAGAAATTGAAAGATGGTTAACTGTTGATTAGTGTATTTGGAATGGGAATATTGAGATCTTAAACCTTTTGGTTGTATATATTTGTTCCTTCTCTCAGCTTTTCTCTGTTTGTGTTACTAAAGGTATAGTATAATTAAGTGGAACTGTGGAAGGTTTTATCGGAGAGAATCTCCCTCTCCCCTCAAATTTTAATGTTATGTATCGTTATACTTTATGAGAGTAGTGGATTCACCATTCATCTAAGATTTTAAAACAGATTAATTTGGAGCACACCGCATACTGCCTCTTCATATAAAAAACTTGATTCACTGATAATGTTTAGAAACTGACTTTATAATAATTTGAATGTTTTGAAGTATATGGATTCTGTGTTAGCTATGATATCCTGTATAGTCGTTCTCTTTACAATATTGCTGCATACCATTCAATGCTATTAGCTGTTATTTTGAGACTTTTGTAAACCTGTATTTGTAGAACGATAAACGGGAAAGAGTGGTCAAAGCAAGTCGTGATATAACAATGAATAGCAAAAAGGTCATATTTCAAGTGCACAGGTTACCTATCGCTTTTACATCTCTCTCTTCATGCTCGTTTTGTGTTGTTGGATTTATAACTGCTTCATGTGCTATCTTGGATCTGCTGAGTCACTTATAAATTATACTTTCCATGGTCTTTGCTTGAATTAGTTTGTCTTCCATACTTTATTTTTTCTTTAATATCTTCCACATTCATGATTTATACTTCATCCTCCCTGTTTCCCTTTTAAATATGAAAATAAAAGGAGTAAGAAGATCTTTCTATCTTAAGGAGTTCTTTTTCCATAAAAAAGGTGAAATGTTTCCAAGTTTTACTCCTGATGTCAAATGATTTATTGCTACATGTGGTCTTTATTCTTTATCTTCTTGGTCTTACCGGCATACAATATTCTGATATTTTTTAACAAGGATGAGTAAATACAATAAAGTGGAAGTACTTGAGAAAGCAGAAAAGGATTTAGCTGCTGTGACAAATCAGTACGTGTCTCGGCTAGTCAAAGAATTGCAGGGAACTGATTTTTGGAAGCTAAGACGTGCCTACTCACCTGGGGTATACTTCGAGTTACTTCCTTGCTTCATTGTTCGAGAACAAATACTTTTGTCTGTTTCTGATACTTTCTTGGGGTTTGCAGATACAGGAGTATGTCGAAGCTGCTACATTCTGCAGTTTCTGTAAAAGTGGAACTCTTTTGAAGCTCGATGAGATAAATAACACATTGTTACCACTTAGTGATCCTTCTCTTCAGCCTCTGCAGATAAACATCCTTGACTATCTATTAGGGGTGAATTTCTTTCCCACTTTTATTGTTATCTAAGTGATCTATCATCTTGATTAAATAGATATAATGAAGCATTGACATGGACGCCGGAAACAGCACTGACATTGACAAAAGTAATAACTTGAGGAAATATAATAATTGAATGTAACCACACATGTGTCGGTGCCGTGTCGGTGACATTTTGAATAGCTTCATAATAACTTGAGGAAATATAAGATTCTTCTAGCACATGTTGGAAACTGGACACATCTTCAAGATATACTAACATTTTAACAAGTGCCATTTAAATGGATTCCTTAATGCTTGATTTGTTGCGATGATCTCTGCAATTCAAGGTTCTCAATATTCATTTACAGCTTGCAGATTTAACCGGAGAGCTGATGCGTTTGGCTATTGGTAGGATATCAGATGGTGAACTTGAATTTGCTGAGAAAATATGCAGCTTTGCGCGTGATATATATAGGGAGCTTACACTTGTCGTTCCACATATGGATGACAGTTCTGATATGAAAACAAAGATGGACGTCATGCTCCAAAGTGTCATGAAAATAGAGAATGGTAATGTATTAGCTTTCAAATTTCTGTTTTCAAGACTAACTTTTTTTTCTTTTTCTAAAATTCATACCTCAATAATTTCTGCACAAAATCTTGATAATACTTGTTGTCTATGTAGCTTGCTTTGGTGTTCATGTGAGGGGGTCAGAGTATATTCCACTTTTGGGATCAAACGATCCAAATTCATTCTTAGTAGGTATTCCAGATATTGAACTATAAGGTATTTCATTATTCTCAGTTTAACTTTACTTTAGGACTCTATTTACTATTTGTTCCTTTCAAATGACAAGAAATATTTCCTTATCTTTTACAGGTTTATCTATTGGAAATAAAATGAAATCTATGTAGATGAGTGATATTTACCGAGGTTCTTAGCGAAGATGACATGTATGGTTGTCATTTTATTTTAAACTTTGAGCATTTCACTTAATGTTGTTGAGCTTTCTCCAAGTCTCTGAGATTCAAGAAACTGACATGAAAATCGAATTGTGCTACAATATAAATGTTTTGTTTTTTTTATTCAGACGATAATGTTGTCTACGCCTTCTTTTAACATGTAGATGGTTTTAATCGCATAAATCATGAATTGGCCATATCTAGAATGGGGACCGTTTGTACATGTGGATCGTGAATGATAACCATTAGGCGTATCTTTGGTTCCACGATACATTGGGAAACCACAATGATGCAGAAGTTTGGTTTTGTAGCTTTTGCATTTTCACGGTGAAAATGCCTTGGGACGTGAAATTTGGTTTGCAAAAGCAGTTTCAAACACATGCTAGAAGAATCTTATTCTTGCAGACTGATTAGATCTCATAGTTGGTTCCCTACATCAAATCATTCCCATGTTTGTTTTAAGACGTGAGGAATCGAGTACTTAAATAGTAAGGTCATCATTTATAAATGAGTGATGTGTACATACAAGACCCACTTAGCACCTAAACGGAGAGTGAAAACTCCATTGTAGATGTTCTAAATGAGTATATTCATTTGGTACCAATTTATTCTCAGGAATGTCATTCCAAGATTCTTTAAAAAAAAAAACAAGAATTGAGGAATAAGAAATTATTAATAATGACCATTTTATAAATGTCACAAGATTTGTACTCTGTCTATCGATTGACATATGATTCCTAGATTTGAAACAAACACCTTAAAATCTAAAAACTCAATCCATGTTTGTCCAATTTCTCTTCGATGATAGTGTTTAGTTGCTCAACCATTTCTACAGTGAGAAGATTTTTCCAATCTCAAACTTGGCCATGACGAAAATAATCTTTGTTTTCAACACCGAACCGCACTTTTCCAGTCTTATTAACATCCAAGTTACTCAGCTTCTCAAAACTACACAAATTTACTAATCATCAACCAAACCCTTAGATTCTTCTTTGGAGAATGGACACCCAAAAACTCAGCAAGCTTTTTCAAATAAAAACCAGGCTTCATTTTCATTTCTTCATATTTCAAAAACATCACCTTCTCCGGCTTTTCCAAGCTTTCCTTCCAATATTCTAATACATGCTCCCAAGAGGGTCCAAACAAACACACCCCTCTACAAAATTTCTCAAACGAGTCTTCTAATGAAAGTGTTCCACTACACTGGTTTTATCTTGTTTGTGAAATGCCAAAGTGAAGCAAATGTGTCTTTAGGATCTCTACAAAGATACACCACCTTACAACTTGACTCTTTGACAGATTTTGGCAACAAAACATAAGGAATGTGTGTGGAGAAGAGTCTTGGAAGAGATAATGTTTTGAGGTCAGGAACAAAATCTTTGTCATAGTAAATATCAACCTCTAAGAAAGGAACAAGAACATGAGGGTTGGTAGTGAGCAAAGGATGATTATTATGAATATTTGGATATTTATTGCGGTTTAGCAAAGCAAAAGTCAATGCTTTGAGCCAAGTGGTACCTGATTTAGGAGTGGTAACTAATAGGATATCTGTATCAAGGGCTTGGAAGTGCTTCTGACATGATAAAGTAGCTTGGAGAAACACTGTGGAAATCCAAAATCCTTGATATTGGTGGTAGTAGGTACTAATCCAACCTTTTTCTAATGGCAAGGTGGGTATCAACTCTTTGCATTCTTGACCTAAGTCATCTTCTTGCAAGTATTTTTGCACAAGAGAGTTTTGATTATCACTTAATTTTGCCATTGTGTATGTGGGTTAATTGATGTTAAGTTGTAATATGAAAGATAGATCTAGATCTGTTTAATTGGTCTTGGTTAGCTAAGGAACACATAGCTTGAAGTTAAATCATTCATGTATCATATAAATTTATGCGCTAAAAATATAAATATAAAGAAAAAGAAGATACATACAAAATATCCAAACTACCCTTGCTTGCACCACATAGTTCCATTAATTAATAATAATAGCATTCATGAACCAATTCATTGGACTTAAGTGGTTAATGAGTTTCACCAAAGGACGAATCGTTCGGGAGAACCGAGTTCGATTTCTGGGTGGAACAAGTTCTATTTGCTATTCTTAACCCTAATATTTTTCCCGCTCAATTATTTTCTCATTTACCCTAAATTAATTCAAATAAAATGTTAAAAAAATACCTCACTAAAAATCGAACCCATATCTATTTTGCGCATTTTGCTACTACACTAGATCAATCAATTTGATATAATTTTATAATCAACATCTAATAAATATGAAATTCTATATACTAAAACTACTAGTACTAATAAAACTTCCAATATAGTCTATAAGAAACTATTTTGTAATATACAATTTATGTTGTAGGAACATTTATCCAACTCATGAACAAATGTTTAATATTACTCAACTTTTTTCATATATTTTTTCATATTAAAAATTTTATATATTTTTTTTATTGTTATATATTACGGTTGATTAGACCCGTACACCGTATATGTCGAAGTTCTAGTTTTTGAACTTATGAATATAACTTTTGTAAATAAATACTTTTATGTCAAGTCATAAGTTTTCACTAAAAAATTGTATTTTTATAAGCTATTTTATCATAAACAACATTCAAAAACTTATAATTATACAGATTTTTTTTTGTATAAACAGTTTCACATAAGCTCAAAAATTAGTCAATCCAAATGGGTTCATATTCTATAAATTAATTTTGATTTACATTTTTTGTTAAGATAATGCAGAAGGATATTAATAGAGTAAATTATAATAGGTCAATTTTATATAGTGCAAAATTAGTTCCGTTAAAAACTTATTCATCAGTGCAAGATTGTTGTCCCGTATATTTTTTTGATCAATTGTTGTCCCGTATATGATGATTACTTGTGATAATATGCTTGAAAACTATTTTTCAATTATTTTAAAATGGAGGGAGTAGTAATATAAATTCCTACTACATGGTTCAAAGTTGCAATTATTTTAGGCATCGTCGATAAATATATGTCGCGTATTTTTTATATTTTGATGGCAAATATTTGTTTCATAATGTTTATATTTATCGATGATAAATATTTGTCCCGTATTTATTTATGTATCAACAACAAATGTTTGTCCTGCTTTCTTCTTCATATTCATCAAATAACAAATATTTGTTTAGTGATTTATTTTATGTATCAATGACAAACATTTATCTTGTGTTTTTCGTTTATAATTATCAAGGATTAATATTTAAAGAAAGAATCTTAGTCAAAAGAATTTTTTTTTAAAGAAACAATCAATTATATTTAAAAAATAAAAAAGTGTTGTACTTGAAATGAATGTTTATCCTATCTTTTCAATAAAATGTCATGTGATTAGAAAAAAATATTTTGGGGAGAACAATGACGAATATGAACATCAGTCACCAGAAGAATCACAGTCGAGTATTTTCTTGTTGTTAATATGACAACTACATCTTTAAAAAATAGATTTGAGGAATTGAAGACATTTTAAAGTATCTTTGAATTTTTATATGATTCAGAAAAGTTAAAGTCATTAGAGGATAATGAGTTGAAAGAATGTTGTGTTAAATTTCACTCAACTGTTTCTCATGACAATTTATCAGATGTTGATGTAGAAGATCTATTCTCTGAACTAAGAGTGTTACAATTTGCTTTGCCAACTGAAACAATGTCTGCTATTGATATTCTTAAATTTGTCAAGTTTACTGATTGTTATCTGAATGCATCAATTGCTTATAAAGTTTCACTGACAGTGCTTGTGACTGTAGCACCAACAGAAAGAAGTTTTTCAAAATTGAAGTTGATTAAAACTTACATGCGATTATCAATGTCACAAGAGAGATTAAACGGTTTGACAACTTTGGCAATTGAGAAGGATATGTTGGCGGACATTGATGTTGATGCACTTATCAATGATTTTGCATCTCAAAATGCTCAAACAAATCGTTTCTTATGAATTTCTGTGTAATTTTTTCTTTTGATATTTTGTAAGACAATTATTATGTATTAATGTTATTGTATTAAATGAATGAATTTTTTTCTCTCTTAAGTTTGTCCTAAGGTCCATAAAATGTCAGGAATGAGGCTGATTTGACTTATAAATACATTTGAAATTCTGGCATACACTGGTGGACAGATGCTATGTCAGATGCTACAACATCTCGTACCAGTACAGAACATAATAGACAAGTTAAATATAAATTGCGTGCAGGAAGACAAATAACACAAGTTATTTGTTAACCTAGTTCGGAGCAACCTCTCCTACTCCGGGGGATACCAATCCAGGAATGAATCCACTAATATAGTTCTAGTTCAAAGACTCCAAAACGCCCCGTTTCTATCTTATCGCCTAGACAATACCTCATGCAATTCTACCTAGGAACTCCTAGATATGAGACGCCCCATCTCACTTCCTTTAAGCACACACCTTGTGTAGTAACAAATAATAGTGAAGTCACACTTCAATAACACTAATCCCTAGCCAACGCTGTTGACTAAGCTCACAATTTGGAGTTGCTTACAAGATTCCTCCAAGCACAATACTCAACTCATTACCTAAAGGTTTCTGAGAGAGGACATAGTGACCATCTCACAACTCGAGTGGTTCACTTTACACCAACTCTCCTAGAGAGTGGCTTAAAGACGCGAAACCCTAAAAGACTACATCTTTGATATTCTATTTTGATTCAAGTTTCGGTTCAAATAAAAATAGGTCTCGAGTCTTCTTTATATAGGCATAGCTTACTTCTCCTCCAAGAACCTTTTGTTGGACATATTTTAAAATCAAATCTTCCACAAAAATATTTTCATCAAATATTTTCTTTTGTCCATAAATATATATTTTTGTAACAACTTCCTTGAAGTACACAAATATATTTAAATCAAATCTTTTTGATTCCTTAACATCTCGTCCAACATATTGGCTAATAGTTAGTTTGTTGCAAATTGTAGCTAACTTCAAAAACCCAACAACATTCATAACCCTAATTACTAAGGTACACAATATTCACCTAATTTTCTTAGCATTTCACCTATTTCAAATACTGACTTGGGTGTCGGAGTGCTAACATTCTTGCAGGTACCTTTCCCCTCCGTATCTGAGTTCAAGACCACCTTCTCAACAATCTTACTTAGCCATTGGAATTATATCCGTTCTTCCCGTTCAGAGCAGTGGCGCCGTCTGTGGGCTTATAAATTTTTCAAACCCATCTCTTTCATCCCTATGAAAACCATCAACCTCATTTTTCAACTCTTCACAAACGTACCCAATGCCCGGTACCAGAATCACTTGCAGCAGAGCTGCAACAAACACATCCCATATAGAACAACTCCAAAACAACTCTACCCCTATCCTAACTGTGTTAGGTGAATCGTCAGCCTAGAGGGCCTCACACCAGAGCCCAATCGATGAAGTGAACAACCTCACCTTCAACAACACGATCTTAGATGCGCTCCCGCTCAAGCAACAAAACCCAGCTGTTCAAACTTTCAACGAATAGATAGCAAACCGCTGACTCAACCTCTATATGCTATACGCTACACGCTACTCCAACATCAAAACAACAGAATCATCAACATTGTGAAAAACCACCAACCAACCCTTCACACAAAAGTGAATCATACACCTCCAATCCCGCCAACAACAAACCCAACACCACAAATCCAACAACCAACTAGTCCAGCGCCACAAAGGCAACAAACAACGCTGCATCATGAAGCAGGGTCCCAACACAACGAACCTCAAAACAAAATCCTCACTCCCGTCATCAACAATGTAAACACGAATGCAAACACCAATGCATACACTAATGGTAACAATTTGGGAAGACCCAACAACATAAAACAAGAAGATGGACCCCCACCAGATGACTCTGATGACGACAACAACAATGGCTCTCACTCGTCAGATGACAAATTCCAAAATCCCGAAATCTCTTGAGAAACCACCCAAACACGGCGAAGGATGAAGAAAGTAGAGCCCAACTCCAAACGAGCGATGATAACATTCGCGAACCTCAGCGAAGCAATAAAGCACTGCTCAACAAAACAATCACCTCAGTACATCTCACAAGATACTCGACATTTCCATCCGCGACAAACTTCAAGTCATCATGCTCATGCTTGTCCTCGATTCTTCAAAAATTAGTTATGGTTCTTCTAACCACTACACCTTCAATTTTTCAACAACTTTTGATCTTTCTGTTTGTAATATTAAATCTTGTCTTGAGTTTTGAATCAAAGGAGTTTGGAGAGATGAACTTTGGTGTTTTTGTCCTGTCTCCATTATTTCTCTTCTTTGTGAAACAAAGATACGAAGAGGAAATTAAAAGACAAAATGTTTGGATTTGCCTCTTAAAATATGGTTATTGACACGGGTATGATTATGATATATTGATTTTAATTTAAAATAATATATACTATTTAACATTTGGGTACTATTTCCACATAAAAATTCATAAATAATTCATCTTATGTTAAAAAAATTCTAAATTTTTATCGGAGATGTTCTTATAATATAAAATAATCTGAATATAAAAAATCATTCAAAAATGTAAAAATATACAAGATATACAAAAGTTTGATTAAAAGTAGAGACTAAAAATACTGACGGAAAAACTTCCAGGGACGAAAAAGTGCGAAAAAAATCTGCATAGAATAAAAACAAAATTCTACAAACTATATATACCAAAAACATATTTCACCTTCATGAAATCGTTGATTGAACGATGGAGAAAGAGTACAATTTGAGAACAAGTTTAAATGTAATCGATTATAATCGTTGACTTATATACCAGCTCACATTTTTATATATTTCTTGTAAGAGTTAGTGTGAAAACTAAAATTAAGTCAAGAAAAAAACGATTATTTAATAGTGATTCAATCAAACAACATGAAGTATTTATTTAACGGAAAATATGAATTTGAGAGATTTTCAAAGATAGGTGATATCTTAGGTGGGGATCATTCAAAACTATTCTCCAATGCTAAGAGCTTTTTCTTTTTCCTTTTAACATAACACAGTTTAATGACTAAATTGCAATGGGAACTGAGGCAAAAATCACTTAATCGCAAACATCTAATTGAGTGGCAAAAATAGATATGAGATGACAACATGTAAGTCACGACTCAGGTTTAATAGATTATAAACAATAAGCTAAATTGTTTTATTAGACTTTCCACTCACACTAAACTGTAACTTGTGTTTAAATTTAGAGTTACTTGTTTTTTTTTTTTGACTCAAGAGTTACTTGTTGAGAGGCTATAGGTTAATTTTTTCATTACAAATCATTAATACCAAAAGTCACTAAATTGCAGACATCTAATTGAGTGGAAAAAATAGGTATGAGATGACAACATGTAAGTTGCGACTCAGATTTTTACTTTTATTTTGGTCGGGTAGCCTCGTGGCCAGACATTCCACCCTTAAAGGTGGATAAATAGAGTGTCCGGAGTTCGAATCCTGACACCTACATATAAAATGCGATGTTCCTATCAACTGAGCTAAACTCATAGCGACAGTCGTGACTCAGATTTAATAGACCATAATAAGTTCAATTTTGTTAAACCTTTGCTCACACTAAATTGTAACTTCTATTTGAATCTATAGTTGCTTGTTGATAGGCTATGTGTAAATTTCATTACAAATAGTTAAATTGGTAGTTCAGCCTCACCATAGTCCTCAAATATAACTATGCAATCTAATTACATTAAAAGATATATCTTCTATCAATACAATAAGAAAACAAAATAAAAATCATATTCTTCATGAGACTAAGCTCTCTGTTGTTATTGCATTATAAACTCTATCAGTAGCCTTCTTTGCCTGAATAAAAGAAATAACAAAAGATAAAGTCATGTCAGCACCCAACAATGCATTACATGACTTAATTAAAGAAAGAAATCATTAAGAAAAATGAAGTATTTCACCTCTTTCTCCCAATCCGTGCGAATTGTAACTACCGTTAGACAAAAAACTTGAACAATGAGTGCACATATGATCCCCAACCACAGTCCCTACATTAAGTATATATTAGCAGGTAGAAGCAAATCATAAAATTGCGATATTTGCAAAAGAACCGTCCATTTTTTAATTACCTTCCCGCCAATATGCAATACAAAAGCTAATACAACGGCTGCTGGAATCCCAACTAAATAGTATGATCCTAGATTGATATACGCGCCGATTTTTTGCCAACCAACTCCTCTAGCAGTGCCTGAATCACAGTGAAAAAGGATACCGTTTGTACGGTTGTACCATTAGAAGAACAACCCGCTTTAAAAGTAAAAGATATGAAAGCAGCGCAAATAGAGAACATGTAATGTTTGATCACGGAGTTCAGCCAAGAGTTCCTACCTCTTCGACAGCTTATATCTAAATACTACAATCTATTTCACAAGATCATTCCTTAACCACATCTTTCTATTTATCAAGCTCAACACTTGTTTCGCTCGAGCAACCCACTCACTTCAATAACTATTAGCTATACCCAACTCGTTCTTGCCAAATTATACTTCAAATTATGATTACAATAAATAAAACGTTATTGGGAATGAGAAAAACCTGAAAGAACACATTGCATTCCATCCAGGAAGTTGGATACTGCAAGAATTGGCAACATAGTTGCTACATATTTGACAACTTCTTCTTCATTGCTATAAGCATAGCCCCATATATTGCGAATTAGTATCATCCCTGCTCCAACTAAGATGCTTTCAATAACGGCAATCACTACAACGACATACACTGCCAAACGTGCGGCCCGTGGATGACCAGCCCCAAGTTCATTTGAAACACGAATGCTGCAATAATCATTCAATCGCTAATGAAACTATACACACAAACTAAAGCCACATAAATTTATTAACCTCCAAACAAGAATTAAAAACAAATATTTCGAGAAATTCGGCTTAAGTAAAATAATTAGGCTGCCACAGAATTCAAAAGTGCATAAAAATTGAGAAATACCAACCTTATAGCTCCACTAAGTCCAAAGGGGATCATCCAAACAGCTGCTGATGTATTCAAACTAACAAAACCAAGTCACCAACAAAAGATTAATGAAAATCATAATCATAGTCATGTCAAAAGAATATTGAAGAGGATCTTGAATCTGAAACCGACCAGATAGAAAGCACCGATGTTTCCAACTTTGGATTTGGAAGAAGACCGGAAAGGAGAACCATTAACTCAAATGACCACATTTCCAAACTGCTCACCATGATGACAATAATAAAAAGATGGACACAACATTAGATTCTCTAAAAAGAAATGAAAATGAAATAATGTTTAGAAAAGTAACAGAACATTAATTAAATAAAGTTCTATTCTTTTATGTTATGTTCTTACTATTATTTTCGAGTTTAGGGATATTTTAGAAGATTGTAGAATTAAGGTCATTCCTGAAATTTTGAGTATCGTGTGAGAAGTATAAATTTGGTGCCCAGTTGTTTATATAAGTAACACAAACACACACACGCACACAAACACGCATGCTCGCAAGCACATCCATATACTAAGTTAAAATAGTATAAGATTGAAGGTGATTACCAAACCATTACGGCCGAAGGAATGGCAAGCTTCAAGAAAATTGGTATATTGTTCAGTGCAAGTGCTTCCTTAGAAAAGCCATTCCATGTTTTTTTACATGAAGGAGAAAACTTGACATAAAGTGATAATATGGTAACATTGATCCAATAGGATATAGAATTTGCTATTGCAGCCCCTTTGCTCCCTAATCCAGACTTGTATACCATAATCCAACATAGAGGAAGATGAAGTAATGTTGTAACCCCAGAGCTAAACATCATTGGAAATACAATATTTTGAGTTTGTAAGAATCTATTGAGGCATTGTAGAAGACCATAAGCAAAAAGGCATGGAATCATTGACGTAGCGTAGCTCCCTGCCTCTCTAGATATTTCAGGATCTTGGCCAAGGAACATGAGAATGGATCTTGTGTTTGCCCAAATAATCGCAAGGGGAATTGCGACGATCATGAGAATGAACATGGCTCTTTGCATGTGTACGCCGAGCATGCGGTACTGCTTTGCGCCATATGATTGTCCACATAATGTGTCCAAGGCACTTGCCATTCCTAACTATTAAGCAAAAAAACAAAAAAAATTGAATTTATTTGAACAAAGTGATAAAGGCTGAGGAAAGTTAAGATGGAGAGGTTTCATTGTAAAGTTAAGATGATTAATTAATATACATGGAGAGGAAATTTATACATCCATTATTCATGAACTTGATATAATGATCATGTAACATTAAGCAAATGATCATGTAATTTCAAAGATACTAATCAACTCTAACTAGATATATCATGTAACAATAAGTAAGGATTACGTAATTACAAAGACTTATACATATTTTTTTTTGGATAGACAAACACACATATATTTGTATGAATCATTGTGTAGATCATAAGAACGTTCTCCCTCAATATTGTTTTGGCTAGATTTCACCAATATCCTTCCACCAGAGTCAATCATTGTGGTCAAACTATCATCATATCAGAGTCAGCCCCTCTTTCTAGTGAGGATTCGAACAACGATTCATGCAAATGGCCGAGTCTCGTACACTAGACCCAACCTCTAACGATACACTTAGAAATAGAATTAGGAGTTGGCTGTAACTCAACCTACAAAACAGGCCATCCTTCCAATGCGGATTCGAACAATGATTCATCACAAATGGCTTTGACTCTAGTACACTAGACCCAACTTAACCATGCTCTAATAATTGAGAGTTGTGTCTAACTCAACTCTACAAAACCGACAATCTCTCAATTGAGATGAGACTCTTAACACACCACTCCCACCCTAATAAGGGAAAGTGGCCTAACGAATTGTGAAGAGGCCCTGGTATCATTTTAGAATTGAAAATTGAGTCTAATTGAATCCTATAAAACCGGCTTGTAAGGTGAAGATGACCCTCACTTATAAACATATTTCCAGGTCATCTCTCAATCGAATTAATAATTAGTAGTAAGTGGCTATTATTTCCATCATCAATCACTCTGAGACACTATGTGAACACCTCTTTCTATCGGACCTTTTACACTAGACCCATCCTCTCGTACCAAGCTTCACACAAGCTTGCATTAATACATTAGTTTTTTGGTTACAAAAAATTTAGGGTGAGGGAATGGTGCCCCAGTTTAAAGTAAAGAAGACTTTAAGGCTTAAAGAGCGCTTACAATGTATTTACATTAATATATTAGTTATACTGAAACACTCCACTAATAATATTTACTAATAATGAAAAAAAGAAGTCAATTAAAAAAATGATTAACAGAACAAGTTTAATGTGTGGACACATCTTTCTATCAATAATTCAAACAAAGATTTGTCACAAATAACTACGTCTCTACTCTCTACCCAACCTATAATTGACATCACATAAACTCACATTAATATTAGTTATACAAAATTAACAAGGAAAATGCTAAAGAGTGTCCCGGAACACTATTTAAAGAAGCAAATATAGCAGCAATTAACTTCGTCTAAATTTTTTTTTTTTTTGAAGCTAAGTTGACACAGAGAGAATCAAACCTCACACCTTACGGAGCAACACACTCACAAGTCCTAAGCTAATACAACCAGACCAACCCAAGTGGGTTAAGTCTAAAAAATATGTAACTTTAATTTAAAACGTCGTTTTTTTAAGTTTCCTTAACCAGAGTACCGATTAGCATGGCCGACTTAACGATAGTTAGTTGTACAGCAAAGGAAAATAAAATCAAGTAAAAATAATGATGAGCAGAAGAAGTTTGAGAAAAACTTACCAATAAACTGAAACCGGTGACAGAAGCAAAAGAAGTAGCCATGGAAGCACCAGAGAGAGACAACTCACCAAGATGACCAACAAACATAACTGATATAAGATTTATACCAAAATTTAAAAGAGTTACCGAAATTAATGGTCCTGATAGCCATAACTGTTTCTTAACTTCTTCAACTAATTCACTTCTTTCTTCTTCTTTGTTGTTCTGTTTTGTTTCTTCAACAATCAATGGTGAATTAAGAGACATATTTTTTATTTTGATTTTCTTTCTCTTTCTGTTTCACACAGAATGAGACAGAATGAGAATCTTGTGTGGCTATTAAAACCTGTGTAAATCAAATGAAACTTTACAACCTTTGTTTTATTTTGAATAAAAAATTATGGAGGAATAAAGAAACATATAAAAAGGAGAAAAATATAGCGGGATAGTCGTTGTTATATTAAAGGGATTTTTGTTATATTAAAGGGATTTTTTTTTGGCGAATACAGTAAACATAATTCAATTGATAGCGATGTTAAATGTATTATGCGCACCGAGATTCGAACCTTATAGATACAAAAGGAGAGGGAAATAAAGGCTGGTAAAGATTAGAGATGACAACGGGTTCCCACGGATGCGGGTTTTACAATACCCAAACCCGCACCCGAAATCATCACCCGAACCCGAACCCAAAAAGGCTGTTCGGGTGGCAAAACAAAACCCACACCCGTTGTGTTCGGGTTTTTTCACTCGAAGCAAAATATCTACTAAAAGAAAAAAAAAGTAATTTTTCATATTTAACCAAAATTAAGTAATAGTAATTTTCCATATTTAACCAAAATAAAAATATCAATAGGCTTAGAAATCAACCAAATTAAACAAATAAATTTCACCCCACATGATACAAAATAAATAAATAGTTTGGTATATAAACTAAGGGGTAATTAAATAGTTTAATATATAAGCGGGTGTGGTTTCGGGTGCGGGTTTGATTGATCACAAACCCGCATACGTGGAATCGGGTGGCACCCGAACCCGAACCCAAACCCAGTCAACTCGGATTTTACGCGTTGACTCGAGTTTGAGTTCGGGCGGGGCCCGCAGGTTTAGGTTTAATTGCCATCCCTAGTAAAGATGGGCTTTGCCCTTTTTATCTACCAAAAAAAAGCTAGTAAAGATTAACATAAATATATAGTCTGCAAATGGAAAGTACAACAAGAAAATTATAAGAGAGTGAAATGTCAAATACCCCTCTGAAATTTCAAAATTCGTAAAATACCTTTATAAAATTTGGAAATAGGCAAATACCTCCTGAAATTGTAAAATATCAATCAAATTGCCCCCTGCTCCGTTTACTCCGTCTATTTTAACGAGGAATAGATGGATGAGACAATAATTGATAAAGAGTATGATGTTGGTGATGGGTGTTCCTTGTCCGGTTCTGAATATGATGACTCAGATTGGTCTATTGGGTGGTTAGAACCTCTTGGTTCTGATTTTGAAAGCAATGATAATTGTTAGAAATCATGGGATCGAAAAGATGAAGATCAAATTCATAAGAGAAGTAAGCTTGAGAGCTTGATATGAAGGAAAACTTCATAGAATTCATATTGAATTATTGAAAAAGATGGTAAATGATTACATGAATTGCTCTATATATATAAAGCTTAGAAGACCTTAACAAACTAACCACTTAATAACTAATTCTAATAAACTCATGGACACTCTAACTAACTAATAGGAACTCTAGCTAATTATCAATACTCTTAACATCCTCCCTCAAACTCAACATTGAGAAATTTGCCAATTTGAGTTTGAATTACAAATTTAAACCCAAACAAGCAAACAAAAGACAAGGAAAATGTACTGTAAAACAAATATAGCAAACAAAGCGGATGAAGCTCAAGAGAGAGCCATAAATGAGCACAACCATATTGAGTTTTGAAAACTCATTCTTCAAACAAGCTCTACTCATAAGATGTAAACCATTCAAGCTTCCAAGCACATATCTCCAACTTCATGTCCTGAGAGTGAGAGTGACTACCACTTCTTTGATTTTGCATAGAAAACATAAAAGGATGATCCAGAAAATCTTTAAGCTCCATAACAAAATGGAGAATAGTCCTTAAAGCTTCAGCATGCAGAAAACCAAAAGAAACCCAGTTGCTCTAACAAAAATATACATAACATGAAACACCTTTTTCTGAGTTTGACCCAAGTTGTGAAGGGAATGGAATAACTTCCAGCTAAGTTGCAACTGACATTGATAAGAATTTTTCTTTTCCAAAACCAAAGGTAGAAATTTCCAACAAGATTTTCATCAAGTAGGTCCATATTGCAATTTGCAACTATTCTAATGGCAAACAAGCTTTACCATAGCTCAAGTACTACTCATGTACACAGGAGGATTTTATGTAGTTGAAGTCATAAGCAACTACAATCAAACAAACTTGAACAATGTTGCAGAACTAACTTCTATATTCTAATAGCCTCCCTCAAACTCATAGTAAGAGAAGTCTTAGTACGAGTTTGGAAAACAAAGACCAAACATCAAATGACAAGAACATCGGCAATAGCAACTTCGACAATTATAAAAACTGCATCAACATCCTCCTCCATAGCTATAGAAACTGAATCAAGCTATCAACCCCAAAAAAGGTTGAACATCAAGTACTTTCAAATACTAATCAATGCCAAACAGAACAAGAGCCTTGCTAATTTGTTTTTCTTCTTGCAAATACCAACATCTATGTGCATATAAAGTAAACCAGAAAATATGTTTTCCATACAAGAACCTTTGATGCTTCCCACTAGTCAAAAATTGAAACATAACCAATACCAAATTGTGAAGATTCACTGCATCAGCAATTCCAAGGCTAACTCAATCTCCAATTACTATATTATAGCCTGAGCTTCTTCCTTTAACATCAGATGCACATTCATAACAAACACAATTTAATCGGTGCTTTGAAATTATCAATAAGCTAAGAAACTTCAAACTGAACTAATCTTGAGACAAGAGCATCAAGCCATCATGTTTTTACCCTAAAGGTCACTGCCATTGGTTCCACCAGGATCGAAAGGGAAGAGTGAAATTGAATAAAAAATTGACAGAGTAGAGAACACAACAGCAGAATTGTAAAGCAATGACATAATTCCACCGGGATCAAAAACTTCAATGTAGACACCACATGGATTGAACAAGAAATTGATGTGCTTCAGCGTGGTTGTCGCTGAAACCAATTTCTCAAGCTTAGAAGATGAGAAACGAACCTTATACGAAGGAAGAAAGATGAACATGGTGATTCTTGAATTGGTGATTGCATAACCGTCCTCGGAGACACCGAACTGAGGCAAATCGAACCAATTCTTGCTGCCAAAGGTGGTATTGTATTGACACGCCATGAATCTTTCTTTATTATAAGGAACAAAATCACCATCTTCAAAGACAAATCCTTACTCTTTCTGTTCTGCTACCAATTCCGATTTAGAGGCCAATAGGAAACAATCGATTTCTCCAATTTTGATGGATCTTTCTTCAATTGAAGGCTTGAATGTCTTAATAGGAATCATCTGCACCATTCCAGATTCTGAATCTTGACCGAAACTGCCGAAAAAGAATTAAGAATTCTTTTTCTCCATGGCTTTAAAATCAGAATCTTGAGCTTGAATAATGTTCGCAGAAACTGAATCAGTAACATCAACAGAAGCTGCATCTTCTTCGCATTCAACAGCGGAATCGTAATCAAGGTATCGCTCTAATACCATGTTAGAAATCACGGGATCGAAAAGATGAAGATCAAATTCATAAGAGAAGTAAGCTTGAGAGCTTGATATGAAGGAAAACTTCATAGAATTCATATTGAATTATTGAAAAAGATGGTAAATGAGTACATGAATTGGGGTCCGGTTTAGGTGCATAAGCCCAAGCTTATGCACCATCCATAAGCTACAGTAAACTGCTTAATACACCCCTATTTCGTTCATACACCCCCATGTCCTTGCTTGCTACACCCTATCTCAATTTGTCATACACCCCCTCTACTTACATCACTTCATTTTCTGATTTCACAAAACCATTTCCACGACAACACGGTTTCCATCACAAACCCTTCGTGAATCACCGTCGCAAAACCTTCGTGAATCATCATCACCGTCGTCGGACATAATCATCGCCGCCATCATCACCTTCGTGAATCATCATCACCTTCGTGAATCATCATCATCACAAACATCAGAAACTACTTCCATCACAAACCCTTCGCCATCAGATTTTGAGTTTGAATCTCGCAATCCTAACCGCTACCGTCACTTCCAAATCTCGCCGTAACTGCCACCGTCACTTCATCTCTATCGCGAGTTCGTCTTAAACATCATCATCGTCGTTGTTGGTTTCAGCTTCTTCAACATCCATCACTGATTGTCATCGCCATCGTTCATCCAGTTCATCTTCAACATCATCATTCACCAGTTCTTCATCATCTTCAACACTGATTGTCTTTCATCACCATTAATCAACAATGGTTAAAAGGAAACAGGTAAATTAATTTAGTCTTGTTTAAGAATTAGGTTTCACCATTGATTTTGTTCACTGAATGTTGTTTCTGATTTTGAATGCTTGCTTGAATACTTTGATTGAAATGTATATTTCTGGATTTTGATTTTGAGTTTGAATCTCATATGGATGAATGTTGTTTTTGCCTAAAACCATTAAGCAAGTATTATGGTTTCAGTGTATATTTCACTTTTTTTAGATGTTTTGGATGTACTAAATGGTTTCCTAATTACATTTTGGGAATTAGGTTTGATTATTTTGGAATTGTGGATTATTACTCATATGTGTATATGTTTGAACTTTTGGTTTGATTCTTTTTTTAGATGTTTGATTATAACTTGAATGGTTTCCACATTTGATGAAGAAGATTAATGGTGTGTTAAGCTTATTCAATTTTAAAACCATGTCAAACCCTTTTCTAGCTTGCTTATTTGACTTATTTTGTGCATTATGTGAGGGATGGAAGAACACCATGAAAATATAGGCAGTCAATGTGTTCATAGAAGCTTTTAATGGCTCTGTTTCTGGTGTAGGCTTTGGTATAATAGCAACAAAGTTTTGTAAGTTTATGGCTTCTAATATTCCCTTCCAACATTTGAACCAACACCATTAATCTTTTTTCAAAGTAACTTATAATTTAGTGATAAAACAAACACAGCATTGGATACTAGCTGGATAGAAAATGACATATATAACTTGTTAGCAAGTGTTTAAGATTTTGATAATGTAATGTAACTCTCCATTTTATTTTACCAATACCTTCTTGGATGTGATTCCATTATAGTAAACTTAGTTTTTGCAGCAATACCAATATCTTCTTTTTGATGGAACCTGTCAATTTGTCTCATAATTTTGCAGCAATACTCATTATGATGCTTATTATTTTCTTGATTTTCATCTTTATTTTGTGATCATTATGATGCTTGTTGATCTATTTCTTTCTGTTACATATCCTCCTTTGATTATCTGATTCTTATATTATGCATTTGCATTTTATTTTGGTTAACCAAGCTTTGATCAATTATCTCATAATTTAGATTCTGCTATGCATGGATTTTGTTTTTGATTTTGATTTTGATTTAGCATTATGTTTTGTCTGAAACCATTAATCAGGTATTTTGGTTTCACATTATTCTTATATTCTACTTTGATTTTGATTCTGATATGCTACAAGCTTGTATTAATTCTGATTTTGATTCAGTACTACATTTTGCTTTTTTCTGCTGTGTTTTGTGTTCTTTTTCAAGTTGAATGAGAGTTTTAATGATTGTGTGCTGCCATCACAGGTTTACAAGCTTTAAATATTTCGCACTTATGAATGGCCTTGTTGCAGTTCCATGTTTTCTTTATTGTTAATCAGGAGATGCAGCTGTTTGCATTTTACATTTTATTTATGTCCTTGCTTGATTTGATATTTTACATTTTAGTTATGTCCTTGCTTAATTTTGCTCTATGGCAAACTTGATTTGTTCTTAAAACTTGATTTCCATGCTTCAGATGTATAGTCCTGAATGTGAGAGAATTGTTGCTCTGTTTATTTCAGTAGTTTATACACTGAAACCATTACTCTTGGTAAATGGTTTCAGTGTATAACTTGCTGAAACCATAAAACGATACTTATGGTTTCAATGTAATGTTTCTGATTTTTTATGTGTTTTGTATATCTTTTGTATACTTATGGGAAAAATGGTTTCAATCAATGCAGGTTGACGAGTCAGGACCAAGTTTCAGCCTTGGCCTATCACAATCCTCAACTTCGCGTAGTTCCCGACAAGAAAAGGGAAAAATGCAAGATGCAAAGGCAACAAAAGAAAGTAGTTCAGATGAAGAAAATAGGCAGAGAAAGGGGGATAATTTGAAGAAACCTATAGAGCAAGAACATAGGTTAAGACACAAGTGTAGCATCCCGAAAGTGTATGAAACTATGCAATCGATCCATAAAAAAGGAACAAAAGAGAGGATAATTGAAGTATTGCAAGAATCCGGGTTTGGAGGTATGTTGCACATCTGCAACTGGTCAAGAATCCACACATTCTTTGTGGATTGGGTCGTAAACAAGTTTGATAAAGCTAACATGTGCATCAGACTCTCTAATACAACAGTGCTTGAGTTGAAAGAAAACGATGTCCACCGTGTATACTCTCTCCCAATGGTTGGAAAAACAATAAACACTGCTCATTGCTCAGACGCGGCAATAAATAGGTTGAGGAGGGAATTAGGACTGAATGAGAATGGTTCTCAATATGTTAAGTTGCCTGAAATGGAGAGAGTGTTGAAGACTATTGAGGAGCCAATCACTTGGGTGAAGGGGGCAATATGTTTCATAATTCATAACTTATTGTGCCCCACTAACCATAGTGATGTGTCTCTTCAATATGCGGATATATTGGAAGATCCAGCTGGGATTTCATCGTACAATTGGTGTGCACATGTTTTGAATTATATGAAAGAAGGACTACAAAATCCAGGCGTTGCAAACCCGCTTGCAGATTTCCACTTTTTACTGGTAAAAATTCTAATCATTACTCTTGACTTTTAGTCTTGATAAATTCTAATTCACTAATTTACACACTGAAACCATTAGTCTTGATAAATGGTTTCAGTGTATATGTGGTTTTGTAAGAAAGCGTGTGCGGATGATATGCCATCAGAGGCCATAATGTGCCTCATATTTCATGTATAGGGGTGATTATATTCAAATAAGTCATGATCTAATAGTTCTTTCATTTGGTGTTTTACTGTATTTTAATGGTTCTCTGCGAGAAATTGTTCGAATTCTGATGGTGGTTTACATTAATCATAGGTTGCTGTTGATTATTTAACAACTGGCATAGTCGTTGTGACGATGATCGCAATTCGCTAATATGCAATCCTCTTTTGTTTGTGGTCACACTTTAAATTGTATCCCCCGTTTTTATGTCCTGCATTTGATCAGCTCTAGTTATGAATCATGTCTCATGAAATCAATATTTTGTTGTGTTATGGGACACAATGAGCTGGTTTCTAAGTCCTACATTGTATCATAGGTTATGGTTATGTCATGAGCTGCCATGTCTCCAAAAGCATATTACTTTAGAGTCTATGATACATGCTGGCAAAGCCCATTTGCTTCTAATGTGTAGTTGTATATATTGAATTCCTGCATGGTTCCTTCTTTTTAATCTAAATGTTAACTTAAATGTTATTTAGCTTCAACCTCCAAGTATGGTTGATTAACGGTTATAATTTTGAGAGATTCATATACCATGCTTGAGATGCTAAATGAAGTTTGCTCAAGTAATCCAATGAAATTTCATAATCTTCCGGAATGTGTACCTCATGAAAATCCCCTACTAGCTCCTTTACCTAATGGCCAGTATATATCTTGTAACAAATGGTTTAGTCTTGATAAATGGTTTCACTAATTTCTTGTAACAAATGGTTTCACTAATTTACACACTGAAACCATTAGTCTTGATAAATGGTTTCACTGTATAACTTAGTGAAACCATAAAACCATACTTATGGTTTCAATGTTATATATCTCTTAGGTGTATGTTTTGTTTTCCTGATATGTATGTTTTGTTTTTATTCTACAGATTAACTATTTGGATAAAATGGGGAAGAGAAGCCCATTTTTAACTGGTAAATACAAGCACCCATCACTTCGGGATTGGGATGTAAAGATGGCAAATCAAGACCTTCAAAAGGTTTATGATGTCATGGGTCTTGAACATGGTTTGACAGTTGGTGTCACACAGCTGAATACCACTCATGAACGGCCGTTTGTACTGTGTTTTGATCCTAATACATGCCCACTATCTGAGGTGAGAGAAACCATTAATATTGTGCATGAAACCATTATAATTAAATGTATTTGGTTGTCTACTTCTAAATTGAACAAGAATTGATTAAATTGTGCTCTGTAGACGAGTCTTTGCTTCTGCAAATTCATCTTGATCTACTTTCTCTAATAATAATTAAACTTATATGTGCTTTGTATATGTGTCTTTGCTTCTGAAAATTCATCTGGATCTGATTATGGTCTCTAATAACAATTGCAGGCAAAAATGCACCTCAAACATTGTAGGGCATGTATAGAAATCTACAGTACAAGCGCATACACCTTGGAACGAAGAATCCGTCAGGCAAAGGGGAAAACTTTGAGGTATAAATCTTCAGCAAACAAAAAAAAAGTAGTACAAGGAGAAGATGGACAAGCTTCACAAACACCACTTTCCGCAACACAAGAAACAATGATGAAGTTTCCCGAGTATTTTCATGACCCTAAACCTACAGATGAAATGAAGGAAGACAAAAAGGAGGATGAGAAGAAGGATGAAATGAATGAAGAGAAGAAGGATGAGAAGAAGGATGAGAGAAAGGATGAGAAAATTGAGGAGAAGAACCATGAGAAGAAGGATGAGAAAGGCGATGAGAAGAAGGATGAGAGAAAGGATGAGAAGATGCATGCTAAGAAGGCTGAGAAAGCGAATGAGAAAACCGAATACTTTTCAAGCAGTGAAGAAGAAGAAATTGATTCCCGCAAGTTGGAAGACTTAGTAACGGCAGCATGCAATCTTTCACCCACACAGGAAACGATCTTGAAGTTTCCTCAATTTTTTGATGCGGGTGATGGTTCAACTAAAAGGTAATAAATGACTGTATATGCCGTATTTGTTTTAATCATTTGTGTGATAAGAATGAAGAAGATTCAATTCTGCTAAATTCTAATGTGAATGTATATGACGTATTTGAATTTACAAAACCCATCTATCGCGTATTTGTGTGATATGTATTAGTAATTTTAATGTTACTAAATTCTAATGTGGCATGTTTCAGCAAAAAAGAACATCCAAAAACTAAGCCATCATCTAGACATAATCCGGTGGATGAGCAAAAGACACCATCTAGAGATCATCCGGTGGACGAGCAGAGTTTAGAGTAAGAAGCAACCATGTTTATATATTTTGATGTCTGTTGATCTGTTATATAACTCAAAGTAATAGTTATGTACTCTATTTGACAGGCCAACTCCCTTACAAATTGTGTTGCCGGATCAAGTAATAGACTTAAGTCAAGAGGTAACAATGAAGCGAAAAAGAAGCAGGAAGCATGACATCTTGGAGGATTTTACATACGTTGACCGTAGACGAGCAGTCAAAAAATCAAAGTACTTAACAAGTCCTTACGATGATGCTGTCTACGAGTCAACTGCAACTAAGTTGCAAAAAGATGTATCCACATATGCATGGAGCACTGCACTTGATAAGTAAGTGAAAATCATTTTAAAATATTGTGATTAGAATAGAAATGTTATAGTAACTTAAATTTCTTATATATAGGGACAAAATTCTTATATATAATTTTTTTCAATTATAATGTCTTTTGTAAACAATCAGATTGTAGTTCTTCCTAAGATTGTAGTTCTTTGTAATTGAAACAAATTAAATATACACATGACTAGCTACATATGATAGAAACAAATTAAATATACACTGAAACCATTAATGCTGATAAATGGTTTCAGTATATAACTTACTGAAACCATAAAAGCATACTTTTGGTTTCAATGTTATATTAACTATTTTTATAAGTGTTTTAATCTACGTTGATGTGTTTTATGTTTTTCTTATAGATGCTACATGAGAGTAATGCTTTGCTGAATCTATGTTGTTGTTGTTATTGTTGTTGGTTTCTGATTCTTCATTGACATGTTTCTAATTCACATGTTTGTAACTGAATTAAATTGCTGAGTGCTGGTTGGTTGGTTTGTTGTATCAAAATATCTATCTTTTGTAATCCTTATATATCATTTAATTCAATTATATAGGGAGGAAATTCTTTACCACTCCGGATTTCATAAGTTTTCTCTTCTACGAAGTGATCTGTGGACCCTCAACAAGGATGAATGGGTCAATTGCTTTGTGGTAAACAGCTGGGTCAATTGCTTAAACTGGAGTCAACGTGGACAAATGAAAAAGCTGGTTACCCGATATGTCAACCATGTATGCATTATATTCCATGAATATTAATAGTTTACTTACTTTTAAGTTTTTTTGAAATTGATTTTATCCATTTCATATAAACAGGAAAACTTAGAAAGACCTGGTGCACTGCAAATGGATCATGCAGCTGCATTCAAAAGCTTTATTGACAAGCTTAAATGGTTCAAATATCTGGCTTGGAAGAGAATTGACCCCACCAAACTAGAATACGTAAGTCCTTCCCCGACTATTATTGCTGTATTTCTTTTTTAATAGAGTTGTATAAACATTTTTGGTTAGAATGCACGTCAATTCTGATTTAGTACAGAATTAGAATATGTAAGTCCTTCCCCATCAACTGTATTTCATTTTTGCTTGTTGATTGGAAAGTTAATACTGAATTAGAATTAAGGTGCATTCTCCGGGAGCATTGCAATTGGTTATTGTGGAGTGGGAGATATCTGTTCAGTGGAGTTCAAGAATTTGATATAGATCATTTATTGGTTTGTCAGAAGTGTATATATATAAGTGAGTTGGAATTTGGATTGTTGAATGTTTGCATATACATTTCTAGATGTACATATATGTACAGTATCATACCAAAAAAGTGTGCCAGTTTCATCTATGCTGCATATGAATGCTTGTTTCGTTATCGTGATTTTCATCTGTTGTGCAAAGTTTGTTGAATGGTTTCATTGTCTTATGGTTAATTAGGTTTTACTCTTGTGTCTTTGTATCATAATTTGTGTTTGTCTGCTCACTTCTGTTCCTTTTTTATATGTGCTTTGAAACAGATAATGACACCAGCACTCATTGGTAATCCAGGGAGCCATTATGTCTGCTTTGTTGTTAATTTGAAAAGCCGCACCTTCCAATTCTTGAATAGCGTTAATGGAGAGAGGTTCCTTGTGAAGTCAGGAGAACCGACCACATACAAGAAAATGTTTGATGTCTGGTTTAGGGAAGTCAAGGCATTTCTCATAGAATTGTATAAACATTGGAATATAGCAATGCCTTTCGACTTCGCCCAATTTAAGTGGCAAGCTCCCAAAATGCCAAATCAACCAGACAAGGACAATTGCGGAGTTTTCTGCATGAAGTTCCTTGCAGAATGGGAAGGTGACATTAAGACCTTGCAGTCTTTCAATAATTGGACCAAACTCAAAAAGCATGACAAAGTGGCAAAGCTAATGGATATGAGGATTGACATATGCTCCACTATTTTAACTCACTCCAGCAGTTCAAATGCAGAATATGTGCAAAATAAAGTAGCTGCTTACTATGAACAATTGGCTCAGGAGTTAGCACATGCAACATGATGTCTTACTTAGTGTAACTAAGATGGATTTAGCTAATTGAAATGATGTGTCTGCTATGCTTTTATGATACTTTTTGTTAATTGGAAGATTGTTGTGAATATTTAAGAGAGTATAGCTGTATTTTGGAGATATGCACTCAATTAATAGTGATAATTGTTTGTAGCATTCAAATTAATTGTATTTTCAAAGCATTGATTGAATTTTTATTAAATCTCATAATTAACAAATGTACACTGTTTGAACATATCTAGATATAAAATTGGAAATTATAGACATAAAATTTTGCTATAACACCTAAAAAAAGAGAAATATAACATTGAAACCATACGTATGGTTTTATGGTTTCAGTAAGTTATATACTGAAACCATTTACCAATATTAATGGTTTCAGTGTCTATGCTGATAGCAAAACAGGCAGTTTTGGTTGAAAAGCATTGTAAAACGTTCTATTTCCACTGGTGGAAATGCAGTGTAAAACGCTGCTATTTGTAGTGCACGTAATTGCTTCTATTTCCACTGGTGGAAATTCAGTGGAAAACGCTGCTATTTTGGTGAAAGGAAATAACTCTTGATTTGAGTTTTCATACTTATGTTTTTCAATATTATAACCTTGATTTTGAATATTATTAGCCCATGATGGAATTGTACACTGAAACCATTATGCTTGATAAATGGTTTCAGTAAGTTATACACTGAAACCATTAGTCTTGTTAAATGGTTTCAGTTACTTATACACTTTTGATAAAAGGATCAGGAACTTCGATTAGTTGAAACCTCCTTAAGGATGCTCTCCAAACATGAGAAAGATAAGGATGGTCTTCGAATCAACCCATTTGAAGGACGTGCATTTGAATCCAACACATTGCCTCTCTTCCGAGGTTTAGGTTCATGGGTTGATTTGAAGACAATTCACAGTTTACTGAATAAATGTATTTTGATCAGGTCTTATTTGTGTGTGCAGGTGAATCAGCATGACATGAGAAAAGGGAGGAAGTTGAAGCAGAAAATCACGAAAATAAAGCCTCGGACACCTGCGCGACGCGCAATGCATTCCCACGCGTCGCGCAGGAATATTCAGCAAGCAGGGGAAATCCTCAGATAGTTACGCGTCGCGCAGACCTTGCCACGCGTCGCGCAGCATGAATTTTGAAAAGCTAGGGTAGCCTCGGACACCTGCGCGACGCGCAATGCATTCCCACGCGTCGCGCAGGAATATTCAGCAAACAGGGAAAATCCTCAGATAGTTACGCGTCGTGCAGACCTTGCCACGAGTCGTGCAGCATGAATTTTGAAAAGCCAGGGTTTCAACGGACACCTGCGCGTCGCGCAGAACTCACTGGCGCGTCGCGCAGGAAACTGGGTTTGCGTGTTTTAAGTGGGGAAACGCGAAATTTGAACACTTTTCCCCAAATTTTCCAAATTCTCTTCTTCTTTCTCACTTTAATCACGAACCCAACTCACCCAAACATCCTTAAACTCACAAAAAGCTTCTTTCATCACCAAATTCACTTCCAAAAACTTCATTTAACTTAACAATTCCATCACCCACACATCAAAAATCACCAAACTCCACAAAATCTCAACCAAACCCCCAATCTCCTAAACCCTACATAAAAAGCCACGAATTTTCCCATACCCATCCACTTTCATCTTACCAATTCACAAAATGTTGAACAAATTAAGGGGAAAAACCAAGAAAACTGCCGATCCCTCTCAAGAGGAGCCGCAAAAGAGGATGCTCACAAGAGCCATGTCCAAAGGAGGAGGCTCAAGTAGTAGGCAAGCACCACCATCACCACCTGCACCTCCACAAGAGCCAGAGCGAGAATTGACGTGGGGAGAAAGATTTGTTCAGAATAATCGAGGGTACATGGCTCCGATCAGTGAAAGATTCTTCCGAGACGTCAACTGGGAAAGGTATCTCAAACTCAAATCTTTGAAAATTAATCAAGAGAAAGGTTTTAAGGATGGTTTGAGAGAGGTACCAGAAGTATTTGGTGAATTAGAGAGGAGGGGTTGGGTGCGTTTTAATGAATTGATGGAACGGGGTAAGGCGAAGGCAAATTTGGATATTGTGAGGGAGTTCTATGCTAATGCATTTCAGGGGGATGTGAATCGAAAGGTGTATGTGAGAGGAGTTTTAGTCGATTACTCGGGTGATGCAATTAATAGGTTGTTGAGGACGGTTAGAGTGCAAGAATGTGCTTATATGCCCCTCTCCGATACATGTTCAAGTATGCCGATTCGGGAGAGGAAGATAATCCGAAGTTTCGTGGGAAGGCCGTTGGCGCCGTGGTACAAGTATTACGGAGGGTCGGCGCCAACCAAAATTCATATTCACCACTTTAACCCTATCGGCCGTGCTTGGGCCGAATGGGTGATACACAATTTGGCTCCGGTTGCAAATATCACAGAAATTCAGCTGCCAAACGCATTATTGGTGAAGTTGATCATGGACCATTCCGATATCGACTTGGGGGACGTCTTGAGCATGGATATACGGAAGATAGCTAGGGTTGAGCGGCCTTCTGTCCGGTTAGGCCACTGTAACTTGATTTATGCGTTGTGTAAAGCACGTGGTGTGCCGGAGCTAGTGGAGGATGCGGAGATTCAGCCGGTGGCCCCATTGGCACTTAATACCTTCCGTACATTTCATTCTAATCCTGTACCGGCAGCTGAAAGAGAGCAGTTTGTGGAAGAGGTTGACCCCGATGAAGAGCATGAAGGTGAGGATGAGGAAGATGTTGATGAGTTTTTGAATAATACAGCTAATATGAATGAAGAAGGAGGAGGACAAGAAGATGATGCGCTCATGGCTGAGATAGATGGTTTTGTGGGTGAACAAGAGATTCCGGCACAGCACCATGAGGCACCTTAAGGTGGGTATCACTACACCCATCATGAGGATGACTTGGCACGCATGTTGCATGAGCTGGACTTATATAGATCGACTGGGGCCACCCATATCTACTACAACCAACAAGGGTCGTTGTATCAGGATGCAATGCGGTATAGGGAAGAACATCCCCCACCTTCGGATTACGAGTTGTATCCAACTCGTGGGGAATGGGAAGACTATGTCCACAATGACCAAGAGAGGTATGAAGGGATGATGCGAAGACGTAGTAGAGAATGGGAGCGAAGCTACCTTGCTCATAATCCTCCCACGGGCAACTTTCAACAGTCGGGATATGTGCCTCAAGGTGGGGAAAGACCATCTCATGGGTATGGTAATGCGCAAGAGAACCAAAACTTGTTTTGCGACTATTCTGAATTTGGGTTTGGAAATGTTGAGACAAATCCGGATGTTTCTAATCCGTCAAGGACACCGCAATGAGGCTTGGTGAACTTGGGAGAGAATCCATAATAGAGTTGTATCCGATTTTAGATCAATATATTTCTGTAACATGAATTCTTCATTGACAATTTGGTTTGTAATTTTAATGGATTTTTACTTTGGTCTTATCTACTCTTCCTAGCCTTAAGTGAATCGAAACATTATTACTAGTGCTTGTTTTAGTGCGATTGAAAGTGAAATCCTACACCAAACCCCCCCCCCTGTTACAATGAAATTTTACATAGCAATTGAGACTAGCTTCATCGATCTTGTTGGTTAATACAGTCCTCGTGGAGACGAACATTTCTTTACTACTTACGGAAGTCGTACACTTGCGATAAATATTCCATCAACACTTCTCCTCTCTCCGAGTCCAACACATTTTAATCTTTTTCAACTAAATTATAAATGAATTTGCACGACATTAACTATTAAGCAGACCCATTTTGAAAAAACCTCTTGCCACTTTCGAAATTTAATTTTTCTTTTGTGTGCCTCTAGCCACTCTCGGTGAAATGAAATAACTCTTGATTTTGGTTTTCATACTTACAATTTTCAATATTATAACCTTGCTTTTGACTATTATTAGCAGATGATGGATTTGTACACTGAAACCATAAGTATGGTTTTATGGTTTAGCAAGTTATACACGGAAACCATTTCTCAAAACTAATGGTTTCAGTAAGTTATACACTGAAACCATTACTCTTGTTAAATGGTTTCAGTTTTAATTTGTATTTCTTTCTATCATATGTAGCTAGTCATGTGTATATTTGTTCCATCCAATCATATGTAGCTAATATAATGTCTTTTGTTCTATCAAAGATAATGAATTATTAATAAACCATGTTTTGTAGATATGTGTATATTTGTTCCATCCAATCATATGTAGCTAATATAATGTCTTTTGTTCTATCAAAGATAATGAATTATTAATAAACCATGTTTTGTTGTATCCAAAAATACACAAGCATGTCTCACATCCTTTACAAGTTTGATTTTAAAGCTCAAAGAGACATACAAATGCAAGCTTAATCTTGACATTTGCAGACTGAAAAGAATCTTTGCTCCACAAAGGGATGAGATGATGGCTTCAACATCTGCCTGCAACCGTTATGAAATTCTTTGAACCTGGAGATTTCAGTATAGAAGAACATTAGATAAACCAAAATATAAAAGCATAAAATCTAGTGTTAAAGCTGCACTCAATGTATATAATTGTGTATTAAATCTGAATATTAAAACCATCAAATTGGAATGAATGTTTTAATTTGCAATTCATGCAAAAGATGTATATAATGCAAATTGAAGCCAAACCTTGGAAGTCAAGAACATTACTGCTGCTCTTGCATTTGTCCTGCTGCACTTTTTTTCTTTAAAGCCTCCTCATCTTCTCTCTTTTGTTTCTTCCGTTCTATAATGAATTTCTGCCTTTCTCTAGCTTTTTCATAATCACTTTTAAGTCGCTTCTTTGACTTAATTGGATTTGGTCTTTCTTTGAACTTTGGTGCAGTGGACTTCCCGGAAGATGGTTCACCAACAACAACAATTGCTTTTGAAGACTTAGACGGCGTCACTGACGACGGGTTTGTAACAATACCTTTAGAAAAAAGTAACTCCTCTGCCTTTTTCCCAGCTTCAAGAACACCATCAATAAAAATTTGAGAAGCCTCTGCATCTGCACAAACACGTGTATAAAGCTGAACTGTAACAGCACAAATTTGTTGATATCGTTGTGCTTGGGTGGTGTCTTCAGTGCCAACACTCATGGAAGATTTCAGCTTATCAACAGACAGACGCACATCTCTAGTCCAACGCTTCAAAACATATTGTGCAGGTATTGTCTTCAAACAATGATATTGCACAGAACCACCCAAGAACTCCAAGATTTTGAAAATATGTCGACATAAGAATCCCCTGTTCTCAAACATACGACATGTGCAACTAAAACTTTTGGTCCTAATGTCAACTGTGACAACCCTCTCATCAAGTCGATCAAGATCTTCAAAATTCGGGGACATTTCTTGAAATTCATCAGAATTTGAAGCCCCACCATTATCATTATCAGCATCATCATCATTATGATCATCTACTTCATCAGGATCATCAACCTTTTCAATTGTGAACACTTTGAAAAACTTATTCAACTCAGACCCTTTTGATGTGTCCTCCTGATAATAGTATTTGAAGGAAAGGTCATACTGCCTATGGATAAATGCAAAAGAACCTGGTGTGTACTTCTTTACAACGGACCGCATCAGTTGACTGTTGGGGTAATTATTTTTTGTTCTAGTGTTAGCAGCCTTGAAGTCCAAATCAGCATGATTATCCCTCATCCTCTGAACCATAATGTTGAAATGACTAAAGAATTGAACAAGTGAATGGTCTGGCTGCAAAAATCCACGAAGAAAAGCATTGAAAGACTCACTTAACTGAGTCGTCTTCAGACCAGCTGTAAAATGTGACTTGACCCAAGCTGAAGACCAGTGCATACGATTCCTATGAGTCTGGACAAGCCATGTCCAGTCTGAAATAGGCCTTCCATCAAAATTTTTTTTCATCATTTGATCCCAGTTGTAGTCGAAATCTGATTCGTCGTCTACATTCGAAATCAAATTAGTTAACTCATCAAAAAAGCAACTGTTCGCACGAGAGCCGAGATTTTTCTTTGCATTCTCTGACATGTGCCACGAACAAAGACCATGGAAAACACCTTGAAAAATATTTGGAACTGACTTCAACAACGCAGTAGCCTGGTCTGTATATATCGTCTGTGGTTTCTTATTAGACATGCACTTCAAAAACGTTGTAAACAACCAATCAAAAGTAGCAGCCGTCTCATCATACAGTAAGGCAGCACCAAATAAGACACTCTTGCGATGATTGTCAAAACCAATAAAGGCAGCTGCAAAAATAAATGAACCAAATCAAAACAAATTACGACATATATAAAGAAATCACTAGCCAATGGTTTCAGTGTATAACCTATCTATAACCATTCAACATCAATATTATTAGCCTACGATGGATTTGTACATTGAAACCATACTTATGGTTTCATGGTTTCAGCAAGTTATACACGGAAACCATTTATCAAGACTAATGGTTTCAGTAAGTTATACACTGAAACCATTACTCTTGTTAAAATGGTTTCAGTTTTAATTTGTATTTCTTTCTATCATATGTAACTAGTCATGTGTATATCTGAAACCATTCAACATCATAAATGGTTTCACTGTATAACCTATCTGAAACCATTACATATCAAAAATGGTTTCAGGCAAAACAACACAAATAAAAAATTGTTTAAATTTATACACAATTGATAACTAGATAGCACAACCAGGGTGAATATAAGCGTATATGACAATATCCAATATCAGATCAGTCAAGCAGGGTGAATATCAAAATGCATATGTATAACACATACCTTTGATTCAACTCAGTAGTAATTTAAAATAAAAAAATACTAACCTAATGGACGGTATTGATTGTTTGTTCGGTACGTCGTATCGAAACTGATAACATCGCCAAATAAAGAATAATCCAGTTGCATAATTCCATCTGCCCAAAAGATGCTAGCTATGTCTTCTGCAGCATCAACTTGCATATCATAGTAAAAAGATGGTTTTGACAAAGCTTCATTCCTAAAAAACTGTTGAATTACAGTTGCTTCACCCTTCTTCATCTCCTTTGAACGAATTGTCATCAAATAATTCTTTAAGTCCGAAAACCGAAATGGGAGATTCTCTGTGCCTCCAACTCCTTGACCTATGACTTCATAAGACGTCCTCATCGACATTCCAGCTTTAGAATTAATTACAGCAAGCTGTCCTTGCACTTCATTTACTTCTCGGAATGATCTGAGGTAACGGTGATGCTCTTCTCTGTGTAGTGGATGACAATGATCCCCTTCCCATCTATATATCTTATAAACATTCAATGTTTCATCCAACTTCAGAGATATTCCAGCTTTACAACCAATCCTTTCCTCCGGTCTCTCTTTCACTTTTTCAAATTCAATAACAACCGGACTGTCTGATATTGGCTTGTTTTTCGGATTAAGCAAACTTCCTTTCTTAAAACCTTCTTTGTTACAAACATAACGTAGATAATGTATCTTATCCGACTTCTTATTCTTTGAATTATTCTTCGATTTCAACATACTCCTGATTGAAAATCCAGTTTTATATGCATACTGACCATAGAAATCTTCAACCTCTTTAATAGAATGAAATACTAAAGTGTCCCATGATTTCTTAATGTCAGGGTGGCAACATTGAGAACTATCAGATGAAGTCAATGGTTCACTACTAGATGCTTCAGTCGAATGAATATCACTAATTCCAGATGTAGTGGACGTTAAATCCATTTAAAACACAATTGAATCAAAACCTATACAAAAACACAATTGAATCAATAAAAATCAAAATCAAGAACACATTCACTATACTAAACACCTAAAAAAAGAGAAATATAACATTGAAACCATAAATATGGTTTTATGGTTTCAGTAAGTTATATACTGAAACCATTTACCAATATTAATGGTTTCAGTGTATATTTGTTTCTATCATATGTACCTAGTCATGTGTATATTTGTTTCAATTAGAAAGAACTACAATCTAACTGTTTACAAAAGACATTATAATTATGATTGAATCAAAATCAAAATCAAGATCAAAAGCAAAATCAAAATCAACTTAGAATAGCATATCAGAATCAAAGTATTCAATTAGGAAATGTTGATGAATGTTGTTTTTGCCTGAAACAACATTCATCCATATACATTCCAATCAAAAACCAGAAATATAACAATAAAAATCAAAGTATTCAAGCATGCAAAAGTTAAACATATTCAAGCATGCAAAATTATACACATCTAGCTAGCTATGTATGGTAGGGGGATATACAAAACACAGAACAAATTCACTATACAAAACACCTAAAAAAAGAGAAATAAAACATTGAAACCATAAGTATGGTTTTATGGTTTCAGCAAGTTATATACTGAAACCATTTACCAAGAGTAATGGTTTCAGTTTATAAACTACTGAAATCATTTTCAAAATCAAATTAGAATCAATACAAGCTAAATTCATTTTCCCCCTCAAAATCAAAATCAAAACAAGAACAGATGTAATACTTGCCTAATGGACGAAATGATCGTTTCAATAACACAGATGTATCCCACAATGAAACACAATGCCTCGGATAATGCCAATGAAACACAATCCACAAGAGTTCCTAAAGCAATAACAAATTCTATTCCACTGCTAAATCTGCAAACATAATCCAAATACAAAAATTAAATTAAATAAGAGGGGGAAAATTAAATTAAATTAATTAATGAACTGTCAAGCAAGCCATCATTCAAAATCACATTACCATATAAAATTCTACAAGATTTAAACACTTTGAAGCAAGCATGTTATTGCACAGGAAACAATAAGACATCGAAGAGATTCACCACCATTGCATGCATTCCACAAACAAATTATATTCACCAAGAACACACAAAACACTAATATCACTTACAGCCGCAATTGAAGCAATATCAGTCTGCCCTGGTGAGCCATGTGACACATCCATTCCTAGAATGACAGTGGGTGCTTTGGAAACAATAGGAAGAGAAGGAGTACTTTCAACACCCAACAATGAGTTCAGCCCACCAAGCTGCAGGACAATAAATAAATTATATACATAAAATGTCATGATACATAAAAGGCAATGGAAATCAAACCAGTCTTATTCAAGTAGGTGGGGAAGAGTTCAGATACGGCAATGATACTAGAAACTATATATCTACATGTAGAGTGTAACCCACAACTTTTTACCATAATACAAAACTGTAACTATTTACCTTGGCATTGATCTTCAACATAATATTGCCCAGATACTGATCATTGACTCTTAGAGGACACATGCACTGATTAACGATTCCAAAATCAGCAAGATTCTTCTTTTTCCATGGACCTTGTATGACAAAGAATAACTTTCATCTACTGCACTGGAAATCATCATCATCAAGGATTACAGTTTCAGTCAGGAATTTTCTCAAACAATTCATGTGCACTAAAAATTAAACCTAGCTTCATAACTATTACTGATTCAGCAAAGATGAACTAACAAATACCAACAATTCAATTGTGATCATTCATTTTTATCAACATCAGAATTGTGACATTGAATTAGAGTATTACAACTAGGCTGAAACCATTGGCCTCGCCTAATGGTTTCAGGAAAAAACAAGATTCATATGCAGAAAACAAAATTGACATTCAAAATCAATGTAGGGTTTCATTTTGTGATTATTCAATTCCTAAATTATATAAGGTGGAGAAATTTCAAACCTGGAGAGCTTGGAAGAATCTACTAAGTTTGCGAAGATCACAAACAATGCACACAGAAAACGAAATCGTGATAGAGAGAGATCGCAATTTCTTTGCTTCGTTTGCAGGGTGATTCGAGATCGCGATTTCTTTGTTCAATTTGAATGAATTTGAATGGATTTCTTCGTTCAATTTGAATGAATTTAATGAAGAAGACGAAGAAGACGGCGGAGACGGTGGAGAAGACGACGGAGTGTTGCGAAATCGCGATAGAGAGATCGCGATAGAGAGAAGATGATGGAGTGTGTGATCCTGTGTGACTCGGCTCACACGATCACAGCTTCAGATCGTAACACGTGGCAAAGGAAAAATCATGATCCAATGGCTGACATCGACTTATGTACGGTGCATAAAAACACCCTTATGCATCTTAACCTATGCCCATGAATTGCTCTATATATAGAGCTTAGAAAGCCTTAACAAACTAACCACTTAATAACTAATTCTAACAAACTCATGGAAACTCTAACTAACTAATAGGAACTCTAGCTAATTATCAATACTCTTAACAATAATAATGATGCGGATGATTCTCATGATGATAATTTTACTATTTTGGTTCCTTTTTATTCACTTGGATGCAAAGAGGTTAAAGATTCAAACATCGTGCTTTTAAAGGCTCAAAATAGACGGAGTAAATAGAGCAGGGAAAAATTTGATTGACATTTTACAATTTCAGGAGGTATTTGCATACTTCCAAATTTCACTTAATTAAATTATATCAAGAGTTGTTTTTATCAAAAATTGAATTCGATTTTCTAAAACAATTCGTCTTAGAATGGACTCATTAACCATTTGAATATAATTTTTAGTTATAGCGAAAGTATTCTGGATGTTGTTATAATGAAGGGAATTTTATCTAGTATTGATATGATACAAATTTAGTTACATATGTATGTTCAACTAAATAGAAATACAAAATAAGATAAATTAAATAAAGGCTAGTAAAGACTAATATAGTCCCATGAGGTTGACTTAATTGGTTGGACATCGCATTTTATATGCAGGGGTCGGGGTTCGAACCTCGGTCATCCCACTTATCCACCTTAAGGGTGGAATTTCTAGCCGCTAGGCTACTTGACAAAAAAAAAAAAAGACTAACATAAATTTACAACATGCGAATGAAATGTACAACAAATAATCAAAATCTATTAAAACAAAAAAAAACTGTTGTTTTTTTTATCAACTTCACTATAATTAGTACGAATATGAGTTTTATCCCCACAGAATGATATACATTACCCTTGTTGTTCTGGACGCGATGAGACAAGATCAGTTGAATGAGTTTCGTTCTTGTAAGTTGTAACCTTCTCTGTTTGTCTAACACAAACAGGCCAATACTCTAGGTGGTGGTGGTGGTGGAGGACCGGTTGTGGTGGTTACCATCTCGAAGGAGAAAGAAGGATGTAAATGTGGGGAGACGAACCAAAAAGAACATCGGAAGGTAAAAGAAGAAAACTCAAGTAACCCATTTTTGGGAACAATTAGGTCTAAACCATTCGTTTGTTTTAATCCACGTGTCAAATCTGTATAAGTTAAACCGGAGATCTCCATTTGTAGTGGAAATGGAGAGGATTTGGACCCCTATAATTGAGAGTAAAGATCCTCTCTATTTCCTAAGATTTCTATTTCTTTAATTACCAAAGTTTTTTAATATTTTAAGGGATATAAAAGAGATTTTGACTCATTTAATGTCACACTTTTTCATTTATATTTCTAAAACTACTAGTAATGAAGAAAATGGAAAAAAATACAAAATGGAGAGATGTCAACTCTATAATTGAATGATAAGACATGCAAATGCAATGCACATTTTTCTAGTAAGACAAAAATATCATTCGTCACCATTCAAATCTATTTTAAATACTGTAGAAGGATAAGAAATACAACCGGTAACTATTAGCAACCAACCAATCCTGGACAACAGTACAAACGTCGTTGGAACACTGAATTATAAAAGTATGGTGCAGTCTCATTCAATTTTTTATTTTGGCAAAGTTGAAATTGTGTGTCTTAAGCACTGAACACGTTGTAAACCAACATTATTGCTACTTGCTACTCCTTCCGATCTAAATTATATGTCACTTTAAAGAAAAAATTTGTACTAAATTATATGTTACTTTATATTACCAATAAATCATTTAATGCAACTTTTCCTACTATACCCTTAACTATTTATTACTATCTCTTCTTTTAATTCTTCAATTTATTTTTTCAATGCCATAAATGAAGGACAATTTTGTAAATCAACTCATAATTTCTCTTTTCCATACAACAATGATTACATTTCTTAATATATGTAAAAATGTCAAAGTGACATATAATTTGGAACGTAAGAGTACCATTTAGATCATTGGTGAAGTTATTTTAAATTTTGGGTCATGCTAAACAGTGTTCCGGGACATTTATTAAATATAATAAAAAAGGAAATAAATCATAAAATTAATGTTGAAAAATATTCCTTTTTACACTTTTGAGACATTAAATGCACAAATTTCAAGATAAAATTTCTATGTTTATAGTATTAACTAGTGACCCGGAAGCACTGTTTAGCATTATCCTTAAATTTTATATACCGCATTGCTAACAAATGATTCTTATAATGTCAAGTAATATAATTCAAATATATTTTGCAGCTCTTAAACAACTCATACTTTAAGCCAATATTAAGTACTAAAAATAAAAACAGTACTTTAAATAAGTACTTGAATAATATTTTGATACACTCACAAGTTTATTAATCCAAAATAAATAAAAAAACATATTAGGTCGGCCCTATTGGCAAGCTTTCATGTGAGAAAGTAGATGTGGTTTGTTTTAGCACGTCTGTTGTGTAAAAATGAAAGACATAAAATAAGCCATCAATTTTGAACTAATAGACAATAAAGTCCAAACAAAGAACAAATTTTTCAATTTTCAGGAAGACTACAAACTGACTATGATCATTGAATCATTTCAAATATCTCCTTCAATTATTTGGCTCACTTTTTTCATATATTTCTTTTTGCAAACCACTAATTTGATTTTTGGAAGTGTATTTCGCTGCCATCATTTATAAATGTATTAAAATTATAATTAGGTTCACAAATGTCAACTTTTTTATAAGTCCTATATTTAAGTTGTCAATTTGTTCCTCAAATGTAGTTTCAATTGGTTAATTTAATACATAAAATTACTAACAATAACAATAGAGTCCGTATAAATGTATTTGCAAGTTTGAAAGACTTAAGAATCAATGTGACAACGACTTACACTTTTACGAACCAAAATAATGGTGACTATATTTGTTTGAGTGTTAAAAGTCATCATAGAAAAATGGGGTCGTTATGTGAGAGTGAGAGGAACTATTTTTCACCATTGGATGAAAACATGTGGCTTAGATTAAAATTATCATAGAGTAACTCGCATGGTCCTTCTCTATTCTATTTTTTTTAGCAAAACTTTTCATCTTCTTCTCCTCTTTCCACCCAAATCGATTCAACAAATTAATACAAAAATTCCAAAAAAAATTATTACCATGAGAATTTCAAGAAATAAAAATTGGGGTCTGTTTGGTTTAAAAGAGAGGAGGGAAACAATTTTATTGGAGGGGAGAGAAGAGAAGAGAAGAGAAGGGGAGAAATTTTAACTACCTACATGTTTGGTTTAAAAGAGGGGAGGGGAGGGGATGCATTAACGGAAGTGGTTATGGTGCATAAACGTTTTCCTTATGCACCATGCATAAATAATGAAAATTGCTTAGCGCACCCCATATGTCTTGCACGTCGACCAAATTTCTAGCGTGCCACCCGGTTTTTTACCTCCCCCATATTTCTAGCGCGCCCTGCATTTTCAAATAATTACTTTTGTTCCTTTGAAGTACATACTATAAGAACCCATTTTCAATTAATTGTGTTGGATGATTATATAGCCATATTTTAATTTAAAATTACATACTAAAACATGTACTATAATTATGGTTTAATTTATCACAATTAACATAAAAACTATTTTAAGTACATCTAATGGTTTTGGAGTACGACCCTTTAAAACTATTCCACAGAAAAATGGTTTTGGCATGATTATGTACATCTAATGGTTTTGGAATACAAATCTCTGAAACCATTCCACAGCAAAATGGTTTTGGCATGATTTTAGTTTAAAACTAACTACTAAAATATTTAATCATACATAATACTCTGAAAATGATCCCTAATCAATAAACTAAAATTCAATTAATCAAAATTTAAAAGAAAATAATAAATCTGGGGGGCGTTCTAGAAATCTGTGGAAAACTCAATGATTGTATCAAGTATATTTTGAGCTTGTTTGTTTAAGCTTTAAAAAAATAATTTTTTTTTATAAAAAATCTAGAGATTTTTTTGTAGAGACTTTGGAGAAAATCTAAAGCTATTTTTTGTTTGTTTACAATCATAAAAATCTATTTTTTTAGAAAATGGTTTTCAACTTTTTTTTAGAAAATGGTATTCAAAAAAATAGATTTTGAAGAAAGCTATTTAAAATAGCTTTTGATTTTGAAGGAAAAATAGATTTTTTTACTAAAATGATTTTTGAAAAAATCTGAAACAAACACATGTAAAATAAAAAAAAATGATTTTTTTTGCAAAAAAACTGAAACAAACGGGGCCCTTATGGTGATGAAATAGGTTTCCACTAAAGAAATCGAGTCATGAGATCTACAAATAAAAATGGAGTATATTAGATTTTGGTGGAAAGAGGAGAAGAAGATGGAAAGTTTTGATAAAAAAATAAAATTAGAGAAGAACACGTGAGCTACTTGGCGAGGAGAAGAACCAGACTTGTTTCCAATCCGAGCTAACCTAAAAACTATTGTAGCAAAAAACCGGAAATTAAACCGTTAACCGGTTGTAAACCGGTAAAATTGGCCAAAACCGACGGTTTTGGCAGTTCGGCAGGTTGGACAACGTTTGGAAAATTGATTTTTGTTGATGTCGACAACGATTTGGAAAATTGGCTAAAAGAAAATTGATTTTAGTTTTTGTTTACGATTAACAATATTTTAAACTGTCAATTTTTTTATAAAGGAAAATATTAGAAGAAAGAAAGATGCAGGATATGTCAAAGAAAAAATGCAGGATCTGTCAAAGAAAAGAAAAGAAAAAAAAATAAAACCCGCATGATCTGTCAAAGAAAAGAAAGAAAAAAAATGTAAGGATTTGTTAAAGAAAAGAAGAAAATATCGCAATGACGAAGTCTAATCATGGCTTCATTTTTTCCAATTAACCTACAAATGAAAATGAAGAATAAGATAGGTTGATCGGTAATGAGGAAGCAACCCTTTCCTTTTATTGGAATATAGTATATTGCTTCTTGCCTTTTCACTTACACTGTGTTTGGTTTGAGAGAAATAAGCAAGAGAGAGTAAGGAAAGAGAGAAAGAGAAGATAAATGCTTCCTGCTTGGTTTAGAAAGAAGTTGGGCCACATATATGAGTTAAGCTATTTTTTTTTTGGGTTTACAACGTTGTCAATGAGGATTGAATCCAGGACCTCATTGAAGGTGTGAAAAACACAAGAAGGGGGGATTGAATTGTGTTTTGAGGATTTAAAATTTCTTCTAGATTAACGAATCTATTAGAGTCAATTTTGGCAGCGAATAACTCAAATACACAATATAGTTAGAAGCAAAGTTGAGAAGGAGTAAGAGACACAAAGTTTTATACTGGTTCCCCTCACAACTTGAGAGTACTCTAGTCCCCTTGTTCTTTAACAAGAGAGTTCACTATGATCACAAAAGATTACACAATTTGCTCAAGCACACAAGCAAGAGACTTCAACTGACGCTCAAGCACACAAGCAAGAGACTTACACTATTTGCTCAAGCACACAAGCAAGAGACTTCAAATTGCTTAAGCACACAAGCAAGAGACTTCAACAGATTCTCAAGCACACAAGCAAGAGACTTGCTCTAATTTGCTCAAGCACAAAAGCAAGAGACTTCACAAGTTGCTCAAGCACAAAAGCAAGAGACTTTGAATCTTATATAAAATAAGATTGATTACAAAAGTACATCTAAGACTAACTCTTTTACAATAGTTATCAAAACAGATTGCTTTGATGTTGGAGTGAAGATTTCTGAGTTCAAGTCTTGTGCAGATGTTTGCTATTGAGTTCTTTGAATTGAACGAACACTTTCTTCTTGTTCTGTTGTATGCAGTTCTTTCAAGTTTAAGCTCTTTGAAATGTTCGATAATTCAACGTTTTATCAATTCAAAGAGGTCTTGTATTTATAGGCACTTAGAAATAAAGACGTTTGAATATGATCGTTGTGGAAGATCAGTTTGCCCGTTTTAACTTATTCCACAAATGGCAAACTGCTTCTTTGTTTCTCGAAGATAGTTCCTTTGCACAGAAGAGGTAACTTTAGTACCGTTGTCTTGATACTCCTTTCTTGACTTGTTCGACCGACGAAGAGAAGCATCCAATTTGTCATTGAATAGACTTTAACCTTGAGGAGATATCCCTTAGACTTGATTCCATCAGATGAATATATTTTGTCATTCTTGTGCAGCTTCTGAGAGTACACTTAAATTGCTTCTGACAGACTCTTGTAGCTTCTGATAGTCTTTCTTCAGACTTGGTTCTCTCAGAACCTCTGAATGCTTCAGATGCATAGAATTTGCTTTGAGCTTCTCATATTCTATCTTCATTGGTAACCGCATACTTTCATATAAGATCATTAGTGTTCTCAATTGCATATTAATACTTTGTCAACATCTAAACTTTATCAAGCTCTTGAGGTTTGTTCTAAGAATCATTTTTTGTTCTAACAATCTCCCCCTTTTTGACAATGATAAACATAAGTATTAATTGCCAATTGTTGTTGCATTAATTTATCATGTTCTCATAAAGTTTATTATTTTTGCAAGCTCCCCCTGAGTCAGACACACTATAGGGTTAGGTTTGTAAGCTCCCCCTAAGTTTATCCATGATCAATTAAGATAGTTTAAGACATAACTACTATATCTTGAGATCAAAATATCATACTTGACACTCAGAAGAGAGGTTTGCAAGCTCTCCCCCTATGTCATATAGATACAAGACAAGTTTGCAAGTTGTCTCAGAATCTACATATGAGAATTTGTTCTTTGAGATTATAATTATTTCCCCTTTTCAATATAAGCGCAATAAGTACTGAAACATATAAAGATTAAAGAGATTCATTTCCTTGGATGCAGTTTCAAACATTGTATTTCCAAAAATAATTGGTTTCAAACAGTTTTCTCCCTTAGTCAATAAATACCAATATTCTCAAAGAGATAAAATCATTTAATTAACACAGATGATCTTAACTACTTGTTCCATAACAACTTGAATTAATCTCTTCTTTATCCCATTAAGATTGCAATTAATCTTTCTTTCTCCCCCTTTTGTCATCAGTCAAAAAGAGTTATGTGGGAAATAAGAGTTTTACGTTTCAAAGTTGTTGTAGGCCAAGGTAGTCAAATAAAAAACAGTTAGATGCCATGTGTCAATAAACGCCCGTGACACAAAACAATAAATGGAAAGGTCTATAAAAAGGCATTATTCTTTGTTATATTACTCACAGAGAAGTAATCTAAAGAATAGAGTTTTCGAAGGAAGAGTTCTAAGGATGAGAAGACAAGCTCGCAAATTGGCAGAAACACAGAGAAAAACTCAAGTAGAGTGTCGCGATGATTTTTGGATGTCGAGTTATTAATTAACTTCGAATCGCAATTTAATATTCCACCACCGATCTTTAATTTATCCGAGGGAAAGGGAAAAAGTTCGAAAAAACCCTATTTTTTGGAGATCAAGGTTCGGGGGTTAGTTATACGAAGGGAAGGTACTAGCACCTTAAGTATCTATAGTATCCTATAGGAACCTCTTGTTTTTATTCTATCTTTGCGCTTTATTTTTAATTGCTTGTAAAACATGTATAAATATAGGAATTAAAGTGATGATAAAAAAAAGTTTAAAGTGAAAAAGAAGAAAAATGTTTTTTGTTGATTTTATTTAATTCGCCGAGACAAGTCTCATGCCTACGTACCCGAAGGATCAAAATCTCGTAGTTCGGGGTAAAAATTACGAGTAAATTTGTTTGTTTAATTTTAAGGTTTTGAAAATGGTTTTAAAGACCAAAAAACCAAAAGTGGCAAAATGTGAGTTTGATTGATGTTAATTTGTGAAAAAAGTCTATATGGTTAAATTGATTGAAGTTTGATTATGAAAGGAGACGCGAACGCTTGGTTTAAAATCCAAGGTTTATTGAAAAAAAGTTTTGAATGATAAAAGACACTTGGTTTAAAATCCAAGGCACTTGGTTTAAAATCCAAGTTTTGCGATAAAAAGAACACTTGGGTTAAAATCCAAGGTTTTCACGATAAAAGAAGCACTTGGTTTAAAATCAAAGGCACTTGGTTTAAAATCCAAGTTTTGCGATAAAAAGAACACTTGGGTTAAAATCCAAGGTTTTCACGATAAAAGAAACACTTGGTTTAAAATCCAAGTTTTGCGATAAAAAGAACACTTGGGTTAAAATCCAAGGTTTTCACGATAAAAGAAGCACTTGGTTTAAAATCCAAGGCACTTGGTTTAAAATCCAAGTTTTGTGATAAAAAGAACACTTGAGTTAAAATCCAAGGTTTTAGCGATAAAATAGCACTTGGTTTAAAATCCAAGGTTTTTGTTTTGAAAAAAAGTTTGATGACAAAAATATTTTTGTGCTTGACGATGTTGAAAAGGAATTGCTTATGTGCTTTTGAAGAGGTGTTGACCTCATTTTTGACAAGAAGAGAATTGGGTAACGATTGCGCGCGAAAAAGTAATACTAACGTTATAACAAATAATTTAAACGCGAAGACAATTCGCAATGATATTTTGATCAAAGCGACGTCTTTTCCGTCGGAATTTAACATTATGCGTATTGGCGGAAAGTAAATATGCATGAAATGCAATTTTTTTTATTTAGGAGTACATTGGTTCCTAATTACATTCTAAAATATTTACGAGAAAATAAACATGAAATGATGCAAGAGAGGGGATGCTATGCAATTTTATTTATAGATTACACTCGGCCTAATTACATTCTAAGTTCAAGAGCAAAATAAATGGTGATTAAGAAAACACAATACACACATTACAACAATAATAATAACGGTGCAAAAAAATAATAATAAATGAATATGATGAGATGATATAATAGGACTAAGTAAATAAACATAAATAAATGTTAGATTAGAGAAGGTTGATAAGTTAATGATAACAAAATTAATATGCATGAATAAAATGTTAGGTTAGTGAGTAATTATCATAAAAATAAACTTTAAGATCTAAAAAGATCTTTATTGTTAGTGCAATAATTTGACTCAAAAGCCTAAATAAGCATTTGTTCAAATAAGCACTTATTTGCATAAGCTACAAAACAAAGGAATAAAAATGACTTATTTAAATAAGCTAACAAATTAAGAATTTGTGATCTAAAGAGATCTCTCATGTTAGTGCAAGAATTTGACTCAAAAGCCTAAATAAGCTCTTGTTCAAATAAGCACTTATTTGCATAAGCTAAAAAAATGGACACGAAATCGCCCAAGTTATATACCGTTCTCTTCGTTTTTTCGCGTAGATTTCAAAAATGACATTATTTTTTTCAAATCATGCTTAGAAAATGAAAACGAAGAGAAAAAGTTTAAACTTGAAAATACAAAATCACTATACAGTTCGAAATAACCCAAATTGATCAATGGAAAAGCTTTATAATGTGCTTATGAACGTAAATCGAGCGAGAAAAACCTTTGGGAAACTTCGAATTGTTTTATTGGATCTACACTTTTTTTGAGCTTTTGGGTGGTTTATTCATCAAATTTATGACGTTGAGATTGTTGTTTATGGTTGGGAAATGGTTACTATAAACATGTATGGATGATTGGTGAAGGGAATTTGGAGTTTTATTTGTGTTTGTGATGAAAACGAAAATTGAAGAAAATGTGAAAATGAAGAGAAATTTTGGGTTGTTTTTTGGTGTGATTCTTTTTGTGATTTTCGCCCCCCTCTCTCTCATCAAGTAATGGTCCTATTTATAATGAGAAATTAGGTTAAATGAGGATAGAATTGGAAAGCAAGGAAAGGGTACTTTGGAATTTTGCTCAATGAGATATTTTGTGATTTTTTTGCACATGTGTAGTGATTTTTGTGTGATGAGGTGGTGAAAAGGAACCTTCTATTCTCAATTGTGATTGAAATTGGTCAATGATTTTTGTGATTTTGGTTTGTAATGAAAATGGGTGAAAAATGATTAAAAATGAATTATTGTAAAAAAGTGAAAAATGAAATAATAGGGGACAAGGGGTAAAATGGTCATTTTTTTGGGCTTTAAATCAAATGAGTATGAACAAAACAAATTTTATGTAAAAGAGAAAAAATATAAAAGATAAATTTTGAGGTTTCTTGCAAATGAAGAAAACCTTTTTGTATTACTTAGTAAAAGGGTACAATTGGAAAATAAAAAAAATGTTTATGAATAAATGTTAGTAAAAAATGGAACTTTAAAATAAACGGTGGAAAAATAAATGCAAAAAACCAAATAATTATTAATCTAAAATTAAATGCGTTAAGCAGCGTAAATGGAATAAAATACTCATTTTTACATTTTTCTAATTTTAATGAATAAAAAATGATAAAAAATAATATAAGGTATAAAAATGAAAAAAAAGAAATTAAAATTTAGGATGGTCAAAAAATGTGGTATGACAGATGCCCCTATTTAAGTTTCTTCTACTAGAGATTAAAAAGAAAAAGATGATTTTTGATTATGTTTTTGTTTTGGTTCGACGGTGGAAGAGACTTAAATACAGAGTACACCATTTTTTGACCAGCCTAAACTATAAAATGCTATGATATGAGTGTTATGCTTATGAATGTTTGTATGTAATGAAGATTATTTGATAAAAGTAATGAAGACCGATAAAGTCTTGTATGCGCAGAAAGCAGTAAAGTCCTGTGTATGGACAGAAGTAAAGACGGAAAGCAATAAAGTCTTGTGTGTGGACAGAAGCAGATAAAGTCCAATGTGAGGACAGAAGTAAAGACAGAAAGCGGTAAAGTCCAGTGTGCGGACAGAAGTAAAGACAGAAAGCAATAAAGTCCTGTGTGCGGACGGAAGTAAAAACAGAAAGCAATAAAGTCCTGTGTGCGGACAGAAGCAGATAAAGTCCAATGTGAGGACATAAGTAAAGACAGAAAACAGTAAAGTCCAGTGTAGGGACAGAAGCGATAAAGTCCAATGTGAGGACATAAGTAAAAACAGTGTCTACCAACATTGTGGGATGGTAAGGACACAACGAGGAAATAAATTGTCCGCTGTCATTGTGGGAGAGCGAGACATAACAAGAATATGTATTTGTCTGGACCAGACACACTGAAGATGACTTCTTTTGGGGAAATTAACCACAAGTTTGCAGTTGATTGTTTGCAAAACCTGCTACTTGGAATGTGTTTGATGGAGACATCTCTAGACCAGACACACTGGGGATGACCCTTTTTTTGTGAAATATGAATGATGGAGACATCTCTGGACTAGATACACTGGGGATGACTCTTTTTGTATTGTATTGAAGCAAGACACATGATGGTCAGTGCAGTATGTATGTAAATATGAATGTATGTATAGATATGTGAATGATTGTATGTATGTATGTATGTATGTATGTATGTATGTATGTATATTATGAAGTTTGTATGTGTATGATTGAATGATATTTGTAGATGACTGGATGAGATAAAAGTTTGATCAGGTAAGATGAGCATTGGGCCGACGTATCCATACAACCACTCAATAATTCTCCGCTGGGGACAACACCCTTATAGGTGAAATAAATCAAATCCTCGGGGTAAAGCCCGGTATGGTATGTCAATCCATGGTAAGAACGATTGCTTCTTGGGGTAAAGCCCATCGGTCAGAGGTCTGGCAGAAGTCGCCATTTTGTACACTGGAACCGAATATTTTCTCATGGTCTTGTTTTGACAGTCATGCATTTTGCTTTTTTGTACCTCTTTCAAATCCCTAACTTTTGCCTGGATCGCCCTTTCGAGTTTTCAATCCACCGGGAATATATATCTCTTTTTTTTGTTTTGCCCCTAATTTTTGCCTGGACCGCCCTTTCGGGTTTTCAATCCACCGGGACGCTCATTTTTGCCTAAGCCGCACTTTCGGATTTTCGACTTAGCGAGCTGCTTTTTTTTTTTGCTTTTTGCTTTTTTTTTATAAGATTGATATGCTGATATGCAAACTTCTCAAAGAGATGCCATTTGCTGTTGGTATGCAAATTTCTCACAGAGATGCCATTTGCTGTTGGTATGCAAACTTCTCAAACAGATGTCATTTGCTGCTAATATGAGCCTCCCAAAACAGGTCTCAGCTTCTTCTTTCACTGGGGAAAATAAAACCATACAAGCTTCTTAAAGATAACCACTTGCTGGGGAATACCAGAGAACAATCAAGTTCAGTATTCAATTGAGGAATGTTGGATCACATGCTCAACATATTATAGTAACACACATATCCATAAGAACCCAAAATATCAACTCGATGATTATTGGCTCAAGGAGGAAGAAACATAACAACTATCTTGGCAGATCTGGATTGCCCCTGGAAACCACTTCAAGTGCCCCAAATGAGTGAAACATTGACTTTGAATCTTTGAAGGGTATGCCCCTGGATGTAAAGATCGACTTGCTCCTGATTGGCAGGTTCCCGAGGTAATTTGCCCCAAGTTAGGAGCGTTTTGAGTTGATTTGCTCTTGATTAGACCATTTAATTGAATTTCCTTGATGCCAAATATAAATTTGCAAAAAAAATTGTTTCTCTTGAAAAGTGTTTCTGATGTAATGTACATGTAATTTTTGGAATCGATTTTTTTTATAGAAAACACATGTGGTGTGTGTAAAAGATAGTTACTCAGCTAACATGTGGAGTCAGTTTTAACAATAATTTCGCTGATTATGCTTTCAAAGTAAACCTAGCTTCAAAGGTCTTTTGAGGGTTATAACATGGCCTGGTTCATGGTTTTGAAAAGAAAGATAATTAGGCTCAAAATTCTGTTTTAACCCACCCACACTTCTTTGATGTCCTTCATTCCTACATTCATATTAATTCATCAGACATGCTTTGGTTGACAAGAGGATTTCTTTTGACAATGATGTTTGAGGTTGACGCTTTGGTCGAAGCTTTGATGAGATTCTTGAAGTGGCAGTCACTTTTTCATTCGCAAGCTTGTTTTCATCATTTTTGCTCTTAATCCCTTATTTTTGCATGGACCAATTCTTTTAGATTTCACGGTCCATCAGGATGCCCTAAATTCTGCTTAAGTTTTTTTACCTAGTGGGCTTTTGTTGTTGTTTTTTTTTTGGCTTGTTTTTCTCAGTTTTTTTTTTTGTGTAGGACAATTGTGACTACCACATGCTATTTTGAGTTTTGTCTACTCATGACTTCCTCTATCTCAACAAATTTATCCTCTTGTATTGGGATGTATCATTTAATTGAAAGACTACCCTGCCCCGGGTTAAGATTAAGGGTTTTTTTTTATAGAAAGAACAACAACTTCTGGCTCAAAGGGGTTGACCACGGATTATCTTCTTATTTCTCCGGTGTTTGGGAAGTGAAAAAATGCCTTACATCGTTAACCGGGTATTACTAATGAAAGCATATATCAGCACATATCAGTAATTTTAAACATTTAGTTTACATCATCCTCCCCTCAAGTTTGTTAACATGAAAAGTGAATTAGAAAAACATTGTCATTTGTGATGGCACCAAAAAAGAGTGAATACGAATGTATGGATTCCAAAATATGCATGCTCATTGTTTAGAAATATTAATTAAAAGATACAACTTTAAAATGCAAACAAATGCTTAGCAAGAAAGAAATTGCAATTGGAAAAGGCCTGGTGATCCTAGGGACAAGCTTCTTGATAATCTTGAATTAAAATGACAGAGGACCCATTACTAGGCAGAGAATGAAATTTGGACGTTCGAGCTTGGATCATTAAAAGATAACATGTTGGTACGCACCAAATTCTGAACCTCCTTCTTAAGAGCATAGCAGTGTTAAACATCATGACCGAGTGCCCCTTGATGGAAAGCACAAGTAAGATCAATGTGATACCAAGTAAGTAATACTGCTGGTATTGGGGGAGGTACAGAAGCATCGGTAAGCTGAGGAGCCGGTGCTGGTAACTGATTATGAATAGTCATCATGGAAATCACCAAAACAGTTAATTTCTCTTTTTCCAGTTTGCATGGACGACACCTGTTCACGGAGCATCTGATTTTCTCCTTCGAGATTTTCCATTTTCCACTTAAAATTAGATCAAGTATTGTAGATACGAGTTGCTTTGTACCGAATACGCTGAGCCACTTTTAATTGAGGCGGAGAGAAAGGGAAGAACATGAGACTCTGTTTTGGAAACTTATGAATGCAGTATAATGTATGATGTGTTTATGCTAAAATATGCAATGTTTTTTTATTTTATTGAAGGACTTATCCCAAATTGATTGTAAACATTTTAGATATGTGTATAGTAAGGAAAAAAGAAGAAGAAAAGAGAAAAAAATTATTATGTATCATTTGAAATGAATGTTCTCTACAATGTTTACAGAAAATTTGTTTAAGTCCTTCGACATCGGATGAGAGAAAAAAAAATTTATGAATGAGTGCATGCATGCATGATCATGTCACAATGATTCACAACTTGAAGGTTGGGATACATAGTGATGAAGTTAAGGGTAAAAAGCCCTCCCATATGATAAGCACTAAGGTTATTCGTACCTGCATTACGGGTTCTACAAAGTTCCCAAAGTCATCAACCGTCTCATGAATATCACTGGATTACGTGACTACTCTCGTTCCAATAATATTCACAAGATGATCTCATTTGAGTGTAGTCTCGCGTGACAACTAAATTCAAGACTTACTCTTGATTAGCCACCGCACTACGCCCTAAAAAGGCCAAGATGCTTTAAAGGTAATTCTAATGGTTCTCGGCTTCTCCGGACACTCACATTGAAAGTAATAACACCATCATGACTTATCATGACGACGAGTACTACTGTTGTGAGGCCTCCACCGAGCGGGATCATAATCTAAAGACATGTCACTATGATTTCATCCCATGCTATCTTATTTGTTTTGCTCAAGCCCGGGTTAGGACTTATCTCACCACTCAAAGAAAACCCAAGTATATATATACAAACATACATTCATACAAGCAATAGAATAATAGCGCAAAAATAAAGATTAAAACAAGTTAGGTTCAATCCGCTTGGTTGGTCCACAGTGAAGTCGCCATTTCTGTCGCGGTGATTTTTGGATGTCGAGTTATTAATTAACTTCGAATCGCAATTTAATATACCACCACCGATCTTTAATTTATCCGAGGGAAAGGGAAAAAGTTAGAAAAAACCCTATTTTTTGGAGATCAAGGTTCGGGGGTTAGTTATACAAAGGGAAGGTACTAGCACCCTAAGTATCTATAGTATCCTATAGGAACCTCTTGTTTTTATTCTAACTTTGCGCTTTATTTTTAATTGCTTGTAAAGAAATGTATAAATGTAGGAATTAAAGTGATGATAAAAAAAAGTTTAAAGTGAAAAAGAAGAAAAATGTTTTTTGTTGATTTTATTTGATTCGCCGAGACAAGTCTCATGCCTACGTACCCGAAGGATCAAAATCTTGTAGTTCGGGGTAAAAATTACGAGTAAATTTGTTTGTTTAATTTTAAGGTTTTGAAAATGGTTTTAAAGACCAAAAAGCCAAAAGTGGCAAAATGTGAGTTTGATTGATGTTAATTTGTGAAGAAAGTCTATATGGTTAAATTGATTGAAGTTTGATTATAGAAGGAGACGCGAACGCTTGGTTTAAAATCCAAGGTTTATTGAAAAAAAGATTTGAATGATAAAAGACACTTGGTTTAAAATCCAAGGTTTTTGCATGATTAAAGATGTTTGATTGGAGAAAATACTCTTGGTTTAAAATCCAAGGTTTTTACGATAAAAGAGAGCACTTGGTTTAAAATCCAAGACACTTGGTTTAAAATCCAAGTTTTGCGATAAAAAGAACACTTGGGTTAAAATCCAAGGTTTTCACGATAAAAGAAGCACTTGGTATAAAATCCAAGGCACTTGGTTTAAAATTCAAGTTTTGCGATAAATAGAACACTTGGGTTAAAATCCAAGGTTTTCACGATAAAAGAAGCACTTAGTTTAAAATCCAAGGCACTTGGTTTAAAATCCAAGTTTTGTGATAAAAAGAAAACTTGGGTTAAAATCCAAGGTTTTAGCGATAAAATAGCACTTGGTTTAAAATCCAAGGTTTTTGTTTTGAAAAAAAGTTTGATGACAAAAATATTTTTGTGCTTGACGATGTTGAAAAGGAATTGCTTATGTGCTTTTGAAGAGGTGTTGACCTCATTTTTGACAAGATGAGAATTGGGTAATGATTGCGCGCGAGAAAGTAATACTAACGTTATAACAAATAATTTAAACGCGAAGACAATTCGCAATAATATTTTGACCAAAGCGACGTCTTTTCCCTCGGAATTTAACATTACGCGTATTGGCGGAAAGTAAATATGCATGAAATGCAATTTTTTTTATTTAGGAGTACATTGGTTCCTAATTACATTTTAAAATATTTACGAGAAAATAAACATGAAATGATGCAAGAGAGGGGATGCTACGCAATTTTATTTATAGATTACACTCGGCCTAATTACATTCTAAGTTCAAGAGCAAAATAAATGGTGATTAAGAAAGCACAATACACACACTACAACAATAATAATAACGGTGCAAAAAAAAATAATAAATGAATATGATGAGATGATATAATAGGACTAAGTAAATAAACATAAATAAATGTTAGATTAGAGAAAGTTGATAAGTTAATGATAACAAAATTAATATGGATGAATAAAATGTTAGGTTAGTGAGTAAGTATCATAAAAATAAACTTTAAGATCTAAAAAGATCTTTATTGTTAGTGCAATAATTTGACTCAAAAGCCTAAATAAGCATTTGTTCAAATAAGCACTTATTTGCATAAGCTACAAAACAAAGGAATAAAAATGACTTATTTAAATAAGCTAATAAATTAAGAATTTGTGATCTAAAGAGATCTCTCATGTTAGTGCAAGAATTTGACTCAAAAGCCTAAATAAGCTCTTGTTCAAATAAACACTTATTTGCATAAGCTAAAAGAAAATAATAAAAAAAAACAAGCAGAGGGGGGTGCAGATATTAAAACGAAATAAAAGGGGGGTGCGAAAAGCACTGATGAGGTCCAGACCCAAGGCCCAGTCCGTGTCAACAGGAAAAAAACAAGTCAACAAAAAAAATAATCCAGTGTGATGCACTGGATTGGATTCACGTTTTACCACCGTCAGATCTTCATTAAATGAGATATGACGGCCACGATCCTTAGCCGTTACGGACCGTTAGATGCATCTAACGGTCGCGTTTTAAACTAGTAGAAAAAGGGAGAAACACGTTGGATCTTCTTCTCCGGCGACAACAACAACTTCCGGTGACTATTCCGGTCACCGGAGTTTTCAAAATGGACACGAAATCGCCCAAGTTATATACCGTTCTCTTCGTTTTTTCGCGTAGATTTCAAAAATGACATTATTTTTTTCAAATCATGCTTAGAAAATGAAAAACGAAGAGAAAACGTTTAAACTTGAAAACGCAAAATCACTATACAGTTCGAAATAACCCAAATTGATCAATGGAAAAGCTTTATAATGTGCTTATGAACGTAAATCGAGCGAGAAAAACCTTTGGGAAACTTCGAATTGTTCTATTGGATCTACACTTTTTTTGAGCTTTTGGGTGATTTATTCATCAAATTTATGACGTTGAGATTGTTGTTTATGGTTGGGAAATGGTTACTATAAACATGTATGGATGATTGGTGAAGAGAATTTGGAGTTTCATTTGTGTTTGTGATGAAAATGAAAATTGAAGAAAATGTGAAAATGAAGAGAAATTTTGGGTTGTTTTTTGGTGTGATTCTTTTTGTGATTTTCGTCCCCCTCTCTCTCATCAAGTAATGGTCCTATTTATAATGAGAAATTAGGTTAAATGAGGATAGAATTGGAAAGCAAGGAAAGGGTACTTTGGAATTTTGCTCAATGAGATATTTTGTGATTTTTTTGCACATGTGTAGTGATTTTTGTGTGATGAGGTGGTGAAAAGGAACCTTCTATTCTCAATTGTGATTGAAATTGGTCAATGATTTTTGTGATTTTGGTTTGTAATGAAAATGGGTGAAAAATGATTAAAAATGAATTATTGTAAAAAAGTGAAAAATGAAATAATAGGGGACAAGGGGTAAAATGGTCATTTTTTTGGGCTTTAAATCAAATGAGTATGAACAAAACAAATTTTATGTAAAAGAGAAAAAATAGAAAAGATAAATTTTGAGGTTTCTTGCAAATGAAGAAACCTTTTTGTATTACTTAGTAAAAGGGTAAAATTGGAAAATAAAAAAAATGTTTATGAATAAATGTTAGTAAAAAATGGAACTTTAAAATAAACGGTGGAAAAATAAATTCAAAAAACCAAATAATTATTAATCTAAAATTAAATGCGTTAAGCAGCGTAAATGGAATAAAATACTCATTTTTACATTTTTCTAATTTTAATGAATAAAAAATGATAAAAAATAATATAAGGTATAAAAATGAAAAAAAAAGAAATTAAAATTTAGGATGGTCAAAAAATGGGGTATGACATAGAGACAGCCAAAACCAAGCAGCCAAAGGCTAAACCAGAGATTATAGAGATCTCTTTTGACTCAGAGAAGGTTGACCCTGATTATGCAACATTTCTGGAGACTTATACTGAAGAAACACAATCTGATGAAGTGGAATCTCAAGTTACTTGTGAGGTGGTTGAGAGTTTCAAAACACCAGATCCACAGCCAGATTCAACATCAACAGAGTCAAATCATGACTCTGATTCAACAGATTCTGAAATAGAATCTGAATAATTTGCTGTAGTGTTTTCAGTAATGTACTCTTTTAATTTTGCATTAATAATTTTTTTTGCTTTTCTTAGTGTTTCTTTGATTTTGAGAGTTTGTCTTCTTAAAAAGATTTTGTGCATATGATGAAAATTCAAACTTAGGAAATTAATCAAAATACTATGCCAGAATAAATCAATCAAAAGATTTGTATACCACATAGATAGATTTAAACAAAAGAGTGGATAAAAAAAAATAAACACAACAAAAAATCTAAGATTTTGAATCAAAACGTTGGATAAGCTTGACAAGCATTTTCAGGATCTGTTTTTGAGAGGCTTCAAAACATTCAATTTTAACACTCATTCTGTCCAATCTTTCATCTTGAGCATCCATTCTTCTTATTAGAACTTGGTCTTCAGTAGATTCTGCCATGCATACTGGTTGAGCATCTAATTCCTTTGTTGATACATCCTTGTTCATGACAACATCTTCAGCAGAAGCTTCCTTTTCTTTCTATAGATCTGAAGTCATCACCATTTGATGATCTTCAGTAGTATCCATAGTTTCAGCTTCTTCATTGGTTGTAGGAGTAGGAAAGGTTAACCTTGGCAAGTTTGCTCTCTTAATGGATTGTATCAAAGCTGCAAAATCTTCCCTAGATTTTCTGACAACATCTTCCTTGATGTGTTCTAGATAACAGTCCAGAGCATAAGTGAATCTTGCCTTGATCTCTCTAGCTACAGCTTCTAGATCAGATTGAAAGACCATGAAAGATTCATGTCTTTTGAACAAATTCTGAAGATCATAATGAATTTCATTCTCCAATTTGGTAAGGTTTGGGCCAGGTTTGAGAATGAAGTGATATGGTTGAATGCATGTTGGGATTGGTTTGAGTCTTTTTGCTTTGTAGATGTGTCTATGTTGTAAAAGATCAAATAGATTTGATTTGGGTAGAGGATGAACAAGTTTTTCTTGTGAAGGGTCAAGACACTCAGAATCCTCAGAGTACTCTAATGAATTTTGAAAAGATGTTTCAAATTTGAGTTTAAAGAATTCATTAGTTAGAGGATCAAGAGGTATTGGAAAGGGTAGATTGAGTTCAGAGAGGTTAATAATTTGGTTAGCAGATTCTGAATAATCAGTAATAATTGGAGGAGAGTTGTCAAAATCTGTTTGAAGGAATTGATTTGATGAAATAAGATGTAGTTGGGTTTGTGGCATCTCAGAGGTTGAGGCTTCTTGGCTGACTCTCTGAGATGTTTGTTGGTGAGGGGTTATAATGTTTTCAGAGAGTGAAGATTCTTGGTGTTGAGATGTTAAAAGGTTATCTGGGAAAATGGGGTCTTGGTGTTGGTTTGCAGATGAATTTTGGATTTGTGGATGGATAGGGATTTCATCTAAGAAGTTTAGGTTTCTAGAGGCATTGGATTCTGAGAACATCATTTGAGCAATGTTCTCAGCACTGGGTGTGTGATGGTCAAAGGATTTTGATGAGGAGGGTGTTGGAGAAACTAGTGTTGAAGAATGAAAAAAATTTGATTTAGAACAGTTAGTCTTATTAGAAGCCGATATTACCTTTCCTTTTGTTTGCTTGTCTACTTGATGCTTTCCTTCTTCATCAGCAGTCTTGAATTCTTCATTCTCTTAAGACTTGGCTTCTGAATCCTCATTAGGCTTGTTCTTCCCTTGATGATTTTCTTTCATATCTTTATTTAACTTCAACCTCTTTGTCTCTTGATGGTCATCTGAAGCATTTTCCCTTGATCTTGTCCTTGGGAGTCTAGCAGATACCTCTCCTTCATCTTTCAATGCTTTCTTGAACTTTAGGAAAATATTCTCAATTATCCTTTCGTGTACATGAGGAAATTTTTCAACTAACTTTGGATATTCATCTGTAAGAGTTATAGATTTGACAGATCTATTCCTGTTTTTGATAAAATTACATCATTCAAGAAAGGCTAGGCTTAACTTTGATGGAGGATAGACAACCTGAACCAATGGAGGAATGGTCTTACTTAAGCATTCCACAATGCCAGATTGATAGAACAGTCCAGAGAGTAGTCTTATGATCGCGTACATGACTGCAAGTATACAGCCTTGTCGCGTGTAGTTATAAAAGATTATCGATCCCACAGAGACCAATAGTCGACCTACCGTTATCTAATGTTACGTTGTAAATCTAAGGCTAAATAGTAAATAAGAGGGTTTATATTTTTGGATTTTTTTAAATAAAATAAAAGAAAGTATTTTTGGGTTTTAAGATTAATAAAGCGTATTACTAGGATGAGCTCTTAGTCGTTTCGTAGGGTTCAATACTTAATTCGCGCTTTGATAAAAAGAATAGTTTTCGAAACTATATTGGTTTAAAAACACCAATCTCAGCTCTCGCAAATCTTGACTAGTGTTGTAGATTATAAAGGTGATGCCTAACTCTCGTTACCTCATCCGCTAATAAAGTACTTTCTGAAAACCAATTATAATTTAATTAACTCTAATCCTAAGTGGTGTGCTTCCGAATCAGAATCAATGTTCAGTTTTTACTATCTAGTAGAAATCTCATGCTCTCGCCGTTTCGATCCTACTTTAATTAATTCTCACTCTCGTGACAAATTATAGTCGTTAAAATAAAAACTGCTTTTGGAAAACTCGTTAAAAAGCGGCGCGCGAACTAACTATCGAACCCCTACTAACTCCTAATTACGCATCCTAGCAATATTAAATTAGCTAGACATAACTAAAACTAAAACTAAAACTAAAGACAAAATAAATAAATAAGCAGAAAATAAAAAGATAAAGCAAATAAATAAATAAAGCATAAATAAATAAAAGCAATAAAGAAAATAAAACAAGAAAATAAAAAGAAATAAGAACCTGAATAAACTTCGAGTATAATGCCGGTACAAAATAAAAACTTTAAACTACTACAACTTATGAGAAGGAGTTCCCGCAAAAGCTTGAGTACTCCTTCTCCAACCGACTATACGAGTGGTGTGCTCGTTTTACAAGTCAGCTGTTCAAAGTTGTGTGTTTTGTAAGAGGAGAAAAGGGACCTATTTATACTAAAAAGTGAAACAACAATTTTACAAACTGCCCGATGTGGGACTTTTGCGGAACAATCCTGGTCCATTGGATCCTGGCGTGCGCCAGGATCATTTCTTCTGCTCCACGCATGATGTGGCAATCTGCCACTTGCTATTTGATTGGTCTGGCGGGCGCTAGGGTGTGGGCTGGCGGGCGCCAGCCTGCTTGTAGTGGGCTGCTTGTTTCGTTTTGCAGTGGGGTTGCTATATGTAGCCCCTTTTTGTGTCTTTTTGGTCCGTTTTCGCTCCTTTCTTCAATTTAATAATTTTTCATCTGTGTTTATAAAATATGAGCATTTATTAACGATTTATAATATAAAAGTTCGAAATTGAAATAAAAATAATTGAAATATAATAGTAATTTAACTAAATAAATAGCACATTTTTAGGTGTATCAAACTCCCCTAAACTTGAACCATTGCTTGTCCTCAAGCAATTTAGCTTGCATGTAGAAAACTTTTGAAATGCTAAGCAACTCACACAAAGTTCTCCATCTTACAAATACCGAATTTGGATCATGCTTTTGTACTAAAATCTAAATCTTCTCCTTTGTCTCATCCTTTTTCATTCTTGACAGTCACATTAAGACCCTTTATCTATGTCACACACATGGTAAGAAAGTCGGTTAACGTCTATTATTCACTTTTTGCTTTGCAATTTAAGCTTGATGATGCAAATTTTTGCATTTAACTTGACAAGCATTGTTCATAGAATTTTTCTATTTATCACAATTTTTAAGGTTTAACCGTATTACCACAGTATGACCTCATTTGCTAGCATTAGATGATTTTTCGCTTATATTCATCGACTGACCTACTTAATGTGTGACTTTTTATAGATGGTGTCCGACTGGTAGATAAACTACTAAAGGATTCCTCAAATTTAAATCAAGAGATTTTGGGCACAATGGATATTCAAATTGATATCTATACTAGGGAGATTTCTGGGTGTTGGAAAAATACCGATTTTGCTTGAAAAATTCCCTAATGTCCTTAACTCAGCCTCTCGTCACTCCTTAACCTATATACTTTCAAAGTGAGCTATTATCCTAAATCTTTAGAAAAAATTTTAATTTGGCTCAAGAAAAGAAAAATTTAAAATACCAAGAAAGTGCTATATTTATTATGCGAAAGGGAAAATAAACTAATTAAAATTGAAATTGCAGAAAATAAAATAAGTAAAAGTAGTAGAATACTCCCCTAAACTTAAATCCAACAGTGTCCTCACTGTTGCGACTTAAGATTGGAACTGAAGTGTAGGAGAATCATGGTGGAGGCTGTTGATAATTTTGAAACTTGTTGAACTGAAGCCTCAAACCGCCTAATTCTTGTATGACATTGACTAGCTTTTGCTGACGGTTTGCCTCTGAATTCTCCCATTGTTGGTAATAGCCCTGCATCTCATGTTTGGTATGCAGAATTTCTGATTGTTGGGCTCGGACGAAGTGAATTTCGTCAATTATCTCCTCTTGTTGCTGATGCATAGCGTAAATGAGTCCATCGCGTTCTTCGTCTATAGCGTTTCTAGCACGTACTTCATAAAGTATATCGTCGATGGTACTCTGTCTCGATGAGGAGGAACTACCTGCAAAAGTGTTAGAAAAATGTGTATTGTGTGCAGGTGTAAAATAAGTGGCGCCCCCACCAGCAGCGACATTTTGAGAAATGTGCGTGGGAGCTCTATCAGTTTCAGGATAAATAACATAACAAAATTTTTTAGTATTTGGCACATCTGTTCGTTCGGGGTTAGGAAGAATAATTCCATTAAAGACACGGTTGTTAATCATTAAATTATATCTACCGTCGTCTTGTTTTCTTACCAATTTCATAGTCCTAACCACTGATTCATTAATTAGGCCGTGTTGAACATGTGGTTGGTGTATCAAACGTCGTCCTAGTCCCATGGCCTTGGCTAAGGTTGTGATTAAGCTACCAAAAATTATTGCTCCGCGTTTTGCACAAACTAATGAATGCATATGAGAAAATAAGAACGGGACAGTGTTGACTCTTATAACACCCCATAATACATTGTCTAGAATATATTATAAGATCCATAATTAAATACCGAGTACAACAAGTTTACAAATACATAGATAATAATTCAAGCACACGCAGGTGCTATAGTACAACAAGTACAACACAGCGGAAGGAAAATAAACGGAAACATGACAACTAAGTGTTCTAAATACGAACATCATCAGTCAAAAGCCCTGCTAACTACTCTGCAGCTTGCTTACCACGATCACCCTGTGCACCTGAAACATGAACGGGGGGGGGGGGGGGTAAGACTGCTAAGTCTCGTGGATTCTACTACCCACCTATTGGTGACTACACCAGGGGAAATCAACCTATAATCAGTCCTCACGCAACTCAGCGCTATAAATATATTCATATATACATAAACAGTTCATATGGTGTAACACACAAATTATCTGAATTCATTTTAACTATGCAAGAACAATCTGAGGTGAGCCGGTCTCAGAAGGTCTTACGCTTTTCCGTACCAATCTTCGTGGACTAAGCACATATGGTACGAAATAACTATGGCATCACAATCATTATTATTGATATCTTATCGCTTTGGATTCCTCAAATCCCTTTGGTGGTGTCAAACAACCACACATAACTATGGATTCCACGAATCCCTTTGGTGGTGCTCAAGCAGCCACACATAACTATGGACTGATACTACACATAATTCTAATGTGTTAACATACTACCAATATATCCCAATCCCGGGAGACTAACCTAGCTACTAGCCTAGGTTATAATCAATCCTATACGTACAACGACATCATAATTATAAGGTATTCTTAATGTTAATGGAAAACAAAACTTAAAAGATGACAATCCAAAATGCGTAGGAATTTCCAAAAGCAGGAAACAGGGGACAAAATCTGGAAATGCTGGTGGCTTGCGCCCCGGCGCGAGACTTCTGCGCCCTGGCGCGAACCTGCATTCCAGATTCTGTCTCTGTCTCTTTTTGCCTGCGCCCTGGCGCGAAAGTGCTGCGCCTCGGCGCGAAGCCCTGCAGAACCAGTTCAAAACAGAGTTTTCTACACTACAATTGCCAATCTTTCAAGCCATTAACATCCTGACCGTCCTAATAATTATAAAGGAGAAGAGTTTTGGGAATTAAACCCTTCTCATGCACATTTCAATCCCTAAATCCTATGTTCTCATGCAAAGTGAATTTTGGGGAAAAATTCTAACTATTCTATCCTAAGAACCCACCTCAAGATTGAGCTTGATCTCTGGCTAATAACTTGATCAGAAACTTGGTTTAGCAGCTGAGTTTCCCAATTGAGTTGTGGTTTGAATTTCCACCTTCCTAGTTGAACACAATTCCACCTTTGAGTTTGCTTTCCCTAGTGTTTAATCCAACCTAAGGAACACCATTATTCATTTGCATGTGTTTTATGGAGCTAATTTGTGGAAGTATTTGAGAATGGAGATGTGTGTTGTTGTTGTTGATTTGGCGTGAGAGAGAGAACAAGGAGAAGTGAGACTTTGCTGTTTTGTGATTCATGAAATGGCAAGTCTCTTCTTTGGTGTTGGTGTTGGTGACTTGTTACTCATACTCTTCAAGTGGGACACATGTCCAACTTCAAGCCATGCTCATTTACTAGCAATGACACCACACACACACACACACACTAAGTAACCACTACACATTACTTGTATCATGACTCTCATGCTAGCTCTAGACATGTGAGTATTTTTAGAAAATACTCTTATTGGTATATAGTACTAGTAAGTGAAATAGGGGATGTTACAACTCTAATTCCTCTAAGGGCAGCAAACATGTAAAACATTTCCTTAGAATTAACTTTATGTGAACTAGATGCACATTTGTATACGTTTTGATCATAAAAATTAATATCTGTGAATGCATGTATGTGAAACTGATAGACTAATAAATTGTGAATATAAAAATAACGAAAAGGTAAAAATAACGTAAAAATAAAAATACGAAATAAACGTAGAAGTACTAATAATAATAATAATTTTTATTTTTGTTTTTTGAATATTGCTAATGCAAATAGAAATAGTTTAAAACATAATAATATAGAGAAATAGAAAATAATCTTCTTCTCCCCTAAACTTATTTAAAGCATTGTTTTTAATGTTTGGGCGAAGAAGAAGAAATATGCGGTAGAATATTCATGACTTCTAGCCACTTTTGTTGGTGATAATTTTTTCAAGATTATCAATCATATCTGATAAGCGTTGCATTTCAATGATGGTGGTATCCAAATTATTGTGGTAGAGCTTAAATGTATCGACGACAATAATCATAAATTGTTTAACGCTTGCTTCAAGCGCTTATATCTTGGTCTCCAAATTGGCTATTGTAGTATCATGATCAACCTGAGGTGATGGTTCGCTTGAAGGTGCAGCAGGTTGGACAGGTGATTCACCTTCATTTTTCTTTTCCAACTCATAAAGCCAATTATTCGTATCGCGGACACTGGTCCTTTCAGGATTTGGTAAGGTGAAATTTGGGACCGGAGTGTATTGTATGTTGAGCTGATACGGTGGTGGTCCTAGGTTACTGATAAAGCTGTTGTTAAAGCAAAAAGTTAGGTCTAAGTATCGGGGACCACTGGTTAAGGTTGTTCTAAACGGTGTAAGCTTATTTAAACGGGTGTGGAAACCCATGGCTTTAGCTAGCAAGGTAACGAAACCACCGATGCAGATGTAATGGTTTTCTCTCGCAATGATCTTGTTGAAATTTGTCAAAATGAAAGTTGCGAGATTAACTGGACGTCCTTGGAAGGCGCAGAACATGATAAATAGTTCCTCTTTGCTAACAGCAGTGTCCCACTGTGGTTTTCCGAAAATAGTGTGTGAGAGGATCATGTGAAAGTAACGGATAGCTGGGTTATGGATCTGCGGGTTGATTCGGTCTTCAGGTTCAGTGTTTGGATCTCCAGAAATGCTCCCCCAAAAGTTGCGAAGCTCGGACTCCATGAATTCAACTTCGGCTTTAACTGCAGCGTCATGGCCATTGGGTACATTCATAAGCTCGGTTATCTTGCTTTGACAATAGCGGTAGGGAACACCAAAAAGCCTAAAACGAGCAAGGCCCTTATGGATAGAATATCCATAGTCAGGGTCGTATTCGAAAGAGCTCAAGAATTCAAGGGTCAGTTTACGATAGGAAGGGAGACTGTGCAGATTCAGATTGCTCCATCCCAACTGGTTAATCATGTATTTCACGCTCTCGGAGATTCCTAGTGCCGTCATTGTGCGATTTTCAGGATAGATCTGGAACGACATTTCTTTCTCGAATAGTCTCTCGAAGCGGATTCTCTGACTCTCACTCCCAAATTTAACGAAGTAATTATCACGATAGGCCATTTCTTTTTAGAAAAATAAATATAACATCAATTAGTTCAAAGATAAATGGCCAAACGGGTTAGTCAAAGTCATGAAATGTAAATAAAGTAACATAAAAAATAAATAGTAAATAGCAAAAAGTAAAAAGAGTAAAGAGAAATCATGGGTTGCCTCCCATGCAGCGCTTTGTTTAACGTCGGTAGCTCGACTATAAAAAATTCTAAGTAATAGGATTTGTTTCATGTAATTTAATCTTAGAATAATAATCTGAGTCATTAGGACAAAAATAGTGCTTTAGACGCTGTCCATTAACGGTAAAAATTTCATTTAATTTGTTCTTTATTTCAAAAGCGCCATTTTGGAAAACTTTAGTTATTTCAAAAGGTCTGGACCATCGGGAACGGAGTTTTCCTGGAAAAAGTTTTAATCTGGAATTAAAAAGAAGCACTAATTCTCCTATTTTGAATTCTCTTTTAAGTATGCGCTTGTTATGCCATTTTTTAGTTCTCTCTTTATAGATTTTAGCATTTTCGTAAGCGCTCATTCGTAGTTCTTCAAGTTCGTGAAGATCGAGAATTCTTTTCTCTCCCGCGGCTTGATAATCCAAGTTTAGTGCCTTGATAGCCCAAAAAGCTTTATGTTCGAGTTCTATTGGTAGATGGCACAATTTTCCATAAACTAGATTATACGGTGTAGTTCCTATAGGGGTTTTAAAGGCTGTCCTATAGGCCCATAAAGCTTCGGGAAGCTTATGTGACCAATCTTTCCTAGTAGCAACTGTTTTTTCTAAAATTCTTTTAATTTCTCTATTCGAAACTTCTACTTGCCCACTAGTTTGTGGGTGATACGGGGTTGCTATTCGGTGTTTGATTCCATATTTGATTAATAATTTTTCAAAGATTTTAGATATGAAATGAGAACCACCATCGCTAATGACGAGACGGGGTGTACCGAAACTAGGGAAGATTATATTTTTAAACATTTTGATCACTACTTGTGTGTCATTAGTTGGCGAGGCTATGGCCTCAATCCATTTAGAAACGTAGTCGACAACAACAAGTATATATTTATTTCCACCAGAAGATGGGAAAGGTCCCATAAAATCTATTCCCCACACATCAAAGATTTCTACCTCTAAAATGCCTTTTTGTGGCATTTCCTCGCGTTTAGAGATGTTGCCGGTGCGTTGGCATCGGTCACAATTTTTAATAGCGATTCAAACGTCTTTCCATAGGGTAGGCCAAAAGAAACCTGCTTGTAAGATCTTGGCACATGTCTTTGAGGTGCTAGCATGCCCTCCATAAGGGGCAGAATGACAATGGGAAATTATTTCTTGAATTTCTTCCTCGGGGACACAATGACGGAAGATACCGTCGGGACCTCGTTTAAAGAGCAGAGGTTCATCCCAATAATAGTATTTAAGGTCATGGAAGAATTTCTTCTTTTGCTGATAAGATAAATCTGGTGGGAGTATTCCGGCTGCTAAATAGTTAACGAAGGCAACAAACCATGGTAGAGTGTTTTTGCTGGAGCGAACTTCTCCTATTTGTTGCATGGTGTTGGATTCGTGAAGAGATAATTCGCGGAGATACTCTCTAACTGAGCGATGAATTGTTCGTAAGGGAAATCATCATTGATTGGTACTAACTCAGGCTCTATGTTTTCTATTCTGGACAAGTGGTCGGCAACCACATTGTCGGTTCCTTTCTTGTCTAGGATTTGTAGGTCAAATTCTTGTAAAAGTAAAATCCATCTTAATAGCCTAGGTTTAGCGTCTTTCTTACTTAATAGGTACTTAATAGCGGAATGATCAGTGTAGATGATTATTTTGGATCCTATTAGGTGATGTCGAAATTTATCGACCGCGAATACGACAGCGAGGAGCTCTTTTTCAGTGGTGGCGTAGTTTATTTGCGCAGAATCTAGGGTTCTACTAGCGTAATAGATTGCATGGAGTTTCTTATCTTTTCTTTGTCCTAAAACTGCACCTATTGCATAATCACTAGCGTCACACATGATTTCAAATGGTAGGCTCCAATCGGGTGGCTTGATAATGGGTGCGGATATAAGAGCTGTTTTTAATTGTTGGAACGCTTTTAAGCATTCATCGTTAAAGATAAATTCAGCATCTTTTAGTAATAAGCCGGTTAAAGGCTTGGTGATTTTAGAGAAGTCTTTAATAAATCGTCGGTAGAAACCGGCGTGTCCTAAAAAACTACGTACTTCTCTTACGGTTTTTGGGGGTCGAAGGTTTTCTATGACTTGAATTTTAGCTTTGTCAAATTCAATCCCCTTGTTGGACACTACGTGTCCATGAACTATTCCTTGTCGGACCATGAAATGGCATTTCTCCCAATTAAGGACAAGGTTTACTTTTTCGCATTTTGCGAGTACTTTTTCTAGGTTCGACAAACATCCTTCAAAGCTTTGCCCACAAACGGAGAAATCGTCCATGAATACTTCCATGATGTCGTTTATAAATTCTGCGAAGATTGCCATCTTAAATCTTTGGAAAGTTATGGGAGCATTGCATAGTCCAAATGGCATACGTCTATAAGCAAAAGTTCCATAGGGACATGTGAAGGTTGTTTTTTCTTGGTCATCGGGATGAATAGGGATTTGGAAAAATCCCGAGTAACCATCTAAATAGCAGAAATAAGAATGTTTAGCCAATCGTTCAAGCATTTGATCAATAAAGGGTAAAGGAAAATGGTCTTTACGAGTGGCTTTGTTTAGTTGCCTATAATCTATGCACATTCTATGACCGGTTTGAACTCTTTGTGCAATAGATTCGCCTTTTTCGTTAGTGACAACTGTAACTCCTCCCTTCTTAGGTACGACATGTACTGGGCTAACCCAATTACTATCGGATATTGGGTATATAATTCCTGCGTCGAGAAGTTTTTGAACTTCTTGTTTGACTACTTCGCTTAGAATAGGATTAATCCTTCGTTGAGGTTCTCTAGAGGTTTTACAATCTTCTTCTAGCATAATGCGATGCATACAAATAGAAGGGCTAATTCCTTTTAGATCAGCGATGCTATACCCTAAAGCGTTGGGGTATTTTCTTAGGATGTGTAATAATTTTTCGGTTTCTAAAGCTCCTAAGTCTGCGCTGACTATTACGGGTTTTGCACGTTCTTTATCTAGGAATTCATACCTTAAATTTTCGGGTAGAGTTTCTAAAGCTCCTAAGTCTGCGCTGACAGGGTTAGGCGTAGGGTTTGGTGTAATTTCTAAGCATTCGGAGAGATCGTCATCATTTACTTTAAGGGTGGGAGGGTTGGGTTTTAAAATTTCAGAATATCTAGTTTGATCCTTCTCCATCTCCTTTCTACATTCTTCGATGACGTCTAACATATAATAACTGTCGTCTATAGCTGGTGCTTTCATGAATTGTGTTAGAATACATTCTACTTTTTCTTCACCCACTTCAAAAGTGAGCTTTCCTTTCTTTACGTCTATTATGGCACCTGCGGTTGCTAAGAATGGCCTTCCTAAAATGATAGAAGTGTTGGAGTCTTCTCTTATGTCCATAACTATAAAATCAGTAGGGATATAGAATTGACCTACGTGTACTGGCACGTTTTCTAGAATGCCTAAAGGGTATTTGACCGAACGGTCCGCGAATTGTATGGACATTCTAGTGGGTATTAGGTCTCCCATGTTGAGTTTTTCACATATGGTTATGGGCATTAAACTTATACTTGCTCCTAAATCACATAGGGCTCTATCTATAACGAATTTTCCAATGACACAGGGTATAGAGAAACTTCCTGGGTCTTTTAACTTAGGAAGCATTTCGTTTTGAAGTATGGCGCTACACTCGGCATTAAGCATAACGGTTTCATCATCCTCGATTCTTTTCTTATTGGTTAAGATATCTTTAAGAAATTTAGCGTATGAGGGCATTTGGGTAATGGCTTCGGTGAAAGGTATTGTGATATTTAATTTCTTTAGAAGCTCAACGAATTTCTTGAATTGCCCTACACTTTTAGATTGTTCGAATCTTTGAGGATAAGGTATTGGTGGTTTATAAGGTGGCGGAGGTACATAAGGTTTCTTCATTTCTATGGTTTCCTTGCCACTTTCTTCCTTCTCCTTCTTACTTTGATCATCTTCCCTTTCGGTTTGCTCATCAGAGTTGGGTACTATGACTGGTTTCTCGGTTCTAGGATCAACTGGTCCATCGTATTGAGTACCACTTCGTAATATGATAGCATTCACATGTCCTTTAGGGTTTGGTTGAGGTTGACTAGGGAATGTGCATGCGGAAGCAGAAGAAGATGCTTGTTGTTGGGCCACTTGCGCGATTTGGGTTTCTAGCAATTTATTGTGTGTGGCTATGACGTCTACTTTGCTTGTTAATTGCCTAATTTGCTCGCTAGTTTGAATGTGTTGATTTTTAACTTCCTTATTGATTTGAGTTTGAGAAGCTATGAAGTTTTCCATCATCAATTCTAGGTTAGACTTCCTAGGAGCGTTTTGAGTAGGGTAGGCAGATTTTTGATATCCTGGTGGTGCAGAAGAAGGTGCATATAAAGCGTTGTTACTTTTGTATGAAAGGTATGGGTGGTTCTTAAAGCCTGGGTTGAAATTGTTCGAGTAAGGGTTTCCTTGAGTGTAATTCACTTGGTCTTGGGAAACTCCGGTCAGAACTTGACATTCAGCGATAGTATGTCCTTGAGCTCCACACAATTCACAATCTTGATTTGCAACGGCTACGGTAGTTGTGGGTGTGGTGCTTAAGTTTTCAACCTTTTGCGTTAAGGCATCTAATCGGGCATAGACTTGATCTATGTGGCTGATTTCGTACATTCCACCTTTCGTTTGAGATTTCTCTACTGGTGTTCTTTCGCTTCCCCATTGGTAGTGGTTTTGAGCCATGCTTTCGATAAGCTGATAGGCTTCATTGAAGGCTTTATCCATAAGTGCGCCACCAGCTGCGGCGTCAATGGTCAATCTTGTGTTATACATGAGACCATTGTAAAATGTGTGGATAATTAACCATTCTTCAAGTCCATGATGTGGGCATAGCCTAATCATGTCTTTATATCTTTCCCATGCTTCGAAAAGAGACTCGTTGTCCTTTTGTTTGAATCCATTAATTTGGGATCTAAGTATAGCAGTTTTGCTAGGTGGGAAATATCTAGCTAAGAAGACTTTCTTCAACTCATTCCACGAGGTGACTGAGTTGGGTTGTAGAGACTGGAGCAAAGCTCTAGCTCTATCTCGTAATGAGAACGGGAATAAACGAAGTCTTATAGCTTCGGGACTGACACAATTAGCTTTGACAGTATCGGCATATTGCAAGAATATGGACAAATGTAGATTAGGGTCGTCCGTGGGATTTCCAGAGAATTGATTTTGTTGTACTGCTGGCAACAATGAAGGTTTAAGCTCGAAATTATTTGCTTCAATAGCGGGGGCAGCGATGCTATTATGCGGTTCTTCTTGCAAAGGAATAGCGTAAGACCTTAAAGGTCGATTTAGAGGTAGTTCAGCCATTTCTGGTTCAACTACTTGTTCGGGAATATGATTATTAGGATTGGGAAGTTCGTATCTAGTACGATGTTCTTGTGTTCTACGTCTTATGCTAATAAGGCGTTCGGGCTCGTTAACTTGTTGTTCCAATCTTTCGCCTTTTGAGCGAGTGCTTGGCATGCAACAAACTAACTATTTAAAATAAAAGTAAAAAATAAAAGAAAATAAAATTGCCTTAGTCTCTACGGTGTAACACTGGAGTTACGATATCGACTAAATTGGTCCCCGGCAACGGCGCCAAAAACTTGATCGCGTACGTGACTGCATGTATACAGCCTTGTCGCGTGTAGTTATAAAAGATTATCGATCCCACAGAGACCAATAGTCGACCTACCGTTATCTAATGTTACGTTGTAAATCTAAGGCTAAATAGTAAATAAGAGGGTTTATATTTTTGGATTTTTTTAAATAAAATAAAAGAAAGTATTTTTGGGTTTTAAGATTAATAAAGCGTATTACTAGGATGAGCTCTTAGTCGTTTCGTAGGGTTCAATACTTAATTCGCGCTTTGATAAAAAGAATAGTTTTCGAAACTATATTGATTTAAAAACACCAATCTCAGCTCTCGCAAATCTTGACTAGTGTTGTAGATTATAAAGGTGATGCCTAACTCTCGTTACCGCATCCGCTAATAAAGTACTTTTTGAAAACCAATTATAATTTAATTAACTCTAATCCTAAGTGGTGTGCTTCCGAATCAGAATCAATGTTTAGTTTTTACTATCTAGTAGAAATCTCATGCTCTCGCCGTTTCGATCCTACTTTAATTAATTCTCACTCTCGTGACAAATTATAGTCGTTAAAATAAAAACTGCTTTTGGAAAACACGTTAAAAAGCGGCGCGCGAACTAACTATCGAACTCCTACTAACTCCTAATTACGCATCCTAGCAATATTAAATTAGCTAGACATATCTAAAACTAAAATAAATAAATAAGCAGAAAATAAAAACATAAAGCAAATAAATAAATAAATAAAGCATAAATAAATAAAAGCAATAAAGAAAATAAAACAAGAAAATAAAAAGAAATAAGAACCTGAATAAACTCCGAGTACAATGCCGGTACAAAATAAAAACTTTAAACTACTACAACTTATGAGAAGGAGTTCCCGCAAAGGCTTGAGTACTCCTTCTCCAACCGACTATACGAGTGGTGTGCTCGTTTTACAAGTCAGCTGTTCAAAGTTGTGTGTTTTGTAAGAGGAGAAAAGGGACGTATTTATACTAAAAAGTGATACAGAAATTTTACAAACTGCCCGATGTGGGACTTTTGCGGAACAATCCTGGTCCATTGGTTCCTGGCGTGCGCCAGGATCATTTCTTCTGCTCCACGTATGATGTGGCAATCTTCCACTTGCTATTTGATTGGTCTGGCGGGCGCCAGCCTGCTTGTAGTGGGCTGCTTGTTTCGTTTTGCAGTGGGGTTGCTATATGCAGCCCCTTTTTGTGTCTTTTTGCTCCGTTTTCGCTCCTTTCTTCAATTTAATAAATTTTCATCTGTGTTTATAAATATGAGCATTTAGTAACGATTCATAATATAAAAGTTCGAAATTGAAATAAAAATAATTGAAATATAATAGTAATTTAACTAAATAAATAGCACATTTTTAGGTGTATCATCTTAGATGTCTTATAAAGGGTTTTCTTTCTTTCAGACTTTCCACAATGTACTTACAGAGGTCATCAAAGAAGAAGTCAGCCACATTGAATGATGTGTTCTTCATGGCAAAGTACATAAACATTTGATGTTCCCAAGAGAGTCTATCAGACGTTTTCTTTTTTGGTACAATGTCTGCACGAAGATTTCAAGATGAGTTCTTCCAATTGAGTTCAGTTTATCTCCCTTTTGATTGACCATGATATTTTTCAAGCTCTTCTTATACTCCACATTTTCTGGAAATTCGCGCAATCTTTTCCCAGTTTTACGCAACCCACACAGTTGAGCAATATGATCTATTGAGATATCCAATCTAGCGATATTTGATCTAATTTTTGTGGAGGTGAATTCCTTCAGACCTATTTCTCTCCTTGGTTGACCTCTCAGATTTGGATTTCTTGAGATCATTAATTGTTCCTCCCTCTCAGCAGCTTCTCAATCATATACGAAAGCTCTCATCCAGAAGTGTTTAACAAGGTTAGGGTAAATTGGACCATTTAGTAAAACAAAATACCTTCTCATTTCCAATGTGTGCAGGTAATTTTGACCAATCTTGACCATTAGCCCTAAGTTCTCTGAAGTCAACAACTTGTTCTTGAAGAAGTTCCAAATTCTCTTAACTGAACAGTGTTTTGAAATCCTTTAGCGATTCGTTCACAGACGGCAATAAATGACATCCACTTTGATTGATTGGATGAAGATTGTGCCATTTCTTATCAGTGATCAAGATTGATAGATTTGGACAGGATTGTGATTAGAGGATTGAGTTTTTAGGGTTACGAGAGTTTACAAAAGGGAAAGTATGGGTAGTGAGAGGTGAAAGTTGTGTGACGTGTATGATGTGATTTTTAAAGACAACTATTGAAAGGTTTAATAAAAAGAGGGAAAAATAATTTTAACCTTTTGGAATTCACATGTTTCTTCATAAACTACAATTTTTTTTTTACCCAATCAGCTTCAAGACACGTGATGAATAATAAACTTAGTAACTGACACGCAAGAGGTCAACTGTAAAAAGTAAAAATCTCTGAAAATATTTCCTCTTTCGTGTTAAAGCCACTGATAGCTAGAATACAAAGCGTCTCATAGTCTGATTGTCTCAGAGGCAGCTTGCCTTCAAAAGATCTAAGACATCTACTTCTGATACCTATTAGATTCTGAGTTTCTCAAGATGGCTTCAGTTTTGTAAAGAATTGTTGTTTACTAGTTTATTTTTCACCAGTATGTTTTGACTTAATTTGTTAAGGAAACGAGTTATACTTACCTTGATCATTATATGTGAGGACACTGAGGCCTTTTTGAGTTTTAGTCCAATAGTTATTTGCCTCTTTATCTTCTGCCATTCAGATTTCAATGAAGCCTTTAAGAGAGTTGAGATTCTGAATGGTTGTGTCCTCTTTCCCGGGCATCCCTACCAGTCATGATTGAGTTTGTCATCCCACCATGATGTGTCTTCAGTGTCTTCTAAATGGGGATAAGGATGTATTCATTATCTTATAAGTTGCTTTCATCTGGGTTCTCATTAGAGTTTCTTTCTCAAATTCAGGCTCATCATTAGATTCTTCATCATAGATATATTTTCTTGATACCGCAGCTTCCTGACCATTGCAAGTCACACGTACCCATGTGATTAGAGTGTCAAGATCTCTTCTCATTGATCCTGTAATAAAAAGTATTTTGTCTCTTGGTACCCATTTTTGGACGAGTCCAGATTGGTTAGCTTTAGAACTCTCATCTCCCTCTTCCATTCGTTGAATTGCCTCTTGATATAGATCCTTAAGAATTTGTTCATGATCTAAGAACTTCTGATCCTTATCAATTTCTTGGTTTGGTTCATTAGTTTGAAGATCACTATTATCTTTGGGCTTTTCTTGAGGTATGACCTGCTTCATAGTCTTGGAGAATGACTCAGTAGTTCTCAAGTTTCTGTATTAGTTTTTCCATATTAGCATCTGATTCTTCATGGTCAGATTCTGACTCATCTTCCGAGTCTGTGCATTCTTCATTTGCCATAAGTGCACAATCAACTTCTTCCTCTTCTTCAAATTCTTTGTTAGAGAATATATCCAATTCTTCCCAAGTGGTCATTTGTCTTTCCACCATTTTTCCTTTAAGCTTCGCTCTTTTCCAATTTTCAAGCTTCTTAGTGAATCTTTCAAGATACTCATCTTCTGATTCTTCTTCTAGCTCTTTTAGAAAGGATTCTTCTTCATTGCTAAGTTTGCCTTTTTGAGCTTAAGTTGAAGTGCTTAAAGATTGCAATGATTTAGAACTTTCCACTTTATTTTCTATGTTTATCTTGACCATCCTTTCAACAAGATTCACGACTTCATCTTTTGTCATAAAACTTTCATCAGAACATTCTTCTTCTTTGACAAAATTAACTTTCTTATCATTTTTAGCTTTCACAACCATCTCATGGCTTTTAAGATAACTTATTAAGGATAAAAGACACATTTTGTCAATGTTCTCTGTTTCCTAAATTCTGCTAGTCACATAATCCATTCATAAGGTAGACTTCTTAGAATCTTCAATATCAGATCAGTCTCACTATAGTTTCTTTCTATGGCTTTGAGTTTATCTATAAGATTTTTAAATCTTATGAACATAGACTCAATGTCTTCATCTTCTTCCATGATGAACAATTCATATTGCTGAATCAAGGAGTCAGCATTGAGTTGTTGATCATGTTCGTTGCAATTATCACTTGTCCACAAGGAGTCATAGATTCCTCTGACTTGACTGATCATTCCATCAATGAAGCTTTCATCGTTGTTAGCGCTGGTTGTGATCTCTTCTTGCACAGAAGTTGTTTCCTTGTTCTTGCTTTCTTCTCCTTCTTCTAAATCACCAAAAATATTTTGTTTCCACCAATTGAGGTTTACGAAATCTTCACTGGGTAGTGGTGCTTTTCCAGACATAGTCTTTTCAGGATCTTTGTTGTTTCGCTGTTAAGTGATTAGTAATCAGAACTGGAGCTCTGATACCAATTGAAGGTGTGAAAAACACAAGAAAGGGGAGGGGGGGTTGAATTGTGTTTTGAGGATTTAAAATTTCTTCTAGATTAACGAATCTATTAGAGTCAATTTTGGCAGCGGATAACTCAAATACACAATATAGTCAGAAGCAAAGTTGAGAAGGACTAAGAGAGAGATAACACACAAAGTTTTATAATAGTTCCCCTCACAACTTGAGAGTACTCCAGTCCCCTTGTTCTTTAACAAGAGAGTTCACTATAATCACAAAAGATTTCACAATTTGCTCAAGCACACAAGCAAGAGGCTTCAACTGACGCTCAAGCACACAAGCAAGAGACTTCAACTGACGCTCAAGCACACAAGCAAGAGACTTCAACTGACGCTCAAGCACACAAGTAAGAGACTTACACTATTTGCTCAAGCACACAAGCAAGATACTTCAACTGAAGCTTAAGAACAAAAGCCAGAGACTTACACTATTTTCTCAAGCACACAAGCAAGAGACTTCAAATTGCTCAAGCACACAAGCAAGAGAATTCAACAGATGCTCAAGCACACAAGCCAGAGACTTACTCTAATTTGCTCAAGCACAAAAGCAAGAGACTTCACAAGTTGCTGAAGCACAAAAGCAAGAGACTTTGAATCTTATATAAAATAAGATTGATTACAAAAGTACACCTAAGACTAACTCTTTTACAATAGTTATCAAAATAGATTGCTTTGATGTTGGAGTGAAGATTTCTGAGTTCAAGTCTTGTGCAGATGTTTGCTATTGAGTTCTTTGAATTGAACGAACACTTTCTTCTTGTTCTGTTGTATGCAGTTCTTTCAAGTTTAAGTTTGAAATATTCGATAATTCAACGTTTTATCAATTCAAAGAGGTCTTGTATTTATAGGCACTTAGAAATAAAGACGTTTGAATATGACTGTTGTGGAAGATCAATTTGCCCGTTGAAAGATGCTTAGATCATTTTAACTTATTACACAAATGGCAAACTGCTTCTTTGTTTCTCGAAGATAGTTCCTTTGCACAGAAGAGGTAACTTTAGTACTGTTGTCTTGATACTCCTTTCTTGATTTGTTGTTTTGGCGAAGAGCATCATCCAATTCGTCATTGAATAGACTTTAACCTTTAGGAGATTTCTCTTAGACTTGATTCCATCAGATGAATATATTTTGTCATTCTTGTGCAGCTTCTGAGAGTACACTTAAATGGCTTCTGACAGATTTAACGAACTGTTTTTGATATTATTTAATTTGTGTGATTTATTTATTTATTATTTATTCTTCTATGTGTGTGATTTATTTAATTGTCATATTTGTGTTATTTAATTAGCTTATGTGGCATAGAAGTGAGGGGTGTAAATAGTAGTGTAGTGATTTTATGAGATACAATTAGTATATTGGGCTTTTTGGTGAGTCGGGCTTAGGAGATGTAAGACCTAGGTATATAAGCTTAAGTTAGAAAGAGAAAGTCATTTCTCATGATTTTTGTGGAGGAAGAAAGAGAAAGTCTAGAGAAAAGGGAGAAAGCTTAGAGGTGAAGAACATAGAGGAAGAGAAAGGCTTGAAAGTTGAATTTCTTGAAGAACAAGAGGTAAGAGTGTAGATTTATATAGCTCATGAGTGATCAATAGGGGGGAGAAATTACATTTCTCTTTACCCAAACCCTCTCACTCATTTTTCTTTGGGAAAGGGAGAATTTTTATGAATCAATATGAATTAAAATGAGAACTTTTGTGTTTGTGTAGATTTATGTGGTTTATGAGTTTTTGAGAAAAAGCATGATAAATCTTTGATTATTGATGATTGAGGTGTTTTTGTGTGTTATAAATTGTACTTTTATGTGTATAAGTATGTTTATAACTTAAATGAATCACCTTTTCGTAACTGGAACATGTTTGGATGATTTTGATGATGATTTCGTGGGAAACCCGAAACAGAGTATGCAATTTTGGACATACACGCTAGGCGAGCCTTGCAGCGACGTGCTAGCGAGTGTGTTGTTCTTGAGCTCGCTAGGCGAGCATGTGGGGAGAGGTAGCGACGAGTTCGCTAGCCGTCGCCAGGACTCGCCTGGAAGTCTGGGAGCTTCTAACTTGTGCTCGCTAGGTGCTCGCTAGGCGAGTGGTAGCGAGGACAGTCAGATGTGATTTTATTTTATGATGATTTTGAGACTGATAATGTTTTAATATATGAATCAATGTATTCTTATGATTATAAATGATTGATGATGATGCTTATAATATAGTTAATAAGTATGAATGAGTATGTGCTGATGATGATGATGTGTTTGGATTTGTTATATATATATTTGCAAATGATTGATGAATGTGATGATGAATGTATATCTACATCTGATATGTTTATATACAAGTGATGTTAAACCAAATGATAGCCGAGATTATGATGAATGATGACTCATATGTTGATGTTTGTAAAATCATGCATTCATGAGTCAATAGTCAAGGATGGACTTGTTCCACAAATTATAGCCAAGTATTATAGCCGAGATTATAGCCGAGTGAATTTGATATCCAAAAAGTGACGAGAATTGGTACCACATGCATATAATGGATGTCTAAGAGATATTACATGAAGATGACATTAGTTGCATTAGGAAGGTGTACTTAATTGATATATGTGTTTTTTTTAACACGTAATTGAAATATGTGTTATGTGTCGGTAAATGAATATGTGTGTATTGGAATTGAGATATATCCTTGCCTTGCTTATTCATGATGAGATATGATCTATGTATATGAAGTAAATAAGTAGAGTAGATATATGATGTGCTTATTATGATTATGAGATAAATGTTAGTACCTTACTCGCATTTATTGTTGTCGGTTATATATATCTAACTCTTTGTTTTGTGTGTTTGCGAATCGTTGGGTGATCCAGATTCCCAGGAGGAGGATATTGCCCGTGCTTAGGAGTTCTTGTAATCGGTACTCATGTAGTACAACCTTGGTGAGGAGTCGGATTGTCTACTCCTTTAGTTTTCTAGTAATTATGTCTCATTTTGCTCTGATAGTGTAACACCGAGTCGGGGAGTCTTTGAACTTGTGTTATCCTATCATTATTTTGTATGACTTTTATTTTGGAGATTGTATGAGGCTTATTCCAAATATTTGATGATGTTGTGAGCTACTTAAAGATGTATGAGCTTGAGACTTAGCTATTGATCTTTATATCATGATGAACTATATTATGTCTATGAAATGCTTCCGTTGAATGCACAATTTAATATGAGTATGCACTTTGATTTTCTTAGTGATTAATATTTTATTTGAGGAAATTTTATGAAGTGTACCATCCTACTTGTTTATACTTGTTATATTCGTGGTTTAGTTTCGAATTTTCGGGTAGAAAGGTTAGGGTGTTACAACAGACTCTTCTTGCTTCTTAGACTTTTCTTGCTTCTGAGACTCTTGTAGCTTCTGATAGGCTTTCTTTAGACTTGGTTCTCTCAGAACCTCTGAATGCTTCAGATGCATAGAATTTGCTTTGAGCTTCGCAGATTCTATCTTCGGTCTTAACTGCATACTTTCATATAAGATCATTAGTGTTCTCAATTGCATATTAATACTTTATTATCATAAAAAATTTATGAAGCTCTTGGGGTTTGTTCTAAGAACCATTTTTTGTTCTAACACTCATGCCTACTACCCAAATCCCTCACCACTAGACCAAACCTAGTGGCTTTAAGCTACTTTTTTTATGTACACAAATAAATGTATTAAAATATAAATAAACTAAATAGATTATGTGTGTGTCTATATATATATATATATGAAAATATAAATAGATTTTTTTTAACTAAATAGATTTGGGGTGTACCTATGCACCTCTTCATTTTTAATGCATTGACCGTGGGCCCCATGTTATTATTAAATGGAGAAAACTCTGATTTTTTTAAGGAACAATGGAAGATTATGTTTCTGCCCCTGAAGCACCGTTTCTCCTTCTACGGAAGAGAAGTATACGAGAAACTCATCTTCTTCTCTTCTCCACCGCCAACGACGAACTCATCTTCTCTTCTCCACCCACCCCAGACGAACTCGTCTTTCTCTTCTGCAAGGTCGATTTCTAATTCGTTTGCATTTGTTAATTTATAATCCTTTTGCGTTTATCTCATTTCATTGAAAACCCTAATTATTTCTAATCCTCTTTCTTTAATTTAGGTTAAATTTACAGAAACCCTAAAAATTCCAAAATGAATGGATCACGTGTTTCATTAGAAGCTCCTACGCGATTGCCAATTATTATCAAATGGGTGAGTTTCTCATTTTTTATGATACTAACTTTTTTTGCTTTTGCTTTTCATGTTATGTTGTCATTTACAATTATTGTATTCATTTCTGTGCTAGATATAATTGGAATTCAAAGCAGAAAAGTTTTACTATGCCTATAAGAGGTTGATACATGATGGTATGTTTCAATTAACATATACTCTTTTATCTGAGAATGTTTGGAGTACTCATGAATTCATAATGTGGTCTAGGGTTTTTACCACAATTGAGAAATCCTTTCCAATATGAACGATATCTAGTATGCGCACATTGTAACTAGATTGTGTTAAAAATGAATAGCCTAAGTAATTTGGTTGTGCCTAAAAAATAAACTTCAGCTGGTAAACGATAAGTATACCATACCATCCCTAAAAATCAACTTCAACATCATAATATTACACATAGTTTATCAGCAAAAATAAAAAGTACGATTTCAATTAATTTAAGAAAAATGATATTGTTTGATTATGTTAATTGTAGCATCTTATGCAAATGAAGAGGATTTCCGTGCTGCATTTTATGAAGGAAAGGTAATGTTACGAAATAGTAGTTTATAATTGGTAACTTGTAAATTTAAGGATTCCTTAATCTAAATTGCAACTGTTTTTGACAGGACAAAATTTATTTTCCTACTGGTTGGTATCAAAGACATGCTCCCCATATTGGGAAAACTGTAGTAATCAAAGATGAACATGGGAACAACTTTATTGCTTTTGTAAACAAAGGTGACAAACTATATCTAGAGTTTAACCAAAAACACCTCAGGTTTATGTACCAACTAACACTTTTTGGTTTAATTAAACTAAAGTTAGTTGATGAAAATAAGTTTGAGATGAAAGTTATGGGAAATTACCTAGGAAAAATAGACACAAACGATCCAGCTAAATATTATGGTCATTGGGGTTATGATCCGATGTGGATTTTGGAGATTTCTGAATCCATGGCAACAGAAGGGAAACCTTTGGTATTTGTACCTGTTTGTTGTATTCATTTTTAATCTAAATTGTGACTAATTGAAGTTTTTGATTCGATACATTTATTAATGAAGCTGGTACCTGACTCCATGGTGGATATCATTTACCATAGCTGAGTAGCTTATGAGCTTGAGGTGTCCGTCTCCGAGACAAATGAATACTATACTTGAGAAGTGCAACATACAGGTAATAAATTTCTAATAGTAGGTGGATGGGTCGATTTTTTAAAGAACAAAGTAAAAAAAGGTATTAAGAAAATCTTTTTCTACAATGACGGTGCAAAATCTACCGTTGTATTGAAGGTGTCTCCTTGAATGGCTTGAAGATGTGATTTTGAGAAGTACTAATGGCTGCTGGGATTGGAGATGAAGCCGATACAGTTAGGATGTGGGGGATTTGTGTTTAGGAGTCTTTTCCGCCATTTTGGTTTATAATTAAGCTAGTCGGAACTTGTATGGTGTTGCACTGTCATCTACTGGGGCTTAGTTGTTTGTGCTTTAGGATTTATTTTTCTTTTTTGATGTTTCTGCTGTGTAGTAGATGGAAACTACTGATTGTGTGTTGTTGTACTCTATTGCACATGATGTGCTTGATCATTTTTAATCAAAATTCTCCGTTGTTACAAATCAAAGATCTATATTAATGAAAAAATACTTATGTTCATAGTAAATGTTTAATGCCATTTTAGGCCAGGAGACTTGAATGGTTACGTTTGTTGCTTATGGAGGAACAATCAAAGTTAATAGACAATAAATTTAGGCAACACAACCCGTGAAAATTAGATCTCAAAGCACAATTAATTTGTTAGTTTTTGAAAATTCATCTTGTGCATATTGAATGGTTATGCCTTGTTCTTTCCTGAATCTCATTTAAGCATCTCCCACACAATAATATTGGTTCTTGTTGGTTATTAGATACATGTTTTATTTTGAATCCAATTCATCGAGCTATGTAGAATATACACCTTAATTTGAGTACATTATTTGACAACATGTTGGTGTGAGATAATTCACATCTAAAAGGGCAGAAAGGAAATATCTGTCATTGGATTTTAATGAGTCACAATATTATAATGTTATGAAATGTAATATTAGTGCATAAAAAAATAGAAAGTTAACTATACCTAAATCTTTGCATATTGAATGGTTATGCCTTGTTCTTTCCTGAATCTCATTTAAGCATGTCCCGCACAATAATATTGGTTGTTGTTGGTTATTAGACATGTTTTATTTTGAATCCAATGCATGGAGATATGTAGAATATACACCTTAATTTGAGTACATTATTTGACATGTTGGTGTGATATAATTCACATCTAAAAGGGCAGAAAGGAAATATCTGTCATTAGACTTGAAATGAATCACAATATTATAATGTAATGAAATGTGATATTAGTGCATAAAAAAATAGAAAATTAATTAACTATAACTATGCCCTAAATCTTTAGCACAAATTTATCTCCAACTCAATTATGTAAATCCCAATAATTGTTAGTTTTTGAAAATTCAACTTGTGCATATTTAATGGTTATGCCTTGTTCTTTTTTGAATCTCCAAAAATTAGGGCAAAGGGAATTATTAGTTTGCAAATGGGTAAGTGATATTACATGGACACAAGACAATGAATTTTTGTTGGGTTAAAAATGGTAACTTTAGCATCAACAAGTTGACCCATTTGTTTTTTTGCATAACTTTGGCCACTAACAACCAAAAAGACAAATCTCTCCTCATATATGACAAAAAGCATGAATCAAAACTTACTATATAAAACACAAAGGGGATCTAAATCCCTAAATACCATTTTACTACTGAAAACGGTTTTGATGTAAACTGCGGTTTTGGATCAAACGCAAACGAGCAGCGCTGCAAAAATTCACTTTCTGCAAACCTCCGTAAATGAATCTTCATCACATAGGTTTGAATCTAATTCTTTTTCCTGTATTTCAACTGATATTCTTGCAGTTAATAAGCTTAACTTGCAGATTTACAGTCAAAGTTCTAGTGCTTTTTTTTTTTTGTAAGCTAGTTAGGCTTACAAAAAAATAGCCTATAGCTTTGTCTCTGGTTTGGTTTTGTTTTCGGTTAGGCTTGGATTTAATTTTGCTGCTTCAAAAAAAAAAAAATGCAGATTTACAATACCTTCATATTGTTATTACAGTAGCTTCTACAATAGATTTGATATTAACATTTTGGCTTTAATGTAGTTTTGGTACCTCTATTTTCAATTTTTTGAAGTTTTGGTCCCCCTATTTCAAATTTTTTTGAGTTTTGATCCCCCACCCCAATTTAAGCTCAATTTTGATTTCATAGCAAAGTCAATTATGACATGGTAGATGCCACATAGATAAAACCAATACATGTGGCAATATTATTTAACTTTTTTAATAATTCATTATTGTTTAATTTCAATAAGTCTTATTGTTGAAATTCTTACTACTAATAAAATTAAAATATATGAATCCCTAATTCCAAATCCCCATTTTAGAACCCGTCTTCATTTTCGTTCATCATAATCACTTGTTCATCAATTAATTCACCATCTTGCTCGATTTTGCTCACTCTATTTATTGATTTCGTTCTCAATGGCCGGAAACCTCATGACTACCAATTTATCTTCAACGACAATCGTCGTGTTAGCAAACGTTGCTGTCAGATTTTCAATTCTTGTGGGATTAGAAATCGAACTGAGTTTGTTGAAACTGTGTTAGTGTTGATGTTTAAATTGATTATGCTTAATTATTGTTGAACTGGGTTTCTCCTTTTTTAGTTCTTCTATGATTTTTTTCTAGGACTTGATGCCTTGAATCAAATTTGTGATTTGGTTATAAGAGGAAAGTGAAGATATCTTAGTTGTGTGATGTAGGATGATTTGATGGGAATAGGAGAAAAAAGACAGGAACAGAGGGAAATCTGAGAGAGTCCATTGGAAAAGAGAATGAGAAGAAAGAGTGAATGAGAAAGTGGGAAATTTATTTTTTTCTTCTTCTAAATTCTGGTTAATGGGTTGGGTAATTTCTGGGATTAATCAATTGGTTACATGAGTTTGTATAATATTGAATAAACATAGCGTAAAAGTAATTGATTTTTTTTTTATATAAAGTAAAATTAATTGATTAAGCCATGTCTAGAGGTATATATATTCTTTTCTTTTTTATTTTTTGATAGAAAAAATTGAATATATGGTACCAAAAAGTTGGTTTTTAAAATAGGGGATCAAGACTTCAAAAATTGAAACTAGGGGATCAAAACTGCATTTAAGCCTAACATTTTTTATAGTTGTCATCCGATGAAAAAGTGTGTTTGTAGATTCGTTTTAAGTTATAGCTTCATACTATGTTAAAACTTATAAGTTATTGCTTCATTCTACTAAGTTAGTCTACATTCTGTTCGTTATTATATATAACCTAACTATCTATAATTGTTTCTTTCGTTACTCCTTAAAATTTATAATTGGTCTTCAATTTTTTTTTTTCTTTTTTGTATTATTTCAATTCATTTTAACTGATTTTACATATTACTTTGATATAGGCCAGCTTCTCAGGATCACAAATATAGAAACGACACTTTTGAAACTTTAATTGATCCAAATCAGGTATATACAACTTTATTAAATATTTGACATTACTTAAGTTAAATTCATACAGCTCCTACATTTTTATATATTAATTTTACGAAACATGGAAACTAGAATTGGACAGCCACAAATGTCCTAGCCTCTGCAGAAATGAGAAAGAAGTACGAGTTATGCTAAGTCTCGATGACGAGGAAAGTTTCATGTTTTATGGACAAACTGTGGCTAAGTCCTTTGGTCTCATTGAACCAACTAAGATACTTCTGCAATACCAACTTGAGAAGAACACATTTTTTAAGCATTTTTACCTCATGATGAAATTGTCGATAGCAATACTGAACCAGAATCAAGTGCAAATCAATCTAACCAGGTAAATGAATCTGATTCCACTAATGAAGATTTGGTAATTCTATGTTTCATATTAAAGTACTTATACTTTAATGATTCAATAACTAATAAAATATTTATGTTGCACAATATCATGAAAATGTTTTCAATAATAATTCAAAAATGCAGGAAGAAATAGATGAGGGTAACGACTCATCGAAAACGCATACATGGTCTATGAGAGTCACCAGATCAATGGCAAGGTTGGACAGCATGGATGCCTTGGTGAGTCCTTTAGAATATTACTTATTTTGTTATAAACATTAAAAGATTTTTAACTAACATTTATGAAAAATATCATATTTTTATATTATAACAGCATTTACCCAATAAGTTCTCAAGAATGCTTGCAAACAAAAACAAACTTTTCATTGTGTCTGAAGACATTGATTTTGCATTCAGATGCACAATGTACAATTTAAAAAATGAAGACAATGAAGATTACTACAAAAAGTTTATAATTGATTGGTACAAATATATGCATTGTCACAAGCCCAAGATGTCACATCACGTTTTTATTTAATTAATTATTTGATTTAATTTATTTATTTAAATTTCATGTTGTGTGATTTATTTAAATATGTGGCTTTTAGTGTAGTGGTGTGAATATAATAGTAGTGTTTTTAGGAGGTGTAAATAGAAGAAATTAAGTGGGCCTATGAGAGAGGGCAATTTAGTAATTTGGGAATAAGGTTTTGACCTAGGTATAAGTTTTGAAAACTTAGAGAGAGAAATCATTTTATCATAAGTTTTGTGAAGAAATAGAGAGAGAGAAAGCTATAGAAGAAGAGGAAGAACATTGAAGAAGGAGCTAAGAGGGGAAGATTGGGGAGCTAATTCTTGAAGAATTAGAGGTAAGAGAGTAGTTATTTATGATTTTGGGTGACCAAGAGGGGGGAGAAATTACATTTCTCTTTGCCCAAACCCTCTCACCCTTTTATACTCTAAAGTTCATAACTTTATGAGTTCTATGAATCAAAATGTTATCTTTCTTGTTGATTTAGTGTTATTCATGTATTATAATGCTAAAAAAATATGTTGATGATTTCAATTTCGAAAATCTATGGTTGTTGGTTTGAAATTGCATGTTCATGAGCTTTTGATGAAAAATATGACAAATCTCACATTGATGATGATTTTAATGGTTTTAAGTTATGAAACTTGTACTTCCATGTATGATAACATGTTTATGATCTAAAGGAAACACCTTTTTAAAACTGGAACACGTTTTGGATGATTTGGGGGGTGGAATCCGAACGGTCGCGAAAACAGAGCAGTAATTCTGGGCATATGTCGCCAGGCGAGAGCTAGCGAGGGAACTTGCTAGGCACGCCAGAGCTCGCCAGCCAGCCCTGTGCCCTCTGACTTGCTTCGCTACGGCGAGAGCTAGCGAGAGATGGCGAGAGGTCGCCAGGTACTCGCTAGGACTCGCCAGAGGGCGAGTAAGCCTCTGACTTGCCTCGCTATGGCGAGAGCTGGCGAAGGCAGTCAGGTTTATTTGATTATTAATTGATGAGGGGATAATTTGGTGTATAGTTTGCTAGTCTTATAGTAATACATAAATGATCGATGTTGGAATTATAATGAATTTGACGGATGGTGGTGTTTCTATATGATTGTTGAAATAAATATACATAATAGTATTGATGATGAATGTATATAAGTATGTTATGTGTTGACGAATGATTGATGGTGGAATTATGTATACATGAGGTTGCATAATGGTGGTGAATAACATACGTTATATATATGTTCATGCATCATGATTGAGTCTATTGATGAAGCTTGGGCGTTTGACCCATAACGAATTGATGAAGCTTGGACGTTTGATCCATAATGCATAGGATTCTTGTATCCTTATTTTGGTGAATGGTACCGCATGCATGTAGTCGTGTCTAGGGGACATGGCATGAAGGTAACATTAGATGCATTTAGGAAGGTGAACCTTAAATGTGCTATATGTGATAATGATGTGATATTTGTCTAATTATGTGCTAAGTGTTTTCTTGCATATAAGTTGTTAACCATTGATGGTGTGAATTTGGATACGTATATTAGATGATTAAATGTACGTGTCTTATTGATGTCGTTGGATTGCTATTATATACATGCCCAATATATGTACAATAGATTAATATATGCATTGGATACGTTGGATTAAATGTTAGTATTTACTTGCATTTGTTATATGTTGATTATAAGTAACTAACTCTCTATTTTTGTATGTAATGGATCGTTGGGCGATTCAGATTCTCAGGCGTGAGGATTTTCTTTGCTTGCTTAGGAGGAGTACCCGGCATTTGTTGCTAGTGTTTAGGGTAAGGGGATGAGTTGCTATTCTAGTGTCGTGTCTTGTCCATTTGCTCTGGTGGTTGTAACACCGTGTTGGGGTTTAGTCTTATCGAACTTATGTCTAGTGTTGCTTTTAGACCTTGTTTTTGTATGATGTTGTAAGGCTTTATGCCAAGTACTTAATTATCTATTTGTTGATGACACGATATGTGTAGATGATTTATGCGGATGTGGATTAATATGCAGATGAATTATTTAGCCAATGACTAGTGTTTATGATTTGAACTATATTCATGATGATAAATGAATGATGATATGTTATGTTGTTCCGCTGCGATAATTTCTTAATCATTTTTGTATGATATGATATGCTATTTTTGGTTTTCAATTTATACGTGTAACGCTCTACTTGATTTACTTAATTTCATTTGCTGTTTAGTCGCGAATTTTTGGGTAGAATTAAGTAGGGTGTTACACAAGACCTGGTGACATTCTTCATTTTACTTTAACTGATCCATGTTTTAAACTCATTGTAAAGCTTGAACGTCAACCAGATGCCATTTGAATGTGCTCCTCTGCTCTTGGATTTCTCTCCAAAATTGAAGTTCTGCAACTCTTCCTCTGCAAACTGAAACAATGTTATTGTTGTGTATAACCTATATTCAATATTAACTACTATGTTTTGTAAAGTTAATTTTGGATTTCATTTTGCTACTTATGAAATATTGACATTGTATAATATCACTTATGGATTGTATGATAATATAATATATTAAGTGTTTGTGTTTATAGCTTTTATAAATTTTGCATCTATTTATACAAAGTTGCGTGGATAACTTGCTATGCAAGTACTTGTGTAACCTCCTTCAAATAGTACCTTGTAAAATGATTTCAATATTCAATGAATTCATTTTACCAAAAACTTTCTCTATTGTGTTAAACCAATATTCCAAGTTCATTCTTTTCTTGATTCATTCATCTTGTTAACCAAGTTCATCTAAATATGACTGAAGGTGTGTGAAAAACACAAGAAGGAGGAGTTGAATTGTGTTTTTGGATTTTTAAAAACTTTTTAAAACGAGCATGCAATGTAGCGGAATAAAACACAATAACAGAGTAAGGAAAGAGGGAATGAACACAAAATTTTTTATACTGGTTCCTCTCACAACGAGAGTAGTCCAGTCCTCTTGTACTCACAAGAGATTTCACTATAATCACACAGATTATACACTTGCTCCAGATCATACAACAGGAGACTTCAACACTGCTCAAGCACACAAGCAAGAGACTTCCAAATGCTCAAGCATACCAGCAAGAGACTTCCAAATGCTCAAGCACACAAGCAAGAGACTTCCAAATGCTCAAGCACACAAGCAAGAGACTTTACAAAATCTTACACAAGATAAGATAGAGTACAATAAATACACCCAAGACTTTAACTCTTTCTAATGAAAACAAATACAATGTATCAGAACTTCTTGAATCGGAAGCTTTCAGAGTTTAAGTCTTGTGCAAATTTTCCAATGATAGCTTGAGTATGCAAGAGTGAGTAATCTTTCAGTTATAGCTCAGTGTTGTAGTTTTACGATCTCTCAAGTCTTCTATATATAGGTAGAGATAATGTAGACGTTGAAGAAGACCGTTGAATGGAGATAAAGGTGTCAGCGCAAATGTAGTTGTATTGGTAGTAGAGTTTTAACTTTATTCCAAAAGAAGTAAAGAACTACTACTGCCATTGCTTGTAGGACTTCAGTGCTTGCCCAGAAGAAGTAAGGTTTTCCATTTGTCTTTAGACGCTCCTTTTTGACTTATGACTTAGTCACATATTCAAATTAACTTCGGAGGATACTAAAAATCTTATGCTTGTATATCTGAGTGTATCAGCTTACGACTTTGTTACTTTTGGGTCACATTTGCTTCTGAGTGCTGTTAGTGCTTCTGAACTTCATTCACACTCCGTTCTTTCTCAAGGATTCCTGCACACTTAAAATAAATTTTAGTAATTCAATTGTGCATTTAATACTTTGTTATCATCAAAACTTTATCAAGTTCTTGGAGTTTGTTCTAAGAGTCATTTTTGTTCAAACAATCTCGCCCTTTTTGATGATGACAAACATAAGTATTAATTGCCAATTGTTGCTGAATTAATTTATCATGTTCTCATCAGGTTTATGAGTTTTGCAAGCTCCGCCTGAGTCAGACACACTATATGGTTAGGTTTGTAAGCTCCCCCTAAGTTTTTCCATGATTAATTAAGACAGTTTAAGAAACAATCATTATATCTTAAGATCAAAATATCATACTTGGTTTGCAAGCTCCCCCCCTATGTCATATAGATACAAGACAAGTTCGCAAGTTGTCTCATAATCTACATATGAGAATTTGTTATATTAGATTATAATTATTTCCCCTTTTTCAATATAAGCGTAAAAGAATAACAAATTTTCAATTTGATTCACAAGAGTTTCAGAGTAGTTTCAGAGTATTAGGCATATATTTTACGCAATTAATAGTGCTCTTACTCCCCCTTTTGGCATTAGTCAAAAAGATAAACAAAGTAATCACGCAGAAACATAGCAGCATAACAGATAAGATTGCACAAAGAAAATAGATAAAGTTATACATAGAGAAAATAGATAACAACATAATAGATTAACTAAGAGTGCACAAACATAACAAGTAACAAGCAATTAAGGGTTAGGTGATTGTTGTCTAGCAAGGATCAAGGCAAGCAGGCTTTTGATTTCTGATTGAGAGTCCACTTAACTGTTGGCCTCTTTGACTTCTACCACTCAGATTTTGATAACGCTTCCTGAACAATCTTACCATTCATGATTAAACTCATCATCCCACCATAATGTGTCTTCAGTGACTTCTAGATGGAGATAGGGTATGTAATCATCTTCTTCGAAGTTGCTTTCGTCTGAGATCTTGTTAAAAAATCTTTCATCAGGTTCTGACTTAGTATCTGTGTCTTCATCAAAAATATATTTTCTAGAAACAGCATCATCAAGACCATTGCAAGTCACATCCACCCATGAGATTGGAGTATCAAGATCTTTTCTCATTGTTCCAGCAATGAAAAGAATTTTGTTTCTTGGTACCCATTTTTGGATGAGCTCGGATTGATTACCATTAAACCCCTCATCTGCTTCTTTGATTGTTTGAGTTGCCTCTCGATATGAATCCTTGTCAAGTTCTTGATAAGGCTTATTGACTTGAATAACCTTCTCAACCTTTGCTTTCTCTTGAGGTAAAACTCGTTTCAAAGTCTTGGAGAATGACTCAGCGGTTTTCAAGCCACGTGAAGAGAGTAGAAGATGAGGATAGCGAGCATTGATATTCTTAACTCGAGTAACAGAATTTGGAAAGTTACTAGACTTCGTAGATTGAGGAGACTTATGACAATCATCCGAAACTTCAAGGTTGTTTTCAACGATAGTGCTGAGAGAGAGAATAGTTGCCATTGTAGATGGTTGAGATGAAGAAGCCATTGATCTTGATTGAGAAGAGATTAGATATTCTAAAGGTTGAGGGTATAGTGTAGGAAGTGAGTGAAACGTGTGTGATATTGTATAAGTGATATATTTATAGACTAAATGCCAGAGAAGGAGATAGACTATTTTCGTAAAAATGCACTAAAGATCACATCATTAACTTCCCTTTACCCACTCAGCATCAGACACTAGGCAGAAGATTTATTGTGTAACTGACACGCAAGTAGACAGCTGTAGGCTACTTCCTAGTCATAGCCATTTTTGAAATTTGAAAAGTCTCAAAGTCTGAGTGGTTCAGGTGCACATTTGTACTCAAGAACTTCTGAGTTAATGGCTTCTGAAACACATAGAGTCTGCACCAGGTATATTTTCATAATATGCTATGCCATTTATGGAAACAAGAGATTTTATCCAAGAATATGTGTGCTGGACTTTTCCAAAGAACAGCTGTATTGTAAAGCCCAAAACGAAGACCTCGCCCATGCTAACTCAGGGTATATATACGTGAAGACTAAAAACCTAAAGGATTAAAAAAAAGCCGTCATTTGAAGAATAGAATTTTAGGGTTTGAGTCTTGTTAATTGTGAGCCTTTCTTGTGTCTCCTTGATGCAAGTTTAGGACTGTGTTTTGAGTTGTAATTTATGTAATCTCTCCTAAGCTTTTAAGTACGGAGAAGGTTTGTTTTCTTGGTGAGTGAAACCATTCTATTTGTATCGTTAATCATAGGGTGATTGATTGAAAGGAAGTGAGACGGGGTCTCAAACTTAGGAGTTCCTAGGTCGAGTATAGCACGGGTAGAGTCTAGGAGATAAGTCATAAACGTGGGACGTTTTCTGAGGGCTTAGAACTAGATCTATTATAGTGGATTCCTTCCTGGCTTGGTAGCCCCCAGAGTAGGTCGTTGTTTACGCCAAACTGGGTCAACAATATTCTATGTTCTTTTCGTTTATTGTCTGTTATTTTATTTGTTCATTTATCGCTACTGTGGACACACGCTATACCATTTGTCTTAGCATCACGCTGGTTACGTACGACAACTGCTATAGCTTCTGTCATAACATTTGTCCCCAGTAGGTGCCAGAATTTCAATTGGCTTCTGAGACACACAGAATCTGAAAGTTATTCAGAGCTTAATTTATCATCAGCAACAAGAGTCATATTCAAGTTTTTCTTGATAAAATCATATCTTTCTATTGCCAAAGGTTTTGTAAAGATATCTGCCCATTGATTTTCGGTTTCAATAAACTTTAAATCAATTGTTCCTTTTTGAACATGATCTCTTATGAAGTGATGCTTAATTTCAATGTGTTTAGCTCGCGAATGCATGATTGGATTTTTAGAGAGATGAATGGATGCAGTATTGTCACAATATAAAGGAATATTGGTACTGCTTACTTTAAAATCTTTAAATTGATACTTCATCCAGAGTAGTTGTGAGCAACACTTTGCAGCTGAGATGTATTCTGCTTCTGCTGTAGATAATGCTATGGTGGTTTGTCGTTTACTAGCCCATGAAATAAGGTTCTCACCAATGAATTGACAATTTCCACTGGTGGATATTCTTTCTAATTTATCACCAGCAAAATCAGCATCACAGAATCCAGCTAGCTTGAAATTATTGGATTTCTTATAAAGAAGTCCATGATTAGTTGTTCCTTTGAGATACCTAAAGATTCTTTTCACAGCGGTGAGATGAGATTCTCTAGGATCTGATTGGAATCTTGCACACAAACATACACTGAACAAAATATCTGGTCTAGATGCAGTTGAAGGTGCGTGGAGAAAACACAAGAAGGGGGGGTTGAATTGTGTTTTGGGTATTTAAAAACTTTTCAAGATATTTAAATCTATCAGAGTCTTTAAGCACAGCGGAATTGTTCACACAATTTAACTAATGGCTAAGTGAATGATGAAGGAGTAAATGAGAGACTGAGAGAGAGAAGAACACACAACAATTTATACTGGTTCCCCTCACAAATTGAGAGTGTTGGAACAAAATATGTGTTAATACACACCCTTAGGTTTTGATGATAACAAAGTATTAAATGGACAATTGATGGTACTAATGTTTAAATTAAGTGCAGGAGAATTCAACGTTTAATCAAGAGCACACTTAATTTAAACTCTGATGAAACCAATGGAAGTCTGAATATTTAGACTCTGAAAGAGTTCAGATGCTACAACGTGGTCAGAAGCTATACAAAGTTCAGAAGCTCAAAGTAGATCAGAACGTCTGAAGCTGTTCAGGGACTCAGAGGAGTTCAGAAGCTCAAGGATGTTCAGAGGCCTACAAGAGTTCAGAGGCTGTCTGCTAGTCATAAGTCATTCAGAGGATGAAGACGTTCAGAAGCTGAATTGCGAAGGACTATCAGAGGCCAACCATTCAAAGACCAATCAGACTCCAAGCTATCAAAGGTTCATCAGAAGCAAAGGAATTCCCAGTCATCAGAGGGCTACATCAACTACAACTTATCAAGCCTGATGACTTGTTCTAAGGTCAACTAAATTGCAACGGTCACAACGGATGTGATCCCTCTCTCTAGGAGCTAGTTGTACCTTATAACTATACTATTGGACAGACAGCAAAGGTGAAGCTTCTCTGCAAAGGAAGACGTGGCTTTACTCAACGGATCTTCAATGTCTACAGCTGTCCAAGTTACAACGGGAATTTCTCCAACGTCTCAATGTCTTTCTCAACTCATATAAATATGCCAAAGAAAGAATTTATGACTAGCGCTCACCATTAGATAAAATCTCTCAGAAGAAAGTGAGAACTTGAATTGTAATAGATAATATCTCTCAAATGAAGTGAGCATAGAAACTAGCTTAGAGCCTCTGAAGTTATTATGTTTGTAATAAGTTTTAAGCTCTTAAGTTAGTCGTAAGTCTTCTGCTTAGTGTAGAAGCAAGTAAGTCTTCTACTTAGTGTAGGAGCAAGAAAATCTTCTGCTTAGTGTAGAAGCACGTAAGTCTCAATCTTAGTGATTAGAGCAGTGAAGTCTTGAGCCTGAGTGCTTGAGCAAGGAAGCCTCTGATCTTGTGTGATCAGAGCAAGGAAGTCTCTCTGTCTTGTGTGACTTAGAGCAGGAAGTCTCAAGCTTGTGTGCTTGAGCAAGGAAGTCTTTGATCTTGTGTGATCAGAGCAAGGAAGTCTCTATGTCTTGTGTGACTAAGAGCAGGAAGTCTTGAGCTTGTGTGCTTGAGCAACTATTGTAATCCTTGTGATTATAGTGAAACTCTCATGGAAACAAGGGGACTGGAGTACTCTCAATTTGTGAGGGGAACCAGTATAAATTGTTGTGTGTTCTTCTCTCTCTCACTCTCTCATTTACTCCTTCATCATTCATAACGCCATAAGTTAATTGTGTGAATAATCCGCTGTGCTTTAAAGACTCTGAAAAGGTTTAAATATCTTGGAAAGTTTTTAAATATCCAAAACACAATTCAACCCCCCCCCCCTTCTTGTGTTTTCTCCACGCACCTTCAGAGAGTACTCCAGTCCCCTTGTTTCCAAGAGAGTTCACTATAATCACAAAGATTACAATAGATGCTCAAGCACACAAGCTCAAGACTTCCTGCTCTTAGTCACACAAGACAGAGAGACTTCCTTGCTCTGATCACACAAGATCAAAGACTTCCTTGCTCAAGCACACAAGCTTAAGACTTCCTACTCTTAGTCACACAAGACAGAGAGACTTCCTTGCTCTGATCACACAAGATCAAAGACTTCTTTGCTCAAGCACACAGGCTCAAGACTTCATGCTCTAATCACTAAGATTGAGACTTATGTGCTTCTACACTAAGCAGAAGACTTTCTTACTTCTACACTAAGCAGAAGAGCTTCTACACTAAGCAGAAGACTTTGTTGCTTCTACACTAAGCAGAAGACTTACTATTAACTTACAAGCTTAAACTTATTACAAACATAATAACTTCAGAGGCTTAAGCTAGTTTCTATGCTCACTTCATTTGAGAGATATTTTCTATTACAATGCAGATTCTCACTTTCTTCTGAGAGATGTTTTCTAATGAAGATCGCTAGTCATCAATTCTTTCTTTGGCATATTTATATGAGTTGAGAAAGACATTGAGACGTTGGAGAAATTCCCGTTGTAAATTGGATAGCTGTAGTCTTTGAAGATCCGTTGAGTAAAGCCACGTCTTCCTTTGCAGAGAGGCTTCACCTTTACTGTTTGTCCAATAGTACAGTTATAAGGTACAACTAGCTCCTAGAGAGAGGGATCACATCCTTTGTGACCGTTGCAATTAGTTGACCTTAGAACAAATCATCGGGCTTGATAAGTTGTAGTTGATGTAGCCCTTCTGATGATTTGGGAAATTCCTTTGCTTCTGATGAACCTTTGATTACTTGGAGTCTGATTGGTCTTTGAATGGTTGACCTCTGATAGTCCTTCGCAATTCAGCTTCTGAATGTCTTCATCCTCTGAATGACTCATGACTAGCAGATAGCATCTGAACTACTGTAGGCATCTGAACATCCTTGAGCTTCTGAACTTCTCTGAGCTTCTGAACTGCTTCAGACGTTCTGATCCTCTTTGAGCTCCTGAACTTTGTTTAGCTCCTGACCACGTTGTAGCTTCTGAACTCTTTCAGAGTGTAAATATTCAGACTTCCATAGGTTTCATCAGAGTCTAAATTAAGTGTGCTCTTGATATAACGTTGAATTCTCCTGCGCTTAATTTAAATATTAGTACCATCAATTGTCCATTTAATACTTTGTTATCATCAAAACCTAAGGGTGTGTATTAACACATATTTTGTTCCAACAATCTCCCCGTTTTTGATGATGACAAACATAAGTATTAAATACAATTATTGTTGATAAAAATCAGCTATGTTGACATTAGGCTTCTGAGTTTCGCAAGCTCCCCCTAAGTCTGATAACCCATAGGGTTAGGTTTGTAAGCTCCCCCTATTTTTTATCCATAGTTAATTTTAATCAGTTTCAGAATTACTTTATTATATGACTTAAATTATTCATATTTCACTATATAAAGAACATGGTTTGCAAGCTTCTTCTTTGTTGGAACAAAATAAGTTTTAATTATAAAACACCCTAAGTTTTGATGATAACAAGGTATTAAAAGGACAATTGGTATTACTAATGAGTGATCTAGTGTGCAGGAACAAAGTAAAAATATCATCCTCGTAGATCATCATTTGGGCATCTGAAGGACACAGTCTGAAGTGTTAAGGCTCTGATATTGCTGGAAGCATCAGAGCCTCTGAAGAAGTCCTCAGAGGCCAAAGAAAGAAACACAGTCTGAAGCGTGTGTACATCTTCAGAAGATCAAATAAACGGTATCATCAGATTCTGAAGAACTCTCTCTGAAGAAAGACAGCTAATAACCAATGCAATAGTACAACGGTCCTGTCAAAGAGTACAACCGTCTTGTCAACAAAAAGGAGAGTGTACAACCAACAGTTCCCTTCTCAACGTCTTTATACCTAGAGTATAAATAGAAGACATCCTCATAGAGAGAAGACTACTGGAAGATCATCTGAACTTAGAAAGATTCAAATCATATCAAGTTGTGAACTGTGTTATTCTTTCTAGTGTTATATTCTAAGTTAAATATCTTTTGATATTACAGACTCTGAGCTTAGTGTTTAGAGAGTCTTGCTTAGAACTTTCAATCCTACTTAATCTGTGTATTAAGTTAGTTTGTGAAGTCTCTTTGTCTTGTGTGACTTAGAGCAGGAAGTCTTAAGCTTGTGTGCTTAAGCAAGGAAGTCTTAAGTCGTGTGTGACTTAAGCAAGGAAGTCTTAAGCTTGTGTGCTTAAGCAAGGAAGTCTCTTCGTCTTGTGTGACTTAGAGCAAGGAAGTCTCTTGCTTGTGTGCTTGAGCATTTGTTGTGTAATCTTTGTGATTATAGTGAAATCCCTTGGAAGTGCAAGGGGACTGGACTACTCTCGTTTTGTGAGAGGAACCAGTATAAAATTTCTGTGTGTTCTTTCTCTCTCTCTCTCTCTCACTGTTTTATTTGTGTTTTGTGTTTAGTCTAGTTTATCATATCCGGTGCATTTCTATATTTCTTAAGACAAAATAAACAATTTTTCAAAACACAATTCAACCCCCCTTCTTGTGTTTTTCACCTTCATTCTTTTCATAGTGTGATAATCTTTGAATAAAGTTGCTCCCTTACTCAAGAACTAACTATGAATAATAAACTTCAATTAATAAATGCATTCTCCTTGAAATTAAGCCCTTAATGCAGATGCAAGATGAAGCAATATTTAAATTGAATGACAAAATAGGATCAGAGGCACTTAGAGACGTCTACACACACTTGGTTCTGATGGTTATCATTAACAGCTTCAGAGTTCAAAATATTTTTAAACAGTTCAGAACTTAAAAAAAATCTTTTCAAAGAAAATAGCTCAGAGTCTGAACAAAAATTTGAAAACAGTTCAGAGCTCTTTAGTACAATATTTTGAAATCCTCAAGGATCAGATTGTCATATCAAAGCATGTACTTCATGCTACTATTTTGACCACTCTCCTACGTTCTCTCTCTGAAGCACTACAAGGCCCTAAAAAGCCAAGTAATTTCGCTTCTTCCAACAATTGATTTACCAATATTCTTTCTCCCCCTTTTGTCATTATCAAAAAGGTAGTATAAGCAATTAATAGAAATTTCAACTTTCAATGCCGTCAAATCAGGAGTGGTTGAATACATTTAATACTCGGCCATTGAATTATGCTTATAAAAGGAGAGAGATACCTAGTCATTTTACTCACACAGAATAATCTTAGGTTATTGATAGATCTCTTGAGAGAGAAAAAATGAAACGCTCAGAGAATAAGAAAGTAGTTTCAGTGAGAGTCAGTCAAGATAGGAGAAAACATAAGAAGAAACCAATGGAAACAAAGCCAGTGTCTGTTACAGAAGAACTCAGTTCAGAGTTTGAAGAGAAATCTTTGGACTCTGACTGTTTTAAGTTCTGAAGACATATATTCCTGAAGAAAATCAAACTGATATCCAAGGCTCTAGAGGGGCTAGAGTCTTTTCCTGAGGAAAACCAAACTGATGCATCAGAGTTGGTTTCTTCAAGAAAGACTACTAGTTGGATGGCTTCAGCCAAAACCTCAACCTTTCCCCTCTGCAAAGGTCATGTAGGCTTGTAACCATAAACATGACCTTCTAGAGCATCCAGAAGATAGTTCTTAGAAAAGTAATATGTAATCCAGAACTTATGTTCTTAATGAAATAAATCCATTACTTTTGGCTTGTTTAATTTTTGATTTCTTATTAATATTTCTTCTCTTGTTATGAAATTTGATTCTTTAATAATTCCCATATATTGTATTTGACAAATTATATGAATGAAAATCAATTTGCAAGATTGTTTGTTTCAACGAATATGACAATCAGTTAAGGAATTAAGACAAACAAACGACATACTAAACAGAATTAGTCGACAGACAAATAAGCATTCAGATAGATATGTTAGATTAACAAGCAGAGTTTTATCCTAACCAAAGGTTTAACCTAGTCAAAGTGCTTAGCAAATTATCAGTCATGAAGTCATATAAGCAATCAAATAGATCCTAAGGTTGGGGTTGACTACAAAAGGATTGTCATACCCCATTTTTTGACTGATCGTTTTTATGCGTCTTTTTAGGACGGTTTTTTTTCTTTGTCATTTCTGACGAAATTTCGGCAGAGAGGTATTTTAAAATACCTCATTTGTTGTTTCTTTTATATTTATTCTTTTTCTATTATTATTATTATTGTTATTATTTTTATCATTGTTTATCATTATTATTATCTTCATTTTTTTAATTTACTTATTTATTTTATTTCCATTTTTTTTCTCCGTTTTTTTTTTATTTATTTTCGTTTTTTTATATATTTAATTAATTTAATTATTTTGTTTTTATTTTTTATTTGTATTTTGTCCTTTTTTCTGATTAAAAAATCAGAAAATTGAAAGTCAACTTTCTCCAACAAGTAAAGGAAGAATTTTCTGCAGAAAAGCAAAAAAGCATTGTACTTGTTTGTCCAAAATTCAGTCTTTGTCCCCTTTTTTGAGTTTTGAAAAAACCTAACTTTGGGTATATATCAGAAGCAAAAAAATCAGAACAAAAAAAATTCCACCCAGCCGCAGTAGAACACAAACAGAAAAACGAAAAATTCATTTTCCTTTCCTGAATCAATCATCATCAGCAGAACCCAAAAACATCACAAACATTCAATCATCATCATCAGAGAAACGGAACAAACACAGATCCGAGAACAGAGAAACGGAGAAGAAGAAGTTAGAACTGAAAATCAAAACGAAAACGGAGAAGAAGAAGAGACCCGAAATCCAAATCGAAGATTAGAGGTTGATTTCGTCTTTTTTTTCCTTTTTCCATTCCGTTTTGTTCGATCCAGAATCAATGGGTTTTGTTTGTTTGTTTCGAATTTAGATGTGGGTTTAGGATTTATTTTTACTTAATTTTGATGTTGAGCTTTTTCAAGAAAAAATGGTGTTTATGAGAGAAGAAGAAGAGAGATTGAAACCGAGAGAGAAAGAATGGAAACCAGCGGCGCTGGGAAAGAGAGAAGAGAGAAAAATTTGTGTAATTTTTTTAGGGTTTGCCTTTTATACCCCATTTGTAATCCTGTGCGCGCAGGTGCACAACCTTACCGTGCACCTGCGCGCCTGAACCCTTCAGATCTTGATCAAACGTCCCAGATCTCATCTGGTTAAGATTAAATCAGGGCTGTCTGATTTAATCAGACGTCCCTGATTAAATCAGAAATATTTCTTCACACACCCCTTTGGGCCGCACCCCCAGTTGGGCCTAAACCACAATACTGCTATTCACACCCCCCTGTTATTTCGTTTTAATTTTCACACCCCCCTGTTTTAATTTTATTTAATTTTTTTAGCTTATGAGATAAGTGCTTTTGGCATAAGCTATTTTAGCTATTATTTCAGCCAATCAAGCATGATGTTGAGGCTTATTTCATTTTCCTATTTATTTGATATTTAAAAGTTGTTAATATTACTTTATGTCTTTATTTATTTTTTAGCTAATTTTATTTTTTAACCTTATGAGATAAGTGCTTTTGGCATAAGTTTTTTTTAGCTTTTTTTTTAGCCAATCAAGCATGATGTCGAGGCTTATTTTCATCTTTTTAAGTTTCGTATTTATTTATTTATGCTATTTATCCATGCATATCATATTATTTCATCACATCCATTTATTTACCATTTTTACCTTTATTTTTGTAATATTATTATTATCACAATATTGAGTGTTGATCACTTTATTAATTGCCATTTACTTTTGCTCTTGAACTTAGGATGTAAATAGGCCAAATGTAAACTCTAAATAAAAGTGCATAGCATACCCCTCTCTTGCATCATTTCATATTTATTTTCTTGCAAAGATTTTTAGAGTGTGATTAGGCCAATGTACTCATAAATGAAAAATTGCATCTCATGCATATTTATTTTTTATCGCATTCCGTCCGTATGCGTAATATTAAATTCCGAGGGAAAAGACACCGTTTTGATCAAAATATCATTACGGATTGTCTTCGCGCTTAATTTGCTTATTGCGACGTTATTAATCTTTTAGCGCTACCTTTTTCATTTGGAACCCAACATTCTAATAAAAAATAATTAGTCATTTTATTCTCAAAAATGAGGTCAACACCTCTTCAAAAAAATAGTTAGTCACTTTATTCTACAAAATGAGGTCAAAACCTCTTTCAAAAAATATCAACATAATTTATTTTCAACATCATCAAGCATCAAAAATATTTTGTCATCATACATTTTTCAAAACTTTGGACTTTAAACCAAACGTTTCTTTTTACCGCGAAAACCTTGGATTTTAACCCAAGAGTCTTTTTTCTCGCAAAACTTGGATTTTAAACCAAGTGCCTTGGAATTTAAACCAACGGCGTCTTTTATCGTGAAAACCTTGGATTTTAACCCAAGAGTCCTTTTTATCACCAAACTTGGATTTTAAACCAAGTGCCTTGGACTTTAAACCAACGGCTTCTTTTATCGCTAAAACCTTGGACTTTAACCCAAGTGTCCCTTTTTTTTTTTTTCTCGCCTAAAACCTTGGATTTTAAACCAAGTGCATTTTCTTCATTCATACATCTTTAATCATGCATAAACCTTGGATTTTAAACCAAGTGTCTTTTATCACTCAAAATATTTTCTCAATAAACCTTGGATTTTAAACCAAGTGTCCGCGTCTTATTTTCATAATCAAATCTCAATCGATTTAACCATATAGACTTTCTTCACAAATTAACATCAATCAAACTCACATTTTGCCACTTTTGGCTTTTGGTATTTTAAAACCATTTTCAAAACTTTAAAATCAAAACAAACAAATTTACTCGTAACTTTTACCCCGAACTACGGTGGTTTGATCCCTCGGGTACGTAGGCATGAGACTTGTCTCTCCAATCAATAAAATCAACAAAAACATTTTTTTCCTTTTTCATCACTTTAAGCATTTTTTTATCATCACTTTAATTCTCATACTTATACATTTTTACAAGCAATTAAAATTAAGCGCAATGTTAGAAATAAAAACAAGAGGTTCCTATAGAGTACTATAGATACTTAGGGTGCTAATACCTTCCCTTCGTATAACCAACCCCCGAACCTTGTTCTCTAAACAATAGGGTTTTTTCGAACTTTTTCCCTTTCCCTCGGATAAATTAAAGATCGGTGGTGGAATATTAATTTGCGATTCGAAGTTAATTAATAACTCGACATCCAAAAATCACCGCGACAAGGATGCTAGGGTTGTCATTATGTTTTTCTGATTAATGTTTACTTCTTCCATCAATTCCACAAACTTGTCCACTTTTGCTTCAATCCTTCTGATGTCATTCTCATAGACAGGGTTCCTCAGGTGCTGTTGATTGCCTTGATCACTACTCAGGTTGTCTTGACTAGGTACATTCAGATCATCCACCATTGAGGCTATTCTTTCCCTAAGATTTTGCCTAATATTTTCTCTTGCAGCAGAGGATTCAGGATGATTCCTCTCTGTGTCCATTTGAGTCCGAATGTCCTTCTCAGCATTGATGGCTTTTCCTTTGTCAAACTTGCTCTATTCTTCCACAGCTGCCTTCTGAAGATTGTGCAATTCTTTCACTAGTTCCTCTGTCAGACTCACCCATTGAGCATCATACTCAGATGACGACATATCAGTTTGTCTTTGGTCATAAAGACTATGTATTTGTTCAAACAAGTCATTGCATTTGCCCAAGACATTAGGATTGTTTGATTTTGATGGGTAAGGTTCATTGGTTAATGGTGTGTTGATGAGTTGAGGACTAGGATTGGTTTGGAAAAAGCCTTTGAGATGAAAATCTTCTAAAAGAAGTTCATTGACCATAGCCTCAACAGGGTTTGATGGTGGGTGATTCAAGTTTTCTTCTGAAGCAACATGTTCAGATGAGGTTTGGTGTATGGGTGTGTGAGGGTCTGAAGATGTTTGAGTCATAAATGAGTGAGCTATTTTATGCTTAGATTTGGCATTAAGCAGTTCAAAATTAGCTAGAATTTCATCTAACTCATTATGATCAGAATCAATCGAAGACGATGATGAAGAGATGTTGATAAAGACTGGTTCAGGGTGAGTTGTTTTGACAGGTTCTGATATAAGTTGTTTTATTGTAAGATTATCTTCAGAACTTGTCTGGTTATAATTTGAACAGGGTTGGGTTGATGATGAGGTTAAATGAATGTCTTGAGCAGAAGTAACAACAGGTTTAGAGAGAGATACATCACCTGATTTATTATGATCTGAGGTTTCAGCAATCTTTTCCTCAGGCTCTTTGGTAAGTTGCTTTTGTCTGACACTGAGAGGTTCTTCATCACTTTCTGAGCCTTCAACTCTATATGCTTTCACTAGCCTTCTTCTCTTCTTCTTCAATTCTTCCTTCTCAGTCTTAAACCCTTCTCCTAGGTTATCCAGCAGTTGAATATACTTATTGACAATGCCACTAGAAACTATAGGCATTTCAATGTTCCATTTCTTTACTAGGGAAGGTTCTGAGTGAGACTGGTGTATCAAAGGATCTGAAGGTTGTACTTAAAGTTCTGACAGCAGGTTCATGTGAGATAGTGTATGAGCAGATATTGTGAAGGCTCTGGATTCTCTTAACAAGTAGTCATGACCAACAGCTTTGATTATATCTATCACTCCACATTGATAGAACAACTCACTGAGGACCCTTGGGTAGACTACATGTATATCAGACTTGGCCTGATTTTGAGTTTTAAGCACATATTTGCATAGGTGATCAAAGATGTATTTAGCCCAATTTAAATCATATTTCCTTGTGAGAAAATAGACAAATTGTCTATGATCCCATGACAAATGATCAGGATTTTCACTTCCTGGAAATATAGAACTTAACATGATTTTGGCTAATACCCTCTGAGTGGGCTTCAGATCACCTGTCTTGTTGCTCTCACAACTTGTTCCCTTGACGTAACAATGTCTTGTCATATTCTTCAGAAACATAGATTCGCGTGCTTCATTGTGACTAAAAGTGTAGTAGATGCCCTCATTTGGGATGGATAGCACTTTAGCCAGGTTTGAAGCAGTGAGAATTACTTCAAAACCGCACACAACCGAATGCACCTCCGTTTCCTCAATGATTCTTAATCCTAACTCTTGAGGGGTTTTGTCTTCATTTTCAGCCTTTTCTTTCCTCCTTGCAGCTAGCTCCTTGTGATAATCTTCAACTGTCTTCACCTTGCTTCTGATCCAGAAATCTTTTACTAGAGTAGGATAGATTGGACCATTTAATAAGTTCATGTATCTAAAGCTCCCTTTATGATTAGAAAAGAACTTTAGAACATCGAACTGATTCTTTTTCAAACTATCAAAGTCCACTGGTTGTTCCATAACCAGGTTAAGAGATTTTCCCTCCATCTTAAGAGATAAATCTGTAGAAAACATTTCCTCGCAAGCGATGGTGTTGATCGGAAAGCTTTTGGGAAAAGTAAACAAGGAGTCTGGAACTGATGTTGAAGTAAATGCCATTTCATAAAGTTAGGGTGTGGAATTTGCTAAAGCGAGAGAAAGAGTTTGTTCTAGCTTTGAAGAGCAAGAGTGAGGGATGTGATAGTGTAAAGTGTGAGTGTTTAAGAGATTTTAAAAAACATGAAATAAATTAAAACACACAACACATTAATTAAAAAGTAAAACAAACTAATCATTAACTGCATTCAAACCAATCAGAACGTGTGTACGTGTTGTCTATTTAGCGCCAAAACGTTTTAGTAAAAATACTTAATTAAATGTTTCCAATTCTTTTTCTATTCAGAGGCTTGTCCTTCAGAAGTTGAAAATTTTCTCAGAGTTTGGACTACTTCAGATGCTGAGATCCAAAATACTTCAGAGTCTGAAACAGTGTCTTTCAGGACCTTTAAAGGAAAATGTGTTCAGACACGATTTTTCAAGATTTTTTAGTTCTGAACATTTTGTGTCCTAAGAAGACATTTTCAACCTTTGAAAGTTATTCCTCTGAAATGTCATTCAGGAGATGAGAGTTACTTACCTGATTTTGAAGCTCTTGGATTTAGGTGTAGTCAGTGTCATAGCCTGAACAATCACTCCACCACACTGAGTTGTTATCATCTTCAACATGCTTCAAAATCTTCATGCTCCCTCCTGCTCCTTATGTACTCCATCTCATCCTCTTCTCCATCTGATTCTTCAAAAATGTGCCTTCTATGCACAATTGCTCTTCTTCCATTCACAGTCACATGCATCCATGTGATTGGAAGGTTCAGAGACTTAGTTTCACCTGCAATCAAGTAAACAATTTTGTCTCTTGGTACCCACTTGTTTGAGGGTCCTAGACTGTTAGTTGCCAAATCTTCATCCTCCATTTGTTTCATCTGAGTGCTATCAGATACAAATGTACTGTCTATGCTCTCAGGTTCTGACTTTTCATCAGAACTTGAGTCTTCAGAGTCTGAGCCATCTTCAGAACTTGATCCTTCAGCTCCTGGTGCTCTTTCAAACTCATCTTCAGAGAAGTTGTCTAGTACATCCCATGTTGTCATTCCTTTAGCCAGTCTTCCTCCATTCTTCTTGAAGTTGTACCATCTTTGAATTTTTCTTGAAAACCTTTCAAGATACTCTTCATCAGGTTCTTCAACAAGATCTTCATGCTCCAATGCTTGCTTTCCTTTCCTTGCTGCTTCTGCTTCTTCTCCTTTCAATTCTTGCAAATCCTTCAGAGCTAATTCATGGACTCTGAGTAAATCAATCAATGATTCAGGACTCATTGAGTTGATGTCTTCAGTTTCCTCTATAGTATTTGAAATTTCATTCCAATTGAGAGGCAAACTTCTCAGCAACTTGCTTACAAGCTCTTTGTTGCTGAGTTTGTTGTGGTAGACTTCAAGCTTGCTTGAGATGGCTTGAAACCTTAAGTTCATTTCTCCAATACTCTCATTTTCCTCCATCCTAAACTCCTCATATTGATCTAACAGACCATTTACTGTTGCCCACCGAATGCTTTCATTATCATCACTAATGAGGCAAAGAGTAGTAGTTGTAGAATCAATATTAGAAGTTTGATTAACCCCTGATATGGAAGGATTTTGATTGTTGCTAAGATCTTCATTTAAGTTCAGTCCATCTTCAATTTCTTTGACAAGATCAGCAACTTGTTGATATAACTTCTGCTTCCAATCATCCATGTTTTGAGCCATGGTGGTTTTCTCCTTTGGATCTTGACTGTCTCACGGTTAAGTGATTTACCAACAGAACCGGAGCTCTGATACCAATTGAAGGTGCATGGAGAAAACACAAGAAGGGGGGGTTGAATTGTGTTTTGGGTATTTAAAAAATTTTCAAGATATTTAAATCTATCAGAGTCTTTAAGCACAGCGGAATTGTTCACACAATTTAACTAATGGCTAAGTGAATGATGAATGAGTAAATGAGAGAGTGAGAGAGAGAAGAACACACAACAATTTATACTGGTTCCCCTCACAAATTGAGAGTACTTCAGTCCCCTTGTTTCCAAGAGAGTTCACTATAATCACAAAGATTACAATAGATGTTCAAGCACACAAGCTCAAGACTTCCTGCTCTTAGTCACACAAGACAGAGAGACTTCCTTGCTCTGATCACACAAGATCAAAGACTTCCTTGCTCAAGCACACAAGCTTAAGACTTCCTGCTCTTAGTCACACAAGACAGAGAGACTTCCTTGCTCTGATCACACAAGATCAGAGACTTCCTTGCTCAAGCACACAGGCTCAAGACTTCATGCTCTAATCACTAAGATTGAGACTTATGTTCTTCTACACTAAGCAGAAGACTTTCTTACTTCTACACTAAGCAGAAGAGCTTCTACACTAAGCAGAAGACGTTGTTGCTTCTACACTAAGCAGAAGACTTACTACTAACTTATAAGCTTAAACTTATTACAAACATAATAACTTCAGAGGCTTAAGCTAGTTTCTATGCTCACTTCATTTGAGAGATATTTTCTATTACAATGCAGATTCTCACTTTCTTCTGAGAGATGTTTTTCTAATGAAGATCGCTAGTCATCAATTCTTTCTTTGGCATATTTATATGAGTTGAGAAAGACATTGAGACGTTGGAGAAATTCCCGTTGTAAAATGGACAGTTGTAGTCTTTGAAGATCCGTTGAGTAAAGCCACGTCTTCCTTTGCAGAGAGGCTTCACCTTTACTGTTTGTCCAATAGTACAATTATAAGGTACAACTAGCTCCTAGAGAGAGGGATCACATCCTTTGTGACCGTTGCAATTAGTTGACCTTAGAACAAATCATCAGGCTTGATAAGTTGTAGTTGATGTAGCCCATCTAATGATTTGGGAAATTCCTTTGCTTCTGATGAACCTTTGATTACTTAGAGTCTGATTGGTCTTTGAATGGTTGGCCTCTGATAGTCCTTCGCAATTCAGCTTCTGAACGTCTTCATCCTCTGAATGACTCATGACTAGAAGATAGCATCTGAACTCTTGTAGGCATCTGAACATCCTTGAGCTTCTGAACTTCTCTGAGCTTCTGAACTCCTTCAGACGTTCTGATCCTCTTTGAGCTCCTAAACTTTGTTTAGCTCCTGACCACGTTGTAGCTTCTGAACTCTTTCAGAGTGTAAATATTCAGACTTCCATAGGTTTCATCAGAGTCTAAATTAAGTGTGCTCTTGATATAACGTTGAATTCTCCTGCACTTAATTTAAACATTAGTACCATCAATTGTCCATTTAATACTTTGTTATCATCAAAACCTAAGGGTGTGTATTTCTTGAAGAAACCAACTCTGCTGCATCAGTTTGGCTTTCCTCAGGAAAAGACTCAAGCCCCTCTAGAGCCTCGAACTTCAGTTTGATTTTCTTCAGGAATATATGTGTTCAGAACTTAAAACAGTCAGAGTCCAAAGATTTCTCTTCAGACTCTGAACTGAGTTCTTCTGTGACAGACACTGGCTTTGTTTCCATTGGTTTCTTCTTATGTTTTCTCCTATCTTGACTGACTCTCATTTAAATGTGTAAGCTTAATAAAAATGGTATATTTATCTAAAACAAGAGTTTAATTGATATTTAGTGTTGATGTAAAAATTATTTACACTTGCATCAAATAATATCTCTATAAAATTGATAATTATAAAGAACTAATACATCAAAATCATATAAAAAAAAAGGAAAAAAATAAAATAAAATGGGCCGGGCTGGCCCATTAGCCCACAAGGCCCATGAGGGCCGGCCATGGCTTTTTAAATGGTAGCCCAATAATAATTGGACTGAGCCGGACTGACTCATTTATTTTATCTGGCCCAGCCAGCCGGACCGGCGCATTTGACAGCTTTAATAAGTACTAGCAATTATATTCTTCAAAAAAAAAAAAAAGTACTAACAATTATACTTACCTCTGCAACACCCTTTTGGACCGTACCCTTGTGAAAACAAAAGGATTGTTGAATTAATAGTTATTTGGTGCTTGACTAAAATAAAAAAAATTATTTCGTGCTTAGCAGTGACTAAAAAATTTAATTAAGCTTTAAAAATAAAAACGTAAACACTATAAATTTAAAGGAAGAAAAAAACGGTTGTGTATTACTACCTCCGTCCCAAAATTTTAGTTCTATTAACCTTTTACTTTTATCCAAAAACTTTAGAGATCCTTATTTCAACTAAGTTATTTCTACAAGTACTAACAGCATACTCATTCCATAGCAACCCAGCTGCTGGCGCACCAAGCTTTTTTTGTTTTGTGGGGGGGGCGGATCCTGCAAAGAAGAGATGGGACACGTATTTATGGTAATTCATATTTAAAAAAATCTAAAATTATTTGATATGTTAGAGTCATATGAAATCTTATTCATGCACATTTGTAGGATCGTATAGTTAATTCCTTACATCAAATTAATCATTTAGCGTCATGGGTGAAGATCACGAATGGAAGACGGTGCAACGAAGAAGGCATAATCCAAAAAAACTAATGCCAGATATAGCAACTTACACTAGGGATTCTAAGGTGGATTCTACAAGACACACGACTTATTTTTTCACAGATATACCGGATAGTTTTGGAGCCAAGGCGATGCTAAACGTATTTCAAAATTATGGAAATATCTTTGGAGTGGTGATACCGGTTAAGAAGGATAAAGGAGGCAAGCGTTTTGGGTTTGCTCGCTTTGATAATGTCGGGGATGCATGAAGGTTTGGGCTGTACCTTGATACCATCATTATAGGAAGAGACAAGATCAGTGTGAATCTCTCAAGATTTCAAAGAGATAGAGGTGGGAGGCACACCAATCAAAAGCATGAGGGGAATGTACAGTTGAATCAATTACATGATTCCCACATCAGTTCTCGTGAACACCAGAACCCCCGTCGCAACTACGAGGGTAATGACAAGTCCTATGCACATGCAGTACGCCATGGAGGTGTTAAGTGGCAACCAGCAGATAACAACCAAGTTGCGTTTATGTTTGTATCGGAGAAAGAAGAGATGGATCGGCTGAAGAAGGCTTTCGTGGGGGTTGTAGCACAACCAGGCATGTCGTCTAATATTCAAAATGAGTTCCATCGGCAGGGGTATTTTGGCGTTAAAGTGACTCCACTCGGTGCAAATTTGACTCTGTTAGAAGGTCAAGAAGAGGGGGAAGTCAAGGCACTTATGGAAGATGCTAGTGATTGGATGGCACAATGGTTTAAGGAAATCCGTCCGTGGAGTGAAAAGGATATTGACCTTGAAAGGTTAGTATGGTTACGTGCTTACGAAATTCCAGCCCATGCGTGGAATGAATCTTTTTTCTCTATGATTACTAAGCCATGGGGCACCTTTATTAACGCTGACGATGTGACCACTAAAAGATTATCCATGGATGTTGCGCGCCTTATGATTCGCACAACGGGTCAAAAGGTGGTGGATGAATTCATTGACGTCAAAGTGAATGGCGAAATTGTTCATATCCGAGTTATCGAAGACTCCTACGGGCCTATGAGGATCATGATCCCACAACCCCATCGTCATGACGGGAGAGACGATGATGGTGTTAACTCGGAAGAGGAGGAGGATGATAGTTATCCGGCGGTGGAGGAGGAGGTAGAGAGAGAACATGGCGGTGTTGACGAGAATTTATTAGCCTTAATTCCATATAATAACGCTAATAAAGTTTGTGTGGACATTTCTAGTAATAATTTACAGGGGAGCAATTTTAGGGAGAATTTCGTTGAAAATTCAAATCAAATAGTTAATGATAATCATTTGAATTTGAACTCTCAGGTTGTTGGAGATTTTATGGGAAATAATGGGAAGGAGAGGGAGTTGTTGGCATTGAAAGAAGATAATTTATTGGACCAAGAGGAGAATTCGGATGGGCCAGCATTTTCTAGCAATGCTTGTCATATGTCACGTGGGGGTGTGGATAGCAGAGTGTTTACTAGTGATGTTCTGGATCGTGGTAGCCAACCCAATAGTCTTACTCCTTTGTCTACAGAAGGTAAAGGGGGTTATAAGGGAGGTGTAAACGGCCCAATCATCTCAATTCCTCCAACCATTGATCAGACTATTAGTGCTTCCAATAATAACACAACCACGACAGCCACGATGGGGAATTTTGGTTCTCACCATTCACAGAAGAAAACCCTTTCCAGAAAAATTTCATCTACTCCAATCTTTCCATCATCAACTAATTTGAGAAAACAACATCAATTGGCTATGAGTTTGAAGGGCCGAAATAACACCGCAAAGCACGACAACTCGCGAACTCACTCTTCAGCGCATTCAAGGTCGATTCTTCAGGCGAGGAGATGGAATCCTGCTCTCGAAATCCAATGGGAAAGTACAAGAAGGGGAAGACTACAGGTAGTGATATATCTTCAGCTGGCTCAATTTTGTGTTGTAGCTCTTTAAAATCAGCAGAAATTCGTAATTGCAATAAGAATTTCTGGGCCAAGAAAGAGAAAGAGTTTGCTTCAAAAATTTGGCAAGGAGTGGCTGCACTGGGGGTTGAAGGAGAAGAGGTGGAAGAGAGGTATGTGGAGAAGATCTTGATCAGTGAAAATAGAGTTGCTGAAGGAAGCATTCAGAGGGAGCATATTATAACACGTTATCCATGAAGATTTTATGCTTCAATATTCGCGGGTGGGGCAATACGGCGAAACTCCGCAGGCTCGGTGCTCTTTTAAAGTCAGGTGCGTTTGATATGTGCCTTTTTCAAGAAACGAAGAGAGTTGATTTCGATGATTTCATGATTCATAATCTATGGGGGCACAAGGATGTACAATGGGTAGCTAAAGAATCCAATGGTTTATCGGAAGGATTATTGACTGTTTGGAATACTGGTATCTTTAATTTTCGTTACAGTTTCACAGGAGACGGATTCTTAGGGGTATGTGTAGAGTGGAAGGATAGTTTACTGTACATTGTTAACATTTATTCTCCTTGTTGTTTATCTGGAAAAAGGAAATTGTGGAGTGATTTGCTAAACTTTAAATCAAACAATGAAAAGGGAGAATGGTGCCTAGGGGGAGATTTCAATGCGGTTCTAAATGCGGGAGAAAGAAGTGGGAGCAATGGGGGGAATAGCTACACTGAAAGGGTGGATTTTTCTCATTTTATTGATTTCATGGAGGTTGTAGACGTACCTTTATCCGGGAAAAAGTTTACTTGGTTTAGCAATGATAATTCAACTATGAGTCGCCTTGACCGTTTTCTACTGTCAGAAGGATTCATTGAGAAGGGTTTTATCTCAGGCCAATGGGTTGGTGACCGTGATATCTCAGATCATTGTCCAATTTGGCTTCTTTATTCAACGCCGAATTGGGGTCCAAAACCATTTCGTTTCAATAATTGTTGGCTTGAACATCCAGACTTTTTACCTTTTGTGTCGTCTGTTTGGGAGAGTTTGAATTTTAGAAGCAAGAAAGCGTATGTTTTAAAAGAAAAGTTGAAAGGTTTGAAAGAAAGCTTGAAGAAGTGGAATAGAGAGGTCTTTGGAATACTTGATCTCAACATGGATAATACTGTAAAAGAATTGAATGCGCATGAAGATTTGGTGGCTAATGGGTCAGCAGATGCACGAATTTCCCAATCTAAGGATTTCGTTAAGAAGTTTTGGGAACAATTACATTATAAAGAAAGTCTCCTTAAACAGAAATCTGGGATTAAATGGATTCGTGAAGGAGATTCGAATACTCGGTTTTTCCATGCGAGCATAAAAGAACGTAGATGCAGAAATCAGTTATCGGCTCTCAAGAAGGGGGAGGTGTGGCTTCAACGGGTGGATGATATTAAAAAAGAAGTGAAGGATCATTTTTCTGCAAATTTCTTGGAGGAATGGAATCATAGACCGTTTTTACAAGGACTAGATTTTGTTACGCTATCCGATGATGATAATGCCTCCTTGCTGGAACCTTTTATGGAAGACGAAGTTAAAGAGATAATCTGGAGCTGCGATGGCAACAAGAGTCCGGGACCGGATGGGTTCAACCTAAACTTTTTTAAGCATTGTTGGTCTATTGTGAAATCAGATGTGATGGCTTTCTTGGCAGAATTTCACGGTAATGCTATCTTACCTAAAGCTTTGACAGCTTCTTTTTTGGCACTTGTTCCTAAAAAAGATCATCCTCAAGATCTTTTTGACTACCGCCCAATTTGTTTAATAGGATGTCTATGTAAAATTCTCTCAAAACTTTTGGCCTCTAGATTGAAAAGAGTGTTGGGGAATTTAATATCCAAGTGTCCATCTGCCTTTTTGCCGCAAAGATAAATTTTGGATGGGGTTGTTGTGCTTAATGAGATTATTGATCTGGCAAAGAGGAGGAAGGATAACTGCATTTTGTTCAAGGTGGATTTCGAGAGAGCTTATGACACCATCAATTGGAGCTTCTTGGAACGCATGATGATTAAAATGGGATTCTCGGAAGTTTGGTTAAAATTGATGCGAGCCTGTATTTGTCAAAGTTCGATGTCTGTTTTAGTCAACGGTAGTCCAACTGAAGACTTCATTGTTCACAAAGGCTTACGTCAGGGTGATCCACTCTCACCATTTCTTTTCTTAATTGCGGCTGAAGGGTTAGCAGGTATGGTCAGAAAGGCAGTTGAAATAGGCAAATTTAAAGGGTACAAAATTAATGACGCATTACAATTCCAACTTTTACAATTTGCTGATGATACAATTTTGATGGGAGAAGGCTCTTGGGATAATTTGTGGACTTTCAAAACAGTGCTACGAGGCTTCGAAATGGTGTCGGGTCTCAAAATTAATTTTACTAAGAGTAAGTTGTATGGAATTAATGTGGAGGAGAGGTTTTTGACAGCTGGTTCTACGTTCTTATCTTGTCGTTCCGATGCGATACCTTTCAAATTTCTTGGCATTCCGGTGGGGGCAAATCCAAGGAGAAAAGAGACTTGGAGACCGGTGGTAGAAACAATGTCTAAAAGGTTGAGTAGATGGAGAGGAGGTCATTTGTCCTACGGGGGTAGAGTTACTTTGATTAACTCGGTATTGGCAAGTATTCCGCTTTATTTTCTTTCCTTTTTCAAAGTTCCGATTTGTGTTTTAAATCAACTTGTGAGCATTCAAAGGAATTTTTTATGGGGAGGAGGCTTAGAGGAGAAGAAATTGTGTTGGGTGAAGTGGGAGCATATTTGTTTGCCTAAGGAACGAGGAGGACTAGGTGTAAAAAATTTAAAACTCTTCAATGTAGCTTTACTAAGCAAATGGAAGTGGAGGTGTATCAATGATAATGATGCCTTATGGGTGGATGTATTAAGATACAGATATGGTCATCTACCTTCTATGTTTCTAAATGGTGAACCGGTAATTCGTGAGACTCGTGCCTCTTTATGGTGGAAGGATTTGGTTAACATCGGAGAGTCTTTAGGGGATGGTTGGTTTAAGTCGAATGTTCGCAGTATAGTTGGTAATGGCAGGAACATATCTTTTTGGAAGAACAAGTGGCTGGGTAATAATGCTTTTTCTGAGTTATTTCCTAATCTTTTTGCAAAGGAAACCCGTAGAGAAGCGATGATATCTGATAGGGTGTTTACTGGTACTGATGAACCTATATGGAGATGGGAATGGCTTGGACAATTAACTGACTCAGAAGAACAGGAACTTGCCGAACTAAAGGATTTGCTGACTGATTTTTCTCTGAACCCGAATGTTAATGATAGTTGGAGGTGGGTGCCAGATTCAGTAGGAGCTTTTACGGTAAAATCATGTTACTCTTTGCTTGTACAACTTATTGTTCTGATATGTTATCCTCGCATTTACTGGTGGCAATTAGAAAATTGTGGAAAAATGATTTACCGTCCAAGGTGAGTATATTTGGTTGGCGTCTGCTGTTGGAGAAACTTCCGACTCGGGCAGCTTTAGCTCATAGAAATATATTAGCCTCTAATAGTGACTTAAGTTGTGTTTTTTGTTTGTGTGTGATAGAGGATTCCAACCAATTGTTTTTTAATTGTTATCTTATGAAACACCTTTGGAAGAAGATTTATGAATGGTTAGGCAAAGATTATTACAATCAAAACATAGGCTGCCATCACTTTTTGCAGTTTGGTAAAATGGTAAAATTGAAAAAGGGTATGAAAATTCGTCATTTGATTTGGTTAGCAACAACATGGTGTAATTGGAATATGAGAAACAACATCATTTTTAAAGGTGAAGCAGCAGATTTTCCTAGTCTTTTTGAACGCATAAAGTCTATTTCTTGGTTTTGGTTCTTACGTAGAACAGGTCGGTGTTGTAACTTTGATTTTTCTGATTGGTGTAACAACCCCTTAATGTGTATTTGTAGCATATAAGGTCGTTCTATTCTGATTTGTAAGGATTGAGTACCCCTTGTACTCCTTACTAATCATATATTTTGCTTATCAAAAAAAAAAAAATCATTCACTTGTTTCTTAAATATTGACATTCTCACTCTATGATTTAATTAGTGGTTATTAAATACTAACATTAATAATTATAAATGAATGATGTGTACACATAAGACTCACTTAATAAATAAATGGCAAAAACTCCAATGAATTAGAGTAGATACTCTACAATGATTCATACAGAGATAACTCAATTAGAGTAGATACTCAATTAGAGTGTAAGACTCATCATTTATTCTTAAAAATATGATTCATACAATCATACGACACTTGAAACACGAACCTAATAAATCTAAAAACTCCACTGTAAATATAGAGAATTTTATTCTTACAGAGATAACTAGGAATAATATATGAGTACATAATGAGTATACTTATTAGCTAGGAATGTGTCGTTTATTCAAAGAAGTGTTATTCATACGACACTTGAAACAAGCACCTAATAAATCTAAAAACTCAATCCATGTATAACCAATTTTTCTTGGCTTTAATGCAGTTTTAATCCCCCTATTTTGAAAAACTTGAATTTCGATCTCCCTATTTTAAAAGTCAACTTTTTGATCCCCTATTTTGAAAAATTTGAAGTTTTCATCCCCCAACTCATTTTGGTCAAATTTGTAATGATGTGTCAACCACATTGATGACGTGGCAGTGTCTATGTGTCAATCTCATATTCCATGTCATTATTTTTTTAAAATAAAATAATATGTATTAAAAGTATTAAAAAATTAAAATAATTAATTAATTAACAATAATTAAAAAAACAGTAAAATTAACCTCTATAAATATATATGATTAAAAATCAATAAATTATCCCAATATATAATTAAAAATCAGTAAATTATTCAAATATATAATTAAAAATCAATAAATTATCCCAATATTTAATTAAAAATCAGTAAATTATTCAAATATATAATTAAAAATCACTAAATTGTCCAAATATATAATTAAAATTCAATAAATTACCCAAATATATAATTAAAATCACTAAATTGCACAAATATATAGTTAAAATCCAATAAATTACTCAAATATATAATTAAAAATCACTAACAACAATTTAATTCTCATCATCATCATCTACATGACTCTCACTAGCAACATATTCAAAATTATCCTCACTTAAATCTTCAGGTTCCTTTTCACTTACTCCTAGTTCTTTTTCCCTTGTTTCAGCCTGTTTCTCTGATGGCCTATACAAACAATAATAAAACACGGTCATATAAAACCACAGACATGTTTCTTTCAAAATGGAATCAAACACTAAAACCCTAAACATTGTTTTGTCCACCACCACTATTAAAATAATAGCAACTAAGTAACAATGGAGGACCATAACTTTTATTAAATGAAGACAACCGAAAGAGACGATATGGACCATAACAACTACTAAATTAAGTGTCTGTCAAACAAAAAAACTACTAAAATAAGTGAATACCACAAACATACCTCATACAATAATTCATGTTTTCCATCTTCTTGTTCAATTTTGCGATGAGTTCAGAATATTATCTTGTAAAGCGAGCGTAATGATGAACATGAGCGGATGATGAATCAAACAGAAAATTGATAACATACAGATGAATGATGAACACGAACGTCATGATTAATCAAAAAAGATGAAAGATTGAGACAAAGATCATCGAAGATGGGTGGCGCTAGGGTTCCATGATTTGAGAACTGGGTTATTATTTGTGCGTGTCTGATTCTTCTGCAATTCTTCCTTTTGATCATCTGTGTTTTTTAATTATTGTTGTCATACCCCATTTTTTGACCTAAGATTCCACTTCATATTTTCTTCATTGCATTTTATGCATCAATGACAAAAATACAAAAAATATGTCAGTTTATTTAATTTTGTTTTTTGTTAGTATCTTTGTTAAAAATCCAAAAAATATGTTAAGAATCTATTTTATTTTTCAAGATATCTTTGTTTTATATTTTGATAAAAAAGCGATAAATTAGGAGTCAAATCTTTTTATTACTATTATTATTTTCTTTCCTTTATTATTATTATTGTCATACCCGATTATTTTGACCATATTATTTTTGCATTTTTATCGAGTCATATTTTTTTGTCTTGAATAATCGATACATTTTTCGAGAAATTTCGATATATGAATTTTTGAAAAATTGATTCGTTTGTTAGGAGATTCGAGAAAAATTTCGGCAGAGAGGTATTTTAAAATACCTCATTTTTGTTCATTTAGATTTATTTATTTTATTACCTTTATTATTTTAATTTTAGTTTTTATTATTTTATTATTTTTTATTTTTATTTTCTGTTTTTTTTTTAGTTTATTTTCGTTTTTATTTATCTTTTTTTCGTTTTCTTATTTATTATTTTATTTATTTATTTTATTTTCTGTTTTTTACCTTTTCATTTTTATTTTTTAATTTTATTAACAAATCAAAAAAGAAGCCAAAGTTAGAAAAAAAAATTTCACGTTAACGAGGAACAGTTTCTGCATATCAGTACATTTGTTTTTTCCTTTTGTCCTTCAATTCAAATTTTGTCCAAATAATTGCATAATCCATTGAATAATCAAACCCAATTTTGGGTATATGAACAGATGAATGGAATCAGTAAGGAACACAAAAAAAATTGCTCAGCCGCACAAAAAACCACATCCAACCCTAATCCTTTTTTTTGACATAATCACAAATCCAACAAACACCAAGAACCAGAACATAAAACATAAACATTCATCCTCTTTCCATAACATTTTTTTTTCTTCAAATCAGAATCGAAAACGAAATCAAAAAATACTTCTTTCCTTTCCGAACCAGGACCGAAAAAGAGAGAGCAAAACACTCCCAGAATAAAAAACGAACCAAGAAGAAGAACACTTCTTTTTTTTCCTTTCTTCAAACAAAAACCAGAACAAAAAAAACGAGCATCTTTTTATTTTCCACAAATCAAAAACGAGATTACAGAGAAGTGAAGAAGAGAAATCACAACAGAAACCAAAAAAAGGTTGGAACTTTTTTTGTTTTTTTTTTTCTTTTTCCGATCTAGAACATTTGGTTAGGATTTTGGGATTTTTGGGTTTAGATCTAGGCTTAGAATAAAGAATAGAAGGTTTTGGTTTTAAAAAAATTTGATTTTGAAAAAAGGTTTTGGTTTTGGTTTTAAAAAAACGAGGTCAACACCTCTTCAAAAATAATTAGTCACTTATTCTCAAAAATGAGGTCAAAGTCTCTTTCAAAAAATATCAACACAATCTCTTTTCAACATCATCAAGCATCAAAAATATTTTGTCATCATACACTTTTCAAAAACTTTGGACTTTAAACCAAACGTTTCTTATCGCGAAAACCTTGGATTTTAAACCAACAGTCTTTTTTATCACAAACTTGGATTTTAAACCAAGTGCCTTGGATTTTAAACCAATGGCTCTTTTTTATCGTGAAAACCTTGGATTTTAACCCAAGAGTATTTTTATCGCAAACTTGAATTTTAAACCAAGTGCCTTGGACTTTAAACCAATGGCTTCCTTTTTTCGCTAAAACCTTGGACTTTAACCCAAGTGTCCCTTTTTCTCGCCTAAAACCTTGGATTTTAAACCAAGTGCATTTTCTTCATTCATACATTTTTAATCATGCATAAACCTTGGATTTTAAACCAAGTGTCTTTTATCACTCAAAACCTTTTCTCAATAAACCTTGGATTTTAAACCAAGTGTCCGCGTCTTATTTTCATAATCAAATCTCAATCAATTTAACCATACAAACTTTCTTCACAAACTAACATCAATCAAACTCACATTTTGCTACTTTTGGCTTTTGGTCTTTAAAACCATTTTCAAAACCTTAAAATCAAAACAAACAAATTTACTCGTAACTTTTACCCCGAACTACGGTGGTTTGATCCCTCGGGTATGTAGGCATGAGACTTGTCTCTCCAATCAATAAAATCAACAAAAACATTTTTCTTCTTTTTCATCACTTTAAGCATTTTTTATCACTACTTTAATTTCCCACTTATACATTTTTTATAAGCAATTAAAATTAAGCGCAAAGTTAGAATAAAAACAAGAGGTTCCTATAGAGTACTATAGACACTTAGGGTGCTAGTACCTTCCCTTCGTATAACCAACCCCCGAACCTTGTTCTGTAAAAAATAGGGTTTTTTCGAACTTTTTCCCTTTCCCTCGGATAAATTAAAGATCGGTGGTGGAATATTAAATTGCGATTCGAAGTTAATTAATAACTCGATATCCAAAAATCACCGCGACAATTGTTAATTATTTTATTGTTTTAATATTTGATTTAAAGATTTGATCAACAAAAATATTTGATTTAAATATATTGTTTTAATATTTGATTTAAACATTTGATAAAAAAAAAAAAACTGATTTAAATATATTGTTTTAATATTTGATTTAAAGATTTGATAAAAAAAAAACTGATTTAAAAAAAATGAAAACATAATATTTTATTTAAAAAAATAATGACATGGAATATGAGGTTGACACATAGACACTGCCACGTCATCAATGTGGTTGACACATCATCACAAATTTGACCAAAATGAGTTGGGGGATCAAAACTTCAAGTTTTTCAAAATAGGGGGATCAAAAAGTTGGCTTTTAAAATAGGGTGATCAAAAGTTCAAGTTTTTCAAAATAGGAGGATCAAAACTGCATTAAAGTCATTTTTCTTCCATGATAATGTTTAACCGCTCAATCATTTTTAGTGTGAGATGATTTTTCCAATCGCCAACTTCGCCAAGACGAAAAAAAGCCCACAAATTCAGCTATCATTTTCAAATAAAAATTAGGCTTCATTTTTATTTCTTCATATTTCAAAAACATCACTTTCTCTGGCCTTTCCAAGCTTTCCTTCCAGTATCCCAATACTTGCTCCCAAAATGGTCCAAAAGCGCTCACTCCTTTACAAAAACTCTCAAACGCCTCTTCTAATGGAAGTGTTCCTCTATTCTGCTGTGCTCTTGTCTTGTTTGCGAAATGCCAAAGTGAAACAAACATGTCTTTAGGATCTCTACACAAATACACAACCTTGCAAGATGACTCTTTCACAGATTTTGGCAATGATTCATATGGAATATGTGTAGAGAAGAGTCTAGGAGGGGATGACGAGTCAAGGTCAGGGACAACATTTTTGTCAATGTAAAGGTCTATCTCCAAGAAAGGCACAAGGGAATGAGGATTGGAAGTGAGCAAAGGATGGTTGTTGCTATGATCAATATATGGATATTTGTGACGGTTTAGCAATGCAAAAGTCAATGCTTTGAGCCAAGTGGTACCTGATTTTGGAGCAGTTACTAAGAGGATATCTGAATCAAGGGCTTGAAAATGCTTCTGACAAGATAAAACACCTTGGAGAATAAATGTGGCAATCCAAAATCCTTGATATTGATGGTCTTGGTTAAAAATCCAGGATTTTTCTGATGGCAAGGTAGATATCAATTCCTTGCATTCTTGACCTATGCAGTCATTCTCCAAGTATTTGGCTTCAAGAGAGTTTTCTTCAATTAATTTTTCCATTGTGCAGGTAGTTAATTAAGGATTAATATGGAAGGTTGGAAATAGAACGGTTCTCTTTGTTGGGTAAGTTGCATATCTTGATGTTTAATTCATATTCATCTATATATAGTAAAAATAACAAGGGTTTTTCTATTACCGACAAAATTGCACATGTTAAAAATTTAAAATAATAAGTTCATATACTTTTTAAAGAGTATTACCCATATTCGTTACATTTTCTTTTTTACTTTCATAAATGGTTTACTATAAACTTAATTAACTATCCAAACTTACGCACAAAGCAAGAAAAAGTCTAAGTAGTCGACTTACAAGTGGTCCATTCGGACCAATACTTTTATTAATATTTAATATTTTATCAACTATATATACGTTATGTTTTTAGTAGTATAAGTTAATACTCGTACTTATTTTTATGATTTAAATAATAACTTAATTGATACTAATTTGATTAAAATAATAGTAAATAAAGATGTAATTTGTAGTGAATTAACATCAACCATATCATTATTTTTTGCCATTAAGATGAAGAGAGTTGTAAGTTTTAAATTTTAAAAAATAGTCAATAGCCGTCAGAATTTATGATAATTTTAAATAGTGATCAAAGATGGACAGCTTACCTTAACATTCACCATAAATGGATTACACCAAATGTGCCGTGAAAGTTAGTTTAGCAATTTCAAATCTGCATGCACCACGTGCTAATCACTCACCCCCACATACCTCCTGGCTCCATATTGTGTGCAGTAAGAGAGATGTGACTGCATTGTAGTCAGTTATATCTAATATGTTTGATTAAGATTAAACTGTCTAAATTTTTAGTTCGGGTTTTATCTTCAAATTTGGACCGATCAATATTAATAGTACTATTCAAATGTGTTGACTGCATGTAGTCAATCTACACTGAATCATATTCCACAACTTCTCCAATCTCACTAGACACATCCATCGATAGCAGATGTTATTGCGTTCTTTGTCTATCATTCAATATATCTAGTGTATATTATTTCCTAGATCTATTAATTATTAATAAATTTAAAAAGAAAAATATTTTTCTTATTACAATAAGATTATCTCCAATGGCAATTTTGTAAGAAATTCAAACATGTTCCATATCCACTATTAAGTGGCTCCTACATACCATGTCACTTAAGCATACTTTGTATCGCACCGCGAAAAAATGACCGAGCGTAATGACGCTCGAAATGACTATATAGTCGCCATTGAACTTTATTTATTCCTGAAAGAAAAGGAAAATATTGATAAAACCTTGAAAACAATGGAAAGATGATCATCGCAACCATTTCCAAGTTGTACTCAACGAGGACATTCTTATTGTTTTAGTGTTAAAAAGTGTTTTTTTTTAATTTGTTTGCTTGTTTTTTACTAATTATTGGAGTTATTTACAAGAGAGGGAAAAGATTAGCTTTTTATTACACTACTACAAATTTGACATTTTACATTTGGCCAAAAGTACTTATTACATCAGGCCCCCTTTAGATGTAAACTTACGAGATATAGTAAGTTGGACACTTTTTACATCTGGCCCCAACTGATGTAAAATGTTCACTTTTTACATCAGGTTCGCATGTCAGTTGATGTGAAAAACACTTTTTCAATTATTTTTTACATTTGGCCAAAGCTTTCCCCTGATGTAAAGATCAAGCTTTCCACAGATGTAAAAGCTTCCCTTTTCACATCTTCCAAACTAATCACTGATGTAAAATCTTCATTTTTTTTTTAAAAATCGTGCGATTTTTTTTAACCCATGTAGCTGCGTATAATCTGCACATATATATATATATATATATATATATATATATATATATATATATATATATATAAACATATAATAAACACAATCCAAAATTAAAAATCAAAAACATTGGTACTACAAATTTCTAAAGCATTCAACATGTGAATTAAGGCAAAAAGTATTAAAGCAAAATAGTAATATCATTAATATGACCATCTAAAATCCAAAGTTAAAATTAAAGTCAAAACAATTCACAAAAACTTTGCAGCACTATCATCAAATTATACAACCATTCAACATCCAAAATTAAAGTCAAAACAATTCACAATAACTTTGCGGCACCATCATGAAATTAATACCAATACACTGTCGTAAGCATCAACCTAGCTAGCTCCCTTCCTCAGCATCACCACTATCGTCAAAATCAATCTCAGGGTTATATAGATCACAAAATCAAGTTGCCCAGCGGTTTCGCAAATCATACAGCTCCTCATCTGTTAATGCCGTAGGATCATTGAACACCTACAATAAGTAAATAACTTAATTCAGCCACTTATCAACATTCAGAACTATACCAAGACAAAGCATGTAAAATTTTATCATACATATAATGTCAATAAAGAAAAATATAATACCTCTACCCAACACTTTGTAATACTAGCAGAGACAATGTCAAACATATTCTTCATTACATAATATCCACAGTCATTACTGTTAGGTTGTACCCTTGTCTACATATGAATGACATTTATATATATAGTTAATATATACATATACAAAAAAAAAAAAAAAAACCAATCATGTATTATGAACGTAAATAAATATTAAAATTTACGCAACACTTACTTTGGGATAAATCCAGATAGGCATCTTTCTATTACCACAAGCTAATTGATGAACCGTGAAAGCACTAGATAAATAAAAATTTAAAAATCAACAAAGTTTTAATGGGCAGTAAGTGGATGATCGGTTAATAGATAAAATAAAAACTTTTTAATGACTAAAGGCAAACAAAATAAAATAAAAACTTACTCTGTAAAAATATTCTTCGTTGTTCCATTAATCTTTTTGTGTAATGAACAAAGGCAAACTATAATATTGTCCTTAGGACACATAATTATTAATTGTCAATGGCCGCTGTACGCGTGAAAGAACAATTATATATTAATGACTATGCTATAAAAATAAATAAGAGAATACACGTAACTTATGCTATAAATATATATACTTATGACGAAAGATGTGGCGCTAAGAAGCACTCTTTCTTTAGATCACACAACTTATTTTGTATGTATTGTTTACCCGCCTTTTGAATTGAGAGTGGCTTTTTGCAAAATTCAATTGACATGGGTCCAAAAATGCATACAAATATGAGTTTTCTGTTTCCATGGAAAGACGATGCATATACCTGAATATTTAATAAAATTAAAACATTTAATATCCTGTAATGCGAGAAAACCATAATAGATATTTGATAGCAGTAACAAAAATATACTTACGTGCACCAAAGCTGTAGAATTGATAAGTCAAGCCAATTATCACCCACCAATAAGTCTTTCATATACTTTGGCGACATCTTAAAATTGGTGACACACGCATCATGTTCTAGTTGTATGCGCAAATATTTTTTCCTTTTCACAATCATGCATAACAATTTTTTAACTGAGTATGCCTCATAATCAGAGTCCTCCTTAATGTTTGCTGGTGCAACAGAACAACTAGCTTTCACACTTCCATTCACAATATCTTTTGGAGAACACTCCTCAACCACTTGCTTTGTTTGGGAGGCAGTTGGAGAGAAATCGATAGACTTAAGTGTCTCCATAAATGATTGTTGCATCAATTGACGCTCTACAACCAACTTCTCTTCAAAATCAGCTTTAAGTTTTGTTTCTAGTTGTGACAACTGCTCGGTGACATTTATATTTGGTGTTGAACGTGAAGACCTTCCAAAGAAATTGCTAATAGTAGCACCTCGTCCAGCACCACGAACACGGCCACCATGCTCAGATGTTCCAAGGGCATTTGTTAGAATATCATCACGTCCTTTTGGAACAAATGTGCCCTTTTTCGTCTTTTCAACTAGAGAATCCTACAAAACGCAAAAAATATAACTAATTTCTATATCATCACGTCTATTTGGAACAAATGTAACTATTTTCCAAATTTTACTTACAATTTTCTCGGCAACAACTTGTGTAGCCGTTGATGTGTACTCTCCCTCTTTTGTTTGTCGTGCCCTCTTCCATTTATCATGACGTAAGGGTGGAGATAGACTACGGTCATTTTCTCCATCATATTCTCTCAATAATCTCTTTTCAGCCATCATTTTCTCCGTAAGCAATTCATACCCTCCACGCGATAATCTATGTGGGTGACAATTCTTGGCCACTTTTTCCTTACCCTTTTGACTTTTTTCCTATTATAAACTCAAATCCTTACTATTAGCAAATAACAGGGCGGCAAAGAGGTTCCACAGTATATAATAACCCAAAACAGAGGGACACAAATAACAAGGCAGCATACATAATGAAAACAGCATGCCAAAGAAAATGCAGAACAGCATGGCATTTATAACAAAAAAAAAGAGGAGTCTAACAACTAAAACACCAGAACAGCACACAAATTATTACTAATTTTATATGTACAAAAATCATTACTAATTAAAAAATAACTACTAACCTTAAATGCAAGGGGTCTCTCGGGATTTGAAGGATTTTATTTTTTGCATCAAACCAAGTAATACTCCATATAAGAAACCAAAAAAAAAAATCCGCGGTCATTTAAAAATATTGGTCATGTTAAGATGTGTTTTAAAAAGGGAATTTTTATATCGAAGAAACCAAGATTTATAAATACTTAAACAATTAATTTCATTATTTCTAAGAAAAATTTTCCACTTTAAACTTCATAACATAACATGTGTCTTTAGAGAACATACATGTGCCCCCTTTATAACACATGTTAACAATTGCCTAAAAATATTCGTCGGTGTCATTTTGATTCTCTATAAGGTATAAAAAATGCCATTGTAATTTTTAAAGAAAATGCTAACTATTGCACCAAAATTATGGGCCCGTTTGTTTCAGCTTTAAAAAAATAGATTTTTTCTTTGTATATTTGAAAATGGATTTTATAAAACCGTTTTTCAAAATATTACAAGTTTTTTTATATTTGTTTTTTCTAAATTCAAACACTAATTTTGACATCATGTAACATAGACGTACATTATTGAAGAATAAAAAATAGTCAAAATCTCAATTTTTATAAAAAGTTGTATTTCAAAAATGATTTTTATGAAAATCTATTTGAAATATCTTCAAAAAAAGGGATTTTTTTGAAATTTTGATATCCAAATTTTTTTTCAATAAAATGATGAAATACCTAAAATAACATTTTAAAAATAACTATTCAAACAAAATTTTCATTTGAAGCTTTTATAAAAAAATTATTTGTAAATTTTTTTTATACAAAATCTATTTTCAAAAAAATCAAAAACAAACGGGCCCTATGTTATGGAACTTTGTGTAGTCAATATATTTTAAGATACACAAAATCATGTTATGGAACTTTGTGTAGTCACTAGTTAAGGAAACTAAATATAGTAAAATTGTTATGGATGTTTGTGTAGTCAATATTTTTTAAGATACACAAAATTATGTTTTTAATACAAAATTTATCTTCTTTTTTTTTCCTTAATTTGTGCCCCAAATCTCCAAGTTAGCGTGACTCATAATATATTCCGATATGTATGAATCAAATTGAAGATTTGCACCTTAACTAACCAAGACCAAACCACTCTATCTCCAACCAGCCTCCATAATAAGCCTTGGCTACACACTTACACCATGGAAAACTCTCTTGTGCCAAAATACTTGGATGAACATGACATAGATCAAGAATGCAAGGAATTGTTACAAACCTTGCCATTAGAAAAAGGGATGATTGCAAGCCACGTTCACCAATATCAAGGATTTTGGCAAACCACGAAAGAACTTCAAGGAGTTTTGTCTTGTCAAAAGCACTTTCAAGCCCATGATACAGATAAAATTGTAGATACCACTGCCAAAGCAGGTACCACTTGGCTCAAAGCACTAACATTTGCCTTACTCAACCCTCATGTTCTTGTTCCCTTTTTAGAACTTACCCTTTATAAAAAGAAAGATATTCTTCCTTCCTGATCTAAACACATTATTCCCCTCCAAGACTCTTCTCTACACATCTTTCTTATGAATCATTGCCAAAATCTGTGAAAGAGACAAGTTGTAAGGTTGTGTATATATGTAGAGATCCTAAAGACACTTTTGTTTCACTTTGGTATTTTGTAAACAAGCTAAGACCACAAAGTAGGGGAACACTTCCATTAGAAGAGGCTTTTGAGAGCTTTTGTAGAGGAGTGAGTTCATTTGGACCCTTTTGGGAGCATGTATTAGGATATTGGAAGGAAAGTTTGCAAATTCCATAGAAGATGATGTTTTTGAAATATGAAGAAATGAAAATAAGCCTAAGTTTTATTTGAAAGAGATTGCTGAGTTTTTGGAGTGTCCATTCTCCAAAGAAGAAGAATCTAAGGGTGTGGTTGATGATATAGTAAAGTTGTGCAGTTTTGAGAAGCTGAGCAACTTGGAGGTTAATACGACTGGAAAATTGCCTTCTGGTTTAGAAAATAATATTTTCTTTCGTCGTGCCCAAGTTGAGATTGCAAAAATCTTCTCTCAATTGAAATGATTGAACAGCTAAACACTATCACACAAAATAAATGGGATAAACATGGGTTGAATTTTTACAGCAGTGAATAAGCAATTGAGTATATATTGCACTGTTTTGGGTTTTGAGTGTTGCACAAATTTCACTGGTAATAATTGAGTCCCTATTTGATGAGCTAATTGTACTGTTACATTGTTGCATTTCTTGTACCGTGTTGTTTAATGAATTTGCTTATTCAAATAAAAAGCATGGCATTACATGTTCTCCTAGTCTGTAGCAATTTTTTTTATACATGTTGCCTATTTTTCTAGGGTTTTGAATGTGTTTGGGTAAACATTAATTCAGCACTGATTTAGTAAATTTTTGTCATGTATGTAAATGAAAGAAGGAATGTGAGTTAACTAATTTTGATGATGATGTTTTCGTCAAAAGAAAAGAAAAAAAAACTACTTTTGATGTGCACAATTCTCTTCCATATAATATACTGTGAAAAACAAATGTTTAATCACAGCAGTTCGCTCAACAGGTTACAATTCTTTTTTTGAGTACAAGTATCCATTGGCAAACAGTTTTTCTGACTAGTAAATATGTTCAGGGATAATTTAGCAATAGACCATTTCACATATACTAGAACAGTTCTTTTTTTTTCTGAGGGAATACTAGAACAGTTCTGTTTACAACAAAAATAGATTTTCAGAGTAATTTTTTGCGCATAATTTTGGGCCTGTTTAAATTGTCTTATTTGAGCTTATTTACTGAAATAAGTTTTGTGACACTGTTTGAAAGAACTTATGAAAACAGCTTATGACAAATTTCATAAGCTTTTTTTAGCTTATTTTCACAAGTGCTCCAATATACCTTATGACAACAGCTTATAGCATACATAAAAACAATTTATCTTTATTTTATCTTTTGCTGTAAAAATAGCTTATGCAAGCTTATAGATAAGCCCTTATCAGCGCTTGTGCTATAAGCTGCAAATAAGCTATTTTTCCAAACAGGCCCAAATAAACGGTTATGCATCTTTATTGACTTTTTAAAAAAGTCCCATAATTTAAAGAACTTGGATTATGACCTGTGTAATCACTGATGAACCATTTGGTTGATGAGCCGCTTCATAAAAAATTGATTCTTCAACCCAAGGCACTTTGATGAAATGATTCGGGTCTTTTCCAGCTTAATCAGAGAGGTTTTGAGTTTGAATTCAGTCCTGAGAATGAAGCATGATTAAAAACTCTTGAGGGAGAGCTTTGCCACTCACTGTAGTCCAATCCGACTCAAGAGATTAGTCCATGTAGTTGCACGTGGAGGTTATCTCGTTTACGCTAAAATTGATTACACTCACTCATCATAATAGCACTCCTATCATTCAGATTCCTTGAGCAACATCCGTGATGTTTGGAACATATCCATGTGATCTCAACAACATTGTCAATCCTTTCAATACCCTATATATACTTTCTGTCTCTGAATGTCTTTCATCCAAAGAATAGAATTCCACCACACTATCATTACACTCAATAACACTACATCCTGGCAATTTCCTGAACCCTGTGTCTCTCATTGCAATCTTCAATCGGGCAACATCTTCCAGCCTTCCCAGATCCTTATATATGTTCGAAAGCATTACGAAATTTGCAGGGTTTTTTGGTTCAAGTTCAATAAGCTTCTGTAGGGCCAGTTCAGCTATCTCAACATTTTTGTATATCCTACATGCTCCAAGTAACGCAGCCCAAATAACCGCATCAGGTTCCATCGGCATATTTCTTATAAAACTCAAAGCTTTATCTAAAAGACCAGCTCTTCCAAGCAAATCAACCATACACCCATAATGTTCAATTTGAGGCACAATTGAATAATGATCAACCATTGATTGGAAATACAAAAAACCTTCTTTAACCAAACCCATATGAGTACAAGCAGACAATATACCAACAAAAGTAACCCCATCCGGTTCATCTCCTTCACTCTTCATCCTATCAAACATACTTAATGCATCAGGCGCATGTCCATGGATAGCTAATCCATTAATGATAGTGTTCCAACTAATTATATCCTTTCTATCCAAACCATTAAACACAACAACCGCGTTTTCAATAACACCACATTTTGCATACATATCAATCAAAGCATTCCCAACAAACAAGTTTCCTTTATACCCAATACTCTCTGCATACACATGAACCCACTTACCCATATCAAGTGCTCCCAGTCTCGTACACGCAGATAACACCGCGACAAGCGTGAAATCATTAGGAACCACATGACCCTCAACCAACATGCGTTTAAATGACTCCAACGCATCAGAAAAAAGACCGTTCTTAACATAACCACCGATTAGTCCATTCCAAGAATAAACATTGCTCTCCGGCATTTCATTAAACAGCTTCTCAAACAATTCAACATCCCCATTAGCAGCATAACCATTTAACATAGCATTCCACGACATCGTGTCACGATTTGGCATCTTATCAAATAGCTCTCTCGCGACAACCATATTCTTCGACTCAATATAACCCGAAATTAAAATGCTCCACATCACAACATCACGCTCTGGCGCTAAATCAAAAAGTCTTCTCCCAGAAGCCACATCACCACATGCAATATAACCATTTATAATAGCAGTCCAAACAACAACATTTCTCTCACGCATTTCACCAAACACTTTATAAGCATCTTCAATCAAACCCTTACTCGAATACATATCAATCAACGAAGTCGCCAAAAATGAATTCGACTTAAACCCACGTTTAACAGCACAACAATGAACTTCTTCACCTTCAATTACATCTTTCAATTTCACACACGACTTAATGATCATCGGAAAAGTAAAACAATTCGGCAACGCCGCTGCACGGTTGAGCTCACGGAACAAAACCACAGCTTCACGGTAATGTTCATTTTGGGAGTACCCTCTAAACATTACGTTCCATGTAGCAGTATTTGGTTGAGGAATTTTATCAAACAGTTTTCGTGCATGGTGCATTCGTTTGAGTCGTGAACACGTTGCGATGAAACTCGGTGCAACGAAATCGTTGTGTTCGAGTCCATTGGTTACAATTTGGGCTTGAATTTGGTGCAAGCGTTCGCACGTTTTACATGAACGCAATAGAGTAATCAATTTTTCTTCTACAATTCTCTGAACATTGAGGAGCATTTGTGGCCGTAGATTATTATGTATGAAAAATAGATCAATGGTGGTTATAGTGGTTTGGAGAAAATTGAACCGGTTTTTTCCTTCAAGTTTCTATGTTCTTCATGAACCGGTTTGTAACTTGTATTGTAAGTATCTTCTGATTATATTTGATTAACGGAAATTTTCAATCAATGGTATGAACAAGAAAAGAAAGCAAATTTCATTTTGAGTTGTGAAGGTACTGTTGATTTAATTATACAAATCAAAGCTTCTGTAGCATCATAAAGTATTTCTTGAATGTTCTTTGATTTGAAATTGATTAGAATTTTGAATTGAATTTTAATATATGTGTAAATTGGCAAGTGTTAAAGAAATTTAAAATACATGAAATTTTTACTGGCATTGTGCAACAGATATGTTATTTAAACATCACATTTGAAACATCTCTATAATATCAAGGGGAGTCGCGTGTATATAACCGGGGAGTTCTTCAACACATTTGGTTAACTGCATTAACCAAATTTGATCACCAACTCCTCAACTATTTGTTTACGAGAAGTTGTATATGGGACATCTTTTGATTGTTTGTGGATGATAAAGTTAAAACAAAGTTAAAAGTAAATATTTTTTCAAGTTTGAAAGATTTTATGTCAGTTAACCAAATGTGTTGAAGAACTCTCCAGTTATATACACGCGATTCCATGTTGTAGAGATATTGTAAATGTGATGTTTGAATAACATTTCTGATTATGCAATCATCTTAAAAAATAGAACAATTAATGAGGGGTATTTTTGGAACAATAACATTAAATAGAGTTTTTTTTTACGGATAACATTAAATTAAATAGAGTTGAATTTGGTTACTTTAGTTTATATTTAAGACCAAATAATTTTGTTGATTTTTACTTATAAATAACCACGGAGGAATTACATATTCTTGGCGATATGGGATTAGTAATCCAAATGTGACGAGCTCTTTTCTTTGTTCTTTTGTATTTGTCAATTACGGGTACTATTTTAAGTCAACATCTTTATAGATTTTAACACAACATTCCAATTCCAAAACCAATCAACATTTCATTGTCAACAGGAAAAAAATAATCGGCATTTCTCATAATTTAAAGCCTAAGGTGTCTAATATTTCATATGTTAAATCAACTAAAAATAATAATTTTTTATTAAAAAATATAGATTTAATATAAGAGTGAAGACCTATTTTGGTCCCTCACAAAAATCACAGAACCCAAATTAGTCTCCGACAAAAAAAAGTCCCTATTTAATCTCTAACAAAATTAAACCGGGACATGTTAGTCCTTCGTTATTATTTTTCTTAATCCGGTCTTTTTTTCCTACTTTTGAACCGTGACTGGACTGTCATGTGTATTATTTATGCCACGTATATTATTTACAAATGGATTTGGATCTTCTCCTATTTTTTCTCTCCAATTCCCTCTCCAATTTTCCTTTTTGTGAGTGTGAAGAGAGAGAAATTAATAATAAAAAAATAAACAGGTGATGATGAGAGAGAAGAAATTATGAGAGAGTAAGACACATAAGAATAATTGCAGAGGGAATTGGAGAGAAAAAATTGGAGAGGAACCAAATCCTTTACAAACATAAGGGACATTTAGGTCCCTACATTATTTTATTTTGGGACAATTGATCCCCATATTTTTTTAAAATAAAATACGAAAATTAGACAATATTCATAGACAATATTTTTAAAATTTTAAGGGATCAAATCATCGAATTGACACCAATTTTTGCCCCTAACAAAAACTACAAAACTAAAATTAATCTCTAAAATTTTAAGGGATCAAATCATCGAATCTCCGGTACGCTGTATGCCGTCTTCTCCGGTTGAATCATCTGACATGAATATCACCATCAAAAATTGATCTTGTTGGAAAAGAAAGAGTGTTGTCGTGTGGGAGGAGAAAAATCAAAGACTGAAAGCCTAAAACTAGAAAACCCTAGTATTCTCTCTTTCTATTTTGTGAAAGAGAAAAACACGTATTGTTTTTTTTTTTCAAATCAGGGACTAAGTTGTTCCTTAAGAATATTAAAATAATACACATGGCAGTCTAGTCACGGTTCAAGAGTAGAAAAAAAAATCATATTAAGAAAAATAATAACGAAAGACTAACATGGCCCGATTTAATTTTGTTAGGGACTAAATAGGGCCTTTATTTTTGTCGAGGACTAATTTGGGTTTTGTAGTTTTTGTGAGGGACCAAAATGAATCTTCACTCTTAATATAAAATACAGAAAATTTAATACAAATTTATATTGGGATTATAAATATAACAATTTTCTCAATAAGTGTAAAACAACATAATTTGATTTATAAATAAGGCTGGAGGGAGTATTTGATTCCAAATTAGAGTGTATGATTGTGAATAGGTGCCTATGTAATTCACACGGGCTCCTTCTTCAAATCCTAACCATTATATTAATCTGATGGTCAATGAGTTTATAGGACTTGATGTGAAGAAGCTATCTATAAATCTGAAAGCTTAAAGCTTAATCTCTTAAAAAGTCTCTGATGACATTCAATTATATGATATTTTTAGGTAGTTTTTAGGTTAATTTTTATTACTTTTTAGTCAACTTGAAAACCAAATCCAAGCAAAAAGCCTAAAATTATAAAGTTACACGTCCAAGAAACAAGAAATGTGGAAATTGCATTAAAATAGGCAAAAATGGAAGAAATCAGCAGATTTTATCGTAGCACGATGGCAGAAGATAAATCTGTGTACTTCTTTAGAAAGAAAACAAACTCATCGTACCACGATGGAACCCATCGCAGCACGATGGCAATTCCTGAAGCCATCGTGACATGATGGGCTGCGATGGTGACGTGATGGAAAAGCTCGAGAAGCCTAAAAAACTATAAACAGAGCCCTCCTTCACCACAATTATTCATTCAACAATTCTGGAGTGCATAAGACTCTAAGGAGCAAAGGAGGAAAAGTATAGAGAGGGTCTAGTGCTCTCTACGGAAGGGCACCTTCCCCAACATTGGGAAAGGAAACTTCCTCTGCTAGATATTGAGATTAAAATTATGTATATTTTTACTTTATTGTTTTAATATGCTTATTTGTAGCTTTAGGTTAAGTCGAGTAGACAATCTCCTTATGAATGCTTGAAACATGTGATGCGGTATTTCTCAAGTTTATATTAATTACTATTTCCGTTATTATGCTTATGCTTTAATGCTTTATTTACAATACCGACCAATATTAGTAAATGAACCCAAAGAAACAGGCGATATCCGTGACAGCGTACATGGTTCCAACATAAGGACAACATAATTAGTTAGGCGAACATGAATCTCTTAGTATCCTAATTAGGAGCTTAATGTACAAGATTGTATGACTAGGATTAATAGTGCACTAATTTCTGTTTGATTGCTCGATTACCCGATCTAGAAGAAGGGTGAAACGATGAGAGCTTGTATGGATGAGTATCACTCAAAGGAAATATGAGGGTTCCGTTAGTCCTAGTGGAGTAGCAAGTGTAATGGAATATGTTAATCTTATTATTATAAATGAAAATTAATCTGTCAGATAATAAATAGGGTAGTAAACGGTATAACACCAAAACACCAAGCAGGAGTAAGGAGAGAGTCGAAAGCCTTTAACCTACTCTTCATACTTTACCTTTATCTTTTTATCTTTTTATTGTTGAATAAAAAACAAAACCTTTTTCAAAACCAAAGCGAAAGTCAAACTATCTAAATTCCTAAAACAAACTAACAGCGTTTACACGATCCATGTGGATACGAACTCATTCTAACTTTAGAGTTTGAATTATTACTCGACGATAGACTGGTCCACTTGCCAGACCGTAGTCAGTCTCCATGAAATTCTAAATCGCTCAACAATCTCTGCAGCAAATAATTCTTGGTTTTAGAAGCATGCCCCAAGTGGTTTCTATTCAGTTAAGTTTTTTTTTTACGATTATTTATTCCACGGTACGTTGATGATGTGATATTCTTTGTAGAGGAAGAAATGTTGCTTCCAAAAGTGGTAAAAAATTTGGCCTCTTCAAAAGTGGCGGTCTTTTCTTGGCAACGTTTTGCAGGATAGGTTGTCGACTCGACGAAATCTCTGGCAGTGGGGCATTATTGGGGATGCTAGTGTTTCTACGTGTGTGATATGTGAATTAAGACCTGAATCATCTGATCACTTATTCAGTTTTTGTAACCAAATCTCACAAGTTTGGTATGATATTCTTCGGTGGTTAGGTGTGGAGTTGGTGCCTCCTCATGGTGTTTTAAGGTTTTTTTAGGCTTTCTTGGGCATGAGTATAAAAAGATAAATTGGAGTGGTTGTTGATTTGACAAACTATTATGTGGACTATCTGAAAATCTTGAAATGACGTCTTCTTTTCCAAAGGGATCTTTTTTGTCAAGTGTATGGTCGATAGGGTGAAACTTTTATCTTGGAAGTGGTTTCTCGGTAAAAACTCTGGCTCCCCCTGTTCCTTTTACGAGTGGGGTATCCACCATACTTTATGTTGGAACCGGTAGAGTTTGTTTAGGTGTCGTGTTAGGTCTTAATGGCCCAGGGGGATTGGAGGTTCTCTTGTTGCTTTGTCTTACCTGTGGTTGATCCTTGCTTCTCTCTTTCTAACGGGTATCTTCTTCTCATGGTGGTGCCTTCGAGGGGTTCTAGTTTGTTGGTGGTGTGCCTCCTTGTTTCTTTGATGTTTTATGGTGGAGTGTACTTATTGTACCTCATTGATTTACTGAACTTTCTCTTATACTTTTTTTGTTTTTATATTTATATATAATATATTTGTCATTCAAAAAAAAAATCTCATGATCAAAATTTAAAAGTGAATAAAAGCGAAAACAATTGTATTTTCGTTTGACTAAATCTATATGCTTCCTGCGACTACCATACCCACGACATCACCAACTTCGTCGACGAAGCAGCGATCGGAGACAAAAAAGAAGCGACACAACGGTTAGAGATAAAGGGGAATAGCGGTTGGCAAAGCAGCGACGAGAGAAAATAAGCGCACGGTGGTCGACGGCATGTGACACGGTGGTCGATGACAAGACAATGTGTGATGTTGTGGTCGGCAAAGCATTAAAAATTATTTCTTTTATATTTGTTGAAGGAAATATATTGAAATTATTGTAGCACAATTGAAGAAAATTGATTTTTTATTTTTGTATTCGTTGTTGATAGAGAAAAAGGAAGATATATAGTGAACATAATGATTTTTTTTTTTTTTTTGTATTATAATCTAAAAAGGGAAATGCTTAACATAGCGAAAAAAGATTCGTGAAAAGAAAGTGAATGTCGTGGCTTAATTTCCTTTTTTTCTTCTTCTTTTCTTTTTCTCCTTTCTTTTACTGTTTTACACATCTCTTTCTTTAAGAACCGACAACACTTACTTAGTGCCACTCTTTGTTTCACTTGCAATAATATCTCCGCCACACCGCCGAGTTTCGGCGGCTGTATTTCCTGCAAAATTAACCCCTATGGCAGTGTCTTGGTGTAGATGAAGCACTGATAGCTTAGGAATACAAACTCAATGGAAATATATATTTAGATTTAATAGGGAAAACAAAGTACATAGAGCAGTGTTTTTGGATTTGCAGTTGTTTTTTGTTTGTGTTGGAAGTGTAGCGGCAAACAATGATACTTAGCTAATGCCTTATTTTATGAATAGTGTTGAAGTTACACAAAAAAAAAAAAAACTAACACTGTGTTTGTTTGAGTAGATTTAGAAAAGAGAGAAATATAAAAGAGAGAAATGGCAAAGAAATAGAGCATTTCCATAGTTTGGAAGATAAGAGAAATGATCATAGAGAGAAATATAATGGGAAATAACTACCCAAAAATGATCTCTCCATGAAAGGTGAGATTTGTCACATAAATAAGCTAACATATGTGATTTTCCATTATTATCCCTCAACCACCTATTTATAAAGGTTAAATTTGTCTTTTGCTTTTATTTTAATTACTCTCTGCTCCTTCTTTCTTCTCTATTTCTATTCATCCAAACAATACTAAATTCTTACTCAACTTCTCTCCTATTTCTCTTCTCTCATATTTCTCTCTTTACTATTTCTCTCTTTCATAATTCTCTCGACATCCAAACACAGTGTAAAAGAACGTTTGTGATATTTCACGAGGATGTGCTTTGCGACATATAGCACGATTCAATGATAAAATTGTAGAGAATGTGGCAACGGGATTAACAATGGTAGGGATTGTCTTTTCTTCAAAAAAGAAAAAAGGGTAGGGATAGTCTACATTTCAATGAATATGGCAGCTTGATGGTAAGAGAGATATGACAATTTGTCTTTTATTAGTCCTTCATCTATTAGATTGATTTATGGTCAATATCTAACGGAGACAATTGAGGAAGGAGAAGATTAGTTCCAACTCGCTATGTTGATGTGAACCGGCAGAACTAGAATAAAAAAGCTATAAATATAAATTATATAATATATAAATTTAAACTAAATGAAATTCTGGCACGCAGTAGAAATATGTTGCGTAAGACGCTACAGCAACCTATGAAGCAATATATCACGCTGAAACAATAAAGTGCAAATAAATAAATAACACAAAGGTTTGTTAACCCAGTTCGGAGCAACTCTCCTACTCTGGGGGATACCAATCCAGGAGGAATCCACTATAGTAATGCTAGTTCAAAGTTTCTTAGCAAACACCCCGTTTACAACTTCTCGCCTAGCCACTAGCCGTGCTATACTCTACCTAGGAACTCCTAGATATGAGACGCTCCGTCTCACTCCTTACATTTACAATAACCAATATGTTACTCACTGTAACAGAAACTTTGAATCACTTAAACAAACCTACCTCCGTGCTTAAAAGCTTTGGAGCAGGTTCACACAACCTATTCTCCGTGCTTAAAAGCTTAAGAGAATTAAACAATACAACTCGATAAACCCAGTCCTAAACTTGCATCAAGATGACACAAGGAAGGCTCACAAATCACAAGAAACAAAACACCTAAACCCTAAAACTCGCGCTTTAGTGAACACACGGTTTAGAGAAAAATACACACACCAATAAGCTTGGGTCTTCATGTATTTATAGCCTTGAATTGTCTTGATGTCCAAGCTAGGTCTTCAAGTAAACACAGCTGCAATAATCTCGGCAAACCCTAGATTATTTTAAAAAATAAAACTTGAAGATTTGAAAAAATAATTCTTCCAAAAAAGATTTAGTTCAAAACAAAAATATATAGATATATTTTTGTGATAAATATTTGAAGCAATCTTTCTTTGCTTAAGGAACAAGGCGCGCAAGCATGTTTAGCACATGTGTTGTAATTTTTCTGAATCAAATCTTTCCAAAAGATATTGTATAAAAATTATGGGCGCGCGCGTGCTTTAGTCCTGACGTAGCGATGCTGCACAACGTGCTCTAAAGCATCTCGTCCAGCATGTTGGCTAATAGTTAGTTTTTGCAAAATTGTAGCTAACTACAAAAAACCCAACACTAAATACAAAAATTATATTAAATAGAAAAATAAAGTCACAATAAGAACAAATTTATTATAAAAAAATTAAACTGCATATCTGAAAATAATACGTACCCTTTGTCCAAAAAAGCTTACCTGAAATGGAACTTTCATGCTGGAGCAAGCACGGTTGTTCGTATTTCATCCTGAACTATTTGCACTAATTTTCGTTTTTAATTTAAAAAGTCATGTTAGTTGAAGAGTTGTTGACAAAAAAAAACTCAAAGAGTTATGATAAGACAAAATAATCTATCAATCAAAAAGTAAATTATATTCCTATTAGTTGCAAACAGTATCAATTTTCTCTTAAAGGTGTGAAAAACACAAGAAGGGGGGGTTGAATTGTGTTTTGACAATTTAAAATTTCTTCTAGATTCACGAATCTATCAGAGTCTATTTTGCAGCGGAGGAATCAAAACAACAATCAGTAAAATAGAGAGAGTAAGGAAGAGATGAACACACAAAATTTATACTGGTTCCCCTCACAAAACAAGAGTACTCCAGTCCCCTTGTACTTACAAGAGAGTTCACTATAATCACACAAGATTACACAATTGCTCAAGCACACAAGCAAGAGACTTCACAAATAGCAAGAGACTTCCAAATGCTCAAGCACACAAGCAAGAGACTTCCAATTTGCTCAAGCACACAAGCAAGAGACTTCCAATTTGCTCAAGCAAACAAGCAAGATACTTCCAATTTGCTCAAGCACTAAAGCGAGAGGCTAGCTTAAATTACACCTATTGACTAAACTCTATTACAAATGTAATCAAAACTCAAAGTCTTGATTTTGGAATTCAAACAATTCAGAGTTGTAGTCTTATGCAGATATCTTCTTTTAAGCTCTTGGTGAGAACCCTTCTTTGTGCAGTTGATAGGAGCTTTTGTGTTCAACGAATTCTTCTATCTTTTTTTTCTTTTTCTGCACTGGTTCATTCTCGACACTTTGTCCATTCAAAGAGGTCTTCAATTTATAGACAGTTTGAATAGAGACGTTTGAAATGTGACCACTGAAAGTACATCAATTTTCCTGGAAAGTTATCTTTGTCTTTTTCCCTAAATAGGCAAACAGCTTCTGCTCGTTTGTTCCTCGAAGGTAGATGTTTGCACAGTAGAGGTAATATTTTACCGTTGTCTTCAACTCCCTTTTTGACTGATTTAGATGACATGGATTTGCTTTGCATTGGTCATCTCGTCGTATCTTTAAGCGTAACGGGAATATCTTGAGACGTGGCCTTATCATAGTTGTTGATATTAAGATCGTCGTAGCTTCTGAGTGCATACTGTATGGCTTCTGATAGGCTCTTCTGGCTTCTGAGAGTCTTTGTCGTCTGAAAGGTTGTAAAGCGCTTCTTGGTGAACTCAGACCTTCTAAGTCATTCAGATGCTTATATTCTATTCTTGACTTCTCAGATTTTATCTTCTTTCTTTCTGCACACTCAAGTAAATTATTAGTGTTCTCCATCTTAGCAATAATACTTTGTTATCATCAAAACCTCATTAAGTTCATAGGGTTTGTTTGGAAAACCTTTTTTGTTCCAACATCTCTAACTTTCTTCCGGGAAAGTTACGGTAACTTTTAGTAAATTTTGATCATTTGATCTATGCAATGTATCAGCTTAAGCCACGTGTCAAACCTAATTTTATATTTTAAATTATACTCCAAACATGTATCTGCAAGACGTATCTGCAACTGCAACTGTTGACCTTCCGCCACCGAAACCCATTGATCTACGCCACCGAAACCCATTGATCTTCGCCACCGTGCCTCCACCAGTCATCCTACCTCCGACGTCGCTCTGTTGATTTTGTGAGGGTGAGGATTGAAGTTTGGAAATTATTAGTCAAGATCAATGATACAAATCAATGTCTAAAAAGAATACTTCCATCACATGAATTAAAAAACAATCAGAAATTAATTAGCATGATGTTTGAAACGTAGCTGTCGCAAGCTGACTAAAGTTTGTGCTTTGGATAGGTTGAATGATAAGCCTCAAATTTCTCCTAATACTACTTAATTGAACTTCTATCGGTCTCAAATGATAAGCCTCAAAATTTGCCTTTAGATTGTTAGAGCTTTGATTTTGTGCTTTGTCTTTCATGTCTAATAATACCTCTTCAATCAATTTGAGTATCCAGATCTCCTTTAAATCTAATTTCAAATCACCCCCAGTACATATATTGCACTTATTATGCAGCAAATACCAAAGCTACATAGTTCTACAGCAGCGTCGGCGAAGGGACGACGTACGACGTACGAAGGATAACAGTGGATGACGATGGATAGTGGACGACTGTGGACGGTGGACGACATATAACAGTGAGTGGCGGTGGGCGGTGGCCTTTCACGTGAAGAAGAAGAAAGAACAAAAGTAAATTATTAGGGATTTCACTGATGAGTTTTAATTAAAAAATAATAGTTTAACACGTGGCTAGATCTGGTGTGTCTAACTAATCAAATGGCTGAAATTATTTGAAAGTTATGTAACTTTCCCACCAAAAAGTTAGAGAATATTGATTTGTTGCAAACAAGCAACAACATAATTCTTAAATAGTGTAAAATTCTTCATAATTGTTTCCCACCGTAGCCAATTTCGTCATTAATTTAAGGGTTAAATATGTTTCTGGTCTCTATATTTTTCCAGAATTTCGTTTTTAGTCTCTGAATATATTTTTCCGCACATTTTAGTCCCTGAAGTTTTATCAGTCAATGTTTTTAGTCCCTACTTTTCATTAAACTCGTGCATATCATTCGAAATTTAAATTTTTTTTTCCACTGTCATGTTTAGTGTATTATAAGAATCTCACTTACAAAATTTTAAATTTTTTTAACAAGAGGTTGAAGACATTCATCATATATTGTTTAATTGTCGATTCTCTCATCATGCGTGGAGGAAAAATTCTCATTGGATGCAAGTGGACGATATGAATTTTGAAAATATGTGCGGTCATTTCAATCGGTTTGACAATTTGGTGAAAGGTAAGAAAGGGGCCAAGATGAGACATTTGATTTGGCTAGCAACAACATGGTGTATTTGGCGTCTTCGGAATAATACTATTTTTAGAGGTGTTTCGCCGAATTTACTTGTAATCGTTGATCAAATTAAGTATATTGTGGTTTTGGTTTCTAGGTAGAATTGATTGAGACTAATTCTTCTTATGGTTATGTTGATTGGTGTAATAACCCTTTAGCTTGCCTTCATAGCATCTAAAGGTGTTTATGAATTGTAAGAGTTGAGTAGACCTTGTACTCCTTATAATTCAATTTTTGATTATAAAAAAAAAAAACAAGAGATGAATTAAATATGAATTTTTTAGTTTTTTGCACATAAAAATTCATAAATAATTCATTCTATGTTAAAAAATTCTAAATTTTTATCGGAGATGTTCTTATAATATTATAAACATGAATCCAAAAAATCATTCAAAAATGCGAAAGTATACAACAGTTTGATAAAAAAGTAGGGACTAAAAACACTGACTGATAGAACTTCAGAGACTAAAAAGTACGAAAAAAATCTTTAAGGACTAAAAACGAAATTCTGGAAAACTATAAGGACCAAAAACATATTTAACTCTTTTAATTTAATACCGAACAAACAAAATTCACATGTTAAAACCTATGTTGTTAATCTCGGATAGCAGCGCGTAGCGCCGACCCTAGAAAATGCTATAGCGGTATAGCGGGTAGCGGGATGACCGCTATTGTGAAGACCAAAAATCCATGTACAAATTAAACATAAATTCCAACAACATACATAAATACTAAGAAATAGAGAAATATACAAAATTAAAGGGACTTTCATACTTAATAATTATACTAAATATTATCATTTACCATCAAAATAGGTTCTAAATAAAAGACTAAATAACATTTCATCAAGTTCTAGAAGTACTTAAAATGACATCCCATCAAAATAAAGCATAAGCAAGTTCTATAAGTACACAAAATGACAAGCCATTAATGATAAGTTCTAAATGTATGTAATATCATACTTTCAAAGCGAGCGTTGAAGGAGAAGAGCGTTGAAGTATTTGAGAAACTTTGGAAGAATCGGAGCAAAGAGAAAAGCAATCACGTGATATGAGAACTTAGGGCACCAAAGGGGTAAGGAAAAGACCAAACTACCCCTAACTTTATGATTTATTTAAAAAAAAATTAAGGTTCTCATCAAAATATTTCCCCCAAAAGGCAAAAGCGGTCAAATAGCGCTACTAATCCGCTACGAAAACGCTATTCGCCTGCAAATAGCGGCCGCTATTTCCGCTTCTCTAAATAGCGGAAAGCGGACCTATAGCATAGCGGGGAGGGGGTTTACCGCTATGCTATCCCACTATAGCGCGCTATAGCGCCGCTATTAACATCATAGGTTAAAACCATCTTGCTGCCTATTAAAATTCGAAAATTGTTTTTTTCGCCCCTACTATTGCTCCAAGACCCCCCAAAATCCCAAAATACCCTCAGTTTTAATCCCAGGGAACTTCGGTACCTTTTTACCATAATAGTATTATTTCGGTACGTAGATACCGAAGTGATGTTAAGTGGCTACATATACGCTGTCAGACAGCAAGTTTGATGCAAAAATTTAAAAAATATATAGGTTCGGTAGAAAGCTACCAAACACGCGTGGTTTCGGTAGCTTTGTGCCGAACACGCGGGATATCGGTAGGTTCGTACCGAAGTCTAGTAATATAGAAGTAGTTTCACCAAACCTTCATATCAGTTTATGCAAAACACAAGTCATCCAAAATCTAGGGTGATTCTAGGGTTCTACAAAATTGGAATGTTAATTTAATTAATGTATAGGGTTTGGATTTCTATTTAAGTTAATGTGCTCCAACTGTTTGATAAAATGCCTGAATGATAAAATTTCTTGATAAAATGCCTGGGTTTTGCAGTTTGGATTTCCAGTTAAGATTTCTGAATTGGGTTGTTGAAATTTTATGATTTTCATTGATGCTTTTGTTTTGCTATTATTTTGATTGTTATGATGTTTTGTAATATGTTTTGGAAGATGATGTTGTTGTTTGTTTGTAACATAGGAAGGAACCTAACATGATTTGATGACTAGATGTTCTTTCGATGCTCGTCTTATTTGAAATATTATGCTGTTGGGTTGATTTGGTGAAAGCTGTTTGAATATTTATTATACAGGAATGACGGATGAAGTTGGACGAACCAGAGGTGGCAGGGAAAGCAGAGCACATGGCTCTGCACGTAGAGAACTTGTGAATGTTGATAAAATTCCAAGTCGGGCTAAAGGGAAAAAAGTTGTAGTTGCTGGATTGAGTCAAGCTCAAGAGGAGGAGCGTCAAGATGAGATAGAAGAACAAATGGAAGTTACTGAACCGTGATTGGAAGAGCAACAACTTGAAGAAGATTTGAGCGATTTTTTTGACTTTGGAGATGAAGAGGAAGAGGAAGAGCAACAAGTAGAAGCACAAGCAGAACCGAAACCACAATCACCACAACGGGAAAAAAATACGAGAACAATACAAGGAAGAAACCCACCACGTGCCGGTGAAGCCAAAGTTTCAAGTTACCCTGGTGGTCCAACGAACTTGTCGTTGTTGCCGAGTTTTGGAAAGCATGTTGCTGCGTCATTGTGGAGAGGAGAGGTAAATTCGTATTTTAATTGATTTGCATTGAATTTGTTAAATTTGTGATTATTTCTTAATTTCTGATTTTCATTAAATTTGTGCAGTGTAAAACAAGGTATTTGAGGTGCATGAACAACGGAAAAAAGATAAATGACTTTACATTGCCGAAGTCGGGCCTGCATTGGTTTTGGGATGTCGTTAAGGCTAGTGGACTTCGACCACTTTTGAAGAAAAATTACAATAATCTTGACTGGGGATTGTTGACGGCATTTACCGAGCGATGGCAACCAGAGACCGATACTTTCCATCTGCCGATTGGTGAAGTTACGATAACTCTGGATGATGTTTCCTGCTTGCTACATATTCCCATCACCGGTAAAATGCTCAACCACCTTGGGACTTCATGCACAACGGAAGAAGGTGAAGATATGTGCCGAGAGTATCTGAACTTCCCTAGAACTAAGTGTAGGGCAGAGTTCAAGAAAATGAAAGGAGCACATATCGAGTTTCCCATGCTGGAGAAGATATACACCGCCAATTTGAGGCGAGCGTTGAAAGCTGAAGAGGAAGAGGAAGAGGAGGAAGTTCTGCAAAATTACAGGGATTGCACCATACGAGCATTTTTGCTCTACTTGATTGGTGGAACCATTTTCACCAACAAAAGTATGCAGTATGTGGATGTCATATTCCTGACATATTTGCAAGACCTCAGCTTGGTAAACACATGGAACTGGGGTGCTTCTGGGCTGGCATATTTGTATCATTACTTGGAGAAGGCAACTAAGCTGAGATGTGGAAACCATGGAGGTCAGAACTGTATGTTTCAGGTATATAAATTTAATTTATTTAAAACGACTTCATTATCTTATCTATGCAGTTGTTAAATCATTTTGTGCATTTCAAAAGGTTTATTGTTAATTTATCCATTAATTTGTTGTTTTTAGGCGTGGATTTATGAGCATTTCAAAAGGTTCGGAGGGGGAGGGGCTGGTGAAAAGTATAGCCACCGGGATCCAATTTGCGCTAAATATTTGCCTCTGAAAGGTTATAAATATCCGGATGAGCATAGGACTACATTGGATAGGATGGAAGTGGACGAAGTCACGTTTAGATCATGTGAGGATCACCGACATATTCGCCCGTTTGAAGATATAAGTTGGTACAGTGGCTGGATTATGTGTGGAAGTGCTATGATATCTCCTTATTTTCCTGAGCGTGTCCTAAGGCAATTTGGACATGTCCAGTCTATTCCCAGACACCCTGATGAATCTGCAAAAGCTTGTCTGAATCGGTTTACAATTGGTGAAGCATTTGCTAACTACTTGGTTGAGAACTATGTGACTGACGAAATGAGAGGGCCAAGAGCACAAAATGGGTTTGAAACCGTACCCGGATACATTGCATGGTTTTATCGTGTCTCGCATCCAAAGTTATGGCCACCAATTGAAGGGAATCCGGCAAGACCTGCAAATCTGGAAGTATTGATTGAGGAGGACAGTGCGGCTGACAAACAAGACGTGTTTAAGATTTGTAGGACGGTTATAGAGGAGGTGAACGAAAAACTTGATGGTGAGTTGACTTTGGAAGAAGCTAGGGAAGTACTGAAGAAAGTGGTTAGGGATTTGGAGCCTGTGGCGACATATTCGCTGCCAGTAAAGAGGAAGCGAGATTCTGGTGAAAGAAGCAAGAAGAAGAAGAAGAAGAAGAAGAAGAAATCTGGTGAAGAGGGTCCTAGTCATTAGTTTAGTTTAATGTTATTTTAGTTTAATGATTTTGACTGTTATTTTGGTATGTATTAAACAATTGATGTGTAATTTTGGAGATTCGTATTTTGGTACGCACAATGTTGCAATGATTATGTATAAGGATTATGTAATTTTGGATATTCGTATTCGTATTTGATAATGTGTTTTGAAAATTTGTATCTGTTGATGGATATTCGCATAATTGCACATGTGTGAACTTGTGTAATGTGATTGAAAATTGGACAGGTATTAATATCCGAACTTGCGTTTTGGCGTGGATTTGGTAAATCCATGTGAACTGACATGTTTAATATTTTGTCGCACAACTTAAACATAGTTTCGGTAGAATGCTGCCGAAATAAGTGAATATCAGAATCAAATTTCACTTATTTCGGTAGCTTCCTACCGAAATGATGTTATGTTTGACATGTATTCGGTAGAATGCTACCGAAATAAGTGAAATTTGATTCTGATATTCACTAATTTCGGCAGCATTCTACCGAAATGATGTTTAAGCTGTGCGACAAAATTTTAAACATGTCAGTTCACATGGATTTACCAAATCCATGCCGAAACACAAGTTCGGATATTAATACCTGTCCAATTTTCAATCACATTACAATAAAACAATGAAACACTTTACAATGAAACACGGAACATCCTTAATTAACACATTACAAAGAAACACGGAACATCATGAATTAAACACATTACACTGAAATTAAAGACATAACATAAAACATCGTAAGACATAAAATTAGCTTAATTTAACATAGCATACAAACGTCCCCCTTTTGGATCAATTGGAATTTGATTAAACATGGAACGGACATCATCATCCTCTTTCAATTGTTTCCACCCGTATTTCTTTGGTGCATCTTCAAATGAATTGCTTGAACAATCAGCTGCCAGATCGACCCACATTTCTGCATACCCAAGTTTCGCAATTTTGATTTGTTTGCCTTGTGCATAATGATACATGATTTCAATTCTATTTTTGATTGATTCAACGGTTGTTAAACTGGTATCCAATGCAAGGGTGAACAACTCTTTGTTACCCTGAAACTGGACAGAAAACTGATATGTTTCTACCGGATTGCGAACTGCAGAACCACGAGAACCACGTGAGGATGACATGGTTAAGAATTGGAAAAACTAGTAAATAAATTGAAACTGAGTTGTGATTTATCTGAATACACATCCATATATTTATATAATTTGTTGCTTGATTACATCCACAAAAAAGTGTCGGTTACATTTCAACCACAAAAAGTGTCGGTTACATTTCAACCACAAAAAGTGTCGGTTACATTACAACCACATAAAGTGTCGGTTACAAACTTAGTCCACAATAATGGGATCATCTTTATTCGTCTCCATCTCCATGTCACCTTTTTCATTCTTCATCAGTTCGTCAAACTCAGTCATCCGATCCAAAAAGGTATCCTCCCAAGTCTCAACCTCTAGCGCCCGATGAGTTTTCCATTCCTTGCAACTTGGAGGCAGTGGACACCTGACTTCAATTTTACATACACACAATGATTTGGAACCATACCAACACACATAATTCGTGAAGATGGATCCAATGGTGGACGACCGCGGATTGGAAAAAAGGTTTCAGAATGACCAATACGATGAGTAGTCAATTCAACTACAACGCGGTTGTAGGCGGTTGCAAGGATATGCCCCATATCTGGAAATGTAAACCAATTCTCTATTGGCGCAATGCCACTCTTAGGCATAACTTTTGGAGGGTACAAACCATTGAGAATGTATTCAAATCGTTCCTTAGTTCCATAAATTGCTTCATACTCTTTCCTAAACATGGTTAACTCTCTAATTAGTTTAGCCCGAACCAATCCTTGATTTTCTTCACCCCTATTAAAACACTCTGCAGCAACGCGAAATCCACAATGACCGTCACCCTTAACATCAATAATATCCTCTATATATGAATGCATGAAGAGTGGCATATACTCCATGTATTTAATTGAACGGCAAGGTAAAACATTAGGAGACAAATTACCAATGCGAGCAGTCTTCCTTTTGGGCTTCGATGATTTTGACTGTGATGCTTGAGAGTCAGGAAATCGTTCATCCATGTACTCTCAATAAGATGGAGATCTGGTGGTTGAACTATTGCATTTAGCTGACTTTCCCCGCTTTTTGGCCCCTTTTGTATCTACCTGCTTGATCGGTGGAGACAATGATGTAATTTCTGGATAAGCTATCAGACGCAATTGATCCCTGATTTGTAGCTTCATACTGTGATCTGATGATTTCAACCGTTCCTAAAACAAAACAACAATTATTTAAATACTTAAACCTGAAAGTCAATGTTCTGGTGTAAAATATAAAGTGTATAATTATGTCGGTTACCTGAATTACATTAAACTCTTGCAAGCAGTCAACTTCACCATCAACAGTTTCATCAATCTGTTATCTCTTCCAATGAGTGTTAACCTCATCTAGTCTAATAGGTAGCTTTTTTTCAATCTTCAAAGCTATTAAACAAGCACACTGTAACCCATATGTTTTCTTTATCACACAACCACACTTTTTTTGATTCCTCCCGCAATCGCGTGATCGAATTTCTTCACCCCGAATAAAGTGTAAGGCCTGTCGAGAGATGTTATACACCAACTTAATGTACAAAAAATGATTTTTAAAATAATGTTCAACAGCAGTAGTACTCTGTCCAAATGACGTCTTTATCTTAGTCAGCTGGTTTGGGACCATTTGATTTATTACCTCTGTCATACCCCATTTTTTGACCGATCGATTTTGTTCGGCGTTTGAAAACCTTTTGCCCTCTTTGTCATTTCTGACGAAATTTCGGCAGAGAGGTATTTTAAAATACCTCATTTTTGTGTTCATTTATTTTTTATATTTATATTATTATTTATATTTATATTATTATTATTATTATTATTATTTATTTATTATTTTGCTTTTTTTTTCGTTTTTTATTTATATATATATATATATATTTCAGTTTTTTTATTTGTTTCTTGTTTGTTTTTTTTCCTTTTCTGTTTTTTAATTAATTCAAAAATCAATTTTTTTTGTCCAAAGTCAACTTCTTCTTTTCTGCAGAAAGCAGAAAAACAGTGTCCTTTGTTGTCCAAATTCAGACTTTGGTTCCCTAAAGCAGTATTTTGTCCAGAAATTCAACATGTCTTTGGATATATCAGAAGCAAAATCAGAGGAGAAAGAGGAGCCTCAGCCGCAGCAAGCAAACAAGAAGATTCATCTTCTTTGAATCAAAACAAAAAAAAACAACAGAACAAAAAAGCAAGCAAAAACCAGAAATTAACCAAAATTCACCATCATTACCAAAACCGAAACCATCTCTGAATCATCATCAACATTAACCCAGAAACCACAAAATCCTCCATCAAATCCAAACCAAAACAGATCCAAACTCTCCAAACCCAACCAAACCGAAATCAAAATAAAACAGAATCAAAACCGCGAGAAGAAGAAGAAACTAGAAATCATCAGAACCAAATCCCAGAAAACGTCAAGGTTTTTCTTCGTTTTTTTCTTTTCGTTTGAAAGTTTTTTTGAAGTTTTCTTTGTAATCGTGAGAGAGAATCAGAAAAGGAAAAACAAAAGAAGAGAAACGAGAGAGAAGATACGAGGTTTGGAAAAACAGAGAGATCGAGAGAAGAAAAGAGTTTTGAGAGATTTTAGATCGAGAGAGTTTCGTTTTTTTCTTTGAAAATTTTTGAAGTTTGAGAGGTTTGAGAAAGAAAGAAAAACGAAGAAGAGAGGAAGAAGCAGAGGCCGGCGGCGGCCGTGAGAGAAAGAGAAGAGGAGAGAAAGAAAGATTTCCAGCGGCGGCTGGGAAAGAAAAAGAGTGCAAAATGTGAAGTTTTTAGGGTTTGGGGTATTTATACCCCAACCCGATCCTGTGTGTTCCACTCCCTTTTTTATCATGCACCTGCGTGTGGTTTAGCCGTCTGATTTTGATCAAGCGTTCCTGATTCATTTACCTTGTGATTAAAGCAGAGCCATCTGATCCATCAGACGGCCGTGAATGTTTCCTGCGTTTTTTTTTTTTTGACATTTGTTTGGCAGGAAGGCCTTTTGGACTGGGCCTTGTTCATTTTATTGTTTTGCTGCTTTCTGCACCCCTTTTTCATTTCGTTTTACTTTTCACACCCCCCTGTTTTAATTTTATTTTTATTTTTTAAAGCTTATGAGATAAGTGCTTTTGGCATAAGCTATTTTAGCTTTTATTTTAGCCAATCAAGCATGATGTCGAGGCTTATTTTATTTTTCGGTTTATTGGATATTTAAAAGTTGTTAATATTACTTTATGTCTTTATTTATTTTTAGCTAATTTTATTTTCTAAGCTTATGAGATAAGTGCTTTTGGCATAAGTTATCTTAGCTATTATTTTAGCCAATCAAGCACGATGTCGAGGCTTATTTTCATTTTTTTAGTTTCGTATTATTTATATTATTTATCCATGCATTTCATATTATTTCATTACGTCCATTTATTTATCATATTTACCTTTTTTTGTAACATCATTATCATCACAATATTGAGTGTTTATCGCTTTATTAATTGTCATTTATTTTTGTTCTTGAATTTAGGATGTAAATAGGCCAAATGTAAACTCTAAATAAAAGTGCATAGCATACCCCCTCTCTTGCATCATTTCATATTTATTTTCTTGCCAAGATTTTAGAGTTTGATTAGGCCAATGTACTCATAAATGAAAAATTGCATCTCATGCATATTTATTTATCGCTTTCCGCAAAACGTTAGTTAATTCCGAGTGAAAAGACACCGTTTTGATCAAAATATCATTACGGATTGTCTTCGCGCTTATTTTGCTTATTGCGACGTTATTATTCTTTTAGCGCTACCTTTTAATTTTAACCCAACATTCCATTTTTAATAATTAGTCATTTTATTCTCAAAAATGAGGTCAAAACCTCTTTCAAAAAATATCAATACAAATCTCTTTTCAACATCATCAAACATCAAAATATTTTGTCATCGTACACTTTTCAAAACCTTGGATTTTAACCCAAGAGTCTTTTTATCGCAAGCTTGGATTTTAAATCAAGTGCCTTGGACTTTAAACCAACGGCGTCTTTTATCGTGTAAGCTTTGGATTTTAACCCAATAGTCTTTTTATCGCAAAACTTGGATTTTAAACCAAGTGCCTTGGAATTTAAACCAACGGCGTCTTTTATCGTGAAAACCTTGGATTTTAACCCAAGAGTCTTTTTTACCGCAAACTTGGATTTTAAACCAAGTGCCTTGGACTTTAAACCAACGGCTCCTTTTATCGCTAAAACCTTGGACTTTAACCCAAGTGTCCTTTTTCTCGCCTAAAACCTTGGATTTTAAACCAAGTGCATTTTCATCATTCATACATCTTTAATCATGCAAAAACCTTGGATTTTAAACCAAGTGTCTTTTATCACTCAAACATTTTCTCAATAAACCTTGGATTTTAAACCAAGTGTCCGCGTCTTATTTCTTAATCAAATTTCAGTCAATTTAACCATATAGACCTTCTTCACAAATTAACATCAATCAAACTCACATTTTGCCACTTTTGACTTTTGGTCTTTTAAAACCATTTTCAAAATCTTAAAAACAAACAAACAAATTTACTCGTCTTTTTACCCCGAACTACGGTGGTTTGATCCCTCGGGTACGTAGGCATGAGACTTGTCTCTCCAATCAATAAAATCAACAAAAATATTTTTTCCTTTTCCATCACTTTAAACTTCTTTTTTATCATCACCTTAATTCCCACTTATACATTTTTACAAGCAATTTAAAATAAAGCGCAAAGTTAGAATAAAAACAAGAGGTTCCTATAGAGTACTATAGATACTTAGGGTGCTAGTACCTTCCCTTCGTATAACCAATCCCCGAACCTTGTTCTCTAAAAATAGGTTTTTTTTTCGAACTTTTTCCCTTTCCCTCGGATAAATTAAAGATCGGTGGTGGAATATTAAATTGTGAGTCGATGCTAATTAATAGCTCGATATCCAAAAATCACCGCGACAGAAATGGCGACTTCACTGGGGACAACCAAGCGGGTTGAACCTAACTTGTTTTATTTTCTATCTTCGCGCTTTTATTCTTTTAATTGTAAATATTTGTATATATACTTGGGTTTGCTCTGAGTGGTGAGATAAGTCCTAACCCGGGCTTGAGCGACACAATAAGATAGGATGGGGTGAAATCATAGTGACATGTCCAGAGTAGTCTGGATTATGAAGCACATGTGATATGATCCCGCTCGGTGGAGGCCTCACGACGGTAGTACTCGTTGTCATGAAAAGTCATGATGATGGTATTATTTTCAATGTGAGTGTCCGGCGAAGCCGAGAACCTTTAGAATCACCTTTAACACATCTTGGCCTTTTTTAGGACGTAGTGCGGTGGCTAAATCAAGAGTAGTCTTGAGATTAGTCGTCACGCGAAACTACACTCAAACGAGATTATCCCGTGGATGTTATCGGAACGAGAGTAGTCCTGTAACCCAGTGATATCCATGAGATGGTTAATGACTTTGGGAACTTTGTAGAACCCGTCATGCAGGTACAAATGAACATTAGTACATATCATATGGGAAGGTTTCACCTTTGACTCCAACATTATACTTTAACCCCACCATGTTTTCCGCATCATGCATGCATGCACTCATTCATAAATTCTTTTTCCTCATCCGATATCGAAGAACTTAAACAAATTTTTTGTAAACATTCATTTCAAATGACACATAATAAATTTTTCTTTTTTTTTTTCCTCCTTACAAAATCCATATCTAAATATTTACAACTAATTTGAGGTAAGTCCTTCGATAACAAAAAAAAACATGTATATTTTAGCATAAACACATCATGCATCATATAACATTCATGAGTTTCAAACAAATCGAGTCTCATATTCTTTCTCTCCTCTGTGTCCCAGTCAAAGTGGCCCGACGACCACGCCCACAACCATCTCGCACGTACAACACTCGAGCAAACAGAAAAAAGAGGATGGACCAAGTTGAACAAGAGAATGTTGAGCTCCATGGGGAAGTAACAACTCTCCGGGCTGAAGTAGAAAAGCTAACCGCCATGGTGACATCGTTGATGGCTGCGCAGAATCAGCCACCAACCCCTCCTCCTCAAGCTACGGTCATTTCTGAAATCGTCTCTGCCCCGGTTCCAGTGGTACCCGTCAACACACATCAGCACGTCATGCCCGAAGGTTATCCTTGGGGCATGCCTATGAATTTTAATGAAGGGCTTCGACCCCAAGTTCCCGAGGTCCCTACTCCTACTTTGCCACATGCTGCTGTTGTTCCCCAACCTGGGATGACTCTTCCTCAAGTTACTATGTGTGTCCCTCAGTCAACAATGTCCATTCCAGCTTCCGTAGCTCACACCGTTCCTTATGTCAGTGAACAAGTCTATCATGCGAAGGATCCAGAGACTTATGGCCGTATGGATAATCTTCAGGATCAGTTTGATAAGATGCAGCTCGAGATTAAGGCCCTTCGTGGGAAGGATTTGTTCGGCAAAAACGCCCATGACCTTTGCTTGGTACCAAACGTTAGGATCCCACCTAAGTTTAAGGTCCCCGAGTTTGAGAAGTACAAAGGAAATTCCTGCCCTCAGAGCCATTTGGTAATGTACGCCCGAAAGATGTCCACTCAAACAGACAACCATCAGTTACTAGTTCACTACTTTCAGGATAGCTTGACAGGTGCCGCTTTGAAGTGGTACATGGGTTTAGATGGTGCCAAGATCCAAACATTCAATGATTTGGGCGAGGCTTTTGTCCGTCAATACAAATACAATCTAGACATGGCTCCAGATAGAGATCAACTTCGAGGTATGTCTCAAAAAGATAAAGAGAGTTTCAAAGAATACGCTCAGCGATGGAGAGAGATTGCCGCTCAGATTTGTCCACCACTAGAAGAAAAAGAAATGACCAAGATTTTTCTAAATACTCTTGATTCATTTTACTATGAACGAATGATTGCTAGTGCACCCAGTGATTTCACTGAGATGGTAAACATGGGGATGCGACTTGAAGAAGGGGTCCGACAAGGACGATTGACAAGAGAGAAAGTTCCGACTAATACTGCCAAGAGATATGGTAACAACTTTTCTGAGAAGAAAGAATCTGAAGTTGGCATGGTGGCTCAAGGAGGACATCATTCAAGAAACTCAGCTTATCAACACATTGCAGCCATAGCACTACCACCACAATACCCACAATCTCATCACCTACCATCTCCCCAACAATCCTTCAATCATAACAGCGCTCAGAAATATCAAACATTTGACCATATACCAATGAAATATGCTGATTTACTCCCTACTTTACTTGCTAAAAATTTTGTCCAGACGAGACCACCTCCACCTGTGCCCGCAGTACTACCTCCCTGGTACCGCAGTGATTTAACTTGTGCCTTCCATCAAGGGGCCCCAGGCCATGATGTAGAGCGTTGCTATCCTCTCAAGAAAGCTGTTCAGGATTTAGTCCGTAACAATGTGCTATTTTTCAAGAATGAGAACCCTAATGTTCAAAGTTCATCCTCTGCTTAATCATGGGTCCTCTGTCATTTTCAAGAGAATCAAGAAGTTTGTCCCTAGGATCACTAGGCCTTTTATGTTCAATTGCAATTTCTTTCTTGCCAAGCATTTATTTACATTTTAAAGTTGTATCTTTTAAATTTTAAATTTCTAAACAATGAGCATGCATATTTTGGAATCCATCCATTCGTGTTCACTCTTTTCTTGTGCCATCATAAACGGCGATGTTTTTTTTTTCACTTTTCAAACTTGAGGGGAGAATGATGTAAATTAAATGTTTAAAATTGCTGATATGTGCTTTCATTAGTAAGACCCGGTTGATGATGTAAGGCATTGTTTCACTTCCCAAACACTGGAGAAATAAGGAGATAATCCGTAGTCAACCCCTTTGAGCCAGAAGTTGGTGTTCCTTCTATACAAAAAAAAACCTTAATCTTAACCCGGGGCAGGGTAGTCTTTCAATAATTCAATGACACATCCCAATACAAGAGGATAAATATGTTGAGATAGAGGAAGTCATGAGTAGCCAAAACTCACCATAACATGTGGCAGTCACAATTGTCTTACAAAAAAACAAACACAAACAAAAACAACCACAAAAAGCCCGCTAGGTAAAAAGACTTAGGCAAAATTCAGGGCATCCCGATGGTCCACAAAATCCAAAAGAATTGGTCCATGCAAAAAAAGGGATTCAGAGCAAAAATGTTGAAAACAAGCTTGTGAATGAAAAGTGACTGTAACTTCAAGAATCTCATCAAAGCTTCGACCAAAGTGTCAACCTCAAACATCATTGTCAAAATAAATCCTCTTGTCAACCAAAGCCTGTCTGGTGAATTAATTGAATGTAGGAATGAAGGACATCAAAGAAGTGGGTGGGTTAAAACAGAATTTTGAGCCTCATAATCTTTTTTTCAAAACCATGAACCAGGCCACATTATAACCCTCAAAAGACCTAATTGAAGCTAGGTTTACTTTGAAAGCATAATCAGCAAAATTATTATTACAACTGACTCCACCTGTTTGTTGAGTAACTATCTTTTACACACACCACATGTGTTTTATATAAATTTTTGCGATTCCAAAACATGCATGTACATTACATCAGAAACATTTTTCAAAAGAAACAATTTTGTTTACAAATTTATATTTGGCATCAAGGAAATTCAATCAAAATGGTCTAATCAAGAACAAATCAATTCAAAACGCTCCTAGCTTGGGGCAAATTACATCAGGAACTCGCCAATCAGGGGCAAGTCTTTACATCCAGGGGCATACACTTCAAAGATTCAAAGTCAGGGTTTCACTCACTTGGGGCACCCGAAGTGGTTTCCAGGGGCAATCCAGATCTGCCAAGATAATTATTATGTCTCTTCCTCCTCGAGCCAATAATCATCAAGTTGATATTTTGGGATATGTGTGCTGAGCATGTGATCCAACATTCCTCAATTGAATACTGAACTTGATTGTTCTCCGGTAATCTCCAGCAAGTGGTTATCTTCAAAAGCTTGTATGATTTTCTTTTCCCCAGTGAAAGAAGAAGCTGAGACCCGTTTTGGAAGGCTCATTCAACAGCAAATGGCATCTCTTGGAGAAGTTTGCGCATCAGCATATCAGTCTTGTTTCTTTCTGTCAAAAAAAAAAGAGCAAAAGAAAAAAAGAGAAAAAGAACAGCTCGCTAAGTCGAAAACCCGAAAGGGCGACTTAAGCAAAAATGAGCGTCCCGGTGGATTGAAAACCCGAAAGGGCGGTCCAGGCAAAAATTAGGGGCAAAACAAAAAAAAGAATATACATTCCCGGTGGATTGAAAACCCGAAAGGGCGATTCAGGCAAAAGTTAGGGATTTCAAAAAAAAAAACAACAAAAAGCATGACTATTGAAACAAGACCGTGATAAAATATTCGGTTTCAGTGTACAAAATGGCGACTTCTGCCAGACCTCTGACCGTTGGGCTTTACCCCAAGAAACAATCATTCTTACCATGAATTGACATACTATGCCGGGTTTTACCCCGAGGATCTGATTTATTTCGCCGATAGGGGTGCTGTCCCCAGTGGAGAACTATTGATGGTTGTACGGATACGTCGGCCCAATGCTCGTCTTGCCTGATCCAACTTTTATCTCATCCAGTCATGTACAAATATCATTCAATCATACAAATACAAGCTTCATGACAATCATTCATACATACATACATACATGCATACATACTTACAATCATTCACATGTCCATACATATATTCATATTTACATGCAACATGCACACAAAATCATTCATACATACTGCATTGACCATCACGTGTCCTGCTTCAATACATCACAAAAAGAGTCATCCCCAGTGTATCTGGTCCAGAGATGTCTCCATCAATCACATATTTCACAAAGAAAGAGTCATCCCCAGTGTATCTGGTCCAGAGATGTCTCTATCATTCATACAAAAAGAGTCGTCCCCAGTGAGTCTGGTCCAGAGATGCCTCCATCATTCATATTTCAAGTGCCAGGTTTTGCAAACAATCAACTGCAAACTTGTGATTAATTTCCCCAAAAAAAAGGGTCATCTCCAATGTGTCTGGTCTAGACAAATACATATTCTTGTCATGTCTCGCTCTCCCACAATGACAGCAGACAATTTATTTCCTCGTTGTGTCCTTACCATCCCACAATGTTGGTAGACACTGCCTTTACTTGTCCTTACCATCCCACAATGTTGGTGGACACTGTCTTTACTTCTGTCCGCACACAGGACTTTATTGCTTTCCGTCTTTACTTTTGTCCATACACAGGACTTTTGTCGCTTTCAGTCTTTACTTCTGTCCGTACACAGGACTTTATCGCTTTCTGTCTTCATCACTTCTGTCAAATGATCTTCATTGCATTCAAACACTTCGTAAATATAACATTCATAAGCATAACACGCATAACATCACACTCATAAGCATAACATTCATAACATCATATCATAGCATTTTATAGTTCAATCCGGTCAAAAAAATGGTGTACTCTGTATTTAAGTCTCTTCCATCGTCAAACCAAAACAAAAACACCATAAAAAAATCATCTTTTTCTTTTTATCTCCGATGGAAGAAACTTAAATAGGGGCATCTGTCATACCCCATTTTTTGACCGATCGATTTTGTTCGGCGTTTGAAAACCTTTTGCCCTCTTTGTCATTTCTGACGAAATTTCGGCAGAGAGGTATTTTAAAATACCTCATTTTTGTGTTCATTTATTTTTTATATTTATATTATTATTTATATTTATATTATTATTATTATTTATTTATTATTTTGCTTTTTTTTTCGTTTTTTATTTATATATATATATATATATATATTTTCAGTTTTTTTATTTGTTTCTTGTTTGTTTTTTTTCCTTTTCTGTTTTTTAATTAATTCAAAAATCAATTTTTTTTGTCCAAAGTCAACTTCTTCTTTTCTGCAGAAAGCAGAAAAACAGTGTCCTTTGTTGTCCAAATTCAGACTTTGGTTCCCTAAAGCAGCATTTTGTCCAGAAATTCAACATGTCTTTGGATATATCAGAAGCAAAATCAGAGGAGAAAGAGGAGCCTCAGCCGCAGCAAGCAAACAAGAAGATTCATCTTCTTTGAATCAAAACAAAAAAAAACAACAGAACAAAAAAGCAAGCAAAAACCAGAAATTAACCAAAATTCACCATCATTACCAAAACCGAAACCATCTCTGAATCATCATCAACATTAACCCAGAAACCACAAAATCCTCCATCAAATCCAAACCAAAACAGATCCAAACTCTCCAAACCCAACCAAACCGAAATCAAAATAAAACAGAATCAAAACCGCGAGAAGAAGAAGAAACTAGAAATCATCAGAACCAAATCCCAGAAAACGTCAAGGTTTTTCTTCGTTTTTTTCTTTTCGTTTGAAAGTTTTTTTGAAGTTTTCTTTGTAATCGTGAGAGAGAATCAGAAAAGGAAAAACAAAAGAAGAGAAACGAGAGAGAAGATACGAGGTTTGGAAAAACAGAGAGATCGAGAGAAGAAAAGAGTTTTGAGAGATTTTAGATCGAGAGAGTTTCGTTTTTTTCTTTGAAAATTTTTGAAGTTTGAGAGGTTTGAGAAAGAAAGAAAAACGGAGAAGAGAGGAAGAAGCAGAGGCCGGCGGCGGCCGTGAGAGAAAGAGAAGAGGAGAGAAAGAAAGATTTCCAGCGGCGACTGGGAAAGAAGAAGAGTGAAAAATGTGAAGTTTTTAGGGTTTGGGGTATTTATACCCCAACCCGATCCTGTGTGTTCCACTCCCTTTTTTATCATGCACCTGCGTGTGGTTTAGCCGTCTGATTTTGATCAAGCGTTCCTGATTCATTTACCTTGTGATTAAAGCAGAGCCATCTGATCCATCAGACGGCCGTGAATGTTTCCTGCGTTTTTTTTTTTTTGACATTTGTTTGGCAGGAAGGCCTTTTGGACTGGGCCTTGTTCATTTTATTGTTTTGCTGCTTTCTGCACCCCTTTTTCATTTCGTTTTACTTTTCACACCCCCCTGTTTTAATTTTATTTTTATTTTTTAAAGCTTATGAGATAAGTGCTTTTAGCATAAGCTATTTTAGCTTTTATTTTAGCCAATCAAGCATGATGTCGAGGCTTATTTTATTTTTCGGTTTATTGGATATTTAAAAGTTGTTAATATTACTTTATGTCTTTATTTATTTTTAGCTAATTTTATTTTCTAAGCTTATGAGATAAGTGCTTTTGGCATAAGTTATCTTAGCTATTATTTTAGCCAATCAAGCACGATGTCGAGGCTTATTTTCATTTTTTTAGTTTCGTGTTATTTATATTATTTATCCATGCATTTCATATTATTTCATTACGTCCATTTATTTATCATATTTACCTTTTTTTGTAACATCATTATCATCACAATATTGAGTGTTTATCGTTTTATTAATTGTCATTTATTTTTGTTCTTGAATTTAGGATGTAAATAGGCCAAATGTAAACTCTAAATAAAAGTGCTTAGCATACCCCCTCTCTTGCATCATTTCATATTTATTTTCTTGCCAAGATTTTAGAGTTTGATTAGGCCAATGTACTCATAAATGAAAAATTGCATCTCATGCATATTTATTTATCGCTTTCCGCAAAACGTTAGAAAATTTAATTCCGAGGGAAAAGACACCGTTTTGATCAAAATATCATTACGGATTGTCTTCGCGCTTATTTTGCTTATTGCGACGTTATTATTCTTTTAGCGCTACCTTTTAATTTTAACCCAACATTCCATTTTTAATAATTAGTCATTTTATTCTCAAAAATGAGGTCAAAACCTCTTTCAAAAAATATCAATACAAATCTCTTTTCAACATCATCAAACATCAAAATATTTTGTCATCATACACTTTTCAAAACCTTGGATTTTAACCCAAGAGTCTTTTTATCGCAAGCTTGGATTTTAAACCAAGTGCCTTGGACTTTAAACCAACGGCGTCTTTTATCGTGTAAGCTTTGGATTTTAACCCAATAGTCTTTTTATCGCAAAACTTGGATTTTAAACCAAGTGCCTTGGAATTTAAACCAACGGCGTCTTTTATCGTGAAAACCTTGGATTTTAACCCAAGAGTCTTTTTTACCGCAAACTTGGATTTTAAACCAAGTGCCTTGGACTTTAAACCAACGGCTCCTTTTATCGCTAAAACCTTGGACTTTAACCCAAGTGTCCTTTTTCTCGCCTAAAACCTTGGATTTTAAACCAAGTGCATTTTCATCATTCATACATCTTTAATCATGCAAAAACCTTGGATTTTAAACCAAGTGTCTTTTATCACTCAAACATTTTCTCAATAAACCTTGGATTTTAAACCAAGTGTCCGCGTCTTATTTCTTAATCAAATTTCAATCAATTTAACCATATAGACCTTCTTCACAAATTAACATCAATCAAACTCACATTTTGCCACTTTTGACTTTTGGTCTTTTAAAACCATTTTCAAAACCTTAAAAACAAACAAACAAATTTACTCGTCTTTTTACCCCGAACTACGGTGGTTTGATCCCTCGGGTACGTAGGCATGAGACTTGTCTCTCCAATCAATAAAATCAACAAAAATATTTTTTCCTTTTCCATCACTTTAAACTTCTTTTTTATCATCACCTTAATTCCCACTTATACATTTTTACAAGCAATTTAAAATAAAGCGCAAAGTTAGAATAAAAACAAGAGGTTCCTATAGAGTACTATAGATACTTAGGGTGCTAGTACCTTCCCTTCGTATAACCAACCCCCGAACCTTGTTCTCTAAAAATAGGTTTTTTTTTCGAACTTTTTCCCTTTCCCTCGGATAAATTAAAGATCGGTGGTGGAATATTAAATTGTGAGTCGATGCTAATTAATAGCTCGATATCCAAAAATCACCGCGACAACCTCCCAACCCTTGACCAAATCACCCTTACAATCCGTCAAATATTGTTTTAGCGCACCATGTTGTGACTCAACTCTGTTGGTGGTAGTGTTATCAATGTGCATAACACTGTCTGTCCATGCACTCGCAAATTTTTCCTTCACCGGATCAAGGACTGTAGTTTCAACATATTTGACAAAATTTGGAAATTTTTCAAACACTTTCTTGAAATCAACAACTGTAGTCCTGAAGTCGAATCTACAATTGAATTCCATTGAAGTTTGAGTGTCTTAAGTAACTGATCCATCTTTTCGTCTTTTGCTTTGCAAAGGGCCTTAAACTTAGCTTTGACGTTTTTATAAACATGAACCCGACACACTAAAGCAGTTGAATTCGGAAAATCCTTTGCAACAACATTCATCAATGACTTATCCCTATCGGTGACAATGACCTTCGGAAAGGTCTCCTTACTTATCAAAAGACTCTTACATGTCTCAAGAGCCCATACAAAATTATCTTCTTTTTTATTCGCGATATTGGAAAATCCAACATTGTACGATTCCTCAGTTGACGTTACACCGACTATCTCAAATAAAGGCATTTTATACTTGTTTGTTTTGTACGTTGAATCCATCATCAAAACAGTCGGGAAAGTGTTAAACAATTTAATACTCTCAGGATGTGCCCAAAAAATGTCTTGAATAATTGTGGAGTCACCAATTGTTCTACACTTGTGAAAATATTTGTGAGTTTCACAACACTTCAAGAGATGTTGCAATTCAGAGAGTTCACCCCTAACATCTGTTTTAAACCTCTGGCGCGCATTGTATATTTGCTTCATATTTGTCTTGCTAACTGGATTTCGCCCTTTCAACATCGTCATAATGTTCTTCGGCGCCACCAAATTCTTAGTCAACTCGCATACACACTCATTCTCCTCCGGTTTTAAGCGTCCAACAAGAAGATGACCTTCTAATGTTTTTGACATCTCATGGTTATGTTCACCACACACAGCACTTAGACTCCATTGTTCTGATGCCAAATAATAACCTCGCAGCCTGAACGGACACAATGTTTTCCTCGTAGCTGTGTCTTCTTTCTTTGATTTCTTTTTCCTTTCTTTGTAAACACCACCTCTTTCACATCCCAATATAAAAAACTTTTTCCTATTATAAGCCCCATTGTCTGATTTCCAAATCACAATAGAAAATCCAGCGTTCGCAGCCTGTCGTTTACACCAATCAATCATGACATCTCGCACCTTCATCTTTTCACAATTTACAAAATATTCGCCGGTGTCAACAACAACATTAGATTGTTCGTCATCGGGTTCCACAACATTGGGTTGAACGACGACAGGTATGTCGGGTTCATCAATGTTTGGTTTCAATTCAATAGGAGATTCAGCCATTACAAAAATCCTACGCTATCAACCAAACACAAAAACAGCAAGTTATACACTATTTCGGTAGCTACAAACCGAAAGGGCATATTTCGGTAGCTACGTACCGAAACTTTGTCATTTCGGTAGCGATTTACCAGAAAATCTATTGACAGCAAAACCAAGCAAATTCGAAAAATAAACGGATTAAATCGCTTATTACCTGTTGTATGACAACCAATCAGTGTAGGAACCCTCTATGGATGAATAAACGTCGATTTCTTGCCTCTGAAACGCCAAAAAACACCCTAGATCGCAAAAATTTTGATTGTGTGTTGAAGAGGTAATGAAAGTACAAGTCTGTCAGCTAGACCCTATATAGACCAACTTAGGTAGCTGTGTATCGAAATGAAGCGTGTTCAGCACGTAGCTACCGAAACTGTTAATTTTTTAAAAAATATACATGGTTTCGGTACAAAGCTACCGAATGCTTATATTTCTGTTATAAACCACGCCAGCTAGGTAACTTGACATGCTTTCGGTAACTAGGTACCGAACTTTATGTGATTTGGTAACGTTTTACCGAAGTCATTAAAGGGCAAATGGGTCATGCAGGGGGGCCTGAGAACAAATGGTAGGGGCGAAAAAAGCAATTTTCTTAAAATTCAGAGAGACAGATTTGTTACGGCCATGTTAACAGATCCAATTTGGGTGTGATCCTCTCATGTTTATTTTATTTATTTTATTTTTGTGTTTTTTGGGAGTTAAAACCGTTAAAGAAATTTTCAAAATATAGTTGGAAAATTGCAATGGTTAAAAGAAATCTGTTAGCAAAAATGTGTAATGCTTTACAATTAAAGTAATGTAACCATTTATGAACAAAAAATTTCAAATAGTTGTTTCCCTTCACTAAAGGACATAAGTTTCTCTATAAATAGAAACACTTTCAAGGCAGAAAGATATAGAGAAAAAATCAGGAAAAAATCATAAAACATCACGGTGTTGTGAGTCTAAATTTTGCAAAAAATTAAACTAAATCATTCTTTTTTTTCTCTAGTGCACGAGAGAAATTGACAAAACTTTATTCTGTAAACTACCGTTGATGATACGCTCGGTGTCAATCTGCAAGTTACGTCAAAGATTCCAAAGTATCTTAAAGGAGATTCGCCGGTTATAATTCATTTGTATCCGATTTTCATAAACTGGTGGGGGCGAATCGAACCTAAAGCTTAATGTATTGATACACACTTTAAAATTTATGTAACAATTTCTTCATCTTTTTTTTATTTATGTATTTGGAGGAGACCCAACAAAAGTTCTAACAAAAACATGATTGCAAAGTTTTGAATTGAAATAGTGATAAAGTAAAATGCGCTGTTACAGCACTGTATTACGCAGTGTACGTTAAAGGAGATATTTGCTGATCGAAAATGGACATAACTAACTACGTACTGTCTTGGTTTATTTTCCACAGAGTCTTGTCTATGATCTGTCTTCGCCAACTCACGCATTGCGGATAAAGAGCATTAATTAATTTCCTCTACAAAAGCTACTTTAACTTTATACAAGATGGAAACACATTAACAGATTGTTAGTTGGTTTAGTGGTGATTGACCCTGAATTTGGTAGAAAGGACTACAGTTTGATCTCCACAACTGTGATCGGAGGGGGCTGAAACCACCAAAAAATAAAAATAAAATGGAAACACACTATATCCTGAATCTATTACTTAAACGAACAACACAGAATGTTTTTAGGCTGAATATATTAATTTTAATTTAGTATAGAATGCTTCAAAATTTTAATGAATAAACCACCCAATTCATTATTGTCTCCGTTAACTTACCTTTAAATAGAGGGTTTTTTTTTACTCTTTTAATGTTTTAAGTTATTCTTTATCTCTCCTAAACATTTATCCATTTGATCTTTTTTTAATATTTGTTTGCTAACACTATTAAATATGTTGATTAGGAGTGTTAGTTTCACGTGAACAATAATATCACACAATTTATATGACACATAATCAACGAACAATTTAATATAGTCACTATTTAATAAAAATAAAGATAGAAATCATTTTCACGTTAAAAATGTCTTAAAATATTTTGATAGAATATGGATGAAGACAAAAACTAATTTAAGATTAAGTAAATTAAATTTTTATGAAATGACCAAATTAAGTAACATTTAAAAAAAAAAGGATTTGAGATTTTGAAAAAGTCAGTGACCTATTTTTTTGGTTTTCACCACCAGTTTAATCTGGTTCGGGGGTCAGTTCTGGCATCAAGTGGTTTCAGCCCCCTCCCGATCGCAGTTGCAGGGGATCGAACTGTGGTCCTCCCTACCAAGTTCAGCGCCAATTACCACTGAACCAACTGACGATTTGTTTATTTAATAAAGAGTTACAGAAATAGATATCAATTGAGTGGTTTAAACTAATTTTAATGTTTTAATTTTAATGTTTTAATTTTTTGTATTAAGTTATTCACTCAATATAAAAGTAATTCTTTTGAAATAACTTTGTACTTTTGTTCATAAAATTATGATATACAGTCAGTAAGTAACTCAATTTCACTTTCACCACCATACTTGAGTACCATTACCTAGTATTTGTATAGGCTACACATGCAACAAGGTACTAGTCTAGCTTGCAATTATTTCTTATTCAATTAGTTTAAATGGTGTTTTAGTCTAATTATTATTACTTTATCTGGTATATATAAAAAAAAATTACATTTTAGATTTATTAAAGAATTGACGTATTTAGACTATACATAAATTTTTTAATAATTCAATAAATAAACTTTTTTGTATATTAAGGTTAAAAGGAGTACAATTTTATAGATTCATTCCTATTTTAAAATTTGGCACTTTTGATTTCTCCATCGTATTTTTAAACTAAAAAAATTGGTGATTTGATATACTTTAAATGAACACAAAAAAAGTCTTATCTCAAAGAAATTGTAAGGAAGATCGCTTAAGAAGTCCACCATTAAAACACCAACCCCCACCAACCATAGCAAGAAAAACTCAAAAACACCCCCTTCTTCACGAAGCCCTAAAAACCAACCTACCAAAAAAAACCAAACACAAAGGACCACCGACCTCTTACAATACTCTATCGAGCCATGCACATATTTACGTCTCAGTACTCATAGTAAGTATAAGAAATAGCAGAGGTCTTACCTAGAAACTATATATTCACGAGGAGAATTTTATCCTTTTCACAAGTTGCTCCACACTATAGGTCGTACCCAAGAATATTGAACAATTAAAACAATTACACGATCTCTAAATGAACTATATAACTGAATGCAAGATTAAAATCAACTCCAACCTAAGAGTTTACCAACAGGGTTGGATCAAATCAAACATATAGGGGCTAGACTCCGACAAAATGCTAAGTTCCTTGTAGTGATAAGAAAAGTCGATGCTTAATCAGCTGGAATTACATTACAACCTTTGAGCAATTTAATTAATTAATTAATAGTACATAGCAAGCTTAATTCCACTTGGGAATCTAACCTTATAATCAAGTTATAATTAAGCTTACAACACAATATTAGCGTCTTAAAAATACAGAAAACTACAAAACACAGAGCCATATATATAATAAGCACATATATATATATATATTGATAATAGCATCCAACCATCCACTTCTAGTAAGGTTTTCATCAAAAGCATCCAAGGTGGCAGGTATACAATGGTTCCAGGGTCAGGTCAAGCTCATTCCTCCCCATTTCTTGTGCTTGATCCTCACGGTAATTGCCACTACATATAAAAAAAAACTATGATTAATAAAAGTTACTAAATTTATAAATGATGTGTCAATCTTTTTGACGGTATAGTTGGATACTTTTATTGCGGTTTGCTGTAGATTTAGCAGAACAATACACTGTCAGAACAATACATGTACTATTCCTATTGGGATTGATTGAGTTGAATACCGCTTGTATTTATTCAAATTACTAATATATATACCTCTTTGCTGTTAAGAAAATAAATAAAAGTTACTAAATTGGATTGGAGAACAAGAATTTAGATGTTACACAATTTAATTTTAATAACGCATTATGGAAATGATTTATCTCAATCTGAGTGAACATAACTCAGTTGGTAGGGACAATATATGTAATATATAGGGAGGAGATTCGAACCTTAATATAATCACTTATTTATCTTATTAAAAAATGTGAAAATCTAACTTGACAAAAAAAAAAAAGAAATTATTTACCCCATGTTCAAACTTGGATGTTGCTGCTGCAGTAAGTAATTTGGATTGACTCCATGATGATTTGGGTTCTCCCATTGTGCCTGCTGCTGCTGAGCTGCAATCTTTTCTTTCTCCTTGATCTAATTATTTTTTAAAAGAGGGATCTTAGCTTAAAATATATATTTTGAACATAACCACTAACCTCTCTACTCAAACACTCTAAGGGAGCCACACACCACTCATAATAAGACACAACCCAAGCCTAATTATGGTTAAACTTGCATAGAATCTCAAGTATATGTCATCCATGTTATATTCTTTTTATATAAAAAATTGAATTATAAGAAGTTTTATGTGTACTACCGAACCCTTACAATTCATAATTTTTTATAATAAACTATTAAGAATTTAGCACCGGCTATATTCAAAAAAAGAAAAGAATTTAGCACCGGTTTATTTTTTGGCCATTTAACATCGTTACATCAATTAGTATTGTAAAATTCCTAATTCTTTTCTATTTTTTCACTAGTGATGTCACAATTGTATAATTTCTAGTAGTTTTAAATTCTGATCTGCATCCATAGTTGTGGTAGCAAATATAAAAGTTTAAGAGAACATCAATGGCATCACAACCACAATTATAATTACATCAGCAATATTTGCTCGCAGTTTGCAATAATATCAAAGTTCAGAACATAACCCTAACTATAACTGTTAGAAATAATATAAAACTATCGATATAACTCTTCCTAACAGCTTAAGCTTTTGGGATAATCGGTTATTTGACATGGTATCAGAGCCTCTATGACTAAGTGGTCTAGAGTTCGATCCCCGCTCCCCTCACTTTCTACTTAAAAGTGGAATTTAAGCATATGGTAGGTGGGCCTATGCATTATCCACGCTTCAAGCCCAAATGGGCTCTTACATGAGGGGGCGTGTTAGAAATAATATAAAACCATTGATGTAGTCTTTCATAATAGCTTAAGCTTTTGGGATAAACGGTTATTTGACAATAACATTGTGTTGGAACCGTTAGAGTTTTGTGTGGGGGTGTTTCTGGGGTCTGGTGGTCTTGGTGAGACTTTTCTTGATTTCTACCTTTTCTCTCTCTTTCCTGGCTATATGGGGTTTTAGGTACGGTGACTCTTGAGCTAATCTGTGGGGCATTTTAGGAGTTTTCTATCTTTGTTTTCATTGTTTTTTTTTCTTTGAGGACTTTGTACTTCTTGTACCCTTTTGTAGACACTTTGGTGTATATTTGCCATTCAAAAAAAAAAAAAAATACCTAACTACAAATAGTTTAGAACTATTTCAAGTATAATTAATTAGCAAGAAAAACATGCATATAATTGCAAGAATCATCAAAATAGTTTTACATTGCTACATGTAAAAATATACTCCATCCATTCTTTTTTAAGTGTCATTTTAACATAAAGTTCTCTAACTAAGGTAGTAAATTATTGTATTTTTTTTCCAATTCTACCCTCAATTAATACACCATTTACTTTATCTTTCCAAACGATACTTAAGTAGAAGCTAAAAAATCTTTCAAAACGACACTTAAAAAGAAATGGATGAAAAGAGTATATAATACTCCAAGAAATGATCATATCATAGGATCAAGCAACATTAACCAGTGGTAAAAGCATTTCTATTGCACAAAATAAAATAAAAATAAATAATTATGACTTCTATACGTCACCTTTTTTGCAAGCATGTTATTCTGCTCTTGAATCACTTTCTCCTGCCAAGGGAGAGAGCACATGTCAGTTTGATTTATCTTGAATAGATAGATTTGCATTAATCAAATAATTTAGTTTGTCATGATACTAACTACACAAAGATTGGATCAAACATTTACCTTTTTCTGAAGCTCTGAAATAGACTCGTACATGAGTTGGTTCTGTTTAAATCAAAGTAATAAAAATACATATACTTAACAAAGAACACACTAATATAAATACTATATAGTTTTTGATTAAAGAATGTAAAGTGAAGTATAGTATATAGTATATGTACTCTGCGTGTACGAATGAGTTTGAGAGCAGTATCTAACTGCTGTTCCAGACTCTGAAGCTCTTTCAGACTCATTGATCCCAAATCTTCTCCCATGTAGTGCCTAGTACATAATCAGTGTCATAATAATTCAGTCAGACTAGTGATGAATGTTAGAGAAAAAAAAATTGTGCAAAAGTATTAGTGTCATAAAGCGTCACTTTCGACTTTCTAGCACCAGATGTCGTGAATCTTTGGAAAAAAGTTTAAAGGATCATGCATTAGTGTTGTCTCGCCTAAGTCTATGGATGTAATGTTGAAGAGGATTAGTTTTGCTCTTCAGAAAGGTTAGAAATTGATCAACAAAGTACACAATAATGAATATATATTATTATACCTGTAGTTTCTTTGCAAAAGATCAATCTTAGCCTTCAGTCTTGTATACTCAATTGTCCAATTTCCCTGCACAATTAATACATAGATATATAGCTGCTCAGTTTCATAATTTGAATGAATGTAAACTTGAATCTTAATTTCAATATTAATTTAGTGATAGAATTCTTTTCTAATTCTCTTTTTTTGGAGATGGATTGTTCTGTTTCTAATTTTCGTCTGATTCCATTTTTTTCTATCCAACTGTGTGAGTCTAAATACATGGCACAAGCTATATCAAAATGAACAAAAGATAATACTTTTACCATTACTATTACAATAATGTTATTTGAACACAAGTATTAGACACAATAGGGACACATCATGTGTATTTGACACCACTATGCCACTATACTATGTGGCCATGGTTTTAAATTGTGATCCACATCTGCAATTGCAGTCGCAGTAATATTGCTGATGAAGTAGTCTTCGCAACTGCATCGCACCATAATTGCGATGTGATTTTCATTCAAGTATACGGCCGGATTGTAACCGTATCAGACGATTTCGGCCATGTTCATTTAAATTTTCTCAACAAAAAATAAAATTTATGAACCTCAAATTTAATTTGTGATAAATCTAATGAAAAATCTTACTTTTAACGATCTCTCAACTTTGTATTTTAAGCACATTTGAATTAGTGCTTATGGAATAAATTAAGACTCTGGAATGGTGAACAAATAGTGTAGTGGCAGTGACACAGTGGTGTCATTTTATATAGTTTGTGAAATTTCAATATGATTTCACGCCGCGACATTCACATTGCACGTTGTAGCAACCACAATGATCGCAACAACTACAACCATTATCGCATCCGCGACTGCAACCACAATTTAAAAGCATCTATACTTTATACATTGCAGTAAAATGTTAAATATTTTATATTGCAATTGCCATTGCAGACCGCATGTTTAAATATTATGCATATACTAGTCATTGTTTTAAAAATCAGATTGATCATCAACTCAATTATGAGATTGGATCACTGGATCATTAGTCGAACTTGAATCACATGTTAAATTGCATAACTGAGCCGTATTAAATCGAATGACTCGGTTGTATGATTCGGTACGAGAGTCTCTATGAAAGATTTGTAGTACTATTAGTGAAGTTGTATCCATATAAGTATGGCCTAAATATGGATCAAATGACAAACCTGTGACTCGGAATCATTTGCAACCAACTGTCTCTCCGCATAGGAATACCTTTCATACCTCTCCAGTATCTTCTCCATGCTGTTTAAGGATTATTACAAAGAAAAAATATATAAGTTAAACAAATTATGTATTTCATTAGCTCAACAATCACTTAAAATGGCAACGTTATTTTGATTTCCTTTCGCACACACCAAAGATATAAACAAAATTCAAGAAAAAATAAATCATGATAAGGTAGAGCAAAACAATAAATATATTACTTTTCTGAAAAATTAAATAAAGCAAGTTATATTATACAAATTATTAAAATCAAATTATGATTGTTTTTTTCTTTTTCACTCTAGCTTGATTTTGACTCATAATAGCTATATATATCTATAGTGTGTAATAAGTGGTATATATACTCGAATATTTTACTATTTTGATCATGAGTTTGGTTCTTGGCCGGTATATGTATGAAAAGTGTATTTTATTTTATTAAAGAACAAAAGGGACAATCAGAAAAACTAGCAATACTAATTACTAACTAACATTGGTAGTTTAAAAAATAATAAAAAATAAAAAATAAAAAAAATACTGATTGAGGTACAAGGGACCAATTAATGTACAATAACAAACCAAGCAAGAAAATAAAGAGCATTGAGGTCTTCACTCCAAAGAATCCCCAATACTCAAAGAGGATTAACATACCACTTATAATATAAGACAATGACTTGTGTGATTATTTTAATTTAAGTTCCTTTAGCCTTTGAAAGAAAAAAGTTATAGACAATGACAATTGCTTTCCTTAACTAGGAACCATTTTTAGAATCGTATAGTAATCTTGTAATTTCTCATGTGGAAAAATGTATAAAAATATATAAATGCTAATGAACTTATATATAAAGTACTCAAGATTATTTTGGATATTGAAGCAAAGTTAAATAGAAAAAAGATAAGTATGTATATATATCATGCCATGAAGAAAAAAAACTCAAAACTTCAAGAATAAAATAAATCCACGTATAATTCTACCATTATAAATGATCAAATATATACTCCTAAAATGTAATTTTTTTTTTATAAGCTAAGATCATCTTAGCATCAAATATATATATATATTCCTTCAATGTTCTTCTTTCGACTCATCAAAAAATTGAATATTCAAATACCACCGAACAAATATTAAATTGGAAACCATATTGTGAATATAATTATATTCCCTATACACATTTTAATTTAATTTTTTTTACAACCAAAATTGTTAGATCAATGATAAGAGATTAGTCTGGTAACACCAAAATACTCGGTTCAAATTTCCATAAAATCAATTATAAAATTACTATTATTGTCATTTTAATAAATAAATTTTTCCCTCAACTCCTTAGAAACAGTTGTAAAATAACTATTATTGTCACTTTAATTAATAATTTTCCCTCGTAAATAAACTATTAATATCACTTTTATTAGTAAAACATAGTTGATACTAAAAGAGAAATAAATTTTCTTAATTAAGTATAGGAATGAAAAAATTGTTCTTTAGTTTCACTTTTGAAGTTGAAAACTTAAATTAACAAACACTGTTATATCTAAAACGTGAAACTAAATGTACTCATGAAATTTAATTTTCTTTATATAATAGTAAAGTGATACAAAATCTGGTTCTGGCATACAAAATCAGTACAATTTCTGAACCATCCAATCCAATCGAGTACTGAAACAAAACTAGAAGTTAATTTGCTTAATTCATTGACACAAAGCACCTAGAAATTGAGGCCAAGCAAGAATATAATAAGTCCTGTTTATTTTTAACAGAAAAGCATGCAACATTCTTGTTTCTATGCATTGAAATGACTTAGCTTCAAAATGAACTCAACACCTGTTTTATTTGATTAAAAATTAAATTAAAAAGTACAAAAAAAAATTAAAAAGCAGGTTAAGTCAGCAACAAAAATGATTCTGAAATGAAAGGACTTGAGATCAAAATTGACCTTGTGACAAGTTATAACCAAATACTGTCACTCTTACTGACTTGTTTCCAGAAGATTATTAAACAACTTTTCAACAAATTTAAGAAATCAAATTAGGGTTTTCAACAGGATCAGAGTGTACACATAATTTTCTACCTAGAACTAGAATTTTATTTTTTTTAAATAAGCTAAATTATTATTGATAACTATTAACAAAGCATGTGTAATAAAAAACATTATTTCAGATTATTAAAAAAATAATATGATAGTGAAATATCCAGAGAGTAAACACAAAATATTCAATAATTTAGATGAAGTATCTTCCAAAATCTAACAACAAAAAATAAAATATTTTTTAAAGAGGATAAAAGAACACTCAATGTCCATAAAATAAAACACTCTTCTATAATTTTTTATTTTTTAAAAGACTACATAGTTTTAGGTTGCACTGTTCGATCTAACAAAAATAAGATTTGGAAGAAACACACAGAGAAGAAATCATACTTTTCCCTTTAGCTTTGCTCCCAAAAAATAGAAACCCTTCTCAAGTTAAAAAAAAAAGGAAAAAACAAGGTTTGGTAAATGGAAAAAAAAAAAAAAAAATCAAACATAGGTTTAAAAAAAAATCCTTGATTAGGTGAAAAATAGCAATTAGTAATATGCATATATATAGATCAACTAAATCATTTTACACACAACAAATAAATATATGAACTTTTTTTAGACAAACATTTATTGGACTACATCCTTTCTCTCTTCATTAAATTTTGAAAAAAAAAAAATATAGGTTTTGGTTTGCACTGTTTGATCTAAACAAACAACAAAGATAAAGAAACCCAAAGAAGAAAGCATATATTCTCCTCTAGTTTTGTACTCAACACATAAAAACCCTTCTCAAGTGAAAAATCAAAAGAAAAAGAGAAAAAACAAGGTTTTGAAATTGAAAAAAAAATAAATAGAGGTTAAACAAATCCTTAATTTTTTTTGTTGGAACCGAAAAATATATTATTAACCAGGTCTCTGCACAAGACGAAAAGAGATCGGTAAAAAAATCCTTGATTTAATGGAAGCAAAATAAATTAGTAATATGATAGTTATATAGATCGGCTTCACTTTACACACAAGAAATAAATATATTGTGTGTAAGAGAGATATGCTAAATTTATAGTAGAAAATATTTAAAAAAAAATCAATTCAATGAAAAGATCTATGAGTGAAGTGTAGTAAATAATATATAATTATTTTTTTTAATATAATATATATAATAATATAAAATGATAAAATAATAATATATTACCAAGAATCAGTAGCATATTCAAAGAGCTTTCCTTTGTGGGAGAAGACAATCAAAGCAACTTCAGCATCACAAAGAACAGAGATCTCATGAGCTTTCTTGAGAAGTCCAGCTCTCCTTTTAGAGAAAGTCACCTGACGATTGATCTTGTTTTCTATTCTCTTCAACTGAACCCTACCTCTTCCCATATTAATTTGTTTGATGTTTGTTTTAGGAAATTGTTTTTGCTTTAATTAATATTATTTATACCTAAATTACTTCTTCTAGCTATATATTTTTTCCCAAGAAAAAACCTAAACAAGTAAAAGGGAACAAACCCCAGAAATATACTTAAAAAGCTTTCTATTATAGCTTAGAGAATGTTAATTTATGGGTCTTTCTTCTTCTGGACAAGTTTTTTGAAGAGAGACCACAAATGTGAGTGTGAGTGTTCTATTACTAAAATTATATTATTATATAAAAAAATAAAGGGTTTGGATGGACAAAAGAGTGGTTTTTGGTTTCTGGTTTATGAAATTTAAAACCAGAAATGTTTTGATAATGTTGTGCTGTCGAGTTAACATTGGTTGGTCAGTTACCAAGTAGCTGTCCCTTGGTTTATTAACAGCCACACAATTATATCTCTTATATATTTTGCTTTTTTCACTTTCCTTTTCTTTCAAATGCTAAAGGACATTAACCTTTTTGGTGAAAACTCTATTACTATTTATTAATTTTGTGGGGGTATGGCTACTCAAATGTATTGGACCAATGGATCAAAAAAAGTATATACATTGTAAATAAAAAATAAATATTAAAGTATATATATATATATATATACACACTCATAGATGTAGTATCTAATTCAGCATGTGTATAATGTTATTATTATTTTTTATATATGAATGAATATAGAATCCACGTTTTTTATAATTTTATGTTTGCATTTAAATGTATATAAAATGAAGAAAATTAAGCATAATATTAAAAATTGCAATTGTTGTTATTTGTTTCATTTTATAATTTTTTTTTTTTTGTCTTAAACCTCAAGTTTTTGAAATAAATGGAACCGATAATCATCTGAGGTTTGCTAAGGGCATAACTAAAGTTTTTTTTTTTTTAATGGCGGGAATAACTAATGTTAGATTGAAGCTTATTTAAGGTAGGATTCAAACTCGAATTTTTCAGAACGATTTGATCTCAATTGAAACTCATTAAACTACTTGAATTCAATCATTTTGTTTGATATTCATAACTAATATCAATACATAGCTTCAATTTATTTAATTATACCCTTACTTAATTATTAATAAAGAGAAAAAATCTTTTAATGAATGTTTTAGTTTTTGTAAGAGTAGAAATGGTATAACATCATTAATTATAGGCTTAATTATACTTTTGGTTCCTTATATTTATTTTAGGTTTCAAGTTGGTACCTTATATTTTTTGCAGGTTTCAAGTTGGTACCTTCCGTAAAAAATTTAACTATTAACGTTAAATTTGGACACGTGTCATTGATTTATATGTCCAAAAAATTGCCACGTGTCCAAATTTAACAGTAATAGTTAAAAAATTGACGGAAGGTACCAACTTGAAACCTGTAGAAAAGATAAGGTACCAACTTGAAATTTTTAAAAGATAAGGTACCATTTTGAAACCTAAAATAAAGATAAGAAACCAAAAGTGTAATTAAACTTTAATTATATTTTGGTTTCATAAAAGGATTAAAATTTTGGGACAAAAATAAAAAGCAGAAAGGACTAAAGATTTGGAGCGAAGCGAATATTTGTTAAATTTATGTAAATTCTATTAATATTATGTGATATTCACTTGACTTAGTGGACTAAATTTTGAAAAAATAAATAAAATCTATTTAAATTTTAACTTATAGAATAGTGCAAGTTAATACACTGTGTGCGATATCTCCATGAACATAGTTTAATTGATAGAAATATCATAATATGTTGTGAAATTTAAATTTGTGATTCCCACTAATTCAATGTAAAGAGTGAAACTATGCTCAATAAACTAGTAGACTAATAAATACACAATGTGTTAGAGAGAAAATATCTTTTTCTCTCATTTCCTTGTTTTTTACTCGTTAATTTTTCTTCAATGTCCTATGTTGTCATGTGGAATAAGTTAGAATTTTTTTAGATCCGTGGATGGAGTAACATTCAGCATCTGAAATTCTTACACAAAATTGTGAGATTTCAAATACGAATTTGAATGAAGATGTACAATTTAACAACATAGATAGCTTTAATTGAATTAGGTCGTATATATAGAGTGATTTATATTTATGAAATGAAATATTATTTTAGAATAATTTATAATTTCTTAGAAGAGTTTATATCTCTTCAAATGATGTTAGAAATCATCGAGAGATAAACGCTACCACCTTAAATTTAGGATTCGTTTGTTATTGATTAAAATAATAATTTTGACATTCAATAATTTAGAGGCTTCTGGCAGTCTCCATCGAGCTAGATGTCTTGGTCGGTTGTAGTCTGCTTAGATCTGTGTGGAGTGTCTTACATATAGAGAGATTTATATTTATTAAATGAAATATTATTTTAGAATAATTTATAATTTCTTAGAAGAGTTTATATCTCTTGAAATGATGCTAGAAATCATCGAGAGATAAACTTTACCACCTTAAATTTAGGATTCATTTGTTATAGATTAAAATAATAATTTTGACATTCAATAATTTAGAGGCTTCTAGTGGTCTCCATCGAGCTAGATGTCTTGGTGGGTTGCAGTCTGCTCAGATCTGTGTGGAGTGTGTTTAGTTGAAGGTGTTTTCTTAGTTAGGAATGGTCTAGTTCGGCATTGTCAGTGGGAGATATTTCTATTATACTCCACTTCAGCGTTTCGCTATGGTTTTAGGTTGGAGTTGGAGTAGGACGACAGGGAGTCATTGTAGATTTTTATATGGTGTTGTTGAGGTTTGGAGCGCACGGTAGTTTTGGTTGTAGTTGTTTTGCGGGAATTTGTTTTTGGTAGCTTAGTTTTGTTGCGTTTTAGTGTTGGGGATAGACACTTAAACTATCGTTAAGGGTGAATTGATATGGTTGTTTGTTGTACTTTTTGATTGGTTAAGGTGTTTTCAACACCTTGCCTTTCTTTGTTAGATCTGACAATCTCTTATACTTCTTGCTTAGGAGATCTGTCTATTAATAAAATTTAGCCGATTTAAAAAAAATTAAAGATTAACTTTTAGAGAATTTATATAGAAAATTATATTTCATTTTGTGTTTTTTTATTGTAATAAAAATCACTTATTTTACTAATAGAATAATCTTTAGTTTATTACGATACAATGTAAAAGTGATATTTTTAGTTACAAAATTACCTCTAATTTTTACATTTATGTTATCTCTTTTATATAAAAAGATATATTTTTTAAGAAGTTACTTTTATCAGTTTTAATTGCACCGCCGTTCAAAAAAAAAAATTGTACCACAATATTTTTCTTCAAAATATTTAGGGAATTTTCTATAAGGTGGTTCTCGTATTTTAACCGATGAATTTCGCCTATAAATAATTGTTAGATGTCAAACCTATATGATCACTTTTTTAAAGGACTCAAATTTTTTACCATTTATATATTGTTTGATGATTATTTTATGTTTTGTTCAAGTAGTCTAGTATCTAAAAATTTATGAATTTAATGGACATGATACGTCAATGTAAAATATTTTTACACGAAAGTCCAACATAAATTGACTATTCTTCCATATCATACCATAAAAGTGAACTGTAGTGGGGTGATTTGGCAGAATACATGGATGCATGTTCCATTTTCTAAAAATTTATCTACCTAAGACTATGTTTGGATTGATGAAATGTGATGGAGTGGAATGAAATGAAGCGGTAAGCAATTATAAGTTCTATTGTTTTTATTTTATTTTTTTGAAAGCAAAAGTATATTGTATATATAATAATTTGAATCAGTTTTTTTTTCAATGACAAAATATTATTAATAATAACCGGTCTCTGCACGAGATGAACAGAGGTCGGGAACAGCGAAACTACAAATCAAAGGTGTCATATATAAGCGAAACAACAAAGAAGAAAACCAAAACAAACACCAACTAATAGAGGTCTACTTCTAATCTCATTCTTAGAAGGACACTCTTCAGCCTTCAGACTACCAAATACAACATCAGCCTGACCCTTAAAGATGTCCTTTGACTCTAACTCCCGATCTCGAATCAAAAGTGATTGGCCCATCAGAATTTAAAAAGCAGCTCCGCAAGCCAAAAATTGATGGGGTAACGATGGAAAGAAAATCTAGGCAGATAAGTATGTTCCAATTCACAGTCCGCCTCCAAAAAGTCAACATCAACGCGGAAGAGGTCAACCAGATACAAAGAAATCTGCAAATCTCAACAAATTGTGAAAATTTCAGAGACTCAAAAAAGAATCCTGCAAATCTCAACAGATTTGGAAGTTTTTCAGATAATCTCGTATCATAGAAAACCAATCACACAACATCAATCACACACAAACAGCGCCAGATCCAACACCACCACATTAACACCTCATCACCATACCCCCTAAACAGTAACATCCATTTCTTAAAAGAATCATTCCACTTGGCGTTACACGTGACTAATTTCTAATCAAGCAGCACCTCAGCCCTCACCACCGCAACATCCCTCAACACCTCCAACCACCACCCCATCTTAACACCAACAACCACCAAACTGAGCACCATCAGAATGACGCGAGCCCCCAAACCACCACCCTCAACCCACGAAAGCCAAAACCAACAACCCTCGTGACCACCACCCACGAGATACGAAAAAGGTCCAAAACGGTTATAAAAACCCAGATCCACAACCCAAACGGCCAGAACTGGAAATCAACACCCACCGTGATCCAATCCAAACACCGAGGAACTAGAAGACACGACGGTGGAGGAGAAAAACACAAGTAGGAATGGTGACGGCTGCTGGAAATTCGGGGTTTTAACCAACCAGAAGAGACAATGGTGTGACCGTGAGAGGCTAAGCACCACCGAAGTTTGGGTCTACATCTTGAAGATGAGGTTTGGATTGAAAAGGGAGAGGGTTGGGAGGCGGATCTAACGTTTTTAGAGAGAGGTGAGAGCTTTTGGAATTTTAGAGAGAGAAGTTCACGTTGTTAGAACAAAATGGTTCTTAGAATAACCCCAAGAGCTTGATAAAGTTTTGATGATAACAAAGTATTAATATGCAATTGAAGAACACTAATGGTCTTAAATGAAAGTGTGCAGTTAACTATGAAGATAGAATCTGAGAAGCTCAAAACAAACTATAAGCATCTGAAGCATCCAGAGGTTCTAAGAGAACCAAGTCTGAAGAAAGTCTGTCAGAAGCTACAAGAGTCTCAGAAGCAAGAAGAGTCTGTCAGAAGCAATTTAAGTGTACTCTCAGAAGCTGCACAAGAATGACTAAAACACATAATTCTGATGGAATCAAGTCTAAGAATATTTCCCTCAAGCTATAAACTACTCAAGGACGAAATGGATGCTGTTGTATGCCAGTCCAACAAGTCAAGAAAAGGAATTTCAAGACAACAGTATTATTATTACCTCTTATGTGCAAAGGATCTATCTTCGAGAACTAGAAAAGAAGAAGCAGTTTGCCATTTGTGGAATAAGTTAAAACATGGTCTGAGTACCTTTCAAACGGGCAAACTGAACTCTCACAACGGTTATATTCAAACGTCTCTATTTCTAAAGCCTATAAATACAAGACCTCTTTGAATTAACAAAATTGTCGTTGAATGATCAAACTTCTCAAAAGAGCTTAAACTCAAGAGCTGCACACAACAAAAAGAAAGAAAATGTGCATTCAAGCCAAATATCGTAATAGCAAATATCTGCACAAGACTTAACTCAAGATCTTCATTCAAAGTCAAAGCCTTCAGTTTTGATAATATTTGTAACAGTTAGTCATAGGTGTATCATTGTAAACAATCTTATTGTATAAGATTTAGAAGTCTCTTTCTTTTGTGCTTGAGCAATTAAGAAGTCTCTTGCTTTTGTGCTTGAGCAATTTGGAAGTCTCTTGCTTTTGTGCTTGAGCAATTTGGAAGTCTCCTGCTGTGTGTTCTGGAGCAATTAGAGTAAGCTTCTTGCTGTGTGCTTGAGCAATTGTATATTCTTGGTGATTATAGTGAACTCTCTTGTTCAAAGACAAGGGAACTAGAGTACTCTCAAGTTGTGAGGGGAACTAGTATAAAATCTTTTTTGTATTCTCTCTCTTGTTTCAGACGTAACCCGAGTATTTTTAACACCGCCTCTCCAGGCTGATGTCGAGTATTATTACCACCGCCTCTCCAGGCTGATGTCAAGTATTCTTACCACCGCCTCTCCAGGCTGACCTTGTGTAACCCTGATTGCATCAACACAACCTTGACTTGATTTTCCACAAGCCAAACATTGACTCTTCCATCAATTTTCTCTAGCCCTTCGCATCGAAACTCCCTCCTAGAATCAAACCAAGAGCTCTGATACCAGTTGTTGGGAAATAACCGGCATAGAGAAAATAAAAGAACACAAGAAAATAGAAGAACACAATCACAACACAAGAATATAACGTGGAAACTTCAAAACCGGAGAAAAAATCACGGCCGTTGTCTAAACCGACAACCAGAGAATAAACACTATGTGAAAATTGTTACAACACATAGACTTCATTCTCAACCACCCCATAACCCCAGTACACCCACACTCTCCAAAGTAAATATTTGAACTACACCTCAAATACTCTAAAACAAAAGTATAAGAGAAAAAGAAACAAACACAAATATAAACTTAAAGTGTTTACAAGTGCTACCGTTTGGTGTGTTGAAACAAGGAAATTGAGGTATTTATATATAGCATTGAGCTCTTCCACCTTTCACTTCTCTAAGCGATGTGGGACTTTTCCAATATATTTTTTTTGACCTTTTTTCCTTCATTAGCAATGTGAGATTTACATTACAATCAACCCCAACAAACTAGTGCCCCTTTTTAGCATTTTCCTTTTCATAAATAGTGAAACTTCAGTTTTATTGGAATATCCTAGAAAACAAATGTCAAGAAACTTGTCGTACAAAAGTTTAGAAGAAGAAATCAAATCAATTTAAAAACAATCATCTAAAGTGGCCATAAAAATCCAACACCGTCATATTAAACTATATCTTCCTGTTTGTCAAATACTATATATATATATATATATATATATATCTTCTTAATTATCAGACGAAATGACTTCTTGATAAAATATTCTAACATCTGAATGTAATTCATTTTGTTCCGCTCTGTTATGTTTCATCAATCTAAATATAGCCTAAAAGTGAATAAATGAAAAATTATTGGTTCAACTTTTAACTCCACATATATAACACAATGTCTCTATCAACTAAATAATATCTCTATCACTAACCATTAATTGGTTTAATGGTGATTGACGCTCCCACAACTATGATCGTGGGGGTTAAAACACTTGATAATAGAATTGACGTGCAAGCTAGATTAAATGGTCTGATAAACCAGATGCCGGTGATAAAAACACAAAATAAATAAGTATCTCTATCGATTAAACTATGTTCATGGGACCCGATCGGTGTTTATTAGTCAAACTATTAATTATCAATTACAGTAATGTATATAAAAATAGCAAGCGTAATTTGTTAGTACTCCTTTTTTTCTTGTTTTGGTTGTATTGTCTCTCTCTCTCTTCTGTGCTTGGTTGAATAAGTAGAGTGTATAATGGTCTAAACAGTGTCAATGTCGTACGGATGAGGACATTACGTGCATCCTTTCACTGACGGCGCCATGAACCCACGAGTATTGATCTTTGGTCCATCCTCTCGTCCACCAAATATTCAAATGGTTTTCTTTAGGTTTAACTTACCTATACTATATTTTTTATCGTATGTTTCCTTTTGTCTTTCCATTAATGCTTTTCTGAGCATTCAAGTTAATCCCTTGTTTTATTCCCTAACTAATAAATCTCATGAAAATAAATATTGTCTAATAAATACTCCATGATGTTGTTGACATTTATTGGAGTTGGAACTTTATTAGGAAACAAATGTGGCATTGTATGGTAAGCTACGTACTAGAGTGAAATATATATTGTGTTATCCTTTCTTTTCTTTTCCTTTTCATGCTACTAGAGTACTCTCAGAGATTTCTGTATATGTTTAACTCAATTGATAGAGACATCACATTATATATATATATATATATATATGTAAGAGTCATGAGTTTGAATCCTGGATACTCTATTTCTTCACCTTTATAATTAGGTGGAATTTATAACTACTATGAATCAGGATGTTCACCAGTTCATGCAAAAACTAAAACAAACCGCAATTCAAATTAATCTAAAGCATTTTGGATTAGACTTTTTTTATTGAAGCACAAAACCGATCTAACCAGTCTAGTTTGGTCAGATATATGATTTTAGATTTCTACTCGTATGTCTATTTGTTCAACTCCGTCTTCATATATTCATTGTATCCATTGTAAAAGAATTGTATCCATTTGTGGAGAAGAGAAAAAAGTATTATATCCGTTGTGATTGTATTCATCATACATACTCCATCCGTCCCAAAATATAAGCAAAAAATGGTAAATAAAAATGAATGTATTTAGTCCAATTAAATCAATACTTTTATGCACTTTTGATTGTATTCTTAATTGCTTATTTATTCCTTAAAGTTTACTTTGCGCATATATAATGGTTCCAACTCATAAAATTTCAAAAATGATCATTTAAACGTTTCCGCAAACTCATAATAACTCTATTCAATCCCCCTTTTAGTGAATACCGTCACACACCAACCAACAACCTTAAGCTTAATCATTTTCACTTGACCTACAATTAATCACTCAAATGAAAAGTTTCTTTGGCAATCACTCAAGAAATAAAAATTTAAATGGAAAGATATAGAGAGAGAGAAGAGAAAGCTACAGTTTTGGAGAAGAGGAAAAAGAGAAAGTGGTCTCAAGGCTTGCCTTTTTATAATAGTCATATATCAATCTAAGCCCTTGGATAAAAAGGTGAGGACATGTGGATTCAATATCAACCCTTTATTCTCACACTCACTATTTTATTAATGTAATTCATAAATATCTAGATATTTTATGACTTTGGCCCTACTAACTTCTCAATCCCCGCGTCTGCTCTTAAATGAACCAGAGACAGAGTCCGTAAAATTTTAAATAATAAATATATTTTGATACCAATCGTTAATTGCTTCAGTCGTTATTGACGCTGAACTTAGTATGGATGACTACAGTTCGATCTCTCGCAACTGCGATCGGAAGAGGCTGAAATCACATAATACCATAATTGATCTCGAACCAGATTAAACTGGTGGTGAAAATAAATAAAAAATATATATTTTGTATGTTCTTATAAATCAAAAGAAGAATAGTTTTTTTTCTTTTTAAATTTTGACACGTCGTGAACGTTTCTATAAACATTTAAATCTAAACAAAAAAAATAGATAAAATAAGAGTTTAATTGTTGTGCACCTGTTTACACTGATTTTTGGTAAACAAGCGTTAGTCTGAATTAATTACTTGAAGGATCAACTAGTGAATCCTGGAACTATAATTATGTGCGTTCAATATTAAAGAAGTAAACATTTTTACAGTTTTCATATATGTTCACAATTTCGTACAGTTTGAAATAAAACTTGATGTTTACGAAAGATTCACAAACAAACAAATTTTATGAAAATCAGTAAAGTAAATAAACTTTAAAGACAAAGGACTCAAAGAAAAATAAATTTGCATAAACTTGTTAAATAATTTACACTAGAATGTTCACAGAATCATACTTTTTCCTGTTTTCACTCAGTTTTCTCGATAACATGAGCATTGTGAGTTTTGAGAGGATTTTGTATGTGAATTTTGTGACGCTGAATTCGACTTCCAAACTAGTATTTATAGCCTAAAACCTTAACTGCTATTTATTGCAGTTAAACCTTAACTCAGGTTTGAATTTTGTCAAACCTGAATAATAAGCATTTATTGCATATTTTGACTTGACCAAAATATGGGATAACAAATTGCCCCCAAAATGTCAGTTTCGATTTCGAGAAGTTTTAATTCGAAAGAAACGATATTGGCATTTTAAGCACTGAAACGTTTCACTTTTAAAACAAGTTTCTTCACGTTTTCCAGAAATAGTGATGACGTCATAGTCATCATTAGTCTTGTCAACTGTCACATTTTGTCCACTACCATAAATGCGTCAACTTTTTCACTTTTAGTGGGACACGTGGCGAGTCAGGAAGTTGAAAGAAAAATGCAAAAAGCATTTTTTTTCTTTTTTATTTAATTAAATAGGGACTAATTCCGAACATTATAAATAGTGCTCTTCTTCCCCATTTGAGGTTTTCTGAACTTTTCACCATTTTTACATATTTCTCAAGCTTTCTGTAACTCTTACTAAGTTTCAGTACTCATTTCATAAATCCAAACCGTTCAAACTCTTCTAAAAACTTTGATTTTAACTTCTACCGGTTTAGATCTCAAAGTTTTAAGTTCTAAATCTCTGCATTCTCAGCGATTTAAAACACGAACCTTTTTTCCAAATCATGTCTGAAAAGAAACGACAAGAGGTTCCTTTTGCTGGAAAATGGAAAAAATTCATCCGATTTGGTGAGAAAGAACCAATGGTACCTAAACCTCATGGTGATGAAGAAACATCCAAAATCTGGCATTCCGAACTCGTGATTCCTTTTGCTGTAGAAAGGAACGTTTTCGCATTTGGAGGTCCAACACCAGATGAGAAATCTCTGTCTCTTAAAGTAAGTGAGTTATTTCCCTGCTACAAATCTTGTGAACCGCCAATTTTCGAGGCAAAACCCTTTCATTTAGGTTATTTGAATGTTAGGAACAAACTATTTAGGTCAGCGCCTTCGATACCCAATAAACATTACATCCCTTGGTTAGATCGAGTCGAGAAAGAATATAAAGAATATTGGCAAAGTTATGGGATCTATGACTTGATCCAACTTTCTCGATATGGCCCTCAATATCATCCTAAACTATTAATAGCTGCTATGCACTTTTATGAAAAATCCACCAACACCTTTCAATTCCCTTGTGGGATGATGACCCCAACACTTCTAGATGTTGCTGCCTTAACTGGTCTTCGACCAGTAGGGGAAACTTTCGATCCAGCCAACACTAGTGATAATCTTGAATTCGATAATGATGAACTTTCTTTTACCAAATATATACAAAAGCATCACACAGATGAAGAGGAAGTTTCGAATATTGAACACATAGCTTTTTTAACATTATGGTTATCCCATTATGTTTTCTGTTCTCGATCACTTCAGATAGCCAAAATGTTTGTACCTATGGCTATTCAAATCCATGAAGGCAGGCATTTCAGCCTTGGCAAGTTAATCCTGGCTGTCCTTTATGAATCTATAGGGGCAGCTTGTGATGAAATCAAGAGATCAGAGGGTGGTTCGACCTTTTTAGTAGCTGGACCTATGTGGTTACTTCAACTGTGGCTATGTGCTACTTTCGAACAAGAAATAGGTTTCACCATCCCTGAGAGTAGGAAACCTCAAATTCAGGAAAGGACTTTTGAAGGAATGATGGCAGTTTGGTTGACACCAAATTTTATTGAAAATGATCCCAAGACCCTTTTCATGAAGTATGTCAAAGTTTTTCTGAACTTTGATAATTTTAGATCTCAACATGCTCCGTTTTCAACTAGAGACATAGGACCAAATTGGTATACTGATGAATTTCCACCCACTGATCCTGATCTAGATGATGAAGTAGATGAACTTTGGTCTACTTATCTCGAACCAACATTGCTCTCATGTAGAATTGGCTCTATGGCCAAGAATTTTGGTCTAGTTGGGTACCAACCAAATTTAGTATCAAGGCAATTTGGCTTTAGTCAGATTCGACCAAGGAGTTTATTCGAAAATCAAAAGGACATGTTCATGGGCTCTGGTATTTCTGAAGGCTCTTTCAGAAAATATCTCAAAATTGCTGAAGTACATAAATATGCTCTTACCACTTTTCATTTCAACAATTCATTCTACTGCACCACTGATTTCGATAGCTGGTGGGAGGCGTATTTTCTGACTAGATTGCCCAACAAAGATGTTGTCATAACCAGGCTTGAGGAAGGATTTGCTAGGCCTATTGTGGAAAAACCCAAAAAATCGAAGCAAGGAGGTAATGGCATCCTTTTTTGCTTCTTTCTATTTTATCTATAAATCTCACTAAGTTGACATTCAATTTATCTTTGATTTTTTCTTTAGTTACAAAGAAAATATTAAGTGAGGCAATAAATACTGTCAAGAAAACGACCAGTACTTCGACAAAACCTGCTGAAGTGAAGAGGGTAAATTTCTTTTAATTCGAACTTTGTATGCGTCGAAGTAAATATAACCTCACATCCTTAACTTGTCATTTCTCTTTTTTAGGGTGTAAAGAGAGCTGCTAGTTCTACTGATACCACCAGGACAAAGAGAACCAGAGAAATTGTTACCATTTCTAGCGATGCCTCGGTTCGTGTTTTCATCCTTTCTTCTCATCTATTAATCTTTTCCATTTTCCTTGTATTGAATATAATTTCCAATAACTATAGGAAGAAGAAGTTGAGATTCCTCTCCAAAGAAAACCCGATGAAAAATCCACTACCTCGGTGGAAAAACCTGATGCTGAAGTTGTGGGTCCTTCAAAAACCCAGTCATCAAAGAAAAGTATTGACCCTTCGACCACGGAGTCTTCAGACAAGGCCGATGCTGATATAATCATTGAAAACACTAATGTAAAGGAATCAGGCTCTGGTGATGGAGAGAAAAAGAAGAAGAAAAAGAAGTCGAAATCTTCTGATGAGAAGACTCATAAGAAGAAAAAGAAGAAAACCAAGTCTCATTCTCCTGATGAGGGAGTTCAGTCGAATCCCCATGATTCAACTCCTGCTAAGGATCCTGAAAGGCCATCAACACCAATTCTTGAACAATTGGTCGAAGAAATTGTGGTCGAGGAAACTGTTGGAGTTGAGAAGCAACCAAACATTGATGATAGAAACAACAATGTAAGTTTCACTGGTCCATTTTTCGAATACTTATTTCGTTTTTGTTTTCGAAACTCTCTTTCATATACATTTCCTATTTTAGGATGTAGTCAAAAATCAAGGTGATGAAACCCAAAAGGATGACATTCCAAAAAATGATGCTTCGACTGATGATCCCAAAGAACAGGAAGAACCAGTTTCTAAAGAGACAACTCAACTTGATCCTGTTGAAAGTAGCAAGAAGGAGGAATTTGTGGATACCAATTCTGCTTCTCAGGCAAATCCAGATACTTCCAATGAGCACTTGGATTTTGAAGTATCCAATTCTGATGAAGATATGCCAGAGGCTGTAATTGGAGGTTCGTCTATTCTTCCAGAAACTTCTACTTCAAAATTGTCAGCTAGCATTGGAATGTCTGAAGGGGACTTCGAAAGTTTGAAGGCTAAACAACCTGATGTTGCTTTGCAATTGTTGATGGCTAAGAAATGGGAACCAGCTCGAAGCTCAAGTAATGAAACTGGAGGTAGCTCCAATCAAAGTGATGCTGGTATTAAACAATCTGTTCGCCAAGATTCGATGATTTCGAAGCTGCACCGTGATTATATCAATGGTGATGTTTTGGCTTCCATCGAAGAAAATCCTAGTGAAGCTTTTGCTCATAAGAATTTTTTAAGTAAATTTCATAACCCTCTTACTGATGAAGCCACCTTGAACAAAGTTATTCAACTCGAATCCATTATTGAGAATCTTGCTAAGGCTGTTCAGAAGAAAGGATATACCATTGGACAAATAAGCCATCAAAAAATTGCTCAAGCTGCTGTCTTTGATAAGGCTAACATCTCTATCGAGAAGGTTGAAAAAATGAGATCAGAGCAAGTTGTCCATGGAAAAGAACGTCAAGAAAGAAATTCGAAGATAGAGCAGTGGAAAGAGGAAATAACCAATTTCGAAGCTGAGATTGCTAGGCGCCAACTCCTTATTTCTGAAGAGGAGAAAAAATGTGATGCCATGGATGAAGTTGCCTCTACTGCTCGTCAAGAAGCTATTGACAAAGAGGCAAGGAAAGGGTTAAGTTATTTTAGTGCTTCTGAAGCCTTGGATGAAGAAATCAAATCCCTTCAAGTTTCTGTTCAAGTTATCGAAGTCAAAATCAACTTGATCAAGGCTCAATACAACGCTTTGAAGTCCAATCCTTGAAGACTTACTGTTTTATTTGTTCTTTATATTGTCGAACAATTTTTATTGTCTCTCGAATATTTCAACTTGTATTCTGACAACGCCCATTTTGTGGCAAATTATTATTTGATTTCTTCGCTTTTTATGATATTTTCGAATTATTTGGAATGGGCCTTTGTTGCTTCGAATAGAATTTTAAGGTAAAATAGAACTTATCCTTTTGTAACTAAAACTTCGGAATTAACGGCGATAAATCTTTTACATTCCTAGATCTTCGTAACTAAAAAAGATTTTTCAAAAACCGTGTTTGACTCTTTTTCCAAGATGGTCAAGTCAATCCATATTTATTATTTTGCAAAGACCAAGGGAATTTTCAACTGCCAACGCCCAATTTTTTCCTATAAAAGGAGGCATTCCGTCTGTGATTTTTCATTCACGATTCTTTTCCATCATTCATTCCTTCTTTTTGCTAAATCATGAAAGGGAAATCTAAAGGTGTTGTTTCTATTAAGAAAGAAACCAAACCTTCTTCTGCTTCTAAACGTAAGAAAAACCAACTTCTCAAAATTAAATCCAACCAATCTTCTTCAAGAATTTCAACCAGGTCTCAACGTTATGCTCAAGAACAAGAAAATTCTGGTTCAGATGAGATTGACCCAGATTATGCTGAGTTTTTGAAAACTTACGTTCCAGAAGAAGATCTCTGTAACTCAGACCATGATGATTCTCTTATAACGGTTGAGGATTCTACTAAACCTGCTCATGTGAGAGAGAAGGACCTCAAATCCAGTTCTTCGAAGATGAAGTGAGGTGGATTGATCTTCTTGCCTACTGTTGGAAGTTGTTCTTTGTGTGGTGGAACTTCTTAACCAGTTGGGAAAGATTGATGGCTGCGCCTTATTTCTTGTTTAAAATCAAGACGCATTAGGATAGATTTCTATTAGATTAAATAAAACCATAGATGTTTTCAATGTAACCATTTTTGTGATCTCAAACTTGGAATGAAGTTTCGATTATTGGATAAGTTTCGATTGGTTTGTAATTTTTTAGAATGCACTGTTTTATGGCAATTTTATTGTTTTGCCATTTCGATTTCACTATATTTCTATTCTGCGCTTATGTGTATTTCACATAATGTTGGCTTATATTTTTTCAAATATTTACCATTTATATTCAATGTATGCTTTTCAGAAGTTAATTCTTCGATTTCATATGCGCCATTGGAAAATATTTGTGAAATTCTAAAAGGACCTTCCAGTTGGGTGACCATTTTCCTAAAATCCTATCTTTTCGATCCATAGGCAGAATGGTTTTCCAAACTAAATCTCCAATATTAAAGGTTTTCGACTTAACCTTTTTGTTGTAAACTTTGGCTATTTTCTCTTTTTGCTGAGTTAACTTATCCAAAGCTCTTATTCTTTCCTCATCTAAATCAACTAATTCATCTAACATCATGTTCAGATAATGGTCACTTGGTATTTCCATTTGCCTTTGGATTCTAGTTGATTGCAAATGTATTTCGACTGGCAAAACTGCATCGTGACCATATGTCAAACGAAAGGGTGTAGTATTTGTTGATTCTTTTGGAGAAATTCTACACGCCCATAATACTTGATCTAAAGTATTATTCCAATTTCTAGGTTTTTGGGCAATATGTTTTTTGATTAATCCAATGAGGATTTTATTGGCTGCTTTGACCTGACCATTTGCTTGTGCATAGTATGGTGTCGAAGTTAGCAAACGAAAACCTGTTTGCTTTGCAAATTCTTGCATTTTTCGACCAGTAAAAACTGAACCTTGATCAGTAGTGATAGTTTCAGGAATTCCAAACCTATAGATAATATGTTTTTGGATGAAACTGATCACTGCTTCTTGATCTACATTTTGCATGGGTATTGCCTCAATCCATTTTGTAAAATAATCTACTCCAACTATGATATATCTTTGATTTTTTGATGAAGCAGGTTTTATTTCGCCAATTAAATCTAAAGCCCATCCTCTGAATGGCCATGGTTTAACAATGGAGTGTAGTTCACTTGCAAGCACGTGTTGTATTCCTGCATGTCTTTGACAATCTTGGCAACCCTTAGCAAATTCTATGCAATCTTTTAACATAGAAGGCCAGTACAAACCTTGTCGAAAAAGTAACCATTTAATTTTATGACCTGCTTGATGAGATCCACAAGCTCCACTATGTGTTTTAGAGGTGGCCATATAAGCTTCTGATTCGTTTAAACATTTAAGTAAGACTCCTTCAAAAGTCTTTTTAAACAAATTATCTCCAATAATAACATAGCTTAGAGCTCTATACTTGATCTTTCGAGCAGTATCACTTGTTGGATTTTGTAGGTATTCTACAATTGGTTTTCTCCAATCAGTGTCTATTAAATTGTCAATTGCCAAAATTTGGAATTTCTTTTCGTCTAAACATTCATTATCAATAATTTCTTGTGGTATATCTGCCCCCACAAGTTTTGGCATTGACAAGTTTGGCAATAATAGATCATTAGATACCAATTTTTCTTTGATTTCGATTAACTCAAATAATTGTTCCTTTGATACCTTGTATCCTGAAGCAATTTGAGCTAAGTCATTTGCTTCTTGATTTTGTAATCTAGGAACATGTTCGAAATCCACAATATCGAAACAACGTAAAAGTTGACTTGCAGTTTCGAAATACTTAACAAGATGCTCTTTCACGCACTTATATTCATGTGTTAACTGTTTCAATACCAACTCTGAATCTCCTTTTATTTTTATATTCTTTGCCCCCAAGTCTATTAAAATTTCTAGACCTGCTATTAAAGCTTCATATTCAGCTTCGTTATTCGAGCAAAGACCCTTGATTTTATATTTGAACTTAGTTGGAATTTTTAATGGAGAAATTATTAACAATCCAATTCCAGTTCCAAGTTTGTGTTTGGAACCGTCGAAATATAAAATCCAAGGCTGAGTTTCCACATACTGCTGTGGTATTTCGATCACAGAATGATCAACTATAAAATCAGCCACAATTTGACCTTTGACTGCTTTCAAAGGTTTATAAGTTAATGAATATTCAGTAAGAGCCAAAGCCCATTTTCCAATTCGACTATGTAAAATTGGCTTTGATAACATGTGTTTAATAACATCAAAACGCGAATAAACACAAATTTCAATAGGCTTTATATAATGCTTTAGTTTCATACATGAAAAATATAAACAAAGACAAAGTTTTTCTATACTAGTATATCTAGTTTCATCATCATTAAGTACTCTACTTAAATAATAAATGGCTTTTTCATCTCCATTTTCATCCTCCTGTGCAAGCATACTACCAAGAGTTGAGTCTGATGCTGAAATGTACAACTTCATAAACTTGTTTCTTATTGGAGGCATCAGAGTTGGTGGATGCGACAAATAAACTTTTATTTCGTCAAATGCCTTTTGTTGATCTTGCCCCCAAGTGAAGATCTCTTCTTTCTTGAGTCAAAGCAGTGGTGAAAAAGGTTGAGCTTTACCACTTAGATTTGATATAAATCTTCTCAAAAAGTTAATCTTTCCAAGTAATGACTGAAGTTGCTTTTTGTTTGTTAGAGGTTTAGTCTCCATTATTGCCTTCGTCTTGTTTTGGTTTATTTCGATGCCTTTCTTATGCACCACAAAACCAAGGAAATCTCCTGCATTAACATAGAAAGCACATTTTAATGGATTCATTTTCAATCCATATTTTCTCATTCTTTCGAATGATTTTCTTAGATAATCTAAATGATCATCTTGAGATGAAGATTTTACAATTATGTCATCAATATATACTTGCATAAAATCATCTATAAAATCATGAAAGATGGAATTCATGGCTCTTTGATACGTTGCCCCAGCGTTTTTCAAACCAAAAGGCATTACTACCCACTCATATGTACCTAGAGCCCCAGGGCATCTAAAAGCAGTTTTAGGCACATCATTTTCAGAAATAAAAATTTGATTATAGCCAGAATATCCATCTAACATGCTTAAATATTCGAAACCAGCTGCTGAATCAATTAACATTTCTGCTACAGGCATTGGATATTCGTCCTTAGGAGTATCATTATTTAAATCCCTAAAATCTATACATATTCTTAAAGAACCATTTTTATTAATAACAGGGACTATATTTGCTAACCATTCAACATACCTGGTTGTTCTGATGAATTTACTCCTCAGCAACCTTTCGATTTCTTCCTTGATTTTGGACATGATTTCTGGCGCAAATCTTCTAGGCAATTGTATAACTGGCCTTTTGTCTGGTCGAATTGGCAATCTATGTTCCACCAATTTTCTACTTAAACCTGGCATTTCATTGTAATCCCAAGCAAAGCAATCCTTAAATTCTTTAAGGAGTTCGACCAATTTTTGTTTCGACTCACCTGATAAATTAGCACTTATATATGTTGGCCTTTTTATTTGGCCATCTCCAACATCAATTTCTTGTAATGGATCTTGTGCTTGCATTTTTGGACTCGAACTCAAAGGATCCTTTTCAAATCCTAAAGGTTCATCATCATAGATGCAGTCTAACTTTTGTGTTTCTGGTGATGTTTCACCATGATTTGGATCTTTGGCTTCGACAGCCATATTTTCTTGAAATGCAATGGCTTCCAAAGCCATGTTTATCCTATTTTCGGCCACATAAGCCGAAATCCTAGCCCATGCTTGGGACTCAGACATTGTAACTCTCATCAATATTCCACCCAGTTGGGTAGATTTTGCCATCTTCCTCATAGGGATAGTCATCTATCTCTTCTCATTCCCAAATGAACCCATGTGTTGGATCCAACTTGACAGAATGATAAACATTGTTGGCAGGAGCAAATGCAAAGTCTCGCTCAGTGCATGGCGAAATGTTCGCCAGTTTTTTCTCGAAGGTGTATCTGGAAATATGGTGAGAATCAGACCTGTAATAGCTTTGATCTGTCTCTATATTTTCCACAATTTCGTCATCTCTCCAGATACTCACTCTCTGGTGTAAGGTTGAAGGAACGGCACCAACGCCATGTATCCATTCCCTACCTAACAACAAATTGTAATTTGCCTTGGAAGCAATTACAATGAATAGGGTTGATCTTACTGTACTTCCTACAGCCACCTCTAACTGGATTGCTCCTAGAGAATATCCAGTTTCACCCTCATAATTAGATAAAATGATGTTATGAGTATGAAGATTTGTTGTACGCTTACCAATCTTGTGTAGCAAGAATTCTGGCATGAGGTTTACAGCAGCACCTCCATCTATCAAAACTTTGTTTACCCCAACATCATTAACTTTAGCCTGGATAAAAAGTGGTTTCAAATGACTTTTCATCCCTTCATCTGGCCTTTCGAAAAAAGCCATTTGCTCCTCTAAGCAACCATTATTCATTACATAATAACACATTGGCTTGTGTAAAGCCAATTCAGAACTGTCGAACTCGTCTTCTCCGCTTTGGATTTCTGACAGAACATCATACTCCGCTGGGAGAATTGAAACCACACCAACTAGAATATCGAAATCATTTTCTGATCCTAGGAGATCATCATCCTCCATTTGGTCAGTTTCAGCAACTGCTTCGATCTTCTCAGTTGGAATTGGAAAACTGATTCTATCTTTCAATGACCTCTTAACCATTTCGACTATCTGTTTTCCTTTGTTGTTGTCAACCTTAGGAACACTTTGGGCTGCCAACCTTTTTTGGCGTTGGTGTCTTCTCCATTGTGTTCTATTCATGGGATTCTTTCCCATGTAATTGTTTTTGTAGGCATATTTCTTGTCCTCACCAGAAATCTTGGGCCTTGAAATGCTTGTGTTTCCCTTTTCCACAAAACCTCTAATAGGCGTCATTGGTTTCCCATGAACCCATTGATTAACTGGGGTTTTGTTAGGAAGAATAAATGTCCTTTGGTTACCTAACCTTTGATGAATTGGCTTTCGGACACCCACATTTTGCCTTACCACTGGCCTTGGTTTAGGCCAATTCTTCTTCTCAGTGAACGGAACAAACTTATTCAGGCCATCAGTAGCCTTTTTGTCGAACACTGCACTGCATCGAGGGCAAATCATCACCTTAGTGTTGCTTATCTTGCATCTTTGTAGAAAATCAATAAGTTCCTCTTCAGCCTGAGGATAAACCATTTTGACTTTCTCAACATACTCTTCTTCAGGGATTGCCACTAATTGATCTCCTCCAGTAAGATCCATAGCATCCACCATCAATAACTGAACAGGCTCAGTGTATAGAGCGTCAGACATTTGAAGTGGATCTCCATCAACCTGCATACTTGGCATTTTGGGTTTCTCGCCAAATTTTAGTATCCCTTTAGTCAGAGCCATTTGAACCAAGTCCCTGAAAAGAACACATTGTGAGGTTTTATGTCCAAGAAAATTATGAAATTTACAAAAACCTCTTTTCTTTCTTTGTTCCAAAGGTGGTGTTTTTACACCTTTTGGCACAACTATTTGGCCATCAGTAACCAATAAATCGAAAATTTCATCACACTTTGTGATATCGAAAGTATAAGTTTTCGATATAAACTTATCATTCTTTGGTTCGACTGGATTTTTTCCATTTGATGGTTTCAGTAATTTACAAGTATAAGGAGGTCCTGGTTTTAATTCAGCGATATTAACCTCATTATTTTCAATCTAATCATAACCATCATCAAAGTCATCATCACTTTCATAAGTTTCAATATAAGCAACTTTTTCTATTTTATGAAACTTAGAAGATCTTGCCTTTTCTAATTTAAGGCGTTCGACTTGTCGAACTCTATCAGCAAGTTGTGCCATATCCCTCAGATATTGAGTATCTAATTTCTTTCGAATTGAATAGTCAAGGCCACCGGCCGCTATTTCGACTAATTCATGTTCAGGCACTTGAGTAAAGCACCTTGCTTTAAGCAATCGAAACCTATTCAAGTAATCATCAATAGACTCAGGGATTTTACGCTTAACACTAGCCAACTCTTTAAGGCTAATTTTAGACTGTCCCATATAAAATTGTTCATGGAAAGCCTTTCTAGTTGTGTCCACGAACATATTGAGTGAGGGGGAAGGGTAGTGAACCAAGTAAAAGCATTCTTGGTTAAAGAGTTAGGAAAATATTTCATCCTTAACTCCTCATTATTTGCAATGTTCCCTGCCTCTGCATATATCTGGCAATGTGTTCGACTGTTGATTCATTAGTGTCTCCAGCAAATTTTGTAAATTGTGGGACTTTCCAATTTCTTGGCAATTCAAATTGTAACACATATTCAGACAACGCAGAAACGAAATTAGGCCTGTGCAATCCCATGTTTAGGCCATTTTGGGCTAAAATTGTTTCAACTAAGTGGGCTAAGTTGTTTTCTCCCTCCAATCTATTTTGTTGAACATTTCGAATCACTTGATCCGCATTATGGTTTCGATTAACCAGTATAACATTCTGGTTTGGTTCAACATTTGGTATAGGCGTCTCTAACTGAACGCCTTGTGGATTTGGAACTGGGTTATCTTGAACCCCTTGTTCATTTTGCGTTTGATTCCTCTGAACATGTATTTGGGTTGGTATTGGTCAAATTTGTTGCTGTTGTGTGGGCGGTGCCCCAAAGAAATCAGCAATTCGACTCATTTGGTTTGTCAACATTTGGTAACTATTATTCGAATCATGAATTAAAGGATTTATAACAGTTCCTAATTGTTGTGTTAACAAATTAATCATTTCATGATTACTCTCGTCCATTTGTTGTCGAAGGGACATAACAGACGTATTAGTTAAACTTTGAGGAATCATTCTACTTTGGTTTTCTACATTGGATGTGCTAGAATGCAAACCCTGCATTAGGGTTGTGGGCATACCAATTTCAGGATCCCTATTCCAGGGAAAAGACCTACCACGATTCCTCTGGTCAGGATTTATTTGTATTGGAATTTCTCCAATTACTTGTGGTGAAGGAGATGAAGTCGAACTAGACAAAGATGTATTTGTCATAGCAGACGTTCCTCCAATCTCTGGAGTTACAATCGAAGGACCAATTGATCCCATTGAACCGCTATTGGGCAGGAATAGTGGAGTTGTTGTTAACCGCTGATGACGGTTGTCCTTCAGGGATTGAAGGAATGTTGTTGTTTGCATTATTACTAGGAGGTGGTCTAACCATTTTTGACACAGAATTTATGCTAGTTAAATCTGGCAAAGATCTATCACTTCTTAAAAACATGCACAGATAACAAACAACTTTTACAACACAATGAAATTTATAAAAAAAAAAACATTTTCTTCTAAAAAGAAAAATAAACACACAGAACTGGGTCCCATTGGGCGTGCCAATTTGTTTACACTGATTTTTGGTAAACAAGCGCTAGTCTGAATTAATTACTTGAAGGATCAACTAGTGAATCCTGGAACTATAATTCTGTGCGTTCATTATTAAAGAAGTAAACATTTTTACAGTTTTCATATATGTTCACAATTTCGTACAGTTTGAAATAAAACTTGATGTTTACGAAAGATTCACAAACAAACAAATTTTATGAAAATCAGTAAAGTACATAAACTTTAAAGACAAAGGACTCAAAGAAAAATAAGTTTGCATAAACTTGTTAAATAATTTACAATAGAATGTTCACAGAATCATACTTTTTCCTGTTTTCACTTAGCTTTCTCGATAACATGAGCATTGTGAGTTTTGAGAGGATTTTGTATGTGAATTTTGTGACGCTGAATTCGACTTCCAAACTAGTATTTATAGCCTAAAACCTTAACTGCTAAATGACGGTTACAAACACGTATCTTGACACGTGGCCACGTTCCTTGATGATGTATCTTCAATTTGAAACAATGCAACCGTTGGCGAAATCGAAGTCGAACCGTGGATCGAAATGAAAGAAATTCTATATTGCAAAGTGTTTCCTTCTTTCGATCTTGAATAATCCTTTCGATTTTACTATAAGAAAAATCGAAATAAGGGACCTTTGACTTTTAAAAGATTTTAATGCCATTTTAAAAAATGTCTTTTCAAACATGACACATTTCCTTAAATGTCAAACCTGAATAATAAGCATTTATTGCATATTTTGACTTGACCAAAATATGGGATAACAGCACCGTCAGTGTAAAAGTTTTTTACACATGTATTCAATTATGTGTTGCCACATCATTTAAGGAATGTGACACATCATTTGTTTTTAAACACAATACATGATATGTTGGTATATTATTTGATGTATATGTAAAAGAGTATTAGACAGTGCACAATAATTAAATTCATAAAATAAATAGCATTATACTACCGGACTTATACAAGAGTCCATACTCCCACTCCCTCCCCTATATTTGTCCCTTGTAGGATAGCCCATATTTTATATACACATAGTGGATAAGATAAAAATTGCACTACATGTAATGGACGCGTACGAGTAATTACCCACAAAATTAAGCGCATATAAATGCGGGTACAGGTACTCTATAGTACCCACCTGCCCCGCCCGCACCTACATGCATATTATGTATTTAATTATAACTAAAGTTTTAAATATTATAGTAACCTTATTTCTAATAGATTAATTTATATATAATGACAATATAAAACCACTTCACACTCTCATCTAAGAAACTTAAAGAAAAAAATAAATCTAATTTATATATTTAAAAAAATTCAAACTGTATTAAAATTTGAGTCGTTCGATGTAGATCGAACATTAGTAGAAATATAACATATTACTAAGGAGTTTTACATCAGTGGAAGAGATGTCAGATGTGAAAAGAATATAGAGTAGTTTTAACATCTGGTTTCAATATCCACTGAAGTAAAAAATTTATAGACACAACTTTTTACATCTGATTGTAATATCACCAAAAACAAAACTAAACGCGGTGACAATCCTGTAATTATGGTGAAAATTGTCCAAAATAATTTCACATATGGCCATAATATCCCCAGATGTAAAAAGTCTAATTCCTCTCACAGTACTATCATGCACATCTCTCCCACAATCTCACTCATCTCTTTCACTGCTCACTCGAACCCTAGCGGCCTCATCTCTCTCACGATCGATCTCGTCTTCTCTCTCACTGATCCCACTCGAACTCAGCGGCCTCATCCCTCTCACGATCTATCTCATCTTCTCTCTCACTGATCTCAAGTACTCGCTCATCTCTGTCGTCTCTCTGTCTCACTGAATCACGAATTGATGGCTGAAACAAAAATTCCAAAACCCAGTGAAACACGAATTGAAGGCTGAAACAGTCGTCTCTCTCGTTTCATCTTCTTAAACCCAGAGAAAAGGTCAAACCCTAATTTACTCATGGTTTTTTGGGTTAATTATTTTTTTGGTTTGTTATTTCAATTGTATTGAGTGATAAATTATGAATAAATTTTTGTTTGATTATGAATAATATTTTTAGTTGGGTGTTTGAGTTCAGTGGTATTGTGTTCAATTTGGCCGGCTTTAATTTTATAGTTTTCATATTTAAATTAGTTTAAATTATTGTTCAATTGTTTTACTCTATAATCCTATTGATAGTGTGTATAGAAAGACATGGAAGATGAATTCCTTGAAACTACAGTTTTTATTCAGGGGGAAAATCATAATCACATGGCTGCATTTAAATTGCAGAATGCATACAAGAGTTTTCACAAATGAAGAAAGCTTACCCGAGTATATAATTCTTCTTGAACAAATCTGGTGTGTTATATTTACTTAATATTGAGAAGTTTTGCACTCAATTGTACACAAATTTAATTTCATGTGTTTTAATTTTGATCTTTTGTTTTAACCATATATAGGTGGAAGGTTTTAGATTTTGTTGAACTAAAGCAACTCGATACGGCAATACCTTTCTTTCTTTGACATTGAGAAACATGAAACTACGATTTTGCGTTGGTCTAGAGCTAGGACAAGAGCTACTAAGGTTAGTAAAGATTTAGCAGATGTTATAGTTAGTAAAGAGATGTTTTCATTTTACAAATTACAAGAACAAGAAAATCAAAATGATTCCAGTCAAATTACAAGAACAAGAAAATCAAAATGAGATCTGGTTCATAAGTTTCATATTCATTGGTTTCCTTTGAGTGTAAATTATATTGTTTTCTAAGATATGTTCTGTTTTGTGAATGCCACTAGCAGTGTGTAGTAACAACTTATATGAGATCTTCAATTAATGCTAGGGTTATATTGCATGATTAAACTTGCAAATCTTTAATTAACCTTGACAGTGTCTTATGGTTTCCATCTTTGGGATGTATAATTAAAAATCTGTTTATGATGTTCCCAGTATAAAAATTGTAATAATTGATGGGGGTTTTCTGGCACATGCTCCGAATTGTGGTTATATTCCCATCTTGCATTTGGATTCTGTTTTACTTTCATTTATTATTAATGTTTTATGTTGGAACAAAATATGTGTTAATACACACCCTTAGGTTTTGATGATAACAAAGTATTAAATGGACAATTGATGGTACTAATGTTTAAATTAAGTGCAGAAGAATTCAACGTTAGATCAAGAGCACACTTAATTTAGACTCTGATGAAACCTATGGAAGTCTGAATAATTACACTCTGAAAGAGTTCAGAAGCTACAACGTGGTCAGGAGCTAAACAATGTTCAGAAGCTCAAAAAGGATCAGAACGTCTGAAGAAGTTCAGAAGCTCAGAGGAGTTCAGAAGCTCAATGATGTTCAGATGCCTACAAGAGTTCAGATGCTCTGCTAGTCATGAGTCATTTAGAGGATGAAGACGTTCAGAAGCTGAATTGCGAAGGACTATCAGAGGCCAACCATTCAAAGACCAATAAGACTCCAAGTTATCAAAGGTTCATCAGAAGCAAATGAATTCCCCAGTCATCAGAGGGCTACTTCAACTGCAACTTATCAAGCCTGATGATTTTTTCTAAGGTCAACTAATTGCAACGGTCACAAAGGATGTGATCTCTCTCTCTAGGAGCTAGTTGTACCTTATAATTGTACTATTGGACAAACAGTAAAGGTGAAGCCTCTCTGCAAAGGAAGACGTGACTTTACTCAACGGATCTTCAATGACTACAGCTGTCCATTTTACAACGGGAATTTCTCCAACGTCTCAATGTCTTTCTCAACTCATATAAATATGCCAAAGAAAGAATTGATGACTAGCGATCTTCATTAGAAAACATCTCTCAGAAGAAAGTGAGAATTTGCATTGTAATAGAAAATATCTCTCAAATGAAGTGAGCATAGAAACTAGCTTAAGCCTCTGAAGTTATTATGTTTGTAATAAGTTTAAGCTTATAAGTTAGTAGTAAGTCTTCTACTTAGTGTAGAAGCAACAAAGTCTTCTGCTTAGTGTAGAAGCTCTTCTGCTTAGTGTAGAAGTAACAAAGTCTTCTGCTTAGTGTAGAAGCATATAAGTCTCAATCTTAGTGATTAGAGCAATGAAGTCTTCTGCTGAATGTAGGAGCAAGGAAGTCTCTCTGTCTTGTGTGACTTAGAGCAGGAAGTCTTAACCTTGTGTGCTTGAGCAAGGAAGTCTCTGATCTTGTGTGATCAGAGCAAGGAAGTCTTTGATCTTGTGTGATCAGAGCAAGGAAGTCTCTCTGTCTTGTGTGACTAAGAGCAGGAAGTCTTGAGCTTGTGTGCTTGAGCATCTATTGTAATCTTTGTGATTATAGTGAACTCTCTTGGAAACAAGGGGACTGGAGTACTCTCAATTTGTGAGGGGAACCAGTATAAATTGTTGTGTGTTCTTCTCTCTCTCACTCTCTCATTTACTCCTTCATCATTCATAACGCCATAAGTTAATTGTGTGAACAATCCGCTGTGCTTTAAAGACTCTGAAAAGGTTTAAATATCTTGGAAAGTTTTTAAATATCCAAAACACAATTCAACACCCCCTTCTTGTGTTTTCTCCACGCACCTTCAATTGGTATCAGAGCCCCGGTTCTGTTGGTAAATCACTTAACCGTGAGACAGTCAAGATCCAAAGGAGAAAACCACCATGGCTCAAAACATGGATGATTGGAAGCAGAAGCTATATCAACAAGTTGCTGATCATGTCAAAGAAATTGAAGATGGACTGAACTTAAATGAAGATCTGAGCAGCATTCAAAATACTTCCACATCAGGGGTTAATCAAACTTTTAGTATTGATTCTACAACTACTACTTTTTGCCTCATTAGTGATGATAATGAAAGCATTCAGTGGGCAACAGTAAATGGGTTCTTAGATCAATATGAGGAGTTTAGGATGGAGGAAAATGAGAGTATTGAAGAAATGAACTCAAGGTTTCAAGCCATCACAAGCAAGCTTGAAGACCACAACAACAAACTCAGCAACAAAGAGCTTGTAAGCAAGTTGCTGAGAAGTTTGCCTCTGAATTGGAATAAAATTCCAAATACTATAGAGGAAACTGAAGACATCAATTCAATGAGTCCTGAATCATTGATTGATTTACTCAGAGTCCATGAATTGGCTCTGAAGGAAATGCAAGAGTTGAACGGTGAAGAAGCAGAAGCAGCAAGGAAAGGAAAGCAAGCATTGGAGCATGAAGATCTTGTTGAAGAACCTGATGAAAAGTATCTTGAAAGGTTTTCAAGAAAAATTCAAAGATGGTACAACTTCAAGAAGAATGGAGGAAGACTGGCTAAAGGAATGACAACATGGGATGTACTAGACAACTTCTCTGAAGGTGAGTCTGAAAGAGCACCAGGAGCTGAAGGATCAAGTTCTGAAGATGGCTCAGACTCTGAAGACTCAAGTTCTGATGAAAAGTCAGAACCTGAGAGCATAGAAAGTATCCAGAGATCAATGAATCAGGTATATTCTCATCTTTCCAAAGCAAAATTGATCAAGCAGAAGTACAAAAAGCTTAAAGCAGACTATGAGAATTTAAATAAGCAAGAAAATCACTCTAAAGGTCTTGTACAAAAAGATTTTATCAAAACAAAAGACCTTGAGAATGATTATGCTATATGTTACAAACCCCTTGAGCACTCTCTAGTTCTCAAAGAGTACTGTAACATCAATGCTGATCAAAATAAAATTGTTTCCATGCTTTGCAACCTTAAGACCAACAATACTAATGGGATTGGATACTCTAGTAGTAAAACACTAGAGGAACCGAGCTCATCAGTTATTGATGGAAGCTTCTCACTCCCTAATCTTTACACTACATTTGTTTCTGATAGTACTCAGAAGAAGCAAATGGAGGATAAAGATTGGGCAACTAATAGTCTAGGACCCTCAAGCAAGTGGGTACCAAGAGACAAAATTGTTTACTTGATTGCAGGTGAAACTAAGACTCTGAACCTTCCAATCACATGGATGCATGTGACTGTGAATGGAAGAAGAGCAATTGTGCATAGAAGGCACATTCTTGAAGAGTCAGATGGAGAAGAAGATGAGATGGAGTACATAAGGAGCAGGAGGGAGCATGAAGAATTTGAAGCTTGTTTTGAAGATGACAACAACTCAGTGTGGTTGAGTGATTGCTCAGGCTATGACTCTGACTACAATTAAATCAAGAAAGCTTCAATGCAAGGTAAGTATGCTTAACTACTGGATGACATTTCAGAGGAATAACTTTCAAAGGTTGAAAGTGTCTACTTAGGACATAAAATGTTCAGAACTAAAAACTTTGAAAATCCTATCTGAACATATATTTTTGTGTTCTGAAAGGTTTGTTCTCAGCCTCTGAAGTTCTTCAGGTTTCAGCATCTGAAGAAGCTCAGACTCTGAGAAACGTTTAAACCTCTGAAGGTTAAGCCTCTGAATAGGAATTGAATTGGAAACGTTTAAGTATTTTATACTGAAACGTTTTGGCGCCAAAGAGACAACACACACACACACGTTCTGATTGGTTTGAATGCAGATAATGATTAGTCTGTTTTATTTTTTTAATTAATGTATTGTGTGTTTTAAGTTGTCTTATGTTTTTAACAAAATCATTTAAATACTTGCACACCTTACACTATCTCATCCCATTTTGTTGTCTTCAACATCTCTAGAACAAAAACTCTTTCTCTAAGCGTTAGCAAACTCTTCACCCTAACCGTATGTAATGGCATCTACTTCTACATCAATTTCAGACTACTCGTTCACTTTTCCTAAAAACTTCCCGATCAACACCATCACCTGCAAGGAAATGTTTTCTACAGATTTGTCTCTTAAGATGGAGGGAAAATCTTTGAACCTGGTTATGGAACAACCAGTGGACTTTGATAGTTTGGAAAAGAATCAGTTTGATGTTCTAAAGTTCTTTTCTAATCATAAAGGGAGCTTTAGATACATGAATCTATTAAATGGTCCAATCTATCCTACTCTGGTAAAAGATTTCTGGATAAGAAGCAAGGTGAAGACAGTTGAAGATTATGATAAGGAGCTAGCTGCAAGAAGAAAAGAAAAGGTTGAAAATGAAGAATTAGGTTTGAGAATCGTTGAGGAAACGGAGGTACACTCTATTGTGTGTGGCTTTGAAGTAATTCTCAATGCTTCAAACTAAGCTAAAGTGCTATCCATTCCAAATGAAGGATTCTACTACACCTGTGGTCACAATAAAGCAAAGAAGTCTGAGTTTCTAAAGATCATGACAAGACTGAGTTACATCATAGGAAAAAGTTGTGAGAGCGACAAGATAGATGATCTGAAGCCCACTCAGAGAGTATTAGCCAAGATAATGTTGAGTTCTATATTTCCTAGTAGTGAAAGTTCTGACAAACTGTCATGGGATCATAGGCATTTTGCTTATTTTCTCTCAAGGAAATATGACTTAAATTGGGCTGAATACGTCTTCAAACACCTTCAAAGTAGTGTTAAGCACTCAGAATCAGGACAAGCCTATTGTAAATGTCATCTACCCTAGGATACTTAGTGAGATCTTCTATCAATGTGGGGTAATTGACATAATCAAAGCTGCGGGTCATGACTGCTTGTTAAGGGAAATCAGAGCCTCCACAGTATCTGTTCATACTTTTTCTCACATGAACTTGCTGTTAGGACATGAGATACAACCTTCATATCCCTTGGTGCCTCAGTCTCACTCAGGACCTTCTCTGGTGAAGAAATGCAATATTGATATACCTATTATCTCTAGTGGTATCATCAATCAGTACATTCAACTACTATATGACCCAGGAGAAGGGTTTGAAATTGAAAAGGAAGAATTGAAGAAAAAGATAAGAAGGCCAGATGAAGCTGCAAATGAAGGGAGACATTCAGACTCAGAGGACATAGAGAGATCATCCTAAATCCTCTGCTGGAAGAGAAAAATATTGGGCAAAGCCTTAAGGAAAGGTTAGCTTCAAGAGTGGACAATCTGAATGTATTCTTTCAAGAAAAATCTGAGAGGTAATCAAGGTATTCAACAGCATCTGAAGAATCCTGTCTATAAGAGTAAATTCAGAAGTTTTGAAGACAAGGTGGACAAGCTTATGAAATTGGTGGAAAGTGTAGATGTCAATCAAAAATTATCATGATAACCCTAGTTTCTATCTATAGTCAATTTCATCTTTAGGATTATCTTGATTTCTTATATGTTTTTATAACTAATTGATATTTTGTTAGGCACACTAGTAGGAAAGAGCTTATATGAGTATTTAAATTCTATCTCTGTGATAAGTCTAACCTATCTTAGTCATTATGTTTATATATATATTTTGATTCTGATTAACATAACTGTTTGCTTGTTTTATGTGCTAAACTAAATTTCATTCTCTTTAGACAAACAATCTTGCAAAGTGTTTTTCTTAATAAATTGGAGTTTAATTTGTATAATTTGATGTTCAATGTGTACAATATATTGATATTCTTAAAGTATCAAATTACATAACAAGAGAAGAAATATTTTTAAGAAATCAAAAATAAACAAGCCTAAGTAATGAACTTTGTTTCATTAAGAACATAAGTTCTGGATTACATATAAAGTTTTCCCAAGGACTTTTTTCTGGTTGCTTCAAAGGCCATATTTGAAGGTTGCACGCCTAAAATATGACCTTTGTAAGGAGGGGAAGGTTGAGATTTTGGCTAAAGCCATCTAACCAACTAGCAGTCCTTCTTGAAGAAACCGAATCAGATGCATCAGTTTGGTTTTCTTCAAGAAAAGACTCTAGCCCCTCTAGAGCCTTGGATATCAGTTTGATTTTCTTCAGGAAGATATGCCTTCAGAACTTAAAACAGTCAGAGTCCAAAGATTTTTCTTCAGACTCTGAACTGAGTTCTTCTGTGACAGACACTGGCTTTGTTTCCATTGGTTTCTTCTTATGTTTTCTCCTATCTTGACTAACTCTCATTGAAACTACCTTCTTCTTCTCTGAGCGTTTCATTTTTTCTCTCAAGAGATCTATCAATAACCTAAGATTATTCTGTGTGAGTAAAATGACTAGGTATCTCTCTCCTTTTATAAGCATAATTCAATGGCCGAGTATTAAATGTGTTCAACCACTCCTGATTTGACGGCATTAAAAGTTGAATTTCTATTAATTGCTTATATTACCTTTTTGATAATGACAAAAGGGGGAGAAAGAATATTGGTAAATCAATTGTTGGAAGAAGCGAAATTACTTGGCTTTTTAGGGCCTTGTAGTGCTTTAGAGAGAGAACGTAGGAGAGTGGTCAAAATAGTAGCATGAGGTACATGCTTTGATATGACAATCTGATCTTTGAGGATTTCAAAATACGGTACTAAAGAGCTTTGAACTGTTTTCAAATTGTTTGTTCAGACTCTGAGCTATTTTCTTTGAAAAGATTTTTTTAAGCTCTGAACTGTTTGAAAATATTTTGAACTCTGAAGCTGTTAATGATAACCATCAGAACCAAGTGTGTGTGTGTAGAAGTCTCTAAGTGCCTCTGATCCTATTTTGTCATTCAATTTAAATATTGCTTCATCTTGCATCTGCATAAAGGGCTTAATTTCAAGGAGAATGCATTTATTAATTGAAGTTTATTATTCATAGTTAGTTCTTGAGTAAGGGTGCAACTTTATTCAAAGATTATCACACTATGGAAAGAAGAAGCTTGCAAACCTTGTTCTTTACATAGTGAAATATGAATAATTTAAGTCATATAATAAAGTAATTCTGAAACTGATTAAAATTAACTATGGATACAAAATAGGGGGAGCTTACAAACCTAACCCTATGGGTTATCAGACTTAGGGGGAGCTTGCAAAACTCAGAAGCCTAATGTCAACATAGCTGATTTTTATCAACAACAATTGTATTTAATACTTATGTTTGTCATCATCAAAAAAGGGGAGATTGTTGGAACAAAATATGTGTTAATACACACCCTTAAGTTTTGATGATAACAAAGTATTAAATGTTATCTCTCTCTCTAGGAGCTAGTTGTACCTTATAATTGTACTATTGGACAAACAGTAAAGGTGAAGCCTCTCTGCAAAGGAAGACGTGACTTTACTCAACGGATCTTCAATGACTACAGCTGTCCATTTTACAACGGGAATTTCTCCAACGTCTCAATGTCTTTCTCAACTCATATAAATATGCCAAAGAAAGAATTGATGACTAGCGATCTTCATTAGAAAACATCTCTCAGAAGAAAGTGAGAATTTTCATTGTAATAGAAAATATCTCTCAAATGAAGTGAGCATAGAAACTAGCTTAAGCCTCTGAAGTTATTATGTTTGTAATAAGTTTAAGCTTATAAGTTAGTAGTAAGTCTTCTACTTAGTGTAGAAGCAACAAAGTCTTCTGCTTAGTGTAGAAGCTCTTCTGCTTAGTGTAGAAGTAACAAAGTCTTCTGCTTAGTGTAGAAGCATATAAGTCTCAATCTTAGTGATTAGAGCAATGAAGTCTTCTGCTGAATGTAGGAGCAAGGAAGTCTCTCTGTCTTGTGTGACTTAGAGCAGGAAGTCTTAACCTTGTGTGCTTGAGCAAGGAAGTCTCTGATCTTGTGTGATCAGAGCAAGGAAGTCTCTCTGTCTTGTGTGACTAAGAGCAGGAAGTCTTGAGCTTGTGTGCTTGAGCATCTATTGTAATCTTTGTGATTATAGTGAACTCTCTTGGAAACAAGGGGACTGGAGTACTCTCAATTTGTGAGGGGAACCAGTATAAATTGTTGTGTGTTCTTCTCTCTCTCACTCTCTCATTTACTCCTTCATCATTCATAACGCCATAAGTTAATTGTGTGAACAATCCGCTGTGCTTTAAAGACTCTGAAAAGGTTTAAATATCTTGGAAAGTTTTTAAATATCCAAAACACAATTCAACCCCCCCTTCTTGTGTTTTCTCCACGCACCTTCATTTTATACTAGCATTGCGAGTTGAGCATTATGTTTAAGTATGAGAACATTTAGCTTGTCATGCAAATTTGCCTTGCAATGTTGGCAAACCCTTAATGTGTTTGGATAAACTTTGTTGTTCTTTTTTCAATTCCAAAAGTGGATTTGGTATACTTTCTTTTTTTCTTTTTTCGGAAAGTTAACAAATATCAGCTCTGGGATTATTTAGTGACTTCCAAATGAGTCGGTGGTTAGACACTGTTTCAGTCCAGAGAAGGGAAGGGTGCTCTTGAATTCATCCAGTTCTTTATTTATACTGTGGTTAAATTGATAAGAGGATTCATGAATGATACTAGGGTTCCAGGCCATAATTTTATTCATTCATTTCGATTTCCCCCCTTCCTAGTTGATTCTCTCAGTATTCTGCAGAGTTTGCTTGCAATGCTATTCATATTTATATTGAATGTTAGTTCACTTATTTTTGCTTGGTTATGAGTCTCATGACAGCAGATATAATCTTATAACTTTTATGCTTTCTGACATTGAGTCCTTTTTTCTACAGAATAACCTTGAGGATGTTTACAGTCTTCTTCGCTTTCTGAAAATAGAGCCTTGGGGTCATTGGGCCTGGTAAAATTTATTTCTTCTTAGTATTGGCTATTTTAACTCTAATTGATTTAAGCTTAATGTTAAGACTACTGGTCTGGCTCTCCTACTTTACTTCGGCAGTGTTGTGACTATCCATTTCTCGTCATGAGGTGCGGTGCCTTACATTTCTGTTACATACTTGATGGTTGTAGTGAAAATGTGCTGCCAGTGTAAATTGTTGTAACTTTAAGCATCTGGTCTGGTCAATTGGCTTTAAGGAATAGTTCATGAACATATTTAACAAGATCTTAATTTCTTACTTGTTCTGACCAACGTAAAGCAATTCATAAGCTAATCTGAGGTGATTTTAGTTAGGTTTGTTTTTTCGTTATAAGAAGAAAATTCAGGAACTAGCTAAGCCTTAATTATTCTGTCATGGTGACAATTGATTTTCTAGTCGAGGTGATACTCAAGAATTTTCCGACCTAAGCAAACTAGCTAAGCGCTTCCTTAGAAGAACCGATAATGCTTTAGAAAGTGAAGTAACAGATGTAGTCTCACGAGCTTATGTTGAAGAAGTTGTGGAAGAGTTACGTAAAGGGGAGCAGGGAGAGTGTCCAATATGTCTTGGAGCATTTGAAGATGCAGTGTTGACACCATGTGCTCACCGACTTTGTCGGGAATGCCTGTTGGCAAGTTGGCGAAATTCTAGCTCTGGCTTATGTCCTGTTTGTAGGTATTTTTAAGTTAACCTGTTAGAATTTTGTATATCTTTTATTTAACTTGGCCACCGGAAGTTAGAGATTGTTTTTCCTTGCAGTACTAAAATAAATTTTGTTATAGTGCAAACTCTCAGTCTTAACAATATTACTTTTAACAGGAAAACAATAAGCAAGCAGGATCTTATCACTGCCCCTACTGAGAGTCAATTTCAGGTTGACATCGAGAAGAACTGGTCAGTGTGCATTGAATTATGCTTTTATATGTTCAACAAAGCCTGATTTGCTTGACCTGTGATTTTGTAGGACTAGTTGCAGCAAACAAGAGTGGATTGTGCCTATTTGAATAGATGTTGTGAGATACTGACAGAAGAGACTAAGAGGTTACATAAAGAACTTCGAATATGGAGCAGTTTCTCTCGTTCATTTTCTTATTGTACTGGTGAGCATTCTGCTGACATTCTTGGTGTATATTAAAATTATTAAAATTATTTTACCCTCTAATGTGACTTTTATTTTTGTTTGACTGCATTGATATGCATGTGTGATGTCTTTCCCTTTGCTTGAATAAGATTTAGATGATTCTCTTTTCTAGTATTTTATTGCGTTTTGCTGAAGAGAAAATTGATTTGTGTTACTAAATATCACTTGTATTAATTTCATGCCCTGTTGGTAACTTATTTAACATGTTAGCTATTGCCATGTTTTTGATGTCACGTGTAGGGAGTTATTATGCATGTATAAATATTCAATATGAATATTGCATGTATTTAGTGTAAAGATGAAGAGTTGGTTCTTCAAATTTTAGTGTAAATGTATTTCTTCAATGACTAAAGGTAGTTGCTTCTATGCAAATAAAAATTGGATTTGACCATACATTTTAATGTAAAAGGATTTTACCATTTTAGGTATTACTTACTACCATTGGAGATAATGTCATCGTAGGTGAGTGGAAGGGATATGAAGGTCTCTTGAATTTTTTTCTTGGTAAGCATACTGGTCTGAATCATATGCAGTGCTATACCTTTGTGATTTTGCTCTTTACTTACATGTACCTTGCTATTTTAATGTAGGTTCTCATAGCCAACATAGATGTAAATGCTTCCAACACAAAATTGAAGAAGACCATTATATATTAACTACAAAGTTTCCTACAGACAAATATAGGCAATGTGATTTTTTGGAGTTTTGATTTGTATTTTGGTTTTGTATTTTGCTTAAATGTTGAACTGTAATGACATTTGGTATTTTGGTTGAATGTTGAATTGTAATGACATTTGATTATATGATGTAATGGTATTTTGGTTGAATGTTGAATTGTAGTGGTATTTTGAGATTTTAAAATTAAAAAAAAAATAGATTTAAAATAAATAAATAAAAACGCAGGATTTAACAAAAAAAATTAAATAAAGTAAATATTTCACATCTGGTGGACTTGGTCAAATGTAAAATGTCCAATTTAATTAAAAAAAAATTGAAATGTATATACTTACTGCATCTGGTGGACTTAAGTCAGAGGTAAAAGGTGTTGTTTTTATATCTGACGCGAGTCAGATGTAAAAAGTGTATTATTTCTACATCTCGTGCCTCTACATCTGAGAACCGTCAGATGTAAAAAGCGTTTTTGGGCAGATGTAAAAAGTGTTTTTTCTACTAGTGGAACAACTACGATTTACTGACTGCAGTTGGACTGCACTATAACGACCGCATTGAATGCATTTTCCTACTATTTATATCCTTTTTTAAGTTAGGTCCAAAACCGACTTAGCAAGTCGAAACTTGTTAAGTCAGGAACTGTTAAAACGACATCAGAACCGACTTATAACTAACAAGTCATTTTTAACCGACTTAAGAGGCCTTTTTTGAACTAGTGTGCATATTATGTATTAAATTATAAGTAAAGTTTTAAATATTATACTAACCTTATTTCTAATAGATTAATTTATATATAATGACAATATAAAACCACTTCACACTATCATCTTATAAGAAACTTAAAGAAAAAAATAAATCTAATTTATATATTTTTAAAAATTCATACTATATTATAATCTGAGTCGTTCGATGTTGATCGAACAACTACGATTTACTGCCTGCAGTTGGACTGCATTATAACAACCTCATTGAATCCATTTTCCTACCATTTATATCCTAATATATCCTTATAGGCTACAATAATCTCAACTTTCTCCCCCAACAACCGCAAAGATACTCTGCATAACAAATGGTGGGGTATCAAAATTATTGAAAGTTAAATGAATTAGCAATATTGCATGTATTGCGCTATGTTGTACTATTTATGATTACTCTCTCTTAGAAGAACTTTATTATTTATTATTAAGGAAATCATTGGATAACTTATGCTTAGATTAACTTTCATTAAGACAATTTTTTCTTAAAAAAATGAAGTAATAAAGTCCACTTTTTTATTTTCTCAGTTAACTCAGCCTATTTATCTCTTCAGCAGGGGTTCAGGAAGTGGTGAGGAGATCGAAGTGGAAAGTGAGTATTTTGGCTAGGTTGTGGAATTCACGAGCATCTTTTAAGGTCCTTATTTTACTTGGCAATTTCTTCTTGATAGGGTTCCGATCCGTCAAAATTTCTTTAGACTTGTTGATGGATCATGAAGTTCTAGGATTTTTTCTTAATTTTTTCTTTAGACTTGTTGTGGAAGTCACGAGCATCTTTTAAGGTCCTTACTTGTGTGATGTCTTCTTCAGTGTGGTTTAGTTTGTGTAGGTGGCTAGGGTGGGAATTTGTGGCTCTGAGGAGTTGTTTTATCATTTTGATGCCTTCACGGGCTTAGGTGTCGATAGGAGAGTTAGGTTTGGTTTAATTCTTGTTTGACATGTTGTGTGGTCAATTTGAAAATTCCACAAATGAAATTATCTTTTTAGGGGTGGTTTTATCTGCTGAGCAATTTGTGGACAAGATTAAGCGCACTTCTATGAAGTGGTTTATGGATAAGAACCCCCGTCCCCTACTCATTTTATATATTTTATGTTTGAGTAGATAGAGAGTTGTGGTGAGGTTGTTTCGATCAACTTGGTCTTGGATGGGTTGATTGTCTGTCCTGGTTCTCATTGCTTGTATAGGAATACTTACTCAACAAACAGATAAACACTCATTGTAAATAGGAACAAACCATGTAAATATCCTTTGAATTGAATATCATAGGCTCCCTTATCTCTTTGCTAATCGTTAGGATTCGGTTAGCATTTATTTCTTTATATACAAACTGGTGTAAATCATTTGAATTCAATTAAAATATATATATGTTTTTTCCTCTATATGGTATCAGATTGCTTCTTGCTTCACTAGCTTAAAATCGATCCAATGGCCACTTCACCATCAAAAGAACTTGTGGAATTTAATACAACAACCCAACTACCAATCAAACTTAATTCTTCAAACTATCCTGCATGACATAGCCAAATTCATTCCCTGCTTGTTGCTGGAGACCTGGATGGCTGTGTTACTGGTGCCACGCGTTGTCCTCCCGCAACAATCACAACTGCAGTCGGTGTGTCCGCCAATCCTGCCTTCAAATTTTGGATCCGTCAGGACAAATACCTCTATCTTGCATTACTTGGTTCATGTGATGTTGAAGTTTATGCTGTCATGTCCACTGCACCTACATCCCGCGATGCGCGGCTTTTGTTGGAGCGTACGTTTGCCACTCGGTCTCATTTGCGTATTATGTCACTGAAAGAACGTTTAACCTCTGTCACAAAGGGGTCTGATACTGTTGCAAAATACTTGCAGAATATTCGCTCCATTTCTGAGGAACTATCCTTGATAGGCCATGCTGTTGATGATATTGATCTTGTCATTCATGCTCTAAATGGTTTGGTGGTCCAATCTCTTTTGATGAACTCTTTGTCAAACTTATGGATTATGAGATGTATCTCAAGAGGGATGAATTACTGACTAGTCAAACTCCAGTTACAGCCAACTATGCAAATCGTGATCGGTCTCGTAATTATAACAGAGGTCGTAATCCACAACCTCGTTCAACTCCATCTAATCAGTCTGGAAGACGTCCACAATATGATGTCATATGTCAGATTTGCTCTCGGAAAGGACATAAAGCTCTATCATGCAAGAGGTTCACCAGGGGATTGGATCCTCTCCAATTTTCTCTCATGTTTCCTCTCCTTTTTCTTAATCCAAGGGTTGATTTTTTCTCCTTTTTATTCCTCATGTTTTTCTCAACCATTAGATTAAGAAAAAGGAGAGAAAACATGAGAGAAAATTGGAGAGGATCCAAATCCGTTCACCAGATATCAAAACCAATCATCTCAGCCTGTTGCCTATGTTGCTCAAGCAACAATTCCACCACCGGAATGGTTATTTGACTTTGGTGTCCAGGGACGGATCTAGAAATTTTAACATGTGTGGTCAATTTATCTCTAAATTTTTTTTAGTTAATTATAGTTTTGATATCCTATTTTCACTCGCTTATAAAATTGGTCTCCTATTTTAAAACTCACCGGTTTTGATCTTTTCCTCAATTTTTTGAACTTAAAATGATAACGTGGCATATTTTAAATAACGTGACATACAATTTAAATTATAAAATAAACAGTTTTTTAAAGTATTATTAATATGTCATTGCATAAATATTTTAATTTCATTAACTTGTTAAGATGTTGATATTTCTAATATATTAATAATTTAATAAAATTAACTAATGATTTACTACTATTAATTGGTCCTTTTATTTGCTTGGTCTATAGATGCAAGAATTCAAACGTTGGTTTTCTAATCTGCAGGTAAAAATGAGCTCTATTCCCACTTGCAGGACATAGAAACAATGATTTACTACTATTATATGTATGTTATAGTAGTTAAGAATGGACTGTGAGGACAATACAACTATATAAATGGGGTCAAAGTTTCTAAATGTGAACTAATTGGTTAAATACATAAGCAACGAGTGGGGTAAAGTGACCCCAATTGTTATAACATAGATCCGTGCTTGCTGGTGCCTCCCACCACATTACCAATGATCTAAATAATCTCTCTTTAATTTGAAGAGTGATTATAATGGTAATGATCAGCTTCATGTTGCCAATGGTATGTCTTTTCCCATTACACATGTTGGTTCTACTACTCTTAATCCTTCCAAACCCAATCGTTCTCTTACTCTTAATAATGTCTTATATGCCCCTGGAGTTACCCAAAATCTAATATGTCTCTCAATTATGCAATACTAATCATGTTTTTATTGAATTATTTCCTTCTTTCTTTAAGGTCAAGGATTTAACTACGAGGGCGAGTCTTCTACAAGGTCCGAATGATGGCAATGTCTACAAACTACCATCATCTTCCCATCCTTGCGTCTATTCAACCATGTCCATCTCATCTTCCCAATGTTGGCACAACAGACACGGTCATCCATCATCTCGCGTCTTACATCATGTTCTCAAGTCCAATAATGTTCCTGTCAAAACTTCCTTTAATAATTGTACTCATTGTATGGTCAATACGATCCACAAATTGCCATTTAATAAGTCTTCCATTTCTAGTTCTAGTCCTTTAGAAATTGTGTACTCAGATGTTTGGGGTCCGTCCCCTCTCAATTCAATAGATGGTTTTAGGTACTATGTTATTTTCATTGATCATTTTTCAAAGTATGTATGGTTGTTTCCTTTAAAATTCAAGTCCGATGTATCTGTTATCTTTCCAATTTTTAAAAATATTGTGGAAAATAAGTTCAATCGCAAAATTAAGAGTTTCTACTCTGTTAATGGTGGGGAATTCATTAAACTCAAATCATTTTTCCAAAACCATGGAATTGAACATCTAACTACTCCACCATACACACCACAACACAACGGTCTTTGTGAAAGAAAATACCGTCATTTAATTGAAACAACAAGGTGCCTATTTCATCAAGTCTCTCTTCCTCCATCATTTTGGTCTTATGCTGCTCAAATAGCTGCATATCTAGTTAATCGTCTCCCTACCCTGACCTTAAATATGAACTCTCCATTCTTCACACTTTTCAACTGTCAGCCTAATTACAACAAGCTTAAGTCATTCGGTTGTCTTTGTTTTCCTTGGCTTAAACCATACACTACACACAAACTTCAACCACGTTCTGAGCCTTGTGTTTTTCTTGGTTATAGCCTCACCCAAAGTGCCTACATTTGTTATAGCCTCAAAACCAAGAAACTTTACCACTCTAGACATGTCCAATTTACTGAAAATACTTTCCCTTTCTCAGTTCCACATTTCCAGGACCCTCCAACTACTTCCCTTTCTAATTCAAATAATTCATCCCACATAAATCTATCACCCTTAACAACCATGCATCCACTCAGACCCATTACACGTTCAACTGCTATATCATCTCAACAAATTCAACCTATTCCACCTACATTACCTCACCCAACTAATTCAAACCCAATTCATAATAATTTAAATAATAACATCACTTTTGTTCCACCCCCCCACACGTCATCAGCTTCACCAACACATTCTAAACAAGTCCAACACACAAATGACACAACTCTTACCTTATTACCCTCACTCCCTACTACCTCATCCAATTTTCCGAGGGCAACCACTAATGCATCAAAAACAAAACTCATAGTCCAACCCACTAAACCCAATAGTCCCGTCCATACTCGCTCAAAGAGTGGAATTTTTAAACCCAAGAAAATCAACCTTGTCACCAAATATCCATTACCTAACACTACAAGAAAACAGCAATTTAGTGGCCACCATAAATGGCCACAAAGTGGGAAAAACGGCCACAAAGTGAAAAAAATGGCGAATTTAGTGGCCACCATGTTTGGCCGCTATTTTGCTGGCCGCTAACACTTACTGGCGGCCCAAGTGGCCACAAAATTCCTGACGCAGACTGACACAACAGTCCCTTTTACTGACGCAGACTGCAGATTTAGCGGCCACTTGGGCCGTCGCAATCTGAACCGTTTTTTTTTAAAAAAAAATTGTTTTAAATAATTAATTAATTTATTAATTTATAATATATAATTATTAATATTTTAGAAAACTTATTTTATTTAAAAATAAAGTATTAAAATATTTTTAATATATAATAAAAAACATAAATTAAAACATAAATTACGATAATTGAAAAATAAAATACCAACACCTTTGAGCTTGAAAACCACCAATTCTTTAGCAACTTGAAATTTTTTCAAAGGTGTTTTGCATCTATTCCACAACAACAAATCTTCAAATCATCTAAACCACCAATTCTTTAGCAACTTGAAAATTTTTCAAATGAGTATAAAGATACTTCAAACCCAAACTCTTATAAAAAACTTCACTTTCAATGGGTTCAAAATTGAAGATTTATTTTTAAAACAATTTAGAAATAATTTATCAATGTTTTTAAGAAAGGGAAAGATGGAGATTTGAAGGAAGGAAAGGGAAAACCAAGGTATCATATGAAAGATTTGGTGGCTTATGGTAGTGTTGGATATGAAGCTTTTGTTATTTTCTTGCTTTTGTTGGATATGAAGCTTTTTTTTTTGTGTGAAAGGGGATAGAGAAGAGAAGAGAAAAGGAATGTGATGGAAGAGAAAAGTGTGAAAGGGATAGAGAAGAGAAGTGTTAAAATGGATTTTTTTCTGGTGTTTGTTTTTTTTTTATTACCGTGTAAATTTTGCGACGGTTTTGACCGTCGGTAAATTCTGGCACTTTTTTTTTGAATTCCGTGACAGTTTGCGACGGTTTAAACCGTCGGTAAATTTGGCCGCAAATTTTGCGGCGGTTTTGGCCGTCGGTAAATTCTGGCACTTTTTTTAAATTTCCAAGACACTTTGTGACGGTTTAAACCGTCGGTAAATTTGGCCGCAAATTTTGCGGCGGTTTTGGCCGTCGGTAACTGCAACAGTTGTTAAAAAAAAAAAAATTATTTACCGGCCGTTTTTTCTTATTTTGTGGCCGTTTAAACCGCCACAAAGTTAGTGGGGGCTAAAGTGGCCAGTAAGTGCAAATTGAATTCCCCACTAAATCAAGGTTTTCTTGTAGTGTAACTCCATTGAACCAACATGTGTATCTCAAGCTCTCAAGTACCCTGAATGGCAACAAGCAATGACAGATGCGTTCATGGCTCTTATGCGCAATGGAACATGGACATTAGTTCCTCCTGCACCTCACTATAATGTGATTGGAAATAAATGGGTGTTTCGATTGAAAACAAATCTCGATGGGTCTATCTCTCGCTACAAGGCAAGATTAGTAGCCAAAGGCTTCCATCACAGACCCGGTCTTGACTACAAGGACACATTCAGCCCCGTGATTAAGCCTCAAACCGTCAAATTGGTGTTATGCATTGCTCTATCCAACAGTTGGTCTTTGACACAAATGAATGTCAATAATGCATTCCTACACGGAAGCATCAATGAAGATGTTTACATGACTCAACCAACAGGTTTTATTCATTCATCCTTTCCTAATTACGTTTGCAAACTCAAGAAAGCATTGTATGGTCTTAAACAAGCACCACGAGCTTGGTTTCATGCTTTGAGCACGTTCTTACTACAATATGGATTTCTTAATGCCAAGACTGATACATCATTATTCATATACAAATCAGGTTCCATTGTTGCATATTTTTTAATTTATGTGGATGATCTATTACTAACTAGAAACAACTCTAGTTTTCTAGACAAGTTCAAACAATCTCTTGCAGAACAATTTTCACTTAAAGATTTGGGCTAGCCGAGTCATTTTCTTGGTGTTGAGATCATTTCAACTAAATCTGGACTATTCCTAACTCAACATCATTACATTAGAGACATTCTTCATCGAGCAAATATGGCTGACTCCAAGCCCGTCTCAACTCCGATGGCAACTATATTCTGTTCAACTTCCACACCTGATGTACAATTTGTGACAGGAATGAATTTCGCAGCATTCTTGGCTCCTTACACTATCTCTCTATCACAAGACTGGACATAGTTTTCCCTGTCAACAAGTTTGCTCAAAACATGCAAGCCCCTACAGTAACTGATATGCAAGCCTTGAAAAGAATATTACGCTATCTCAAGTCCACTATATCGCATGGACTTCATTTCACCAAGTCCCTTAATAAAAGTCTCACTGGCTTTTGTGATGCAGACTGGGCTGGAGATTCGCTCGACAGGAAATCCACCGGTGCATACTTATTTTATTTTGGGCCTAATGTTATCTCTTGGTCATGCAAAAAGCAACCTACAATTGCACGATCATCAACGGAAGCCGAATATCGCACAATTGCAACCACTACAGCAGAAATATTATGGATCCAGCAACTACTTCAGGAACTCGGAATTCAAATTACTACTACAACAATATTCTCAGACAACATTGACACCACTTATCTATGCGCTAATCCAGTTTTTCATTCTAGGATGAAACACATAGCCATAGATTATCACTTTGTACGTGATCTTGTTGCTGACAAGAAATTACAGGTTGCACATGTTCCAACAAGTCACCAACTAGCAGACTTACTCACCAAACCTTTATCTTCCACCCGACATCATTTTCTCAAAAACAAGATTGGAGTTCTTGAAGATACCTCCATCTTGCAGGGGCGTATAGGAGTACTTACTCAGCAAACAGATAAACACTATTGTATATAGGAACAAACCATGTAAATATCCTTTTAATAGAATATCATAGGCTCCCTTATCTCTTTGCTAATTGTTAGGATTCAGTTAGCATTTATTTCTTTAAATACAAACTTATGTAAATCATTTGAATTCAATTAAAATATATATACGTTATTTCCTCTATAGCTTGGTGGATATTCATATTTTCGGTCTTTGGAGGACTTAGGCTGCGTTTGGTGGTATGCTTTTTCTTTTGATTATGTTTTTTTTTATTGGGGCATCAGGGCATGGTGTTTGTTTTTTCTAGTTTCCTTGTTGGGAGTATTGTCTATATTCCTTTTATGTTTCTCTTTATCTCTTGTATTGTTTTTCTACGTACTTTCCTTTTTTATATAATTAATATATATATATATATATATAAAGTAAAATATTTTAATAATCAATCTGTTGACTTTGCATATTTCCATAAAAATTTAACAAAAATTTACTTTTTAAGATGCTTAAAAAGTATTGTGTAGATATTTGTTAGCATTTCCCTCAATTATATTTGTCATTAAAAAGAAAAAAGAAGGATAACATTCTCTAACACATATGTTAAAGTCAAATGACTAATCTAAATAAAATACAAAATTTGCGAGACTTGATAAATGTTTTTCTTTTTTACTGTACTGAGACTTTAAGAGAGTTAACTATGAAAACAATTAATTATGACATCTTTCACAGATTTTAACTTATTATTGTAAGTTTTCAAAATAAAATATTGCACTACAAATTGCATGAGTCTAACTCTAAATTATTACAGTTCCTTTTTCTACAAATTAGAGGATTTTTTGTGTTGATATATGTTTCAACTAAATTTAAGTAAAGATTATAAATTATAAAAAGAGAGTCATGTTTCATTTAAAAGAAAAACACTTTCGTGTTGGGCAAAATGGTGTATATTCTCTTGTTGATTTAAATGAATCATTCTCGTCGTTGAAGTAATTGTCCGCTAGACAAGATGATAACAAATTATAAATTTGTGGGATTATTATTATGCTTTTTGTAGTCATGAATGTTTTATGTGTTCCTAAGAAAAACACTATCGGGGAAAGTGGAAACACATAAGATAAATTAGATGATATACGGATATTTTGGATATTGTATGATAAATTAATTTATAGTTTATTATATTAGTTTATAAATTTGTTTCACAAAAATTAGAAATTTTGGTAACAAGTTTTTTTTTTTATATGCTATTTCAAGTAATGTTTGGACTTATAACTTTATATCTTTCATTTCAGTTTAAGCCTTATTATTTTAATTTTATTATTTTTTTGCAAAAATAAAAAAACTACTCACTCACAAAAATAATTGTCCATTCACATAATATAATCATGTATTTTTATATCATTTTGTACTTACAGTAAGTACAAAATGATATAAAAATACATGATTATATTATGTGAATGAACAATTATTTTTGTGAGTGAGTAGTTTTTTTTTTATTTTTTTTGCAAAGAAATAATAAAATTAAAATAATAAGGCTTAAATTGAAATGAAAGATATAAAAGAGATTTTTGAGACAAAACAATGCTTCCATGTAGCCGGTAGGTCCTATTAATTATGTGATTGCCCTGATTTTCAATTATCGTGGCCCAGAATGATATTGATTGCTCACCTAGTTCATGTATATATTCATGTCTAGTGGTAGGTAAAATTAGCGGTTGAACTAGCTTATAAATATGAAATAACATAAAAAATATATATTTAATTAATATTTAATTTTTTTCAAGGAAGATGATAGGGGTAAAATTGGAATAAAATATAATAAGTTATAAGCTCATAACCTACTTGAAATAGCGCTTGAAAAATAAGCTATAAGCTAGTAAAATAAGCTATATACTCTTTTTTAAAAATTGTTACCAAACAAAGTTTTTAACTTATAAGCTAAAATCTATAAAATAACTTTTGATCTTTCCAAACAGAGCATTTGTATTTTCTTACCTAGAGTCATCCAGTTTCCAATGCATAATTTGAAGCAACAGTACATGGGTAAATTTAAGAGGGAAAATACTGATTAAAAACGAACGGGGAATCTCCAAATTAAATTTTTATATTCATTTATATCGCTATATTTTAATTTGGTCTTCAAGGGCTCATCAAAGATAGACTTTAAGGTTCAAAGAACATTTACTAATTATTTATTACGGAGATTTATACACTAGTGGTGAGAATTTAATTCACATTCTTGCAGATTATGAGTCAACTCCATATCCATACTAATATATATTTATTGGATAAGATATGATTTGTACGATGTTTGTAATATGAAATTGTTTTGGATTTCATTTGAGAAAATATTATATTAATTTTAAAAAAATATTTTTTTAGCTGCTATAACCCTCTGGTTCATAGGAGAAGAGTACCACAGTAATTTATAGGCTAAATTGCACCTTTTGGTACCTTAAGTTTCAAAAACTTGCAATTTTAGCCCCTTATGTTTTAAAATAACACTTTTGGCCCCCTAAGTTTCAAAAAGTTGCGATTTTGGCCCCTTATGTTTCAAAATAGCATTTTTGGCCCCCTAAGTTTCAAAAAGTTGCAATTTTGACCCCTGTTAAGCATAAACTGCAGAGGCAAAATAACATAATTAAAATGACATAACAAGTCAAACTTATTACATATAAGAAATTACATTCAAAATAGAAGTTCAAGACACTTTTCTAAATCAAAATGACATAACAAATCAAGTCATTACATATAAGAAGTCATTACATAATCAAAATAACATAATCAAAATGACATAATAAAAAGCAAGAAGGGTTTCCAATTTCCATTGTTTCCTATTTTTGGATTTGGGATTAGGTTATTTTTTTACGTATAGTGAGAAATCCTTTTGAATAAACGTCACGAAGGATTAGGTTAATTTTATAGGATTTGAGATTACATATGTGTGTTAGTGAAAGAATAAATTTAAAGCACGTGACTTCTTCCTTTCATTTTTTTATTCTTTTAGTTTTTTTAATTATAAGATAACAAAAAATGCTGACATGGCAGCTGAGTCACTTAAGTGACTTGCCACATCAACTTTGACTCGATCAAAATTGACCTTTTGCAAAAGGGGTAAAGATAGGGGGTCAAAAGTGCTATTTTGAAACATAGGTGGCCAAAATAGCAACTACTGAAACTTAGGGGGTAAAATTGCTATTTTGAAACATAGGGGGTCAAAATCGCAACTTTCTAAAACTTAAGGGGCCAGAAGTGCTATTTTGAAACATAAGGGGCCAAAATTGCAAGTTTCTGAAACTTAGGGGCCAAAAGTACAATTTAACCTAATTTATAATTCGATCACGGAGTAAGTAAATTTTAGCCAATAATTATTCTCACCAGAAATTGAACTCGAGTTCTTCTGAATCTTAATTTTTTTTTAAGATCAATGGATATTCTGACCAATGAAGTAGATCAGTAAAAAATTATGTTTGACCTTATTTCTCCTTGTTTTTAACTTCTTTACTTTATTTCTCTATTTATTTTACGTAGAGATAGAGTCAAAAACAATTTTTTACTTCCTTAATTTTTTTAAAAAGAAGTAGAAAAGTAGAAAAGTAGAAAATAAGTCGGGTCAAACGGAGCCTAAAACTAATGAGAGAAGTGTTAGGGGAAGAAACTAATACTCTGATAAACATAGTATTAAATTATATATAAAAAACATTATAATCATATATATATATATATATATATATATATATATATATATTACTTTTAAAATATTATTCACAATACTTGTAATGACAATTTTTACTACTGAAAGAAAATTTTCAAAATTATATAAAAGTGTTCATAGATTGAGTAAATTAGTCATATTATCTATTAAAAGTGAAACATTTTTTAAAAGAAGCAAAATTGAATTATGTGAAAAATCGTCCAAACACATAGTCTGTAAAGAAAGGAAAAGATTTAAAAAGTTCAATTGCAATATAAATAAACAAAGACCAGAAACAATAACAAAACAATGTCAGAGTAACCAAAACAAGTTGATGGTTCTAATAAGAAACAAGTCGCTCTCTCAAATATTCTCACTAATGTAATTACTCTTTTATACTCTACCATAAAGGTTTTTAGTGGTTCAAGTAAGATATCAACTCCTAGACTTGTTTCTTGGCACCCTCTAATGTTGATGGTAGCTTCATCGGCAATCCAGAGCCATCCGATTTCGGTGGTCTTTTGAGAAACACTTTTAGAAGTTGGATCACATGTTTTGCAAGAAGTTGTGGCTTCACTTCGAATATTAAAGCTGAACTTAAAGATATTTCTCATGGCCTTGATATTGCTTGGAATCATGGTTTGATAAATGTACGATTTGTAAATCTAATTCAAAAATGGCTTTGAAGATTATTCAAGATTGTGTGTCTTCTACCCATCCTTATGCGCCTTTGGTAGATTATATTCAATCTCTTATACATAAAAGTGACAATTTGTCCTTGTTCACACTTTGCGCGAAGGGAATGTTGATTGTCTTGTTAAGTTGGGAGCATTGCTTGCGCAGGAAGTAAAAATGTTTCCAAATTGTCCTTCTCATTTGTCTAATATTTGTTTAGCGGACTATTGGAAATTCAATTTCCTAGAGCATAGTTTTTTGTTTCTATCGTTCCCTCTTTCCTTTTTTTCTTTTCCCATTATTATTTTTTTTTACAGTTTAGTCAACCACAAATTCAAATCCAAATAGAAATTCGGCTACTTCATATTAAACTACCACCAAACTAGAATTTTATCTTACAACAATCACATCTGGTGCGATTCCTTACACTAGTGGTGAGAGTTGAACTTCACGTCCTTGCAAAGTATGAATGAACTCCTTACCAACATGTATATTTATTGCACAAGATATGATTTGCATGATGTTTATAATATTAAACTTTTTTTGGATTTTTATCTGAGAAGATATTGTATCAATCCTGAAAGCTTTTAAGATTAATGGATATTCTTAGTAAAAATAAAAAGATTAATGGATATTCTGACGGTTTAAATTTAGTTTTAGAATTAAAAGTAATGAGAGAAGTGTTAGGAGAATTTATTTTTAGAAAATCTATGTTAGATTGAACGTTTATATTATATAAATTATTCATGTTCAGTTTTAAGGAAATCTAAAATCATTTGATATGTTTTTTAAGCCCGTTGTCATTAATTGTGTTCAATAAAAATGCATAAATCTTTAATATTGGTGAGTTGCAATAACATATTAAATTATTTTGGATTTCTATAAAATTGAACATGAATGATCTACATAATTTGAACTTTCAATCCAACGGTGAAATTTATAAAATTTGTACTCGTTATTGAGCAGTATAATATCACTAAAATATTAAACCGGTGTAATTTATCTCTTCCCATATATATTGCTTATAGAATATTAATGATCATAACAATTTTTTACTATTGAGAAAAGTTTTCCAAAATTATAGAAGTGTTTGTTTATAGATTGAATTAATTAGTCATATTATCTTCTTTTTTTTATCAAGAGTCTGGTGGTTAGAAATTTCACCCTTAAAATTAATAAGTGGGATGACCGGAATTCAAACTTCGCCCCGCTGCATATATAATACAATGTCTTGCCAACTGAGCTAAGCTCACAGGACAATTAGTCTTATATTATCTATTAAAGTAAAACATTTTTGTAAAGAAGCAAAATAGAATTATATTACTACAAAATAAAAAATAGAATTATATTAAAAATTTGTCCAGACACAAAGTGTGCCAAGAAAGAAAAAGATACAAAAATTTCAATTGCAATCAAAATCAACAGAGACCAGCAAAGACCTGGACATAACAAAAAATTCAAAGGCAAAATACCCATTCCTTGCCAAGTTATCTTTAGAGGATATTTAAAGGGCCTTTTGCTTGACCAATGATATGAATATTGATGAACTCGTCTTCTACGATGATTCTTTATACTGTATCAACTTCATCAAAGGTTTCTAGGTTCAGTATCATATTCATGTTATGTTGATCTATGTTATAAAAGAGTTACCTTTTCAAATTAATATTTCTCTTTATCACACACTTAGAGAGAAAAATCAATGTGCTAATTTTTTCGCTCAACTTGAAGACTCCTCAGATGCCAATTTCTTGACTATACTTCTCATTCATAAGGCGTTGGTGATTTTCTTAGAAACGACGTAATGGGATTTTTTTTATTTATCTTAGCTTTCCTTAAAAAAAAATAACATTGTTTTATGAATGTCTATTATTATAGTATAATTTCTATAATAGATTAATACAGACCTTCCTTAAAGAGAGGGGGAACATAATTGCTTAACATATCATATGATTTGATCTGACTTATTTTATCCAATTTTACGAATTACGAGTTTAATCTCATCTATTAGATGAAATAAAATTAATGGATGAAATTTGGTGTCAATTATAAATTTTGACACCTATGTCAAGGAATCCGACTCTTTTAGTTAAATTTGACTATTAGATTAATCTGACTCATAATAAACATCACATATTTCGTAAAAAAATATATCTCATAAACGATTTTTATGAGAACCTAATCAAAGTATATTATTTTTTAAACATTTTTAAAAAATACTATTCAAAAAAGTCCTAGCAAAATGATGTAATACTTAAAATATATTTTTACACAAATGTAATTAATTTAAATTCACATTTAGTTTTTTTTAAATAGTTCATTTTGTAAAAAAAAAAAACCAAAACGCTACAAAGATCATTTTGATCCGGAATCACCCCTCTTGATTATTTTTTATTTCTTTTTTATTCAAATAAGTGACACCCACATATTTTTAGGTTTTGTTCGAGTCTTCTTCGTGGCATTTTTACATCCGGTATTGTTTTAATTCCGTCTTAGTGCGGAGTTTTGTTTTTGTCTGATGTTTGTTTGGATTTCAGGTTTTGGTACGGTGTTTGTTTTTGTTCATATTTGCAGGTGTGCTTCAATTCAAATTTAGTGCAGATTCATTGGCTTTAGCGCCGTCAACGTTGCAGATCTGAATGCATGGCTATTCCATACATTTGAATTTTGTCAAATCAATTGTAGGTTTTGTCATATACATTAGGCCGTTTTATGCTATTAACTCGGATGCTGTGAGTCTGTTTTGCAGATTCATCCTTATTAATTTTTAGTGATATTGAACTTGTGATGATTTTGATTGATGTATTCCTTATGAATTTGAATGAAAGAATATTTATGTTTTTGAGTAAAAAAAAAAGTTAAGAAACCGGCATTAAATATCTTATAAACTTTTTCGTCAAAAAGAAAAGAAAAAAGTATCTTATAAACTTTCTTTATGTCAAACAAAAGTTTTTTCTAAATTACCTCTTAATAATTTTGAGGTAGTGATCTTTACCTTGATCAGAGTCGACCAGACGGTGGTGCACGGCTGTTCGTGATGTCAAGCAGTCCAAATATACCCGGAGGGGGGTTGTGTACCTGCAGGCACTCCGATGCTCAAGTCAGTTGAGGAAGGAGTAGGTTTTCAATATAGAATGTTACGTACCTTTGTGAAGTTTGTGAAAGTTCTATATATAGCCCCAACGCTTGGCCAAGGCCGTTGATGGGCAGTTAATGCCCATCAATGGCTGTCAGAAAACGGCTGAGGAGCCGTGATGAGCATTTAATGCTCATCATTCCGATGTTGGGCGTTACGAATCTCAGGGGAGACGTACGCTGCTCAACGGTCAAGCAATATTGGGCTCGTACCTTGGACCCTGCTCGACGGTCCAATAGAGGAGGTCCCCAACGTGTCGGGCGTTTAGGCCCAGTCCAGAACAGGAGCCCCCCAAGTCACCATGCTCGGGCAAGAGGATGGCGACTTTAGTGGTCGTAATTCTGATACTTAGGCTAATGGTGTTGAGGGCCTAAATTTCCCTTTGATGTCGAGGAGATTATATCTCATTGTTTGTTTGGACATTAACTGGATTTTAAATCTCGAGCGCAACGTTATGTCGAGGAGTCGTTCTTGGCCGCTGATCGTAGGAGGTTCATTTGTGATAGTTCGTGGAGATGGATCCGAGCATTTATTACGAGTTCGCGAATCTTGCCATTGATTTCGCGCATCGTTAATCCGTCCAAGATTTTCGACGTGATTTCCTAGGGTTCCGACGAAGTCTGCGCGGATGTGACTTGAAGAGACAAGCCGCTTCGTCTTCTGTTGACACGTGTAAAGGCTATTAAAATAGCACTTGAGTGTATCTGTTTGTTTTGAATTTCGAGGATGCATCTCGACCGTTGGATCTTCGCGGCCTTTGGTTTCTGTTATGGTCGTATCTGGACCGTTGGATTGCCTTTCATCGTAGCCGTTGGATTGACGCAACGGTTCAGATTGGAGTGGCGTCCTAAAGTTCGAGCAGGTGCGCTTGCTGGGGATTCGCTTATATATAGGGAAATGGAGGGATTTTTCGAAATCTTTCTCATTCTCAACTTTCCAATTTCCGGTTTTTGTTTTCTCTCTACACCTCCAGCGACCTGCACACTACATCCAGCGATTCACTCCAGATCTTGAGCCCCTTTCTGATTTTACAGACAAGTAAGTGCTTTTATCCTTCTCTTCTCCTTTATTCTGTCTGATTCTTTGGATTTAAGCTTGCTCCATGCTATTTTTGTGCTCTGTTTTGTTTACGGTGGTTGAGGTTTGTAAGTGGTGGTTAACACCCTTTGCCTCCCACAAAACGGTGGTTTTTGATGAGAACTGGTGTTTTAGAGTAGATTCTAGGTCTTTTGCATGGGTTTACCGGCGTTTCGCGCCTTTACAACTTCCATTTTTGGCTGTTTGGCGTTTGAAGATGCCGGGCATTCATGATATGCTTCCGAGCATTCATGCTCTTAGGATCCTCGACGGTTTTTAGGCTTTCCTGAGAATTTCCCCGTTATTTGACTCGAGCATCTATAGGGCGTTCCGGGCATTTCTATGTTAGGCTCCCTGTGAACTAGGATTTAACATTAGAATTTTCCTAAGTATTTTTGTACTTGCCGCAAGCATATATAGGACACTCCGGGGATTTAGACTCCTCGTACATTCAGGATTTTCCTTTAGTTTTCCTGATTTACGCGTGTTATACCGACCATTATCCTCGCCCCTTCACTTGAATTGGCGGTGGAAGGGGTGGATTTGATGTTTTTTGGGAATATCGAATTCATTCGTTTCCTCTGCCTTTTCAGGTTTTATGGCCGACGAAGGAGTTCAACAGAAGATTCCGGTAGAAAATAATATGAACTGGGTTGCTGATGATCCGAGAACGACGCCCAGCAAGTTCGAATTCGAGGAGAACTTCCCCGAGGACTTTTTCACGGACATAGAAATTCCCGGTCACGCGGATTGGGAAGTGCGGATCCCCGGTGCCAGACAACGGATCTGCACCACGTTCAAGAACGGCGGATTCCCCATGTATCAGATAGCTTTCGAGCATATGGGTCTTCGCCTGCCCTTTACAGACCTGGAGATGGCGATTTTCAACCACTTGGAAGTATGCCCGTCTCAACTGCACCCCAACTCTTTGGCTTTTATTCGAGCCTTTGAGATCGTGGCTGCCTTTCTACAACTGGCGCCCACCGTTCCCCTCTTTTTCCATATCTTCGGCATCCAACGCTCTCGCCCCAGGGGGAATATGACCGATAAATGCGGCTGGGTATCCCTGAAGCAGCATAAGAAATATTTTGATATCTTCAAGGAGTCTCTTCGGGGATTCAAAGATAAGTGGTACGTCGTCCGCCCCATCACTTTCGCGGGTTGGAAAACCATCCTTGTTCGGGGGCCCAAATTAAACGACGAAGGGAGAGTCAAGCATAGGGACGACGGGGAGCCCATAGAGGTCGACTGCGAGAGGTTCCCCTTCTGCTGGTCGAAGAAACACTATGCCCGTGAGGCAAAGAGCTTTACGTTTAAGAGGGGGGCTTTGTCCAAGGAGGAGCTTGCCGATCTCAAAGCTTTGGAAGATTTCGTAGAGGAGTTCCCCCCGAGCTTGTGGGAGGACAAAAAGGGTAACCCTATTTGCGACGAGGAGGGTTACCAGTTATCGTCCAAGAGGTATATTAACACCAAAGCGTTGCTGAAGTGTACGACTAGGATGGAGGCCGAGGACCTGCTTCGTATGTGTTTGGATAACCTGTATCTCTGCTCGTATTTTTATTTCCTCGTATGTTTTCGATTTCTCGTGAGTTTACTAACATTTGCCTTGTTTCGTGTTTCAGGTGAGATGAAGAGCACTGCTGCCACTCTCCGCAAGTTGCAAGCGGACAAGAAGAGGCGGCAAGTAGGGGGAGCTAGTTCCTCAGCCCCCGTTGCTTCCGGCCAATCCTCCCCTTCACCATCCATCGAAGTGACGGGGGAAAGGAGGGTTGCCGAGGAGGTTGTTGACAACCAGAGGCCTCCGAAGCATCCTCGAGTCGAAGGAGGAGGAGGCGTGGTTTCAGGTTCTCGGAGGTTAGTGCCGGGGAAGGCTGCTGCGGAGTTTGTATTACCCCCGGCCATGGGCCATGACTGCCTACTGGACGGGAAGACGACAGTCAAGATTCTTGAAGCTGATCAAACAATCCTGGCGTCCATGGGTCCGGAATCCCTGAGGAATGTGGTCGCGGAGTCTTCCGTGGCCGTGTTCAAGCTCTTGGAAGTGGCAACTTTTCTCAATGGCCGGGAGTGCAAGTTCCTGCGGGAGAGAGATGAGGCGCGGGCACTCGCCAAGGATCTTGGGGAGCGTCTGTCTGTCGTGGAGCAGGATCTCCTTGCCCGGGACAAAGCTTTGGAAGAATCCGAGGCTAAGGTCGCCAAGGCGAAGAAGGGACTCGAGGACGCAAAGGGGGAGGAGGAGAAGCTGAAGGGGGAGATTGCTGAGCTCGAGGAGCAAATCTCCGGCCTGTCTTTGGCCGAGGAGGAAGAGAAGAAGCTGGACCCGGCGGGCACTTATGCAAAATTCAGCCGAGCAGAGCTGATCGCCAAGATTTATCAGATCGGGGATCTTCAACTTGGCGTTGCTTCCTCGAGCTTCCAAAATGCTCTGGCCCAGCTTCAAGTCTTGAACCCTGGTGTTCAGCTGGTGACCGAGGGTCTGGACGAGCTCAAAGAAGTTCGTGATGGTCAGATAGCTACTCCCCCTCTGGACGAAGAGTAATTTTATTTGTAATTTTGATGCCGGCGTTATGCTCGCCCTGGCTTTTATTTCTTTGGCGTTTGCTCGCCATTTCTGTAATACTATGACATCCTTGGCCTCTGGTCATTTATATTTATAACTCCTTTACTTTGCAACTTGTGTTTTGTTTATGACTAGCTTTGTTTGTGGAGTATTTTATTTTAATGCGTCGATGAATGTTTAATGTCCGTACAATTATTTCCCCGTAAATTCGATCGTTTAGAGTATGCGAGGATACCTTGAAAACGATGCGTGATTCTTACTTACGGTTTTAACTTAGTGTTTTTAGACGTTCTATTCGCTAGGTAGATTACCCTTTGCATTAGTGCTCGTCCAATAATCACGGTTGCTTCTTGATGTCGCTGATCGTAAGCACCGTTCCCGAGCAGTTTGTGGAACTGCTCGAATGTTTGGCTAGCTCCCAAACTAGAGTCGAGGAAGATTTCTTCGTTTGAAAATCTCCTCGCAGCATTGAACATCCCATCGCGAGCTGGGCGTTCTGCCGGGCATGTACTAAGCAACGATGGGGCTCGCATGGAGTATTCCCCCGTTGAGCGTGGACGTCAGTATCTAGGGCTAACGTCGAGCTTCAAGGATTTTAAGATTTCTGCCCGTGCCTAGGCATTCCTCCGTTGTATAGGCGCATCTCCTCGGTGGGATTTGCAGCCTTCGTTGAAGAGCATGTCGAATTACGCTATTTTCAACTATAGTACTGTTTTAGCTTCTCAGCGTTCCATGTGCGAGGAATTTCTTTGCCATAGAGATCTTCGAGGTGGTATGCTCCGTTTTCTGTTTTTGCTCGGACTCAATATGGTCCTTCCCAATTAGCTGCGAGCTTCCCTTCTCGTGAATCCTTCTGGTTTCTTCTTAGGATCAAGCTTCCTACCTCGAACTCTCTTTTGATGACCCTTTTGTCGTGCCGAGCAGCTATTTTCTGTTTGAGGGTTGCTTCTCGAAGAGAAGCCCCTGTTCTCAGTTCCTCGACGAGATCTAACTCTTCTCTTAGTAACTCGTCGTTTATATCCTCCTCGGGAGGATATTCGATCCTCGAGGATGGTTCTCCTATTTCCACGGGAATTACTGCCTCCGTTCCGTATGTTAATCGGAAGGGCGTTTCCCCGGTTGTGAAATGAGGAGTAGTTCTGTAAGACCACAGGACGTTGTGCAGTTCCTCGGTCCAGTTTCCTTTAGATGTGTCCATCCTTCGTCTTAATCCTCGTAATAACACCCGGTTGGCTGCTTCAGCTTGCCCGTTGGTTTGAGGGTGCTCGACTGACGTGAAGTGTTGAGTGGTGTCTATTGTGGCGAGGAATTCTTGGAACTTTTTGTTTGTGAACTGTGTTCCATTGTCTGTTACCACCACTTGAGGGATACCGAATCTTGCGATGACGTTTCTTTTGAAGAAACGCAGTATGTCGGATGCGCTGATTTTTGCGAGGGGTTCCGCTTCAATCCACTTTGTGAAATAGTCCACGGCAACTATGAGGTATTTGACTTGCCTCGCAGCTGTTGGAAAAGGGCCGAGGATGTCCATTCCCCACCAGGAAAATGGCCACGGGGAGATCAGCGTTTTCAGCTCGTTAGCTGGTGCGAGGTGCATGTCTCCGTGTCTTTGGCACTTGTCACATTTAAGGACGTGGTCTTTGGCGTCGCTTTGCATCGTCGGCCAATAGTACCCTACTCTTAGTGCCTTTCTTGCTAAAGATCGTCCACCAATATGTTGCCCATTGATCCCTTCGTGGATTTCTTGCAAGATGAACTCTACGCGTGCTTCCTCCACACATTTGAGTAATGGGATCGAGAATCCTCTTCGATACAATTTATCGTCGAGCAGGACGTACGAGCACGCTCTTTTCCGGATTTTCGCTGCTTCTTTGGCGTCTACGGGCAGTGTGTTTGACTTCAGGAAATTGTATACCGGGGACATCCAGCTTTGTTCGTCGACAGCACAAATGTGCATGACTTCTGCTGTTTTTTCGATGCTCGGCTTCGTCAATGTTTCCTGAATGAGGGATTGATTGCCCGCTTTTTTGCGCCTTGTGCTCGCAAGTTTTGAAAGGACATCTGCCCGTGCATTATGTTCTCGAGGAACATGTTTCACCTCCGTTTCTTTAAACTTTGCGAGTTTCGCTCTGATGAGGTTCAGGTACTCGAGGAGTCGTTCCTCTTTTGTTTGATATTCTCCTGATACTTGAGATGCTACTAACTGCGAATCCGTGAATATTTTGATTTCCTCGGCTCCTAGGTCCTCGGCTAGTCTTAACCCTGCTAGGAAAGCTTCGTACTCGGCCTGGTTATTCGTCGTTGGGAAAGAAAGTCTGAGGGATACTTCTATTAGGACCCCGTCCCCGTTTTCGAGTATGATGTCCGCCCCGCTTCCTTGTGAATTCGAGGATCCGTCGACGAAGATGGTCCATTTATTCTTTTCGGAAGTCGTCGACGTTGTCATTTCGGCGACGAAGTCAGCAAGTACTTGGGCTTTCAAAGCCTTTCTACTTTCGAAGCTTATGTCGAATTCTGCGAGTTCCAACGACCATTGCAACATTCTTCCGACCATATCTGGTCGCGCCAGGAGTTGCTTTACGAGTTGATCTATTTGCAAGTATCGGAGTTCGGGTCCTTGTAGTGCTCTGCTTATAAAGTAAACAGGCTTTTGCTCTTGCTCGGTTTCTCTTATGAGAACGGCGCTTATGGCCTCGGATGCTACGGCGAGGTAACGATAGAGTTTTTCACCCTCGACTGGTCGTGTTAGCACTGGTGGTTCGGACAATGCTCGTTTTAGGTGTTGTAATGCCCCTTCGCACTCTTCCGTCCATTCGAAAGTTGTTTCTTTTCTGAGGAGCTTGAAAAGAGGGAGATCATGTTGAGCAGATTTTGCAACGAATCTGGCCATCGAAGTCAACATGCCGTTCAATGTTTGGATGGATTTCTTCGACTTCGGAGTTGGATAGTCGAAGAAAGCTCTGCATTTGTCGGGATTAGTTTCTATTCCTCGTTCCGTTAGATAGAAACCGAGGAATTTTCCTGCCTTAACCCCGAACGTGCACTTTTCTGGATTGAACCTCATGTTAAACTTTCTTGCTTGGTCGAACACCCTTTTTAGGTGGACAGTATGATCGATTTCCTCCTTGGATTTAACAATCATGTCGTCCATGTAAACTTCGAGCATGTCTCCAATTTCATTGTGAAATACTTTGTTCATCATCCTTTGGTAGGTGGCACCTGCATTTTTGAGCCCGAAAGGCATTACATTGTAATAATAATTACCCGTTTCGGTCATGAAAGCTGTTTTCTTTTTATTGATTTCAGCCATTTTTATTTGATTATAACCAGAATATGCATCCATAAATGATAGTAATTTAAACCCGGAGGAATTATATACTAATTTATCTATGTTTGGCAAAGGATAAGCATCTTTAGGGCAAGCCCTATTAAGATCGGTATAATCAATACACATACGCCACTTTCCATTAGATTTCTTAATAAGTACAACATTAGAAAGCCAGGTTGTGTACTGGGCTTCAGCAATGAAATTGGCCTCTAGGAGGTCTTTTACAGCTTTTCGAGCAGCCTCCGCTTTTTCGGGAGACTGCTTCCTACGACGCTGAACTACGACACTAACCCTAGGATCTATGGTCAATTGATGACAAGCGACCTCGGGGTCTATTCCGGGCATTTCAGCTGCACTCCAAGCGAACAGTTCAACATTTTCTTTTAAGCAAGCTTTCAACTGTCTTTTGACCAAGTCGGGGAGATCAGCTCCAATCTTCACGCCTTTTGCTGGATCCTCGCCAAGGGGAACTAGTTCGAATTCTCCATCAGGGATGGGACGATAGTTTTCTTCGATCAAAAGGTCATCTTTGCCTGCCTTCTTTTCTTGTTTGCGCTCCTTCTTGGAAGTTCGAGCATCCAATTCAACTCCATCCTCGGTACTGATTGAGTTTACGCCGGGGAGCTTTGTTTCTGCTTTCTTCTTCTTCGGCGTAATCACAGAGTTGAGGTTCTTGGACGCAGCTTCAAAGCATCGCCGAGCAGCTTCTATGTCCCCGTTGATTGTGGCGACCTGTCCGTCCTTAGTGTAATACTTCAGCTTCAGATGGATGGTCGAGGACACTGCAAACAGCTCAGCTAAAGTTGGTCGTCCTATGATGCAGTTGTACAGAGACGGGCAGTCGACGACCAGGAATTTGACCTTTACGGATTTCATGGCCTTGTTTTTGCCAAAGGTGACGATCAGGTCCACGTATCCCCAAGGTTTTGTCGTCGATCCGTTGAACCCTTGAAGGTCGGATCCAACGTAAGGGACCAAATTTTCCTCGGTGAGCTGTAGCACTTTGAAGAGTCCCGAGTACATAATGTCACAGGAGCTTCCTTGATCGACGAGGATTCTTCTCACGTCGAAGTTGGCCATTTTTGCTCTGACGAGCAAAGGGATTTGAAAGTTCGGTGATCCTCTGGGGACCTCTTCCCTGTAAAATGCCAAAGGAGTAGAGCTTTCTTTTACCTCTGTTATTTTTATTTCCTCGACCGGGGACACTTTCTCTAGCTCATCGAATTTTCTTTTGATGGATCCGATGGTTATGGGGTTAAATCCTCCTCCAGAGATGACTAGGGCTCCGGGGAAGTTTTCCCAACTCCCGTCCAGATGCGCAGCAAGGTAATCAAGGGCCCCTTTCTCTTCGTCAGTTTGCAGAGGAAGGAAATCTTCAGGTCTTGAAATGGCGAGGGCCACCCCACCGATCACTCTATTTTCGTCCTCGACATGTTGTTCCGGGCTTGCTGGATCAACTGCCAACTGATTTTGCCGAGGAGCAGCATTATTATTGGCAGCCGTTGGCTGCCCATCCACATATTGTCGTGCATATCCCTTTTGAATAAGGATTTCAATGGCGTCCTTCAGATGCACACAGTCATCAGTAACATGCCCGTAACTTTTGTGGAAACGACAAAATTTCTTCTTGTCCACGTTTGGTTTTGCGGGCAGTTGTTTTGGGAATCTGATCCCCGCGCTTTTGAACTCAGCATTCAATATCTCGGATAGGATCCTGTCCCGAGGAGCATTCAGGGGAGTGTGGTAGGTGAACTGACTTTTTGGTGGTTTAGCCTCTCTGACTTTTCCTCCTTCTCTTTTCTTTTCATCTCCTCGACGCTCTTCTCTCTGTGAGGAGGGTCCACCGACCTCGAAAGTTTTAGGTCTCCTGACCTCTGAAGCCTTTTGCTTATCCTCGTACTTGATATATCGTTGAGCTAACTCGAAGAATGCATCGAGGGTTTGTACTTCGAGGATCCCAACTGCTTCTTGGAACTTTGTTCCCTCGCGCAATCCTTCTTCGAGGAGATACAGCTTCATCTTGTCGGTCGCTTCGACCTCGACAGATACTTTGTTGAATCTCTCGATGTAATTCCGAAGAGATTCCTCGGGACCTTGGACGATTTCCTTTAAGCTGGCCACCATTTTTGGATGTCGCCGAGAAGTTGTGAAGTGTGCTGTGAACATTCGACATAGTTCTTCCCAAGAGTCGATCGAGCCAGGAGGTAAGTTCCTCCACCAGGTTGATGCTCCTCGAATTAGAGACAGTGGGAATAACTTGCACTTAATTGATCCCCGGAGATTCCTGTAGTCGAGGGCGGTTTCTACACTCTGGACATGCTCGTCGGGGTCAGTTGTCCCATCATACTTGTCCAGTGTTGGGGGTTTTTCCAGCCCTCGTGGGAGTGGAATGTCCATGATTATTCTTGAGAGGGGTCCTCGGTGCCTCTCGTCTCCACTGCTCGGAGATTCCCTTCTTGGGGAATGTCGGGCATTGCCTCCACGAGCAGCTGCTTCACCGCTCCTCGGTGGTGATCGGTTATTTCTCCGAGGAGGGGAACGTCTGTTCCTTGGTGGGGAAACATGGTTGTTTCTTCGTGGAGGAGAGTGATTCTGCCTCCGAGGAATGTCTCTGGGAGGACTTACTGGTCTCTCCGCATTTCGTCGAGGTGCAGGCCTAGACCTCGATCGTGAGCGATTGTTCTCAGGGGTCGACGATCTTTGTCGACGAGCACTCCGTGATACCCTTGAAGCAGCACGCGATTCTTCGACTGCCCGGAGTCGCCGATTCTGCTCGCGGATAAGCTCGTTCTGCCCACGCATGTTGTTTGCTTGCTCGCGAAGTATCTGCCCCTGCCAGTTGATGGTGTTGACCAATGCAGCCATCACCACTTCCATGGGTGCTCCTTGTGGAACTTGTGGAACCACCAGTGGATCTTCTGGTTGTGGAGGTTGCGGCGGCGGTACATCAAGCGGAGTTGCTTGTGCATGCGCAGCGCTACCTTCCGGCGTGACAGAGGCTTCCATTCCATCAAATTGGTTTTGGTGATTTAGAGGATTTGGGTGATTTTCTCCTACAAATTCATGGTTTGCATGGTTTGCACCAGCCATTTGGTCAAGAAATGGGTTTTTTGTTGTAAGTTTTGGCCTAGTTCTGGGAAAGACGGGGGAAACTTTAATCCCCACAGACGGCGCCACTGATCTTTACCTTGATCAAAGTCGACCAGACGGTGGTGCACGGCTGTTCGTGATGTCGAGCAGTCCAAATATACCTGGAGGGGGGTTGTGTACCTGCAGGCACTCCGACGCTCAAGTCAGTTGAGGAAGGAGTAGGTTTTCAATATAGAATGTTACGTACCTTTGTGAAGTTCGTGAAAGGTCTATATATAGCCCCAGCGCTTGGCCAAGGCCGTTTATGGGCAGTTAATGCCCATCAATGGCTGTCGGAAAACGGCTGAGGAGCCGTGATGAGCATTTAATGCTCATCATTCCGATGTTGGGTGTTACGAATCTCAGGGGAGACGTACGCTGCTCAACGGTCAAGCAATATTGGGCTCGTACCTTGGACCCTGCTCGACGGCCCAATAGAGGAGGTCCCCAACGTGTTGGGCGTTTAGGCCCAGTCCAGAACAGGTAGTTACCGAACAATCAACGAAAATAAGTCATATGCATGTGAAATAAAAAATATAGATTGAAATAACCTTAATATATTAAAAAGAATATTTTAATTAACCTTAGAATTAGACTTAATAGTTAATAATTGTGATCAAATATCTCATAATGGACCAATCAAAATATAAGAGGACATTGTTGAGATCTCTTGATGTCTTGTTGGTAGAAGTTGAGATCTATATATTAAGTTTATGTTACGTCTCATATTAAATAAAAAAGTTGATATAGAAAAATATATAAATGAGATGTAATATAATATGCTCGATATCAATTTCAAATTTTTTTTATAGAGATAAACATTTGTGGTCGTCAAGTAAGAGTGCGTGTTTCACATGGTCAGAGTTGTCACTTATCCAATGTGCAAATTTTAAAAAGGGTTTTAGACATGATTAGGAGTTGTCACTTATAACAATTATTCATTTGATATTAATACTTATTATTATTATTGTTATTATCATTATCATCGAATTTTTAATGTAAAACTTTTTCATTAGATGTGCCGATAAGCTTGCAAAACATGGTCACACCGTAGATAGAATAGTGTGCTAAAATACTTCTAGCTCTATTAGCGCGTAATTTTTAATAATTGAATTGAATTTTTCTCTTTTAGATTTTCCTCTAGTCTCATATTTAATGTCTCTCAATATATGAAAAGTATATTAATCAGGGACAGATACAGAAATTTCAATGGATGAAGGAATAGTCGTTTGTTATTATAAATATTTATACAAAATATATATAAATACATATAAACCATAAAACGATAACATCATTCTCATTAAAAAAATAAAGTACAAAATAATAGCATTGTGTATCCATAAAATTGAAGATACTTTAACATTTAAAAATGCTTATTTTTACTCTCTCTATCTTTCATTTTGATTTTTTTAACTGGTACATTTGAGACACCGGTGGGCAAGACCCATATTATAATATTGATTAAATAAACATTCCATTGCATTGCACGTGCTGAGGCATCTAATGTAGCTCATCCCAAAAATATTACTATTATTTATTTATTTACATGTCAGTAATAACATTGTATATATGAATCAACTTGAAGGATCTCAATCAACTAATTAAAAAGATCAAACCATTATATCTCCAAAGTACGTCTTGACTACCCACCCAACTGCACCTTACCGATAGAAAAAGGTTGGATTACAATTCACTTCCATCACTATCAAGGATTTTGGCTTGCAACGAGAGTTCTCCAAAGTGTTTTATCTTGTCAAAAAGCACTTTCAAACCCTTGATACTGATATCATCTTAGTTACCACTACAAAAGTTGGTACTAGGGTGGCTCATTTTAACCGGTTATCATGGATTAACCATAACCAAATCCATATCCAATTTTAAAAACCGGTTAATTATGTATTGGTTTTATAACCAAATCCATTATTTTTTTATTTGGATATCCATAACCAATCAACGGATATAACCAGGTTTTATGTCCAAATTCCTTAAAGTTCAAATTCAAATCAATTTTTTTCCCAAAAAAATTGGAAAATTTTTTTAAAAAAAAATTGAAAATTCTTTTCCAAATAAAATATCGGAACTTTTTCCCGAAAATACATCGGAAACTTTTTTCCCAAAAAAAACTCCGGAATTGTTTTTATCTAAAATCGAAACTTTTTCCCCCGAAAAAATCGGGAACTTTTTTCCGGAAAAAAAATCGAAACTTTTTCCGGAAAAAGACCGGAAACATTTTACTCCCGAAGTATTTTTATCAGAAATCGGGAACTTTTTCCGAAAAAAAAATCGACAGTTTTTCCGGAAAAAAGATCGGATTTTTTTATTCCAGAAAAAAGTCCGAAAGTGTTTTTATCTAAAATCGGGAACTTTTTTCCTAAAAAAATCGAAAGTTTTTGTGGAAAAAATTTTCCGGAAAAAACTCCGGAAGTGTTTTTATCTGAAATTGAAACTTTTCTCCGGGAAAAATCGAAAGTTTTTCCGGAAAAAGTTCGGAAACTTTTGTTTGCAGAAAAAAAATTCGAAAGTGTTTTTATCTGAAATCAAAACATTTTCCCCGAAAAAATCGGGAACTTTTTTCCGAAAAAACCGAAAGTTTTTTCTGGAAAAATCGGGAACTTTTTTTCCGAAAAAAAAATCGAAAATTTTTTCCCGAAAAAAGATTGGAAACATTTTTCCAAAAGAAAGATCGAATAATTTTTGTCCTAAAAAAAACTTCGGAATCGAAAACTGAATTTTTAAAAAATCCATTTTAAAAACTGGAATTTTTACATAAAAACCGGTTTTGAAAAAAAAAACCAGTTATTAAACCAAAAACTGGTTTTGTAAAAACAAAACCGGTTATGATATTTGGTTTTAATGACAGGTTATAATAAATGGTTATGGATTGGTTATGGACGGTTATTTTGGATTATTCAAGATGCTCAACCCTAGTTGGTACCACTTGGCTCAAAGCATGAACTTTTGCTTTGCTAAACCGCAGCAAATATTCAAATAGTAATCATAGCAACAACCAACCATCCCTTTGCTCACTGCCAACCCTCATTTTCTATGACAAAGACTATGTTCCTGATCTCAACTCATTATCACATCCAAGACTCTTCTCTACACATATTTCTTATGATTCGTTGCCAAAATCTGTGAAAGAGTCAACTTGTAATAAGGTGGTGTATCTTTGTAGAGATCCTAAAGACACTTTTGCTTCACATTGGCATTTCAAACACAAGCTAAGAGCACACACTTCCGTTAGAAGGGGCGTTTGAGAGTTTTTGTAAGGAGTGTGTACATTTGGACCCTTTTGGGAATAAATAATAGAATTTAATTACCAAGTGTTTGAACAATTGCCTAAGTAAGAATTTTATTTCCTGTTGTGTTCGATAAAATTCCTCTTAAAGCAATTCTACATTTCTACCACATTAATTCGTTGTTTTGAGCTTTGTCATAAAAAAACAAATTCATTGTTTTGAGCCTTAATTAGTTTAGATTTAATTGTTTAAAGTAAAACAATCAAGCCTTGTTTACTTTCATTCAATATCAAAGTTTAATTGTGTATATCATGCATAGACTATAGATCAAACCATATTTTCTATCTCCAACCTTCCAATTTTAAGCCACCCAACTACACCATGGCAAAATACATGCAAGATGATGACTTAAGCCAAGAATGCAAGGAGTTGATACCCACTTTGCCATTAGAAAAAGGTTGGTTTACAAGTCACTTCCATCAATATCAAGGAGTTTGGCTTTCCTCAAGGGTTCTCCAAGGTGTTTTATCTTGTCAAAAGCACTTTCAACCCCTTGATACTGATATAATCTTAGTTACCACTCCTAAATCAGGTACCACTTGGCTCAAAGCATGGACTTTCGCTTTGCTAAACCGCAACAAATATCATAGCAACAACCATCCTTTGCTCACTTCCGGCCCTCATTCTCTTGTTCCTTTCTTGGAGTGTGCATGGCCTTTACTTTGACAAAGATTATGTTCCTAATCTCAACTCAATATCACCTCCGAGAACCTTTTCTACACATATTCCATATGAATCATTGCCAAAATCTGTCAAAGAGTCGAGTTGTAAGGTCGTGTATCTTTCTAGAGATCCTAAAGACAATTTTGTTTCACACTGGCATTTCGCAAACAAGCTAGAGAACAAAGTAGAGGAAAATTTCCGTTAGAAGAGGCGTTCGAGAGTTTTTGTAAAGGAGTGTGTACATTTGGACCCTATTGGGAGCATGTATTGGGATATTGGAAGGAAAGCTTGAAAAGGCCGGAGAAGGTGGTGTTTTTAAATTTGCACCACATGGGTTGAGTTTTTACTTTTAGATGGAGTTAAATAAAAAATAATTTATATTTTATATTTAAATACATTCATGTAAAAGTGAATTGATCTCACTGTTTTATTATTGCAAGCTATATTTCCCAGCAAACATCTACTTCATATACTTAAAATGATTAAATATATTTTTAGTTCCTACATTTTGTGAAATTATTAAGAATGATCCCTACATTTTAAAAATGATAAAAAAAACCTATAAAATTTTATGTTATCAAGATTAGTCCAATCCGTCAAGAATAATCCCTACATTTTGTAAAATTGTCAAAAATAGTTCCTACCTTTTAATGTTTTTAGTCCCTATATTTTGCAAAATTGTCAAGAATAGTCCCTACCGTTTAATATTTTTAGTCCCTACATTTTGCGAAATTGTCAACAATGATCCCTACATTTTATGTCACAAAAGCTTTCTTAACGGATTGGACTAATCTAAAGAACGGAAAATATTTATGGGTTTTTTTTTACCATTTGTAAAATGTAGGGATCATTCTTAACAATTTTGCAAAATGTAGGGATTAAAAACATATTTAACCTATTTAAAATTCAATATATAAAATACAAGGTATCTATACTTTTAAATAATATAACACAAGTTGCTATATACATCGATACATTGAGTTTCAATTTATTTATTTTTTTGAATAATAAATTGTTAGTTGTTAGTATATTATTACAATGTTATATTAGTTTTTCTCATTGTCAGGACTCGAACCCTGGACCTTCAACTCTTTAACCCCTAGCTCAACTAGCAACCGAGTTTCAAATGCTATATATGCAATAAAGTATGGAGACGTATATTGTCACACATGATTGTATACAAGAATAGTAGTCACATAATGCATACAAGAATGCTATAGGTGTGCTTGATGGCCATTTACATGGGTATTGTTCATAGTCACATAATTCCCTATATAGCCTGTGAACCGCGAACCGGTTCACAGTACTATTGTTAACATCACTTTTATCGAGCTTATGGCCATTTACTATGGTCTTCGTCAGGGGTGGATCCAACGTGTCTGAGGGTGTGCACCTGCACACCCTGAATTTCAAAAAATATCACTAATATTCTGACTTTATTGCATTTTGACCGCACTGAATTTTTTATTTTGCATCTTAAGTCTAAAGATTTTACAGCTAGCTCCAAATAACATCACACCAAAACTAGTTTGCCTCAACTTTTTGCAGAGAGAATTGACTCTTCAGACACAAACGGTCTTTGTTGTGTTGTGTACTGGAGTTGGAGTATGTAATTATTTTTTTTATTTTGCATTTTAGTAATACCATGTATAAAGTTTAAAAAAGCAACCGAGGATGATAACCTATGTGGCTAAATGTTTCCACCGCTAGGCCATTTGATAACTATTTAAATTCAAGGGTTAAATATGGATTTGGTCCTTATAGTTTTGTAGAATTTTGTTTTTAGTTCCTGAAATTTTTTTCCACACTTTTTAGTACCTGTAGATTTTTCAATCAGTATTTTTAGTTCCTACTTTTCAATCAACTTGTGCATTTCATTCGAAATTTTAATTTTTTTTTCTGCGGTCATGTTTAGTATGTTATATGAATCTTTCTTACAAAAGCTTAATTTTTTTTTAACAAGAGATAAATTAAATATGAATTTTTTATCAGAGATGTTCTTATAATATTATAAACATGAATACAAAGAACGGCTAAAAAATGTGAAAGTATTTGATTTAAACCGCTCATATAATTTCTTTTCTTTTTTTCTTTTGCTCCTTTGGCTTATGCACCAACAAATTATGTGCTTCAATGACTAAGAGCAACTTTATCGGAAGATACTTAGCGGCTAAGTATCTGATCCTTATATTTTGTTGCGTTGGAGGGAGTATATATGTAGTGATGCTTGATTCTTATTTCTAAGAAAAGATATTTGTGTAAGGATTCAATTCTTAAATTAAAATATACATTATTTCTGTAGTTGTTGAAACTTTACCAAAAAATTCAGAGAAAGAAATGAACAAAAAAGAATGTTGCAGTGGTCGGAGAGATGATGAGACTGTGAAGAGAGGTTGAGGGTAGATAGAGACTAGAGAGAACGAAAATATGGTGGTGTGCGGCGGTGGGAACAAATTAAATTGGTGGCTGACTGAGATGCGGTGGGCGGCGTTTGCTTGTTCTCTGCAATTCGTTTCTCTATTCCTGGAATGTAATTTCAAGATGCAATTTGTTATGCTCTGTTCATGAAATACACTTTTAGGAATTTTTTTTTCCTGCTATTTCAGGAAGGCGTGAATAAAATATTTTGAGTAAATTACATTCTCCTCCCTTGAGAGATACTTAAATTATCCTTCCCTACCCTCTTATATTAAAATATACACCAACTTCCCCTGTGTTGAATTATAGAAAACAATAAGAAACAAATTGAACAAGAATAATATTGATAATCACCTAATATAATGTGTTTACATTATTTACATGATTTACATAATAAAACAGTACTACTACCTTGGTATTTATAACCAAGTGAATAATTTTAAATCTAAACTAAATCCCTTAATGATAGGGAATAAAACAAATAAATCTAAAAATATATTATCAACAAATATAATATAAAACTTATGCATATCTTAAGAGATATTTTCTATTCCAACACTCCCCCTCAAGCTAAAGCTTACTAAGCTTTAGCTTGATACAAAATAAACCTTGAAAGTAAGTTAAAGTCCTTGAAAGCGGCAACGAGAGGAGCAATCAAGTAAGTAGTAGAGCAGCGGCCGAAGCATGAATCCATATCAAATTAAGTAAAATACCCGCGGATTAAGGCATCACAAACGGAGACCCGCGGATTAAAACATCACAAACGGGACCGCGGATTAAAGTATCACAAACGGAGACCCGCAGATTAAAGTATCACAAACGGGACCGCGGATTAAAACATCACAAACGGGTAACGGAAGTAAAGGTAACTGGAACTCATGAAAAAGTGGCATGTGGGCTGCATGGTCAGGGTAACAAAAGGGGTAAAACAAAGTTAAGTAAAGTATTAATAAGTGTTGGTGCTTTGTATGTTGGCGTCATTTTGCAAAAACATGTTCAAGCAAGATCTTGGACCAGATGCCGTAGCATGTGGGTACAACATCTGTCTTGCCGGTATTTAATGCTCTATTTGCGCGCCATATCTTTGAAGATTATCTGAAGCACTATTTTCGCCTTACTTGCTTATCAAGACGCACGCCTTTAAACAAGGGTTTATTAGGTGGCTGGACCAAGATATACTTTCCAGAAGATGCTACGCCATTTATGGAAACAAGTGATTCTTTCCATTACATGTGTGCTGGACTTTGCAAAAGGACAGCTGAAGATTAAAGCCCAATATGAAGACCTAGCCCATGCTAACTCAGGTCATATAAATATGTGAAGACAAAAACCTAAAAGTGGACTGAAGCCGTATCTGAAGAACTTAGTTTTAAGGTTTGAGTCTTGTTATTTGTAAGCCTTTTCTTGTGGATTCTATAACACAAGCTTAGGCCTGTTTGGTTTGTTATTTGTATAACTTCTCCCAAGCTTTTAAGCACGGAGACTGTTTTGTTGTTTGGTTAGTGAAACCGCACTGTTCGTAGAACTGAATAATCACGAGGTTCGTGATAGAAAGGAAGTGAGACGGGGTCTCAAACTTAGGAGTTCCTAGGTTGAGTTAGCACGGGTAAAGTCTAGGAGATAAGTCGTAAACTTGGATGTTTGCTGTGGGCTTAGAACTAGATCTATTATAGTGGATTCCTTCCTGGCTTGGTAGCCCCCAGAGTAGGTCGTTGTGTACGCCGAACTGGGTTAACAATTCTCTGTGTTGTTTACTTTATTGTCTGTTGCTTTTACTTGTTGATTATATTCTACTGTGGACATACGCTAGAGCATCTGTCTTAGCATTACAACTGACTACGTACGACAATTGCTATAGCTTCTGTCTTAACATCTGTCCCCAGTAGGTGCCAGAATTTCAATTGGCATCAGAGCAGGCACCCTGTTCTGCGTGGGTGAGGACCAGGGAAGTTACTTTCTGGCATAATGAACAAGGATGGTGGCTATGTCAACAGACATCCACTTCTGGATGGATCAAACTATGATTACTGGAAAGCCAAAATGGTGGCATTTATTAAATCACTTGATAGCAAATCTTGGAAGGCTATCCTAACGGGATGGGAGCATCCAGTGATACGTGACAAAGATGGTAAAACTACAGGTGAACTAAAACCAGAAGCGGATTGGACCAAGGAAGAGGATGAACTTGCACATGGTAACTCCAAGGCGCTAAATGCCTTATTCAATGCTGTGGACAACAACATTTTCAGGATGATCAAACAGTGCTCAGTGGCTAAGGAAGCATGGGAAATTCTAATGACTACACATGAAGGCACCGCTAAGGTGAAGAATTCAAGGCTACAGCTTCTGACCGTAAAGTTTGAGAATCTAATGATGGGTGAAGGTCAATCTGTTCATGACTTCCACATGACCATTCTAGATTTTGCAAACAACTTTGATGCTCTAGGAGAAAAGCTAAGCGAGGAAAGAATGGTAAGAAAAATGCTTAGATCTCTTCCTAAGATGTTTGATATGAAAGTCACTACCATAGAAGAAGTACATGATATAGGAGTGATGAAACTTGAAAATTTGGTGGGTTCATTACAAACCTATGAGCTGGCTGCTAAAGAGAAAACCGAGAAGAGGAAGAAGAGTATAGCTCTTGTAACCAACACCACTGAAAGTGAGGAAGTAGAAAATGGTTTAGAAACTGATGAAAATTTATCTGAAACTATGGCACATCTAGGCAGGCAGTTCAACAGAATATTAAAGAAGATGGATGGAAGAGGCAGGACAAATGCTAAAGGCAATTTCTCTGATAATAATAGAAAGTTTAATGGTGAAAGAAAATACAGACCTGAGGAAAAGGCCAGTACTGGAAAAGGTGTTCAATGTCATGAATGTGAAGGCCATGGACATATTAGAGCTGAATGTCCAACATTCCTGAAGAAACAGAAGAAGGTTATGGCTGTCACTTGGTCTGATGAAGATGACTCTGAGGATGATGACTACTCTGAGTCTGCAAATCACATTACTGCACTTACTGGATTTATTGAATCTGAATCAGATGATGAAGAATTGACCTTTGATGAACTAGCTGCGTCCTATAAAGCACTGAGTCAGAAGAGTGAAAAGATTTGTCAGCAGCAACAAAACGTTATAAGTAAATTGCAAGATGAGAAGGTGAAGCATCAGACTCAAATATCTCAACTCACAAAGCAGCTACAATCTGAGAAGGCAAAGCATCTGTCCGAGGCTTCTGCTCTTAGAGATGAGGTAACCACATTGAATTATCAGCTGACTAGTTTAAATAAACAACTTAGACTGCTAAATAATGGAACTGAAAGATTAGATATACTGGTTGAGGGTCAAGTTGCTGGGAAACCTAAGGGTATTGGAGTAGAATATAACTATCCTAAAAAGAAAAATGTTACTTCTACTAGTACATTTGTTCCTGCTAAAGACACTTATGATCCCACTGAAACCAGACAGATGCCACAGCATGTTCAACAACATCAGCCTGCTAAAATCATTCCTAAACCTAAGGGATGGATCTGTCACTACTGTGGTAGAAGAGGTCACATCAGACCTTTCTGTTTTAGATTGTATGGGTTTCCAAGATGGTATAATAATCCCAGGTATGAATCTGATTCAAGCAATACAAAGAAAGAATGGAAACCAAAGGCAAATGATGTTGCTCACATAGCTCATACATCTCTGAGAGTTTCATCCAGAAATGATTGGTACTTTGATAGTGGTTGCTCAAGACATATGACTGGTGTTAAAAGTTATCTAACCAATGTTAAAGCTTACACTACCAGTTATGTTACTTTTGGTGATGGGGCCAAAGGTCAGATCAAAGGCATTGGAAGTCTCATTGCAAATGGGTTGCCTAAGCTTGAGAATGTTCTTTTAGTGGAAGGATTGACTGCAAATCTCATAAGCATCAGTCAATTGTGTGATCAAGGAATGAAAGTGAACTTCACGAAGTCTGAATGCATTGTCTCAACTGAAGATGGTGAATCTGTTATGAAAGGAGTCAGGTCTAAAGATAACTGTTATTTATGGATTCCTGAAGAAAGTGCTCAAATTTCTTCCTGTCTCATCACTAGAGAAGATGAAGTCAAGTTATGGCATCAAAAGATGGGTCATCTTAATCTAAGGAGTATGAAGAAAGTCATAGCTGAAGATGCAGTAAAAGGAGTACCTAAACTGAAGATAGAAGAAGGAAACATATGTGGTGAATGTCAAATTGGGAAGCAGACAAAGATGCCACACCCGAAGCTGCAGCATCTGACTACATCAAAGGTGCTTGAATTGCTTCATATGGACTTGATGGGGCCTATGCAGGTTGAAAGTCTAGGAGGAAAGAGATATGCGTTTGTTGTTGTAGATGACTACTCAAGATTCACTTGGATCAACTTCCTCAGAGAAAAGTCAAACACTTTTAGTTCTTTCAAGGATTTATGTAAACAACTTCAAAGAGAAAAAGATAGTGTCATTGTCAGAATAAGGAGTGACCACGGTAGAGAATTTGAAAACTCAAGATTCTCTGAGTTTTGCACTGCTGAAGGAATAGGACATGAATTCTCTTCACCTATTACACCTCAACAAAATGGTGTAGTTGAAAGAAAGAACAGAACTATACAAGAATGTGCTCGTGTCATGCTACACTCAAAGAAACTGCCTCAACACTTTTGGGCTGAAGCTATGAATACAGCATGTTACATTCTCAATCGTGTCACTTTAAGAGCTGGAACCACTAAGACCTTATATGAATTGTGGAAAGGAAGAAGACCTACTATCAAGTACTTTCATGTATTTGGAAGTAAGTGTTACATTCTGATAGACAGAGAGCAAAGGAGGAAAATGGATCCAAAAAGTGATGAAGGTATATTCTTGGGATACTCAACCAACAGCAGAGCTTACAGAGTGTATAACTCCAGAACTCAAGTGATGATGGAATCAATGAATGTTGTGGTAGATGATGTATCATCTGACGCTAAGACAGATGAAAGTCCAGAAGCTGAAGCATTTGAATTCCAGCCTGAAGAAACTGCCAGTATAGAAGAGTTTGAGGTAACACCTGATTGTCCTATCACTGATGATACTGTTGCTCCAGTTAGTAAAGAACCATCTATCAGAGTCCAGAAAAATCATCCCAAGGATCTGATCATAGGCAATCCTGATGAAGGTATTACCACAAGAAGAAATCAAGATATAATCTCTAACTCTTGCTTTGTGTCAAAAATAGAGCCAAAAAATGTCAAAGAGGCTCTCATGGACAATTATTGGATTACTGCTATGCAAGAAGAGTTGAATCAGTTTGAAAGAAGTGAGATTTGGGATCTAGTTCCTAGACCAAAAGGGTTGAATGTAATAGGCACTAAATGGGTTTATAAAAATAAATCTGATGAAAATGGAACTATTACAAGAAACAAGGCGAGGCTTGTGGCACAGGGATACACTCAGGTGGAAGGTTTAGACTTTGATGAGACCTTCGCCCCAGTTGCTAGATTAGAATCTATACGGCTGTTACTTGGTGTTGCATGTGTTCTGAAATTCAAACTGTTTCAGATGGATGTTAAGAGTGCTTTTCTCAATGGATACTTAAATGAAGAGGTGTATGTGGAACAACCAAAAGGCTTTGTGAATCCAGATCTTCCTGATCATGTCTACAAGTTGAAGAAAGCTTTATATGGATTGAAACAAGCCCCTAGGGCTTGGTATGAGAGATTGACTGAATTTCTTGTCAATCATGGATACAGGAAAGGAGGACATGATAAAACTCTGTTTGTAAAAGAAGAACATGGTAAACTAATGATAGCACAAATTTATGTTGATGACATAGTGTTTGGTGGGATGTCAAGTCAGATGGTGGAGCATTTTATCAAACAGATGCAGTCAGAGTTTGAGATGAGTTTAGTTGGGGAATTAACATTTTTTCTTGGACTTCAAGTGAAGCAAATGGATGAGACAATATTTATCTCTCAGAGTAAGTATGCAAAGAATATTGTCAAGAAGTTTGGTATGGATACCGCTACTCACAAAAGGACTCCAGCACCTACTCATTTAAAGTTGACAAAAGATGAGAAGGGTGTTAGTGTTGATCAGAGTCTCTACATAAGTATGATAGGGAGTCTCCTATATCTTACAGCTAGTAGACCTGATATTAGCTTCGCAGTGGGTGTATGTGCAAGATATCAAGCTGATCCTAAGATGGCATTTAACTCAAGTGAAAAGAATCCTCAAGTATGTTAACGGCACATGTGACTACGGCATGATGTACTCACAAAGTGACAATTCTCAACTCATTGGGTATTGCGATGCAGATTGGGCTGGCAGTGCTGATGACAGAAAAAACACTTCTGGTGGTTGTTTCTTCTTGGGAGAAAATTTGATATCATGGTTCAGTAAGAAACAGAATTGTGTGTCTCTCTCAACTGCTGAAGCTGAATACATTGCAGCTGGGAGTAGTTGTTCACAACTTGTCTGGATGAGACAGATGCTACGGGAGTATAATGTTGAGCAAGATGCTATGGCATTGTACTGTGATAATCTGAGTGCAATCAATATCTCAAAAAATCCTATACAACACAGTAGGACAAAGCACATAGACATTCGTCATCACTTTATCAGAGATTTAGTATAAGAGAATGTGGTGGTTTTAAAACATGTTGCTACTGAGGAACAACTCACAGATATATTCACGAAAGCACTAGATGCTAACCAATTTGAGAAGCTAAGAGGCAAATTAGGAATTTGCCTGCATGAGGATTTGTAGCAGTTAATGTCTGAAAAGCGTGCAGCAGTTGTTTTCTCTTTTTACTCTTATGTTGCGCACGCTAATTTAGGGAAAGTCTTAAAAACTTCCCTTAACCACTTCATCACACGCTACATTAGTGTGATAAGTTCTGATACTGTTGTTAAGCATCACTCTAGTTCTGAGACTGAGAAGACTAGGCTTGTTGTTGAAGAAGTTGAAAAGAATGCTGAGTTGGAGAATTTAGGGAAATCTGATCAAGTTGAAACCCTAGATACTGTTGATGTGAATACTGTTAAGGATCCTGAAGCTGCTCTTCGTACTGATGACATAGAAGTGGATATTGATCCTGTAGCAAAGGTTACTGAAACTGGTGACACCATGGTTGACAATGGTGTGAATCTCATCAAGGACCCTGTTTCTCAATCTGACGTTGTACCAGATGCTGAAGCATCTTTGGACCAACAGGTTCCTCGTCCTAATACTGTAGTTGAAGTATGTTCTGATACTGGTTTTAGTAGTGATGATACTGATAAGTCTCTACCCCTAGTGAAGACGTTTGGTCCTGGTGTTGCTCAGAGACTAAGGAGCAGTTCTGGTAAAGCTATATCATCTGCCCCACAGCCCCCTGTTGTCGAATCAGTGAAGAAACTTGCCAAGAAACCCATGTATGGTCCCTCTCGACCTAAGAGACGTTTTGATACTCCTGTTGTCCAGAAGAAACAGTTGAAGAGAAAGGCTGTAGAGAGTGACTCTGTCCTTGAGGAAGAAGTGTCTAAAGATGAAGCATCTGGTGAAGCTTATGTTGGCAGACAAAGTGTAGGTGACAAGAAGGTACTTGCTAATGTACCTGAGGTTGCTATTGATAATATTTTCTTTCATCTTGCTAGCTGTGTAGACAAATGGAAATATGTTCAGAGAAGGGTAGCTCTGGAAAGAGAGCTTGGAGAAGAAGCTCTGGAGTGCACTGATATAGTGAGCTTGATTGAAGAAGCTGGTGCTGGAAATAATGAAAGCTCCTCTGAATGATGTCCTTGCTCCTGTGTTTTACTGCTCCTATTGTTTTTGTCTGTCTGAACCTTGAGGGCTACGCCCAGGATATCTTGTGCACTCCCATGTTGCTACTTCTGTTTGTCAATGCATGACGCATTATGTTTGTCAAAATTATGGCTAAAAAGGGGGAGTAGTAGTAAAGATGCATGTTCTGTTCGTGATAATGCTGTGACACATGTTACACCATCTGGTATGCTATATTTGTATGTGTATGTTTGTTCTGTTGAGGGGGAGTATTCTCTACTGTGATATATGTTTGAGGGGGAGCAGGTATGCTATATCTGTATGTGGATGTTTGTTCTGTTGAGGGGAAGTATTCTCTACTGTGATATATGCGTGAACTCAGGGGGAGCAATCTACTTTTGTTGTGATGCATGTTGTGTGTGACAGATGCCATTCCAAATGCTAAGGCATCTTGTCTGTTTCAAAGGAATCCACTTTTACTTGTTACCGGAGAATTTATTTTTCTCAGTGGTGTAGGAATTTATTTTTCCTATGGTGATTCATATTTGTGGGAATTTATTTTTCCCTGGTTTAACTGTATGGCGCTTATGTGTGAGAGTTTATTTCTCTCCTATCTTGTGTCCTTTGAGGCTAAGTTGTGTATTTCCGCTGTTGCATGCCTCTGATGCTGCCTGTTCATTATTTCTCACTTGAAGATCTTTTTTGAAAATAATGTGACAATGTATTATCTTCTTTCTTAGCTGTGTGTTTGCGTTGACTTGAAGGAAGGTATGTACTGCATCTCTCCAGAACTGGTCTTAGTTTGTTTTAGCCAAAATTTGCCAAAGGGGGAGATTGTTGGTGCTTTGTATGTTGGCGTCATTTTGCAAAAACATGTTCAAGCAAGATGTTGGACCAGATGCCGTAGCATGTGGGTACAACATCTGTCTTGCCGGTATTTAATGCTCTATTTGCGCGCCATATCTTTGAAGATTATCTGAAGCACTATTTTCGCCTTACTTGCTTATCAAGACGCACGCCTTTAAACAAGGGTTTATTAGGTGGCTGGACCAAGATATACTTTCCAGAAGATGCTACGCCATTTATGGAAACAAGTGATTCTTTCCATTACATGTGTGCTGGACTTTGCAAAAGGACAGCTGAAGATTAAAGCCCAATATGAAGACCTAGCCCATGCTAACTCAGGTCATATAAATATGTGAAGACAAAAACCTAAAAGTGGACTGAAGCCGTATCTGAAGAACTTAGTTTTAAGGTTTGAGTCTTGTTATTTGTAAGCCTTTTCTTGTGGATTCTATAACACAAGCTTAGGCCTGTTTGGTTTGTTATTTGTATAACTTCTCCCAAGCTTTTAAGCACGGAGACTGTTTTGTTGTTTGGTTAGTGAAACCGCACTGTTCGTAGAACTGAATAATCACGAGGTTCGTGATAGAAAGGAAGTGAGACGGGGTCTCAAACTTAGGAGTTCCTAGGTTGAGTTAGCACGGGTAGAGTCTAGGAGATAAGTCGTAAACTTGGATGTTTGCTGTGGGCTTAGAACTAGATCTATTATAGTGGATTCCTTCCTGGCTTGGTAGCCCCCAGAGTAGGTCGTTGTGTACGCCGAACTGGGTTAACAATTCTCTGTGTTGTTTACTTCATTGTCTGTTGCTTTTACTTGTTGATTATATTCTACTGTGGACATACGCTAGAGCATCTGTCTTAGCATTACAACTGACTACGTACGACAATTGCTATAGCTTCTGTCTTAACATCTGTCCCCAGTAGGTGCCAGAATTTCAATAAGAGCGAAAACGGTAACAAAATAAAAAGAATGACGGCTAGGGTTTATATGAACAAAGTTAAGTAAAGAAGCGGAATTATGTTTCAAGGTGGATACCATGGCTCTGATACCATGTTGAATTAGAGAAAACAATAAGAAACAAATTGAACAAGAATAATATTGATAATCACCTAATATAATGTGTTTACATTATTTACATAATTTACATAATAAAACAGTACTACTACCTTGGTATTTATAACCAAGTGAATAATTTTAAATCTAAACTAAATCCCTTAATGATAGGGAATAAAACAAACAAATCTAAAAATATATTATCAACAAATATAATATAAAACTTATGCATATCTTAAGAGATATTTTCTATTCCAACACCCTGTTATACAAATTATAATCACAATCTCCTCCTTTGAAAGATACTTAAATTACACTACTCTCCTCTTTTATGTTAAAATAGACATTTCCCTCCACTTTTGTATAGATTATAATCACACCCCACTCCCTTGAAAAGATGTTTGAATTTCATTCCTCTCCTCTCTTATATTAAAATCTATATTTCTCTCATTTAATAAAATTTTATTTTATTGTATATATTTTAATTATTATTTTTCCCTTACATCATTAACATATAATGTTAAATGTTGCTATAAGTTATTAAACTGTACAGAATAAAATACAAACATCAGATAAAATACAAATTATTAAGCATATAAGTGCTTAAAATGAAGTTGTATTAAATTGAGAAGTCTAGGTTATAAAGAGGGGATGAGAATGAAATTCAAACTTCTTTCAAAGGAGGACACTGTAATTATAATTTGTATAAGAGGGGGTGTATATTTTAACATAAGAGTGGATGGTAGTGTAATTTAAGCATTTTTCAAGGGAGAAGAGTGAGATTATAATTTGCATATTAAGGGAGGGTAGTGTATATTTTGACATAAGAGGAGAGGGCAGTGTAATTTAAGCATCTCTCAAGGAAGGGAAATGTAATTTATGCAAATATTTTTTTAGTTTTTAACTTTTTATGCAATTTCAGATTTTTTTTTTCCTTTTTAATGTAATTTAAGGAAAAGATTTTTTTTGAACAAACAAAAATGAATAGTGTTAAGTACCCCAAAATAAGAATATGTGGATGGAGCAAAATATGACTGAATTCCTTAAGAGTTGTTTAATCATACGTGGCACTGTAGGACCCGTGTGAATAATATTAAGAACCCCAATTTAAGAGCATCTACAATGGAGCTCTCCATTTTTTTTGTGCTTAAATGAGTCTCACATGTACACATCACTTATTTATCATTTTTTAATAATAGTACCTAATTAACACTCAACCCCTCTGACTCTCAACACCTCTTCAAAAATTCTAAATGGATCCTACCAATAACACATTTCACCAATAAGTTTACGTCATTTTAAATGGATCCCACAAAAATCATATAAGAACTAGTGCTTATTTGAGAATTTGTGCCTATTAAGAACTCAAATGTATATTGCTCCAATGGTAATACCTACTAAAAACTAGTGCTTAAAAATATAAGAACCACCATTGAAGATAGTCTAAGTACCCAGGGGTAAATATGCTCTTAGGTAACTTGTTTATAGAGAAACTATTTGAATAAAACTGAAGTAAAAAAAAATATTATAGCTAGTTGTTTGGAGATCCCGAGATGATGGAGTTTAATTTAGCCTTGTTATGTAAATGATGGTGGATATTGAAGGTGAATATCTTAAACCTATATGAATTTTATAAGTTTTGATGATAACAATATATAAGAGAACAATTGGATATTCTAATTAATGTATGTTCAAGAGTACAAAACAATAGATTAAAAATTACTTCTAAGAGTAGAAATCTGCATCTGAAGAACATTTTGAATGTGCTTCAAAGTTAACTATGAGTGTGAAAAGTCAACTCTGAGGATCAACAAGTTATGAAGACAAGCGTAGTTTTGACTAGAGTTAACTAAAGTCAAAGTTCCGATCAAGACTCGTCAAATGATTTAAGAGCAAGATTTGCTTCCGAAGTCAATGGAAAGGCAACATTATTAAAAATGTATAATATTTTAATAGTGTTGTATTTTTTTAAAATTATATACATATATTATTATATAATAATATATGTAAAAAAATATTAATATAGATTATGCGGATACGGGGCAAGGTGGGTAGTAAGATACTCGTATTCTCACTCGTACCCACTCATTTTTGTGGGTTCCATACCAATGCCCGTACGCAAAATGTGAATTTTTACTATACCCATTATAAGTATTTTTTGCGGCTAACTATTGCATATGAGTCTAATTGTTATCCCAAGATTTATCAAATAAAATGTGAACTCTCCAAAAAAAAAAAATCAATATCTCTTGTATTATAAGCTTGTTCCGTTTTGTTATTGTTAACCCTAATTTTTTTTCCGCTCATTTTACCCTAACATTAATTCAAATAAATTGTTAAAAAATACCTTACTAAGAATCGAACTCACAACCTTTAACTCACCATGTTAAATATTTATTTATTTTTTGATAAAGATGTTAAATATTTATTATTATTAGTTTCCTATATAATTATTATTATTATATTACTATTATTGTTATTGTTAATTCAAATAAAATGTTAAAAAACACATCAGCAAAAATCGAACCCACACCTTTAACTCACCATATTAAATATTTATTATTATTATTATATTCTAAATTTGCTCCGAAATGCTAACCCTAAACCTATTTTTTTTCCTCTCATTTTTTCCTTTTTTTTTTTTTTTTTTTTTTTTCATGTGGTCCATTATATTAAAAAAAAAATACAAATTTGTCTAGCTAAAGAATCGAACCCGCATCCCTTTAATTTTTTCTTTTGCGATGACTATATTAATAAGAATCGCGAACAATCTCTTACACATGTTGGAATATATCTTTTGTTGACAATGTTTTTACATGGTTAGCTGTATGTTGCAACTTTAAGAGTTATTTAAAGAGAATGATTAAAAATATTGATTATCGACGAATACGGTGAAAATACGAATAAAACTTCCAATGTAGTCTATAAAGAAGTATTTCGTAATACACCATAATTTCTATTGTATGAAAATTTATCCAAATTTATTGTCGAACAAATATTTAATGCTACTCGACTTTTTTCTATACGTTTTAGTGTTAAAAAATTTATATCTTATTTTTTCATATTACGGCAAATTAGATCTCTACACCGCACGGGTCGAAGTTCTAGTATGTAGCAAAAGTTTGAAATTGATAATTAATATGATCAAGCACAAACAAATCTTTAATTTTGAAGGACACATGAAACATTCAATTTATTTTTATTTTATTTTTTGACAAAACATTTGACATATTATCAATGTATCCTAAGAAATAAAAATATTAATATGTCAATTTCATAAACATAAAATGATTACAAATATCCTTATAAAAAAAACCGAATGATTACAAATACCATTACGTATAGGCAATGAACATCTCGGTCGTTGTAGTATAGTGGTAAGTATTCCCGCCTGTCACGCGGGTGACCCGGGTTCGATCCCCGGCAACGGCGCTTTTTGTTATTTTTTTCATTTATATTTATATTTATATTTTAATTTTGAATTTTTATTTATTCGCGGAGTGGTAGCGGTAGATGTAGCGAGCGTACTGCATATATATACTTCCTGTAAAACTCTTTTCCCGCCATCGACACTCTTTCACCATCTCTCTCCCAATTTTCTCTCTCTTCTCTTCTTCAATGGTAAGGACCAGAACCGCCGCAAAACCCGCCGCACCTACAGATTCCGAACCGGAAATTGCCGATAACCTCGAAGTCATCTCAATCGGTTCACTCTACAATGGACCTTGGGACAAGAAGTACTGGAGCAGTTCTAGGGTTTGGTTACATTTTCCTCTTTTTTCAATCTGGAATCGCAATTTTTGATTATTCATGTATTATTCATGCTCGATTTGTTGTCAAATTGAATATATCATTGTTATTACGTTTTCCGCTAAAAATCGTTTCCTCTTGTTGGTTGTCTTTGAGTGTGTGTATGAATTTAGCTGGTTACTGAAGTACGATTGTGTGTGATAGAAGGTGTAGATAGGTTTATAGATAATATTTTGAAAATATCGTTTAGATACAAAATTGAAATATCGTTTTGATTGATGTTAATACTATGTAGAGTTGCAGAGGTCATTGAGTGATGAACCGCGTCTTTTGTTTGTTTGAAGTAGGGATTTTATGAATATAAAAGGAACTAGGTGTGTCCTTGCATGTAGTTGTGCAAGTGAAAGGGGCTGAAATCTCGTAAGCATGTGATGATTGGTACTAGATTTAATTTTTTTTTTTTTAATTTTCACCACCAGTATCCGGCCCATTGGACCACCTAGTCTGGTTCGGGGGTCAGTTTTGGCATCAAGTGGTTTCAGCTCCCTCCTGATCGTAGTTGCGAGACCGTTGTCCTCCCTACCAAGTCCAGCGCCAATCACCACTGGACCAACTAATGATTGGTGGTACTAGATTTACTCTTGGATCAATGTGTATGAGAAAAATATTGTTTGTATGTTTCCTGCCTTTGGCATTGGACTGAATAGGATAGAGGCACAGTCTTGGAAACATAATTAACTAAGTAACAGAACTTTCATATGAATGCTTGTTTGTTAGTTGGTCCAAGTGTAAGAAGTTTGATTTTCCTTATGAAGGATGTTGGGTTTAAGTGAATAGAAAAGATAGGTACTAGGAGAGCCTTTTCTTCCTTAAACGAGTCCACCCAGATTAACTCGACTTAGTTGTGGTTGTTTGTGATTTATGGATGGTAAGTTTCTCAGACAAAAAAAAGGTAGTATTGAATAAAGAAGTGATGTATAGTATACTTAGGAAAGAATTAAGAACGAAGATGCATGCTTGACCAGGGTTTATCTTGGAGGAATTTCTGCATACCACTTTGTATTGGTTTGTTTTCCTTTCTGAATGATTACATTTTTACACTGGCTACTTTGTAGGGAAAAGATCGATATCCATATCCAGTTGGTTACCAAGCTGTTAGAGCTCATAATGGTACTACTTATAAGATGGAGATCGTTGAAGGTGTTAACGGGCCTAAATTTTTGGTTTGTATTCAAGATTCTTTGTGCTTTATTGCTTTGACTTTAGGTTCCATATTCTAAATGTTTACAACTTGCTTTGAGTTTTGTTAAATAGTTTCAGTTACATGCTGTTTCTACAGATTTCTTCTGATGATGGGAATTCAGCTTCTGGGAAAACTCCAGACTTTGCATGGGAAGAATTTCAGAAGAAAGGTTGCAACCGCATGAAGATTTGGCATGGGAAGAGACTTTCATCTAAGATGGATGGCTTGGAGGTAGAAATCGGTGACATTGATAATTCTGTTTTTATTGTTCCAGACAGTTTCTTTTATTTTTCTGGAAAGTTTATTAAAATTTCCAGAAATCATTCCAAATAAACCACAGACGTATCTATTTTCAAGCTAAATTGAGCACAACTAACCTAACTGTGTGCCGTAATCTTTATGTTATAATTGAATTTTTTTATGACAAGATCTTTGAATATCATGTTAAAATGATAAACCAAACACCTTTTTATCATAAAACTCTTATATTGAAATAATTAAGTCTTTGTTGTGTCAAGTGACTATAGAACGACGGACAGCATATATTGCTGGATTTCTTGCTATATACATGTATAGAAATTGCTCTTTGCGTAGACTATAGGTATCAAAACTATTTGGCATGGCATTTCCTACTATGTTATTAAATATCTAGTTTCTTGTGTAACTATTCTGTTAAAAGTTAAAACTGCTAGCAAGTTTCAGAAACACATTTCCTGTTTGCTGTGGTATTAATTGATGATTAAATTAAAGCATCAAAACATAATGCTTTGTCCTTGTAATTGAAAATCAGTCAATTCAATATGCAAGACTGACCACTTATCTTTGAAATTATGTCCTTGTATATTTCTTCAACCTTTGTTTCATTAACGAGTCCTGCGAGAAGATATGCTGTGGTGTTTGGGAAGCTTTATTGCACTAATGATATTGTTTACTTTTTCTCTGTTCTTCCTTATTTTTGTTTAAGGATATTTTGTTCTTCTTTCATTTGTTCCCTTCTTTTCTCTCTTTAGTAAAATGTAATTTCTCTTCTTTATCCCAAACAGTTAATGGATGTCTGAGTTTTAACGTTTTGTCTAGCTACACACATTTTGCAAAACTTTCTGTTTATCTGATGATTAATCTCATAATCCCCCTTGTTCTTTTCTCTTGATTATTTGTTTATATTATATCGCTTTCATGAGATGTCTACTATATGTAATCTTATTTTAATTATTTTTTCATTGCATCCAGCTCTTTGGGTTCAAAAACCAGTTTATTCAGAGGTTGCTTCGTGAACTAGGGGCAGATATAAATGGAATTGTAGAACGGAGCTTAGTATCCTCAAACATCAGTAATGAGGTTTCTAAAACACTGCATGATAATAGCCACCGTAATGCAGGCACCAGTCCTGATTTATTAATTTCCTTGAAAAGATCACGTGTTACAGGGAAGAGAAGTAGGTGTGAACTTAAAAATAAAAAGTTAAATGGCAGATCTGGACCTCAATCTCTAGAACTTGCTTGTAGTAGAGCTTCAGAAGTAAAGAATGAAACAACACTTGTTCAAGGGAGTTCTACAACCAACAATGGTTTAGAAGACGAGGATGGCTCCCACAATCAAATAGACGTATCACCTTCGCTGCTAATAAAGCCATCTGTTGGTAAAACAAGTAATTGCATTGCATCCCAAAATGGCCTGCTATTGAATCCTATTGATATATCCGAGGACAAAAACGGGGGAGCTGTACCATCGGAGAGACAGACAGGGTTTCTCTCTTCTGCAAATAAAAAAAATACAGAAATAACTGAAAACTTGTCTACAGAAAAACTGGTAAACACGCCCTTCTAATATTCCACCGAATATTTGTTCATTGGAAATACACTTGTTCATAAAATATAGTCTATTGAACATTATTAATTGGAAACCCGTTCTTTCCAAAATAATGACACTCTTGATAAAACTAGAGGGAAATGAGTACAAATCTTTGAAGTGTTTTATTTAATTTCCTGCTTCTTGAGATATATCAGTTGGAATTTGTGATTAAATCAAAATTCTGGTCCACCTTGTTATAGAGGAAAAACTCTTTTAACTTCTTGCAGCTTCATAGGTCACATAATGTGGAGATGAAAATGACAAGTTTGTTGGTCACAGCAGAAGATGACAAAGTGATGCAGTCAGGTTCTAAAGAGTCTCAGGGTTGTATTGGCAATGATCTTTGTGCTCCTGATACACTAGATTTACAAGGTACTTATATATCTGTGTCTGTACAGTACAAAGTATTCACTGTTAATAACTTCTAGTATCTGCTTCCACTTACTCATATATTGATGAGTTGAAAGATTCACCTTTTGGCTTGACATACTTATACTTATTCAAGTTGATTACAAATTTTGGGATTTATAATGCTTATGCCTTTCATAATAATAGAAAGAGACAGTATTTTTGACATAATGAAGCATCATGTGATGATGTGAAATATAGATGAGATTTGGAATGTGTTGGGATTTTCTATTTATTTATATTACAGTTTTCTACAACACTCCTCCAATATCTAGTTTCTCTTATATTTATCTATTCTAGATCACTTACTCTACTGCACTGCAGAAAATGCCTCTGATTCTGCACCAAGTAATCTTGACACGAATACTTACAGTGAGCCAGCATGTGAGGTCTCCTCTGAAGATTTGTTAAATTCAAAACACGAGGAAGTGCTTAGATCTGATTCAAATCTAAGCTCCAAGAAAAATGATTTTAATTCAGCTGGCCAGGATGTGGCAAATTCAATGATGTCACTTCTGCTTCCTCAAGCAGTTCCTTTACTGAGGAATGTCTCAACAGATAAGAAGTTTACTTTGATCACTTCAGATATATTGCCTTCTATGGTAACAAACTCTAAGGAAGAACAAAATGAAGTTGGACGTGTTTTGGATGTACCATCATCTGGTAAATATACCTATCCGCGATATTTTAACTTTTCCTGATTATTTGTTCACAATGTTTGGCATAGATCAATACATCACGCCACAAGGGTTTTGATGGACCATTTGTCTTTTAAATCTTGTCTTTCTTTTGTGTTTGTGTGTTCTGTGTTTATGTATTCATGCACTTTGTTTAATCACGTGTTTATATTTATATGTCAGATAAAATGGTAACAGAGGATGCATATAGGGAACAACGTGAGAAGATACATAAGCCAAATACCGACCCACATTCTAATTCTTATAATAATGAACATATGAAGTCTATTGTTCTTGATAGTTTTGAGTATAGTCAATGTGAGGATCTCAAAAACTCAGAAATCTTATCTTTTGATATTGCGGAAGTTGATAAATCTAGTTTCAGTAAAGAAATGTGTTGTCCAAAAAGTCAAGAACACCTTCCTGGTGATTTGCCAAATGGACCATCCACATGCTGTGCTTCAGAGTTGGAGTTTAAAAACAGGCCTCCTGATTATGATGTATGTGTTCCTGATTCTGTTCTGGATGACATGTCTCCTCCTGGTGTATGCATTCCTGATTCTGTGCTGGACGACATGTCTCCGGCGCATGATAGTTTCAATTCACTGCAAAATGGCCTGACAGCTGGTCAGGATTTTACTGGAGGTAATGTGTTCATGATATCTGGTATAGAAAAATAAAAGTTCTTAAATTCCGATAACCATGATCAGAAGGGTTGAATTGTCTATCACAATGTAATTCTTCTGTCTGTTTTGAACTGAGATGCTTGTTGAGCTAGTGCCAACGCATTCCCATGTCAATCCAACTTACTGGTCATGATTGTTGCAAACTATTAGCTTATTTTGGTGTCTGGTCAAGAATGACAATTAATGATCTGAGACTAAGGTTTCGTTGAATTATTGTTGTGTTTGATCCAAACATGACCATTTTTTACAAATTTTAAAAACAACGTAGTTATTAGCAATGCGTTCTCAGGGGTTAAGTAAAATATTTGTTATTTAAAAAGCTTGGAAATCCTTGCAGAAAAGACACAAGATGAAGCTGTTGGTAAAACAGACAATGGTAAAACAATGATGACGTCTTCTTCTCAGTCGCCAAATATTGTATACACCAGAAGAAAGAGGCGAAATTCTGTTACCCTCCAAGGAAATCGTTTCTCTGCGAAGAGTACAGAATGTGACAAGATTGAACTAGGTACTCGTCAAATGCATACTGCTAGAGACACTGTCCCTCCCTCAAAAACCATTCAAACAAAAAATGAGAAACTATGCGAACCAGATGATTCTGCAGGTTTATTATTAGAAACACTCCAAGCTCATAGTGACATTCCAGATGTACAAAGCAACCTAGCGGAGCTAAACCATTCATCTCAGAATCCAAACCCACTTTCCTGTGAAAATAAGTGCTCTGGTAGCAAGGAGGCTCAGTTTGTTTCAGAACCAATGGTCCAAAGAAACCAGGAACTCAAGAATAATCTGAACAGCAATGTAAAGTTTGTAGGGTGCTACATGCACCCAATGCCTGTTTCCTCATTACTTTTAAAAACAAGAGAGGATGAAATCCACATTTGCGTTTTATGCGGCCTTACGGGTCAGCACAGAACCCTGTTTACCTACAAGGTAGCTCTCAAGGAACCAAATTTTGGTTGCCCCTCTGTCATGGCTCACACCCCAATAATGTTGCCAGATCCAAAATATAACTTCATGGGAGAAGTAAGTTGCTAACCCTTATTTCCTTACTGACATTTTAACCAAACTTTTGGCTACATAAATACTTACTGTCAAAATATATCATATTCTTTGCTAGACTATACTGGAAAGAACTGGGGTGGAGTTGACTCCTGATGGACAGTATATTGTCTTAATAGGCAGCATAAAAACTCCCAATTGCAGGTTAACTGTTTCTACAGGTTTGAATTGATATGTAATAAATTGGAATACTGTAGATAGAGTAACTAAATATTGTTTAATCCCAGGGAAGGAAAAATTGATTGTTGTTGCTCAACATGCACATCAGTCTGCTCCGAGAAGAATGCTTTGAAGATTGTTCATGTAGAAAGTGGTTATGTATCAGTTTTGGCAACTTTGGAAGCTGTTGAAGATTTACATTGTATTTTGGTTTGTGAAGCTAACCGACTTGTTTCTGTTGGAGAGAGTGGGAGACTGCAAGTGTGGGCCATGAATTCAACGTGGAGGTGATTTTAATGCATTCTCTTTGATTTTTTTTTTTGCTCCTTAAAGACACTTATGCCCTTTACAGAATTATATCTCTTAGATTTTTAATTTCTAGTGAATGTGATTGTTAAACAATACAGATAGGTTTCTTATGTGTTTGCATTTTAGCAGAGCCCAAGGATATATGCTCATGTAGTGCTTGTGTTTTTCATTGCAAATCTTGAAGAATATTTGGCAAACTGTTACTTGGATCTTATGACTAATTGTTTCTTGGTTAAAAGCTTCCCAATTGTCCAGATTTTACTTACCTCACGGCCGAACTCTAGATTACTGGGGGCCTGCCCCTGGGAACCAGAGGATTAATACACAAAAAAAATAAATAAATAACCTTCCCAAATTTCATTGTATTTAATTTGCTTGACATGATTGATGAGTTGAACCACTAATTGTAAAATTTATTCCAGTTGTTGGTGACTAAAAAATCTGTATTATTTACCTTTAATGTTTCTAACTTATTTGCTGCTAGTGTTATTAAATATTTATATTTTTTGGTTGCGGTCATACAACATTGCTTTTTCACCCCTTTATTAATATATTTTTTAGTGAAAAGATAGAGCACTCCATCATTCCACCTGACGGTTTCATGTCCCCTGGCATTGTGGAATTGAAGAGGGTTCCAAGGTGTGCTCATTTGGTTGTAGGCCGAAACAGTTATGGAGAATTCAGTTTATGGTATGTTGTCTTTATTTACCTTGAAGAGATGTCCTATTAATTAGCATGATTTTAATTATTTTAAGCATATAATTTGATAACAGTTGGTTTATAATCTTGTTTAAGAATGTTGTGAGGATTTTAGATTAAGCAAGAATTAATGTTCTGTCCATAGCCGCATAATTCACTAGATTAACACGGAGCCACGAATTGGCACCATTTCACAGAACTTTCACAAATTGGTTCGCCAAAGTTCTTGGGTATAATTCTTTGAAAGCATCCAACCCAAAAGAAAGAATAGGCTCCCATTTTGATGGGAATGGGAACCGTTCAGATTAAAAAGCGATCATAGTCTGCAATAGAGAGTGTTGGGAGAAGTATTTTCTACTTTTAAAAGCTACTATCCTCAATCCCAATCTGCAATGTACCGTGTCGTACACTGCTTATTATGGTTAATCCCTCTCTAATTTCCACGCACTTTTGACCTGGGTCTACTTTCATTTGTTGGTGATAGATAGGCTTCTTAAACATTTGTATAAATGGGAAGAGAAGTTACACTAAAGGGTACTGCCAATACTCAATGTTGGACTATTATTATTCTATTATTGTACATTGTTGGGCTTTTTTTTTAATTTTATAGTTGTCAAATTGTTAATCAAATTAGTAATTTTTTGACATACTGATCACATTAGTAACATATTTTCCTTTAAAACAATGTACATAATTATTAACATAAAAATATTGACTCTTATTTATCTTACTAGCATTGATTTTTGTTAAGAATCAATTAGTATTAATTGTATTTATTATATTACCTTATTGTGTATATGCCATGTGATTATAAATAAAGACTTAGTGTGGTCTCATTAGACACACAATGAATACACAGAAAAATACATCTATATGGTATCGGTTTTTAGGTTTATTTTCGATCCACTGAAACTGCCTCAGTCTTGTCTTTACGGGTGAACAGTACCCGCCGCCACTGAGTATCACGTTTCTCTGCCATCACGCATCTCTTCTCAGGTGTGACACCACCACCTGCTTCGCAACTCACCGGCGACCACCACGACGAAGTTTCGTCGCCAACCGCCGCGCGCCCCCACGCGCGACCAACAACCAGGCGCGTGAGACACACGCGCGTCCAACATTCAGGCGCGTGAAACCCACGCGCGCGCACTCTGATCCTTTTTTTTTTGGTTGCGTTTTTCGCTCAGTTTCGCTGCTGGTTGCGATCGTCTCTACCCCTCCAACCACTAGGCGACCCTCTTTGCACGTTTTTCAACCGTCAAAACTCATGGGTGATAACTCCGTCGACGATTCCGTCACATTTACCAAAGTTCCGCTCATCCCGTGTGAAAAACTAACCGGGACAGCCAACTACAACATTTGGGCTGCTTCTGTCAAGCTTTGGTTTCAAGGCCAAGGACGGGAAGATCACTTGACCAAACAGACCAGGGATATTGCCACTGTTAATTGCACAAAATGGAAGCAAGTTGATGCATCTTTATGCACCGTGCTATGGTTCTCCATAGCGCCCAATCTTCAGGCACAATACCAAGCATTCACCACTTGCTATGAGGTTTGGGAAAAGGCCAAGAAAGTCTTTACCAATGATGTTCACCGTCTCTACAGCGTTGTTCTTAGCCTCAACTCGTTGAAATTGGAGAATATGGATGTGCAAGCTTACCTTAGTAAGCTTGATTCTTTAAAAGCTGATTTTCAATCCCTGATGCCCTTCACTAATGATAGAACAAGTCACGCCGAACAACGTAGCAAGTTTTTCATGATCATGGCACTTGTCGGATTGCCACCAGAACTTGATTCTGTGCGTAACCAGATTTTATCAGGGTCCACCGTTCCTGATTATGAGACGGTTAGTGAACAACTGTTACGGCTGGCCACGCCTCATGCTTTTGGCCCTGTTTCCACTCCGTCTTCTACTGATTCCTCAGCTCTTGCCTCCCACTACCATGGTCGTGGTGGACGGGGTGGGCGGACGCGGTGGCCAACGTAGTCGCTGCAACTATTGCTTCCATTACGGCCATATTGAAGCTGACTGTCGAACAAAGGCTAGAGAACAAAACCGTCCACCTAGGGTTGCTGCTGTTGCTCAACCGACTATTACTAAAGATATTACTATTCCGGCTGCTGAGTACAATGAGTTCCTTCAGTTCAAAGCAGCCCATCATCCATCATCTTCTGCAGCCGTTGCTCAGTCTGGTAATCCTGTAGCTTTTATCTCTACTTCCTCCCTTGGTCTTTGGGTACTAGATTCCAGTGCTTCTGATCATATGACTGGTAATAAATCTCTTTTATCACACTTGTCTTAGGGTCCGTTTGGCCCGACTTTTTTAGCTCTCAGAAGCTAACCGAAAGCTAAAAGTGAAAATAAGAACTTTCAAAAACAAAGCAAAAGTTGTTTGGTAATTGTTGTTTTTTTTTAACTTCAAAGTTATCTTTAATCTAAAATTTGTTTAGTAAAATATTTTTTTTTAAAAAAAGATTTGTACCAAAAATAAAAAATTTAAAAAAAGATAATAACAACTAATAATATTTAAATGAAAACAACCTAAAAAATGAAAAAAAATAATAAAAAGAGCCTTCAGTGGGATTCGAAGTAGGTTTCAACCTCTTTTTCTAGAAGCTCATTTAATCCAATTTTGCACATTGACAAAAATCTGCTTTTTACGGTTAAGAGCTTTGTTAAAAATGTGTTTGGCCCAACTTTTGATTAAAAAGAGAATTTAAAGCTAAAAAAAGCCGGGCCAAACGGAGCCTTATTCTGATTCTTTGCCTTCTGCCACTGTAGCAGATGGCTCCAAAATTAAAGTTCAGGGTCTTGGTCAGGCACACCCATTGCCAAACTTGTCTTTAGATTCTGTGCTCTATATTCCTGGATGTCCTTTCAACCTAATATCTGTTAACAAGCTTACCCGTACCCTTGATTGTTCTGTCCTTTTTACTAATAGTTCTGTTTCTGTCCAGGATCGACGTACCGGACGGACGATTGGAGCAGGGAGTGAGTCTGGAGGATTATATCATCTCTCACCGGCGGTGGCATGTGTTTCTGTTGCTTCTCAAAGCCTTACACATCAGCGTTTGGGTCATCCTAGCCTTAATAAAATGCGTCTTTTAGTTCCTAGTTTTTCTAAACTTTCGTCATTTGAGTGTCAGTCGTGTCAGTTAGGCAAACATACTCGTAACACCTATAGTCAACGAGTAAATAAAAGTGTTGCGTCACCTTTTGCTTTAGTTCATTCTGATATTTGGGGTCCTAGTCGTGTCAAGTCAACTTTAGGTTACTATTACTTTGTAACTTTCATTGATGATTTTTCAAGATGTACTTGGTTATTTTTAATGAAAAATCGTTCAGATGTGTTTCATATATTCCAAGAATTTTATGCGGAAATTAAAAATCAGTTTGACACTTCTATTAAAATTTTACGCATTGATAATGCTCGTGAATATATGTCATCCCAGTTTCAATCATTTTTAACTTCACAAGGAATTATTCATCAATCATCATGTGCGCATACACCACAACAAAATGGTGTCGCTGAACGGAAGAATCGTCATTTAGTTGAAACTGCACGGACCATTTTACTTCATCATAATGTTCCTTCTCGTTTTTGGGGTGATGCCCTCCTCACAACTTGTCACCTTATCAATCGAATGCCTTCATCTGTTATTCAAGATCAAATTCCATACTCTATCTTGAACCCGCAACATGATCTCTACCCCATCTCGCTCCGTGTCTTTGGTTGCACCTGCTTTGTTCATGACCTCAGTCCAGGTAAAGACAAACTTGCCGCCAAATCTCTCAAATGTATTTTTCTGGGCTACTCACGTATACAAAAAGGATATCGTTTTTGTCCCGAACTTCAACGATACCTTGTTTCCGCTGATGTCACATTCTTTGAAACCTGTCCATTCTATTCTGCTCCTGTGTCCAGTAATGAGAATTGTACTTTAGATATTCAAGATATTCCTCCTATCGTTCCTGCACCCATTGTAGTCCCTACCACACCTCCTTTGCGTGTCTACCAGAGACGGAAATACCATCCACCTGAAGTGGCAGATGATATCGTTTCGCCAGCGCCATCTCCTGCTCCAATTGATCCTCCAGCTACGTCGCCTGCACCCGAACATCCCATAGCATTACGAAAAAGTATTCGGTCTTCTCGTCATCCTAATCCTAAATATGCTTGTGTTTTAAACTATGACCGTTTGTCTACTTCCTATGTTTCTTTTGTTTCTGCTTTGGATTCTGTGTCTATTCCTAAGTCTACAGGTGAAGCTATGGCTGATCCCAATTGGCGTCCGACAATGGTGGAAGAGATGGCTGCTTTACATTCAAATAACACTTGGGACATTGTTTCATTACCTCCGGATAAAACTACAGTGGGATGTCGATGGGTTTATACTGTGAAAGTTAGACCAGATGGTCAGATTGATCGTTTCAAAGCTCGTTTGGTAGCGAAAGGCTACACACAAATCTTTGGTCTCGATTATGGTGACACATTTTCTCCAGTGGCCAAAATCAGTTCTGTTCGTCTCTTTCTTGCGATGGCTGCCATTCATCATTGGCCACTTCATCAGTTGGACATTAAAAATGCCTTTTTGCATGGAGAGTTGGAGGAGGAAGTTTATATGGATCAGCCTCCAGGCTTTACTCTTCCTGGAAATTCTAGACTTGTTTGTCGGCTTCGTCATTCCCTTTATGGGCTAAAACAGTCCCCACGTGCTTGGTTTGGTCGCTTCAGTTCAGCCTTGATACAATTTGGTATGACTAGATGTGAAGCCGATCACTCAGTTTTCTTCCTTCACTCCTCCACCGGTCAACGTATCTTGTCGTGTTTGTTGATGACATTGTTATCACTGGAGATGACCCAGATGGTATTCAGCGACTCAAAGCCCATCTTTTCAAAAAAATTCAGACAAAAGACTTGGGTCCACTCAGATACTTCTTAGGCATTGAAGTTGCTCAGTCTTCATCAGGCATTGCAATTAACCAACGCAAGTATGCATTGGATATTCTAAGTGAAACTGGTATGCTTGATAGTCGTCCAATTGATACTCCTATGGATCCCAACGTCAAGCTTCTTCCGGGTCAGGGGGAGCCATTGAAAGACCCGGGAAGATATCGACGTCTTGTGGGTAGGCTCAATTATCTTACGGTTACTAGACCTAATATTATATTTGCAGTGAGCATTGTGAGTCAATTTCTGAACGCTCCTTGTGATAGTCATTGGAACGCAGTTATTCATATTCTCAGATATATAAAGAAGCACCAGGAAGAGGACTATTATATGAAGATAAGGGTGATGCTAAAATCACTTGTTATTCAGATGCTGACTGGGCTGGATCACCGTCAGATAGGAGATCCACTTCTGGATATTGTGTTCTTATTGGAGGAAATATGATCTCATGGAGAAGCAAGAAACAAAACATAGTTGCCCTATCTAGTGCTGAAGCTGAATACCGTGCTATGACAGCAACCTCAAAGGAATTTGCATGGCTTAAAAATTTACTCTTAGAGCTTAGATTGGGAGATCTTCAGGCCACAAAACTCATATGTGACAATCAAGCAGCACTCCATATTGCATCCAATCCGATTTTTCATGAACGGACCAAACACATAGAAATAGACTGTCATTATGTAAGGGACAAAGTGCTCTCAGGAGAAATCACCACAGATTTCGTCAAGTCTGAAGACCAACTGGCTGATATGTTCACTAAGTCTCTCAAGGGGTCTTGAGTGGATTACATTTGTAACAAGCTCGGCTCATATGACATATATGTTCCAGCTTGAGGGGGAGTGTTAAGAATCAATTAGTATTGATTAGTATTAATTGTATTTATTATATTACCTTATTGTGTATATGCCATATGATTATAAATAAAGACTTAGTGTGGTCTCATTAGACACACAATGAATACACAGAAAAATACATCTTCTATAATGTACCATGAACCCAAATAACATGTCGCCACTTACCCAATACTTCAAGAGTTGCATACTGCGTACCCGTACATGAACTTGTACACATACCAAAGTGAATTGCGAACCAAGTGACTGTGGTTTTGTCTCAGGAGTAAAGTTAGGGGTTTTCTCACATACTGTTCTTGGGTTCCTAACACATACCCACACCCATATTGCATTTTGTCTTAAAGTCCATTTTATACATTCAGTTATAATATCTCATTTTGAAAGAGAGAAATAAAGAAAATGTGACTGCAAGTAAGCTAGTGTACAATGCGCGTCATAGATCCATATTAGAAATTTATATCATTTTCAATAATTAGAAAAGTGTAACAAATTTTAACAAATTTTATGTTCTTTGATAGATCCATATTGGATCTATGTTAAAAATAAGGAGAAAGGAGAAGTAATAAGAAAACTGTAACAAATTTTTACTTTGGTCATTCAATTATAATATCTCGTTAATATCATTTTCAATATTTTCGTCAGGGACATTACAAAGCTCAACTGTGTTTCGAGCTTCTCTGCTTCAAAATATCCAATTAATGATTTTTTTCCAATAAGCTTGTTCGATTTGCAAACTAAAGGCTTGGGATTGAGCTATGCTAGCATAGAGGAGAAGGCTGAAAAACTTTTAGAAGCAACCAATTTCTGGCACTCAGAGCAAAGAGAGACCTGTGTGTATCTACCAACTGAAGATGTTGCTATGTGGTTTCTTGTCTCGACTCCCTCGGATTTTGATTATTGCCAGAATCATGTTTCAACTTCAAGCCATCACGATGTACATACAGCTAGAAGTTGGAGGCTTGCTCTTTTGGTGAAAAATAGCATAGTTTTTGGAAGTCCGTTGGATCCTAGGTGCCATATGATGTTTCCTGAGTTGAATATAGTCTGTCATATTTTGTTTGATTCTGTCAACATCTTAGTTTTTACTGCCTATGAAGTAAAGGGAAGTAATTTTTCCCATCTATTTTTCAGAATATATTTTTTGCAATGTTAAGATGTAAAGTGAATTAAAAGCTGCTTGAACTGGATTTTAGATCAGTGTTGAAGTCTCATGATCTCTTTGCCTCAATTAATAGGCTATCATTCATTTATGACATCAGCAGCTGAAGGAATTTACTGAAAATTATAATTATGAGGGTAAAAAAAACGGCAACCTGGTACGCTAAAGCTCTGGGCACAGTGGAGGGGAAGGGTCGGACCTATGTTGTTGTCTAGTAGGCAGTTATACCTTGAATTTGGAAGAGTTAGATTTCACAATTTGAACCTGTAACCTCAGTTATATGAGATAACAATACTAAATCTGTTCTGCCAATGTTCCCCTTCATCATAATTAAGAGGTTCTTAAGGAGAGAATTTATGAATCATCAGTTGATATTGTTTGAGTTATATAACTATAACAAAGTACATCTTAAGAACTACTGATGATATATCATTTTTATACTATTTAAAACTATTGCAAATTCTACATTGCATCTTTATCATTCATTGACATTTTCAACTGTATCAACTCTATGCAGGACAACCACTGTTGGTGTCTCAGGTGGGTATGGAATCATCAGCACAAGTGACGGTGTGGTGTATATGTGGGAATTATCTAGAGGATCCAAGCTTGATACTCTGCACCATTTTCATGGTATGTTGCAACGTTCCACTTTATGCTTTGATCATGTTGCACTAACCACTAGTGCAGAAGCACTAATGATATTGATATTTTTTTATAGAGAATGTTAGTTGTAAGTAAAGTAGTTGTTATTAACTGATGTTAGTTTTTCAGAGTTCAAATTCAAGACCTCTTTTTGTCAAAAATATAAAATTCAAGACCCCTCTTGGTTTAGAACTCTTTCAGTATTCCTTAGCTCAGTAACCAAGCTTGTCACATCGCACGATACAATAATATAGATAGTTTTAACTTGTCAATAATCAATAAGTTTAATTTGCTGCACTAGAATTGTCGGTGATTAGTTAGGAATCATCATAAGTTAGGATCGATCGATAGCTTCGAGAGACTTAGAGATGTCATGCTTTAAGGAATTGGCCACATTTACGGTGTAACAGTTTCCTTTCCTGTGTGTTATATAGGCCGTACTGGAAGTTAAACTGAAGGTTCCCTTTGAGTTGAGTCACTAATAAGATTAAGATGGCTAGCATGTGTTTATATTAAGACTTCTTTTTTTGGCGAACAAGAGGGAGAGCTCCCACAATGTTTATATTAAGACTTATATACACATCAATGTAGTTCCGTCCAGTCTTTTGCATCTAGTATAGGGTCTTGAACAGTAATACTGGTTGTACACCAGATTTCTTTACTGTCCTATATTGTTAACCAAGTTTGTGCTGCTTAGAGTGAACTCCTCGTTCTCCAGTAGTAAAAGTACTGAACATATAAAGATTTGTTGCCCTTTATTTTACTGCAAACTAGTTAATATTCTTCCTGAAACATTTGTCAACATAAGAAACTGCTATAATAACAGGTGGCAGTAACCTCCAAAGTATGAAATTATTATCTAGGCGTAATAGTTTGCACTGGATTCTTTCTTATTCACTGATAAACCTTAGATAAAGGAACTACTTTAGCATGTTTGATTGACCAGAGACCATAACATCACTTCCTTAGTTAGAAGAGTGCTTGCCCTTGAACACAAATGTACATAGCAAAGTTTCATGTCTGCATAATGGAACCGACTCCGAAGAGGCATCAGCTGGAGAAACTCTTTCCAAAAGGTTGTGATTTTCTGTTTGACCACCCTAAATTTTAGGATCCAGAAAAGCATTTGGAGCTGGGAAAAATTGGTGAAGCAGATTCTAACCCTTGAAAATTTCTCCGAACATTAGACATTGAAAATACAATGAAAGTTTAGATCCCTTAGGCAGCTGCAACATGTAAGATACCAAACCAGTGCATTATTATGTAATAAGGAAAGGTCCGGGATCAAGGGAGCTGACACCTTATGACATGGTTATGTGTTCTCGTGTTGATAATGAAGTCATTACCTACGAATGAACCACCAACCTTTGAAGGAATATTAATTTAACAATACTAGGAATACAATATAATCAGTTATAATTAGGGATAAGTTACATTTATATCTCTCCACTGCTTATCCTGTCATTCCATGGTTGTTGCCTTATAATAATCTAAATTATTGTTTATGTATTATGTTGTGCCATTTTGAGGTTTCATATTTTGACATACCGTTTCAATAATGTATAAGCATAAATTGACTGATTCCCTTATGTTTGTGTTTGAAATATCTATCAACTTGAAAATAATTGTTTGATTTTAGATGGCACTGTCACAAGTCTTGCTACGGACGATTTGAATTCAAATTCGAGAAGTGCCGTGGGAGTTGCTGGGGATGCTGGCCAAATGTTGCTATATCTACATTTTCATGAACTAGACTCAAAAGAGTAGATTTTCGCAATCAATTTAGCATTCAAGCCTGTATATAAATTGTTGTGGTTATATAGAAGCTTGTATAGAAATTGTCGCGGTTATAGCTAATGCACTTATAGTGGTTTAAAAATTTATTCTCAACCAAATTCCAGGGTTCGCATTTCAATTGAGCAACTATAATATCAATTTAATGCCTTTTGTTTAAATTGATGTTATTTATCCTACAATATGACTTCTACTATCTTCTGTAATTTTTGGGTAACTGACTTCTATTATCTTACTAAACTAAAACAATTTATTCGACTCAAAAGGAGTACAATAGCCGTACAATCTGACTATTTGAGTTTAAGGTCGAAATTAAAAAATGCCTTTTAATAGATTGAGAATAAGTGCATGCTTGCTTAGTGAACTTAAGTTTATTCACCATGAAGCAAATTCAGTTGTTCTCATCAAAGTAACTAGACGGCCATAATTCACTAAGAAAATTTAATCTCTTTAAGCGAATTTTTCCTGTTTTACTTCCCAACTTTTTGACTTAATTCACTAAGCCTATTGCTCGCTTAGCGAATTGCTCTGCACTCAACATCTTCATTCTTTTCTCGTCTTTGTTTTTTAGATCTTTCACACTATATGCTATATTGAATCAAAGTTTGTGCCTGTAAATGTCTCTATATGTGCTATGTGGTGTGCACTGTACATGACATGATGTATGTACTTGAATTGAATAGAATAATTGATGTGCCTTCACTTTCCAGCGGTTGTCATATACGGTGTAGGGTCTGTAGATGTTCCAATAGCAGTGCTCTTTGTATAATTGTTGTATTCAAGATTATGTAAATATTTGGTGTGAAAGATGACTGATTATATATGTACTTTTTAGTATGCATGAAATTATAATGTGTTTGATTAAGGGGTTGGTGTTGATGTTGCATTTTGCGTTCTGCATAGTATAATATATGCTCATGCATACATGGTCAGTGGTGTTGAACAAAAGGAATACTCACAATCCCAAAACGAGAAGTTGAGTCAATGTTGGTGCTGAACAAGTAATGCCCACACATTTGAATTGTGGAGTTGTGGTGCTGAATAAAAAAAGCATGTCAATGTCATACATGGAAATCTTGACGACGATGAAGGCGTAATGGAGAAGCGACTTAGACTGGTGATCAGATGTCTGCGGCTTGATGTCACTGGTACTTATTGCAACAAAAAATGTATGGAGCACCCGCTAGTATGAATGAGATGCTACTAATTTAGGTTGGGATTAACAGATACATGTTAACTACTTTTATTATAATTTTATTGTAGTTTTAATTTGGCGTAAACTTTTCGATATAGATGTAATATTTAATTTATAAAATGAATGAAACACCCAATTCATAATAATTCAGACATTCAAAATCTCAGAACTATCCTGCATAATATTAATATAAAGAGAAAAGCTACCTCATGTAACTTCAAGTGAATAAGTTACAAGCCACGTGTTTTCAAACACACTATAATAGTGGAAATTCATAGTCCACCATAAACCAAGGAAAGGATGTAATCACTTAGACACTTTAAGATATCAAAGCTGTCTCTTATGCCCATTAATTTTTTCTCTCAGATTCCAAGACATGTAAATCAAATTAGATTTCATATAATTAGAAATTCTAATTCTAATATTAATATATATGAGTTGGATCATCTCACAAGACTTCAAGAGCTTGTTTGGAAGGACATGCTTTTCTTTCTCACCCTTTTCTTTGTAGCTTTATGCCTTTCTTGTTTCCCTTTGTCTTTCTTTAGCTCCATTTACTTTTTAGTTTTTCTTTTTCTCCTCTTCTGTATTCTTTTAGCTTTCTTTTTCTCTGATTTTCTTTGCAGGAATCTGATTCTTAAACCAGCATTCTAGCTAGGTCTTGAAATTAATTTGGAGACATACAATATTTATATCAAAATGGTTAGCATCAAAGTGATGTGCCTAAGGTGAATTCCAAATCTAAATTTGGTTTCTTGAGGCTTGTTCCTGAAATATTTGAGGAAGAGCTTACATCTGATGAAGTTCTTTCGTTGCTTAGATAATTTGGATCCATTCCCTTAATAAAACAAAATAAAGTCAGTGGTTAGGATTATATCATAGTTGATGCCATTATAAAGGAAAATTCTCATAAAAATTATGATCCTTCAGTCTCAGTTACAGTTTGTTAGATTAATTATTTATCTAATCAATTATGAATTGATATAATCAATTGTTTATAATTATTATTAATATAAAATATGGTCAATTGTTATTTAAACACTAATTATTAATTATTGATGAATTATTTAATTGGACTTTTGTTTATGAATAGATCGTGTGGATTAGACCATTTATGAAAATTGAGGTCTTTGAACTTAATCGTTTAGTTATTTAAACATCATCCCATCAGAGGGTAGCACATAGTGAAAATCTAATTCTAAGGCTAACGTTCAACTTCTTATTTGTGCACTCTCACAAATTGTCTCTCTAACCCTCAAAAGTACGTTGTTCATGATCTATTTTAATATTTTAAATATGCTATAAATTATATTTATGATCTATCCATATTAAATTTACAATTTTGATTATTAATATTTTAAATTATTTATTTATAAAAATTATAAAAAGTTGATAGTTTAAACAAAATTCCTTGAGAGAATAGATTTTATGTACTTAAATTACATATGACAGAGTCTCTTAGTACTTGCTTGCATGTTCATCTAATTGAATTTTTATTTTAAAGACTCTTATTACATACACCGATCTAAAAACTATTATTTGATTTAGTGTTGAGACATTTGAGTAGAATGTATGATGTTTAAGGTTTCATCTTTTTAACTATATTGTAACAAAAAAAAATACATTAAAAGACTCCCATTACATAGAACATCATTTCCTAAAAAAATAATACTCTCTCCGGTCTCATATATAAGGAAAAAAAAGGCACACCCTTTAAGAAAGTGGAGTAAATGATTAGGAAAAACATGTCATTTCCACTTTTACCCTTACTTTTTGTTTAAATTAAATTATTATTTATTATGGGGAAAAGTAAAACAAAGGATAAAATTGGAATATTCAAAATAAATGTAATGATTGTAGTAACTTTTTCTTATATTTAAGACTTTGTAATTTTTTTTTTGTTTCTTATATATGAGACCGGAGGGAGTATGATTTTTCATCAACCATAACGACCAATTTACAAACAACATACTCCCTCTGGTCACATTTATAAGCAAAAATAACTACTTACGCGGTGTTTAAGGAAATTTGTTAAGTGTATTTAGTTTTCTTGATTTAATATAAAATACGGATAAAGTTATATAAATAACTTTTCTTTTCCTTGGAAATCACATACACTTTTTAGAAAGTAAGAGTATATTAGAAATAATAGTATTAATTAGTTTAAAAGTAGTTAACTTTTATTTATAATAGTGACCAAAATTTTATGTGTTTTTTTTTGCTTATAAATGTGACCGGAGAGAATATATATCTTACTTTTCTATATTTCCTCCTCCAAAGCATAGTAAATTACATGTTACATTAGGTTTCATTTTATATTGTCTGTCTCTTTGAGTCAAATGTAGTAGGTTTACATTTATTGGGTCTTTCAAGTAGGTCATCATTAATTAAAGTTTAATAGTGGTACTTTTTTTCCATCAAAATTTGGTTTTTAGCCTTGTAATTAGCAAAAGTGAAAAAGGATATATAAGGTCCACCAATTTTTGAATATGTGAAGAACAAAGCAGCTAGCTTTTGAAAAACTGTTTTCATTTTCTAGATCTTTATAATTTGCATGGCTAGATAAAAACATATTTATTTAAATGTATTGAATTTCATTTATATATAATTTTTAATTCATATAAAAACAAAAAAAAAAACAAAAACTATTTATATAAGAATTAAAATCAAAATTCTATATATTTGTAGAGAAAGGAGAGAAAACATGAGAGAAAATTGGAGAGGATCCAAATCCTATATATTAGCACATAGTGTTAGTTTGGTTTTAATTTGGAGCACGAAAAACTGATTCCAAATACGTAGGATTGATTCTAATTTGTTTGTCTTTTTATACACGTAGAATTGAATCTAGACGTGATCAATCCAAACATGAAACCAAATAAACTAAACTTGAAAAGCAAAGAGGGTAATGAGTAATACTACTAGTATATCACAAACCTCAAGAGAAGACACATTTTCAATAGGATGAACCTTTGGGTTACCATGCAACCAAGCTTCCCTGTTAACACCAAACACGTACAAATAAAGAGAACATTTCCTATTAGTGGAAACCATGCATATCAAAAGCATACTGACAAAAGAAAGCAATCTTTTTACTGTCTTATTTATAGTCCCTTTTACTTATTTTGCTCTTCAACAATAAAGTTTATGCCACCCCATGTGATCATAGCTCATATCTTTACCTTTTTAAATACTATTTTCAATTGCTATTAAGCGCAAAAATTGAATTTTTAAATTTATTGAATATCCAGTGCATATTAAAACATATGTTTTACATTCTTTTGGCGGGCGGTGCGTAATTGAATCCTTAAATATAATAATATTAGTGTTGTGTCATCTAAGTCTATGAATATAGTTTTTCAAAGATTAAATTTTGCAATACAGAAAAGTCTGACGGTACATTTTGTTGTTCGTCTACCTTTTCTTCGTATGTAATTATCTTTTTTATTAAAAAAAATTAGTGTCTGGTCATTCTTTTTAATAGATTATATTCCTTATGTTAACATATTATTAAATCATATCTTATAGAATCTTAACCTGTTTCTAATTGGGGTTGATCTCTTCTCAATTAAATAACAATGTGAGAATGCAAGAAGAATTTGAAGGACACATAATCATTTTGGCACTATGGAGTTTACCAAGAAATTAACTTGAAGACTAAGTTTTCCAACTTTGTGCCCCCATGTAATAATAGCTTGCCTTATGAATTAGCCCCACAAAATCCTAAGGAAAGAGATATCTCTAATTTTAAAATGAATATTACATCAAAATCCTAATTTTTTTTACTTCCTTTTTGCCCACTATAAGCTAGTAGCTATATAGTAAAGACTAAAGAGTATATTATTACTCCATCATGGAATTTTTGTGCTCATGTTTTTGAGGACATAGACAAATTAAACAAAGCAAACTTGAATCATTTATTCCTTTTGTGAATTTTCGTGCCTATAAAGAAAGATGCTCATATATGAATCAGACATGCATGAATTACTCTCCTTATATAAAGCTACTTTATAACTTGATAATCCAAACATAAAAATGAAATAGTATACATAAATAGTTTCATAATCAACCAAATAAATGTGACCAAAGCCAAATATATTGCTCAAATTTTGAACATAATGATTAACGATAGAGGTCCCTACTCCCCACTATTAAGAAACCAACATATAGATATCATCATGACACTAAATCATGGTCTAAAACTGCAATTGCAACGGTAATATAAAAAGATTTTGAAGTATCTATGACGGTGTCATGTCACAATCAAATATATCAATTCATTAATTTTTTTTTTTTATATTTTTCCGCAATATAAATTGCAGTATAACTGCAACCGCAAACACATCCGTGTAATTTAAAATAATGATGTAGATTATTATACAAGACTTATGTTTGGACGCACTAATTAATAGTAGGAGTAATAGATTTTCGGAGGTCTAAGATTCAACGTTATGTTGCGCCCGCCACTGTGATTCTAGCATACCCATATCCTGATACCAAACATACCCAAAAACTAATATATCCATAAATAATACCATTATTACCTTGAAGAGTTTCTCACAATGCCACAATTATCTTTATCTTTAATAATGGATAGATCATTAGACCTTGTTGAAGAGTTTATGTCAAACATGAAGTCTTCAGAAGTGTCTCCAGATGAACCATTTTCATACATATCAGATTGTCCTATTCCTATACTCCATTTTTAAAGACAAAAAAACAAAGAAAATGTAAGAAAATAGAGAAAGGACAAACTATACTAGCTAAATGTACTTCATTATATATAATTAGCTTAATCTTCTAGCTAATTACTAATTGAATATAATCACTAACCTGGTGATACTGCTGCTCTATCTGTAATTTTAACCGTCCGGTACATCTAATTTTAATGTGTAGTTCATCATTAACAAGAAAAAATAATCTATAGAATAATACATTAACTAAGTTATAAAACACAATTTATAATCTATAGCATAATATTTTACTAGATCATAGTACATCAAATATAAAAACTAAATAAAATAGTTGATCCCAACAAATAATTGTTTTCATTCAATAAATTTTTCTTTTCTTGTAAATTGGGTATGCTGTGTGCATTATACAGACTAATCCCTATACTAAGTAGGACTATAGTAGGTGACAATTTTTAACACTGTTGCATTCTTAAAACTAAATTTGAATTTAAGACCTCTGGTTAAACAGAAAGTGATTGTTAACTATCTCATCAAGATGCTTAGGGGGTGAAATAAATTAAATTGATATACAAGGATGTAGTATAAAAGGAATATAAAAAAATGTAGTATAAAAGGAAAACAGATTTGCTGTTGTAACTGCATTTACGTAGTTACAGTATGAACCGTCCGATCTTAATGGATGGTTGAGATTATTTTAGTATATATTTGATCTAAACTATCCGATGTAAAATAAGTAGCTAAGATTAATTACTGTGTTTAACTGCGTATTTGTTTAACCGTAAGAAATCCAGATCCTAATAAAAGTTTTAGGTAATTCAGAAAAATAAATGGTAGTGGCTCTGGTGAGATTGCATTGAAAAATGTGAGTAACCATGGTATGGTTAAAGCTGATATGGTAAAGAAAATCACCAGCGATGACAGAGGAGAAGATCATTGAGAAATGATGGTGTTTAGTACTTTCTCATTTTCTTGTGCAGTGTAATAAAATAATATTATTCTATCTACATAGCGTGACCAAGACTCATTTTAAATTGCTGAAGCTTTGTCTTACTCATTTTAAGCACTGTACTGTACCTCTCTCAATGACTTCAATTTTCTCCTTTAATTTGGGTGGTTCATTGTTCCAAGCAAAAAAGCTGTTTATTACTAGCCTAGCTAGGTTGCAGATGCAGAGCAAACAAGTTTTGCTAAGGATATGAATGACTCTATGTAAGGAAATTAACCATTGGAATTTGAATCATATCCATAAATTTACAACACTATATGTACTAAATTTCATATAAAATTTATAACCAAAAAATTACTTTTTAAATTATTCGAATAACTAATGTATATGGTCATGATATTCTCTTTTTTAGCGTAAACAAGTTATCTTTTGCACACAACTATAGAGATTAACTCAACTCTGGTGAAATATAAATGTGTGGCAAACTGGTCATGATGTGAAAAGTAAATTTTTACTTTTAATTTATACAACTCCCTCAAATATGTACTCCTTTCGGTGTCATATACTGTATAAGTAAAAATTAACATTTTAGTTGTATTATACATCACTTTTGAAACGAATCTAAAAAGTCAATTTTTACTATATTGAAGGGAGCAGTAATTCTTTAACGGACATCATTAAAACACGCAATCAGAAGTGTACCATCTTCAAGGTCATAGACTGAAGAAATTATTTTTAACAACATAATTGAGCAAAATAAAATATAATAAAATAGATTATAATTAATTAATTATAAACAATATATTTACTTTGGTGCAATGAAGGAGTTAAAGATTATACCTGCAAATGAGACTTAACATGTGATAACGTTAGATCCTTTACATCCATTAGCTCAAGAACTGATTTAGGTGTAGCTCCTAAAATCAAAAACAAAAATTAACAAAATTTCCATTAATCCAAACATGTTGGAAAAAAGGTAACAAAAAAAATGATTACTTTCATGGCCACCCAAAAGCTCAACAGCATGAACAAATCGATTATGAAGAGTAGTAGTCCAATGCATCCTCGGAGCTCTCATGCTACGCTTCGAAGGAAACCGCGGCAAAAACTTTGATCTATTCATTGGTACTTGAGAATGAAAAGTTGTTGTTGAACTTGAAACAGAAGCATTAAAAGATGGTTGAGAAAATAATCCAATAGGAGGGTTTTGAATATTTTGATGATAAACTGGAATTCCTCTTATAGGTTTAAGAAAACCTAGCTCATCATTTAGGGTTTGGTAATTGTTTTGGTTTTGATGAAAGTGTTGAAAAGGGTTGTTGATTGAATTATTAGTGTTTTGAAAAGAGTGAGTTATGAGATTGTTGAGGTTTGAAGTTGTAGTAGAAGAAGAAGAAGAAGAAGAAGAAACCCTTGGATTAGAGAGAGAAAGATCAAAGGTGTAATTTGAATCTGTTTTGGACTCAAAAGCACTTTTCCAAAATCCAAAATCTATATCTTCTTGATCATCTGAATTTTTACTCCAATTTGTTGTTTGTTTTGTGTTTGGAAGACTGATTTGTAATGACAAATCTGGTTGTGCTGGAAATAGCTCCATCCAAACAATAACTATATATATTAATTTTTCTATATATATTTTGTATACTACACTCTCCTTTTTCTTCTAAGTGCTAATTTCTTGTATTTCTCCTAGCTAGCTACTTTTTTCTTCTTGATCTTAAGTTCTAAAATTTTCCCTTGCTAACTCAAAATCCTTATGTTTTCACAATCTATATATATAGCACAACTAAATGAGAATTTTTATGGATAAGAAAAAAAATGAGATATTGATGAGTTTGGTAACTAATTAGAGATATTTAAGAAGTACAATCAATTTCATTGAGTAGTTGAAGAGTAGAGACTTTGAGATTTAGAAAGGAGAAGAAAAAAGAGAGAGAGAGAGAGAGAGAGAATACAATGAGTGTGAAATGAATGGTTTGTTTCTTTTGTGTGAGGTATATGTGAGAAAATGACACTTGAGTGAAGAAACAACTATAGACTATAGTATTAGTAGTATACTCTAGAGAGAGAGAGAGAGAGATAATTGTGGACTAATAATACTATAGGGTACACTTTTTAAGGATAAGAGGAGGGGGTGTAGGGTACTATATAGGGTGAGAAAGGGAGAAAAAGTCATAACGTTATGGAAGGAAGTGAAATTATAAGATAAAGAGGGGAAGAAAAGAAAAAGGTAAATAAGTTTATAACTTTTTTTCCTTTTTATAAATCTACTCTCTTTTGCTCTTTTTTTCCTTTGGATTAAAAAATTGGAAAAGTGAACAATTTTCTTGTTATTAATTAAACTTTAACGTGTGCATTGTTCTGCAACTTATTCGTAACTTTCTAATACACACGTTTAGTAAAACTCATCACCTATTGAACTGAAACCTAGGGCTCTGGCTCTTTTTCATAATTCTTCAAAGGCCAATAAATATGGAATTTACAGTCATCTACCTAGTAACTATGAAATTGCTCACAAATTTCAAGATCATATAGTAATTCTTCTTAAGTTGTTGGTGTTTTGAACGATTTGATGCAGCATGGGTAAGTTTTCTTTTCACATTATGCTCTCTTTAAGTACTAGTAACAAATAAATGTATATTTGAAGAATAGTACATAGCTAGCAAAAAAGAATTAGGTTATATATTATTTGATCGATATATTTGAATTGATTTATTTGAGATTTAAGTTATGAGAGTATATTTGTGAGAATTTATGAAAACAACTTACAACAATTTTCATAAGTTTGTTCAGACTTTCAAATATGAAACGAAAAAGTAAGTATATCTAAAAATCTGTAAGACTTTCTTTCTCTCCTAGATCTTAGTTATGTTATTATATAATAATATTATTCTCTCCTTCACATTCCTATTGGGAGAAGTTTTATCGCTTCGCACCTTTACAACTTATAACTTATACGAAAATGACTTAATTTTATTTTATTATTTGTATATAAATATCGCATGTAAACTTAAACATAAACATTTACCATGATAATCGTTTATGCTATAAGCTGCAAATAAAATTGTAAAATTGTTACCAACAATGAATTGGTTCAAGTGGTAAGAGTTTTAGTCCCTTAAACATGTGGTCAGAGTTTCGATTTCTAACACATGCATATGAAAGGAGAGAACCCACTTTATGTGCCACACAGGTTCCCCGATGGAGATTAGTTAATTATCGCTAACGGTGGTGAAAACTTCTTATCATTATTATGGTAACCCAAAAAAAATCGTAAAATTGTTTCGTAGGAGATAATTCACACACGCATAAAGCTTCTAAAACCAAAGTAATTTCATTCTTATATCCTTATTATTTTTAATTAAACTTAAGAGTGCATCTAATATGGACCTCTCAAAGTTTGTCGAATGGTGAATCTTTACCAATTTTAGTGAAAACTAAATTTTATAATAATAAAAATGAATAATAAATATAATATTTTATTAAAAGTTACAGAAAATATTAAGATCTATCTTTAGAGCAGATATATTGGACCCCTTATTTATTAAGTAAAAATATATTTAATATAGTTTAAATTTGTTAGTTAGTTTAATCACTAATTATCAAATCTTTCAAATGAATATTTTTTTAATGGCAAATATAATATATAGAAAAGATCAAAATGACCAAAGTACATATAAAGAGCAAACTAAAAATATAAATATAAAATAAGCGATACACAACAATTAAAGAAAGTCTAAAATGGTGACAAGAAGACAACTCTATACTAATAGTGAAACCAATCCAAACGAAAGAAACCATATGCACCCCGCCACATGATAGGGCCTCAAACGAACAGACAACCACCAATATCATACCAAGAGACAGAGGCCAAGCGAACCAAACATTCCACTACCGACACCAACAGAGGATGTGTTGTACTACGTACCTACTCATAATGGAAGCAGATGTTACCAAAACTGTTAGCAAAAAACCATTTTCAAGCGAATTGAATCTTGTCAATCAGTTTCTCAACGTCAACTGTCTTGTTAGAAAAATAAGATCATTCTGAGTCATCCAAATGGACCACACAACAGATTACCATACCAAATTCAAATCTAACCTAATCCTAGCCTTATCCCTTAGCTAAATCTTCAATAACAAAGAAAAGACCAGACAAATCCTACCAACACCCAACCTAGTTCCTACAGAGCTTGTACCACACTGTCAAAGCAAAAATACAAGTAAAGACTCCCCGATTCTGAAGAGTTCCCACAAAATACACATTAAGCACCCACATGGTCCACAATAACCATACACCCTAAAGAGATTCTGGCGAGTAGGCACCCTATCTTGGGAAAATTACCACGTGAAAACCAACACTTTAAAAAGAGCAATGCTTTTTCAAACCTTAGCTAGAAGACACATCTCGTCATCAGAGCGAGCTTCGTCCATAACTAACACACCCGAAATAACAAAATGAGGAATGCTATTGTCACACACTTTAATTAACACACTCCAATAGAGAAAAGCCACGTCATTCCTACTTTTTCTTTCTTCACCGGGTAACCGGTTATACCAGTTAAGAGAAATCCCTTTTTTTATCTTCTCCAATCTCAAAAAAAAATCCATGGATTCAATCTGCTCCATGGGTTCAACCTCTTGCAGTCGTCACTACAAGGAAAAAGGTTTATAGCGACAAACATACAACGACAGTTGCATCCCGACCGTCGCCGCTTTTCCCTTTTGTGGCGGCTAATCTGGCGGTTCCTCACCTGCCGTCGGATTTTTTCCTCTTTTCCCTCTTATCTCTTTAATCAGATTACTTCCTGCTCCGAATTTTGATTCCCTATAGCTTTACCTCTTCTGTTCCATTACAGAACCCTAAACTAATCCTCTCTCAATTATAATTTCACTCATCTCTCTTCTCTCTAGTTCCTATTTTGATTGATTTTCTCTCTTCTTTCGTTTTCCCTCTTCTCCTCTATTCCAAACCCTAAATTTCATTTGGCCTTCAACAACAACAACCTCCGGTTTGACTTTCACCAACAACAACTTCTGGTTTGACCTTCTATCTTTCTGGTTGGTTTCTCTCTCTATCAATTTTTCTAGGGTTTTTATTTTGTTTTCATTACATAATCTTAGGTTTCTCTTTCTAGGGTTTTTTATTTGATTTTGTTTTCATTGTCAACATGAGTTGGTTGATTTCATTGTGATTTTGTGCATATACGTAGTGGTTCGACCACCTATATGTGGGGTTTTCTATGACTACTTGATTTGTAACAGTTGCATTTTGTTTGTACTAAATTTTATTTTATTTTATCACTGATTTTGTTCTTATGTTGGTGTTTACTATTTTTTGCTTTTGTTTCTTGCTGTGTAACAAGATTTCTAAACCCCTATTTGTGTTGTTTCTAAACTGACATCGGTTAATTGCTAAACCAATTTATGTAATATTTATGAACATCTATGAACTCATATTTTAATGTGATTGTTGGAGTGAATTTTAATTAGGGGTTGAATCAAGATGATGGAGTGTTGTGTTTGGGATTACACCTTTTCAGTTTCTCCAAATGAAAGATTTTTATAAACTTGGCATGTGTTTTGTGTATAGTAAATGTAGTTTGTTTTAGGTTGGTATGCGTTTTATTTGCTAATCTATTTTGATATTGAGGTCAAATCTGTAAGCAGCATCTCTTTGTATATACTTCAGGTTTTTCATTTTTCTCCTTTATATTTGACTTTTATTTTGGTCTTTGATTCTTCATTTTGGTCTTTCATTTGTGTGAGTGTGAAATGACTTTGTAAGAATCGTTTCATATGTGTGTGTCTCTGTTAATTATGCAAGGAAATTGGAAAAAGGAATATGAAAGACTAAATACAAAGATTGATCTTCTGCAAAAAAAACTATAGGTATATAGTTATGATTAATGTCTACTTTGTTGAACTTTTAATATTCATTCATAGTTACACTGAATCCTTTATATATTATATATGATAACAAGCACTACAAGGGCTTAGGTTTATATACTTATAACTTCTATATACTTCAATTACATTCTTCAATTAACTACAATGTGTTCTTTGTTACTAATCATTATTGAAATATGTATTTTTATTACTTTTATTTAAACAGAACTAGCTCATGTACGAGTCAACTTTATGGCACGCATGGTTGGAAGCATTAAAGCTTGCTTTGGAAAATATGCGGCTTCATGTCTCTTATGGAGAAGAAAATGCTATGGTTTCTCAAGATAATATTGTTTTGAAGGGATATGTCTTGTGTTGATTGAGTTCCCCTTGGGTTCTCATAAAATGTTTCTACACAATTTACATCACATGTCACACCCTCAGTGTGAATAATTGAATAAACGTGGTTGTGGTAAACTATTTTAAAATGTCTTAATTTAACTAAATGAGTTTTTACTATTTAACTGAATGTATACGTTGATATTGCTAACAATCAGGTTCTTAAAATGCTTTGATATTGTTACTTTTAGTTATTACATTACATCACTTTGATTTTTACTATTGAGGTGTGATTGCTTAAGGTTTTAGCTTGAGAACTTGAGAATAGGAGATGAAGGTCATGTCTGCTGCAAAACACAGAGATAGGACATGGAGAGACAATGATTCTTTTGGAAAATATGTGTTACACTACTGAAAAGATTGACCTTTAGAACGGGTTGAAGGTGCGTGGAGAAAACACAAGAAAGGGGGGGGGGGGGGTTGAATTGTGCTTTGGGTATTTAAAAACTTTTCTAGATATTTAAATCTATTAGAGTCTTTAAGCACAGCGGATTGTTCACACAATTAAACTAATGGCAAAGTGAATGATGAAGGAGTAAATGAGAGAGTGAGAGAGAGAAGAACACACAACAATTTATACTGGTTCCCCTCACAAATTGAGAGTACTCCAGTCCCCTTGTTTCCAAGAGAGTTCACTATAATCACAAAGATTACAATAGATGCTCAAGCACACAAGCTCAAGACTTCCTGCCCTTAGTCACACAAGACATAGAGACTTCCTTGCTCTGATCACACAAGATCAAAGACTTCCTTGCTCTGATCACACAAGATCAGAGACTTCCTTGCTCAAGCACACAAGCTCAAGACTTCCTGCTCTAAGTCACACAAGACAGAGAGACTTCCTTGCTCCTACACTCAGCAGAAGACTTCGTTGCTCTAATAATTAAGATTGAGACTTATATGCTTCTACACTAAGTAGAAGACTTTCTTACTTCTACACTAAGCAGAAGACTTTGTTGCTTCTACACTAAGCAGAAGACTTACTACTAACTTATAAGCTTAAACTTATTACAAACATAATAACTTCAGAGGCTTAAGCTAGTTTCTATGCTCACTTCATTTGAGAGATATTTTCTATTACAATGCAGATTCTCACTTTCTTCTGAGAGATGTTTTCTAAAGAAGATCGCTAGTCATCAATTCTTTCTTTGGCATATTTATATGAGTTGATAAAGACATTGAGACGTTGGAGAAATTCCCGTTGTAAAATGGACAGTTGTAGTCTTTGAAGATCCGTTGAGTAAAGCCACGTCTTCCTTTGCAGAGAGGCTTCACCTTTACTGTTTGTCCAATAGTTCAGTCATATGGTACAACTAGCTCCTAGAGAGAGGGATCACATCCTTTGTGACCGTTGTAATTAGTTGACCTTAGAACAAATCTTCAGGCTTGATAAGTTGTAGTTGATGTAGCCCTTCTGATGATTTGGGGAATTCCTTTGCTTCTGATGAACCTTTGATTACTTGGAGTCTGATTGGTCTTTGAATGGTTGACCTCTGATAGTCCTTCGCAATTCAGCTTCTGAACGTCTTCATCCTCTAAATGACCCATGACTAGCAGACAGCATCTGAATTCTTGTAGGCATCTGAACATCCTTGAGCTTCTGAACTTCTCTGAGCCTCTGAACTGTTTCAGACGTTCTGATCCTCTTTGAGCTCCTGAACTTTGTTTAGCTCCTGACCACGTTGTAGCTTCTGAACTCTTTCAGAGTGTAAATATTCAGACTTCCATAGGTTTCATCATAGTCTAAATTAAGTGTGCTCTTGATATAACGTTGAATTCTCCTGCACTTAATTTAAACATTAGTACCATCAATTGTTCATTTAATACTTTGTTATCATCAAAACCTAAGGGTGTGTATTAACACATATTTTGTTCCAACAATCTCCCCCTTTTTGATGATGACAAACATAAGTATTAAATACAATTGTTGTTGATAAAAATCAGCTATGTTGACATTAGGCTTCTGAGTTTCGCAAGCTCCCCCTAAGTCTGATAACCCATAGGGTTAGGTTTGTAAGCTCCCCCTATTTTGTATTCATAGTTAATTTTAATCAGTTTCAGAATTACTTTATTATATGACTTAAATTATTCATATTTCACTTTATAAAGAACAAGGTTTGCAAGCTTCTTCTTTTCATAGTGTGATAATCTTTGAATAAAGTTGCACCCTTACTCAAGAACTAACTATGAATAATAAACTTCAATTAATAAATGCATTCTCCTTGAAATTAAGCCCTTAATGCAGATGCAAGATGAAGCAATATTTAAATTGAATGACAAAATAGGATCAGAGGCACTTAGAGACGTCTACACACACTTGGTTCTGATGGTTATCATTAACAGCTTCAGAGTTCAAAATATTTTCAAACAGTTCAGAGCTTAAAAAATATTTTCAAAGAAAATAGCTCAGAGTCTGAACAAAAATTTGAAAACAGTTCAGAGCTCTTTAGTACAATATTTTGAAATCCTCAAGGATCAGATTGTCATATCAAAGCATGTACCTCATGCTACAATTTTGACCATTCTCCTACGTTCTCTCTCTGAAGCACTACAAGGCCCTAAAAAGCCAAGTAATTTCGCTTCTTCCAACAATTCATTTACCAATATTCTTTCTCCCCCTTTTGTCATTATCAAAAAGGTAGTATAAGCAATTAATAGAAATTTCAACTTTCAATGCCGTCAAATCAGGAGTGGTTGAACACATTTAATGAAGGTGTGTGGAGAAAACACAAGAAGGGGGGTTGAATTGTGTTTTGGATATTTTAAAAACTTTCCAAGATATTTAAAATCTTTTCTGAGTCTTTAAAGCACAGCGGATGATTCACACAATTAACTTATGGCGTTATGAATGATGAAGGAGTAAATGAGAGAGTGAGAGAGAGAAGAACACACAACAATTTATACTGGTTCCCCTCACAAATTGAGAGTACTCCAGTCCCCTTGTTTCCAAGAGAGTTTCATTATAATCACAAGGATTGAATAGTTGCTCAAGCACACAAGCTCAAGACTTCCTGCTCTTAGTCACACAAGACATAGAGACTTCCTTGCTCTGATCACACAAGATCAAAGACGTCCTTGCTCAAGCACACAAGCTTGAGACTTCCTGCTCTAAGTCACACAAGACAGAGAGACTTCCTTGCTCTGATCACACAAGATTAGAGGCTTCCTTGCTCAAGCACTCAGGCTCAAGACTTCACATCTCTAATCACTAAGACTGAGACTTACGTGCTTCTACACTAAGCAGAAGACTTTCTTGCTTCTACACTAAGCAGAAGACTTACTACTAACTTAAGAGCTTAAAACTTATTACAAACATAATAACTTCAGAGGCTCTAAGCTAGTTTCTATGCTCACTACATTTGAGAGATATTATCTATTACAATTCAAATTCTCACTTTCTTCTGAGAGATTTTATCTAATGGTGAGCGTTAGTCATCAATTCTTTCTTTGGCATATTTATATGAGTTGAGAAAGACATTGAGACGTTGGAGAAATTCCCGTTGCAACTTGGACAGCTGTAGACATGGAAGATCCATTGAGTAAAGTCACGTCTTCCTTTGCAGAGAAGCTTCACCTTTGCTGTCTGTCCAATGGTACAGTTATAAGGTACAACTAGCTCCTAGAGAGAGGGATCACATCCTTTGTGACCGTTGCATTTTAGTTGACCTTAGAACAAGTCATCAGGCTTGATATGTTGTAGTTGATGTAGCCCTCTGATGACTAGGAATTCCTTTGCTTCTGATGAACCTTTGATAACTTGGAGTCTGATTTGTCTTTGAATGGTTGGCCTCTGATAGTCCTTCGTAATTCAGCTTCTGAACGTCTTCATCCTCTGAATGACTTATGACTAGCAGACAGCCTCTGAACTCTTGTAGGTCTCTGAACATCCTTGAGCTTCTCAAACTCATCAGAGTTCCTGAACAGCTTTCAGACGTTCTGATCTACTTTGAGCTTCTGAACTTTGTGTAGCATCCGACCACGTTGTAGCATCTGAACTCTTTCAGAGTCTAAATATTCAGACTTCCATTGGTTTCATCAGAGTTTAAATTAAGTGTGCTCTTGATTAAACGTTGAATTCTCCTGCACTTAGTTTAAACATTAGTACCATCAATTGTCCATTTAAATTGACGACGTTGATAGGTAGGTCATTTGGAAAGGAGAATTTTGAAGTTGATACTGACGAGGTAGAGATTGCCATTACAGAAGTTAGGGTTTTGGGTTTTCTAAGAACAACGATAAAGAAGATTTTTTTTTTTTTTTTAAAGATTTAGAAAACTAGATTGTAGGTTGTGGAAGTGCAAGTGTTCAGTGATTTTGATTAAAACAGTAAGACAAATCAAATCACAACATTTTTAAATTAACAAAGATAAGGCATACCATCATTAACTGTTTCAACCAATCAGAATGTGTGTACGTGTTGTCTAATTAGCGCCAAAACGTTTTAGTAAGAATACTAAAACGTTTCCAATTCATTTTGTATTCAGAGGCTTAACCGTCAGAGGTTGAAACATTTCACAGAGTCTGAGATTCTTCAGATGCTGGAACCTAAAGAACTTCAGAGGCTGAAAAACAAGTCTTTCAGAACACAAGAAAATATGTTCAGACATGATTTTTTCAAGGTTTTTAGTACTGAACACTGTGTATCCTCAGAAGACATTTTCAACCTTTGAGAGTTATTTATCTGAATATGTCATTCAGGAATTAAGCATACTTACCTTGTATTGAAGCTTTCTTGATTAGGTGTAGTCAGAGTCATTGCCTGAGCAATCACTCCACCATACTGAGTTGTTGTCATGTTCAATACATGCTTCAAGGTCTTCATACTCCTTCCTGCTTCTTATGTACTCCATCTCATCTTCTTCTCCATCTAACTCTTCAAGAATGTGCCTTCTATGCACAATTGCTCTTCTTCCATTCACAGTCACATGCATCCATGTGATTGGAAGGTTCAGAGTCTTAGTTTCACCTGCAATCAAGTAAACAATTTTGTCTCTTGGTACCCACTTGCTTGAGGGTCCTAGACTGTTAGTTGCTAAATCTTCATCCTTCATTTGTTTCATCTGAGAACTATCAGATACAAATGTAGTGTAAAGATTTGGAAGTGAGAAGCTTCCATCAATAACTGATGAGCTTGGTTTCTCTAGTGTTTTACTACTAGAGTATCCAATCTCATTAGTATTGTTGGTCTTAAGGTTGCAAAGCATGGAAACAATTTTATTTTGATCAGCATTGATGTTACAGTACTCTTTGAGAGCTAGAGAGTGCTCAAAGGGTTTGTAACATATAGCAAAATCATTCTCAAGGTCTTTGGTTTTGATAAAATCTTTTTGTTCAAAACCTTCAGAGTGATTTGCTTGCTTACTTAAATTCTCATAGTCTGCTTTAAGCTTTTTATACTTCTGCTGACTATTAGAGAGTTTAAGTAAGGTCTTATTAAGATGCTTGATCAATTTAGCTTTGGAAAGACTAGAATATACCTGATTTATTGTTCTCTGGATGCTTTCTTTGCTCTCAGGTTCTGACTTTTCATCAGAGCCTGAGTCTTCAGAGTCTGAGCCATCTTCAGAACTTGATCCTTCAGCTCTTGGTGCTCTTTCAGACTCATCTTCAGAGAAGTTGTCTAGTACATCCCATGTTGTCATTCCTTTAGCTAGTCTTCCTCCATTCTTCTTGAAGATGTACCATCTTTGAATTTTTCATGAAAACCTTTCAAGATACTCTTCATCAGGTTCTTCAACAGGATCTTCATGCTCCAATGCTTGCTTTCCTTTCCTTGCTGCTTCAGCTTCTTCACATTTCAACTCTTGCATATCCTTCAGAGCCAATTCATGGACTCTGAGTAAATCAATCAATGATTCAGGACTCACTGAATTGATGTCTTTAGTTTCCTCTATAGAATGTGGAATATCATTCCAATTTAGAGGAAAACTCCTCAGCAACTTGCTTACAAGCTCTTTATTGCTGAGTTTGTTGTTGTGCTCTTCAAGCTTGCTTGTGATAGATTGAAACCTTATGTTCATTTTCTCAATGCTCTCATTTACCTCCATCCTAAACTCCTCATATTGATCTAACAAGCCATTTATTGTAGTCCACTGAATGCTTTCATTATCATCACTAATGAGGCACAGAGAAGTAGCTGTAAAACCAATACCAGAAGTTTGATTAGCCCCTGAAGTGGAAGGATTTTGATTGTTGCTCAGATCTTCATTTAAGCTCAGTTCATCTTCAAATATCTTGCTAAGATCAGCAACTTGTTGATGTAACTTCTGCTTCCACTCATCCATGTTTTGAGCCATGGAGGTTTTCTCCTTTGGATCTTGACTGTCTCACGGTTAAGTGATTTACCAACAGAACCAGGCTCTGATACCAATTGAAGGTGCGTGGAGAAAACACAAGAAGGGGGGTTGAATTGTGTTTTGGATATTTTAAAAACTTTCCAAGATATTTAAAATCTTTTCTGAGTCTTTAAAGCACAACGGATTATTCACACAATTAACTTATGGCGTTATGAATGATGAAGGAGTAAATGAGAGAGTGAGAGAGAGAAGAACACACAACAATTTATACTGGTTCCCCTCACAAATTGAGAGTACTCTAGTCCCCTTGTTTCCAAGAGAGTTTCACTATAATCACAAGGATTACAATAGTTGCTCAAGCACACAAGCTCAAGACTTCCTGCTCTTAGTCACACAAGACATAGAGACTTCCTTGCTTTGATCACACAAGATCAAAGACTTCCTTGCTCAAGCACACAAGCTTGAGACTTCCTGCTCTAAGTCACACAAGACAGAGAGACTTCCTTGCTCTGATCACACAAGATTAGAGGCTTCCTTGCTCAAGCACTCAGGCTCAAGACTTCACTGCTCTAATCACTAAGACTGAGACTTACGTGCTTCTACACTAAGCAGAAGACTTTCTTGCTTCTACACTAAGCAGAAGACTTACTACTAACTTAAGAGCTTAAAACTTATTACAAACATAATAACTTCATAGGCTCTAAGCTAGTTTCTATGCTTACTTCATTTGAGAGATATTATCTATTACAATTCAAATTCTCACTTTCTTCTGAGAGATTTTATCTAATGGTGAGCGCTAGTCATCAATTCTTTCTTTGGCATATTTATATGAGTTGAGAAAGACATTGAGACGTTGGAGAAATTCTCGTTGCAACTTGGACAGCTGTAGAAATTGAAGATCCGTTGAGTAAAGCCACGTCTTCCTTTGCAGAGAAGCTTCACCTTTGCTGTCTGTCCAATGGTACAGTTATAAGGTACAACTAGCTCCTAGAGAGAGGGATCACATCCTTTGTGACTGTTGCATTTTAGTTGACCTTAGAACAAGTCATCAGGCTTGATAAGTTGTAGTTGATGTAGCCCTCTGATGACTGGGAATTCATTTGCTTCTAATGAACCTTTGATAACTTGGAGTCTGATTGGTCTTTGAATGGTTGGCCTCTGATAGTCCTTCGTAATTCAGCTTCTGAACGTCTTCATCCTCTGAATGACTTATGACTAGCAGACAGCCTGTGAACTCTTGTAGGCCTCTGAACATCCTTGAGCTTCTCAAACTCATCAGAGTTCCTGAACAGCTTTCAGACGTTCTGATCTACTTTGAGCTTCTGAACTTTGTGCAGCATCTGACCACGTTGTAGCATCTGAACTCTTTCAGAGTCTAAATATTCAGACTTCCATTGGTTTCATCAGAGTTTAAATTAAGTGTGCTCTTGATTAAACGTTGAATTCTCCTGCACTTAATTTAAACATTAGTATCATCAATTGTCCATTTAATACTTTGTTATCATCAAAACCTAAGGGTGTGTATTAACACATATTTTGTTCCAACATTTAATACTCGGCCATTGAATTATGCTTATAAAAGAAGAGAGATACATAGTCATTTTACTCACACAGAATAATCTTAGGTTATTGATAGATCTTTTGAGAGAAAAAATGAAACGCTAAGAGAATAAGAAAGTAGTTTCAACGAGAGATAGTCAAGATAGGAGAAAACATAAGAAGAAACCAAAGGAAACAAAGCCAGTGTCTGTTACAGAAGAACTCAGTTCAGAGTCTGAAGAGAAATCTTTGGACTCTGACTGTTTTAAGTTCTGAAGACATATCTTCCTGAAGAAAATCAAACTGATATCCAAGGCTCTAGAGGGGCTAGAGTCTTTTCCTGAGGAAAACCAAACTGGTGCATCAGAATTGGTTTCTTCAAGAAGGACTATTGGTTGGATGGCTTCAGCCAAAACCTCAACATTTCCCCTCTGCAAAGGTCATGTAGGCTTGTAACCACAAACATGACCTTTTAGAGCATCCAGAAGATAGTTCTTAGAAATGTAATATGTAATCCAGAACTTATGTTCTCAATGAAATAAAATCCATTACTTTTGGCTTGTTTAATTTTTGATTTCTTATTAATATTTCTTCTCTTATTATGTAATTTGATTCTTTAAGAATATCCACATATTGTACTTGTCAAATTGTATGAATGAAACTCAAGAGTTTGAAAAATCAATTTGCAAGATTGTTTGTTTTAACGAAAGTGAAAATCAGTTAATAGAATTAAAACAAACAAACGACATACTAAACAGAATTATCGACAGACAAATAAGCATTCGAATAGATATGTTAGATTAACAAGCAGAGTTGTATCCTAACCACAAGTTTAACCTAGTCAAAGCAAATTATCAGTCATGAAGTCATATAAGCAATCAAATAGGTCCTAGGGTTGGGGTTGACTACAGAAAGATGCTAGGGTTGTCATTATGTTTTTCTGATTGGTATTTACTTCTTCCATCAATCCCACAAACTTGTCCACTTTTGCTTCAATCCTTCTGATGTCATTCTCATAGACAGGGTTCCTCAGATGTTGTTGATTGGCTTAATTACCCCTCAGACTGTCTTGAAGAGGAACATTCGGATCGTCTATTATTGAAGCTAACCTTTCCCTAAGGTCTTGCCCAATATTTTCTCTTACAGTAGAGGATTCAGGATGATCCCTCTTTGTGTCTCTTTGAGTCTGAATGTCATTCTCAGCATTGATGTCCTTCCCTTTGTCACATTTTCTCTGTTCTCCACAGCTACCCTTTGTAGATTGTGTAGTTCCATTATCAGTTCCTCTGTCAGACTTATCCATTGAGCAGCATACTCAGATGAAGGCATATCTGTTTGCCTTAGGTCATAAAGACCATGTATATGTTTAAACAAGTCATTGCAATTGCTCAAGACATCAGGATTGTTTGATTGGGTTGGATGAGGTTCATTGGATAAGGGTGTATTTGTGAGTTGGGGATTGGTGAGAATCGGTGTTTGTTGGGATTGTTGAGGACTAAGGCAGGTATGATCAAAGTTTTTGAGATGGAAATCTTCTGTAGAGAGTTCTTTGATCATAGCCTCAACATGGTTTGATGGTGAGAGGTTCAGGTTTTCTTCTGAAACAACATGGTCAGATGAGGTTTGGTATGTGGGTGTATGAGGGTTTGAAAATGTTTGAGTCATAGATGGCTGAGCTATTTTATGCTTAGATTTGGCATTAAGCAGTTCAAAATTAGCTAGAATTTCATCTAACTCATTAGGGTCAGAATCAGTCGAAGATGATGATGATGAGATATTGATAAAGACTGGTTCAGGGTGAGTTGTTTTGACAGGTTCTGATATAAGTTGTTTTATGGTAAGATTATCTTCAGAACTTGTCTGGTTATAATTTGAGAAGGGTTGGGTTGATGATGAGGTTAAATGAATGTCTTGAGCAGAAGTAACAACAGTTTTAGAGAGATACATCACCTGATTTGTTATGATCCGAGGTTTCAGCAATCTTTTCCTCAAGCTCTTTGGTAAGTTGCTTTTGTCTGACACTGAGAGGTTCTTCATCACTTTCTGAGCCTTCAACTTTATATGCTTTCACTAGCCTTCTTCTCTTCTTCTTCTTCAATTCTTCCTTCTCAGTTTTAAACCCTTCTCCTAGGTTATCCAGCAGTTGAATATACTTATTGACAATGCCACTAGAAACTATAGGCATTTTAATGTTCCATTTCTTTACTAAGGAAGGTTCTGAGTGAGATTGAGGTATCAGAGGTTCTGAAGGTTGTACCTCATGTCTTGTCAACAAGTTCATGTGAGAGAGTGTATGAGCAAATATTGTGGAGGCTCTGAATTCTCTTAACAAGTAGTCATGACCAGCAGTTTTGATTATATCTATCACTCCACATTGATAGAAAATCTCACTGAGGATTCTTGGGTAGACTACATGTATATCAGACTTGGCTTGATTTTGAGTTTTAAGCACATATTTGCATAGGTGATCAAAGATGTATTTAGCCCAATTTAAATCATATTTCCTTGTGAGAAAATAGACAAAGTGTCTTGATACCATGACAAATGATCAGGATTTTCACTTCCTGGAAATATAGAACTTAACATGATTTTGGCTAATACCCTCTGAGTGGGCTTCAAATCACCTGTCTTGTTGCTCTCACAACTTGTTCCCTTGACGTAGCAATGTCTTGTCATATTCTTCAGAAACATAGATTCTTGTGCTTCATTGTGACTAAAGGTATAGTGGATGCCTTCGTTTGGGATGGATAGTACCTTAGCCAAGTTTGAAGCAGTAAGAATTACTTCAAAGCCGCACACAACAGAATGCACCTCTGTTTCCTCAATGATTCTCAATCCTAACTCTTGAGGGGTCTTGTCTTCATTTTCAGCTTTTTCTTTTCTCCTTGCAGCAAGCTCCTTGTGATAATCTTCAACTGTCCTCACCTTGCTTCTGATCCAGAAATCTTTTACCAGAGTAGGATAGATTGGACCATTTAATAGGTTCATGTATCTAAAGCCCCCTTTTTGATTAGAAAAGAACTTTAGAACATCAAACTGATTCTTTTCCAAACTATCAAAGTCCACTGGTTGTTCCATAACAAGGTTCAGAGATTTTCCCTCCATCTTAAGAGATAAATCTGTAGAAAACATTTATGTGCAAGTGATGGTGTTGATCGGAAGGTTATTAGGAAAAATAAACAAAGAGTTTGAGACTGATGTTGAAGTAGATGCCATTTCAGAAGGTTAGAATGTAGTTTTTGCTAAAACTAGAGAAAGGGTTTGTTCTAGTTTTGAAGGATATAAATGAAGGATGTGATAGTGTAAAGTGTGAGTGTTTAAAAACATAAGACAAATTAAAACACACAATACATTAATTAAAAAAAATAAAACAAACTAATCATTAACTGCATTCAAACCAATCAGAACGTGTGTACGTGTTGTCTCTTTGGCGCCAAAACGTTTCAGTATAAAATACTTAAACGTTTCCAATTCATTTCATATTCAGAGGCTTAACCGTCAGAGGTTGAAAAGTTTCTCAAAGTCTGGACTACTTCAGATGCTGAGAACCAAAATACTTCAGAGTCTGAAAAAGTATCCTTCAAGATACTTAAAAGAATGTTCAGACATGATTTTTCAAGGTTTTTAGTCCTGAACATTTTGTATCCTAAGAAGACATTTTCAAACCTTTGAATGTTATTCCTCTGAGATGTCATTCAGGAGTTAAGCATACTTACCTTGCATTGAAGCTTTCTTGATTTAATTGTAGTCAGAGTCATAGCCTGAGCAATCACTCCACCACACTGAGTTGTTGTCATCTTCAAAACAAGCTTCAAATTCTTCATGCTCTTTCCTGTTGCGCATGTACTCCACTTCATCTTCTTCTCCATCTGACTCTTCAAAAATGTGCCTCTTATGCACAATTGCTCTTCTTCCATTCACAGTCACATGCATCCATGTGATTGGAAGATTCAGAGACTTAGTTTCACCTGCAATCAAGTAAACAATTTTGTCTCTTGGTACCCACTTGTTTGAGGGTCCTAGACTGTTAGTTGCCAAATCTTCATCCTCCACTTGTTTCATCTGAGTGCTATCAGATACAAATGTAGTGTAAAGATTTGGGAGTGAGAAGCTTCTACCAATAACTGATGAGCTTGGTTCCTCTAGTGTTTTATTACTAGAGTATCCAATCCCATTAGTATTGTTGGTCTTAAGGTTGCAAAGCATGGAAATAATTTTATTTTGATCAGCATTAGTGTTGCAATACTCTTTGAGAGCAAAAGAGTGCTCAAAGGGTTTGTAACACATAGCATAATCATTCTTAAGATCTTTTGTTTTGATAAAAATGTTTTGTACAAGATCTTCAGAGTGATTTGCTTGCTTACTTAAATTCTCATAGTCTGCTTTAAGCTTTTTATACTTCTGCTGACTATTAGAGAGTTTAAGTAAAGTCTTCTTAAGAAGCTTGATCAATTTTGCTTTAGAAAGACAAGAATATACTTGATTCACTGTTCTCTGGATACTGTCTATGCTCTCAGGTTCTGACTTTTCATCAGAACTTGAGTCTTCAGAGTCTGAGCTATCTTCAGAACATGATCCTTCAGCTCCTGGTGCTCTTTCAGACTCATCTTCAGAGAAGTTGTCTAGTACATCCCATGTTGTCATTCCTTTAGCCAGTTTTCCTCCATTCTTCTTGAGGTTGTACCATCTTTGAATTTTTCTTGAAAACCTTTCAAGATACTCTTCATCAGGTTCTTCAACAAGATCTTCATGCTCCAATGCTTGCTTTCCTTTCCTTGCTGCTTCTGCTTCTTCTCCTTTCAACTCTTGCAAATCCTTCAGAGCCAATTCATGGACTCTGAGTAAATCAACCAATGATTCAGGACTCATTGAGTTGATGTCTTCAGTTTCCTCTATAGTGTTTGGAATTTCATTCCAATTCAGAGGCAAACTTCTCAGCAACTTGCTTACAAGCTCTTTGTTGCTGAGTCTGTTGTTGTGGTCTTCAAGCTTGCTTGTGATAGCTTGAAACCTTGAGTTCATTTCTTCAATACTCTCATTTTCCTCCATCCTAAACTCCTCATATTGATCTAACAGACCATTTACTGTTGCCCACTGAATGCTTTCATTATCATCACTAATGAGGCAAAGAGTAGTAGTTGTAGAATCAATACAAGAAGTTTGATTGTTGCTCAGATTTTCATTTAAGTCCAGTCCATCTTCAATTTATTTGACAAGATCAGCAACTTGTTGATATAACTTCTGCTTCCAATCATCCATGTTTTGAGTCATGGTGGTTTTCTCCTTTAGATCTTGACTGTCTCACGGTTAAGTGATTTACCAACAGAACCGGAGCTCTGATACCAATTGAAGGTGCGTGGAGAAAACACAAGAAGGGGGGGGGGGTTGAATTGTGTTTTGGGTATTTAAAAACTTTTCTAGATATTTAAATCTATTAGAGTCTTTAAGCACAGCGGATTGTTCACACAATTAAACTAATGGCAAAGTGAATGATGAAGGAGTTAATGAGAGAGTGAGAGAGAGAAGAACACACAACAATTTATACTGGTTCCCCTCACAAATTGAGAGTACTCCAGTCCCCTTGTTTCCAAGAGAGTTCACTATAATCACAAAGATTACAATAGATTCTCAAGCACACAAGCTCAAGACTTCCTGCTCTTAGTCACACAAGACATAGAGACTTCCTTGCTCTGATCACACAAGATCAAAGACTTCCTTGCTCTGATCACACAAGATCAGAGACTTCCTTGCTCAAGCACACAAGCTCAAGACTTCCTGCTCTAAGTCACACAAGACAAAGAGACTTCCTTGCTCCTACACTCAGCAGAAGACTTCGTTGCTCTAATCATTAAGATTGAGACTTATATGCTTCTACACTAAGTAGAAGACTTTCTTACTTCTACACTAAGTAGAAGACTTCTACACTAAGCAGAAGACTTTGTTGCTTCTACACTAAGCAGAAGACTTACTACTAACTTATAAGCTTAAACTTATTACAAACATAATAACTTCAGAGGCTTAAGCTAGTTTCTATGCTTACTTCATTTGAGAGATATTTTCTATTACAATGCAGATTCTCACTTTCTTCTGAGAGATGTTTTCTAATGAAGATCGCTAGTCATCAATTCTTTCTTTGGAATATTTATATGAGTTGAGAAAGACATTGAGACGTTGGAGAAATTCCCGTTGTAAAATGGACAGCTGTAGTCTTTGAAGATCCGTTGAGTAAAGCCACGTCTTCCTTTGCAGAGAGGCTTCACCTTTACTGTTTGTCCAATAGTACAGTCATATGGTACAACTAGCTTCTAGAGAGAGGGATCACATCCTTTGTGACCGTTGCAATTAGTTGACCTTAGAACAAATCTTCAGGCTTGATAAGTTGTAGTTGATGTAGCCCTTCTGATGATTTGGGGAATTCCTTTGCTTCTGATGAACCTTTGATTACTTGGAGTCTGATTGGTCTTTGAATGGTTGGCCTTTGATAGTTGTCGCGGTGATATTTGGATGTCGAGTTATTAATTAACTTCGAATCGCAAATTAATATTCCACCAGCGATCTTTAATTTATCCGAGGGAAAGGGAAAAAGTTCGAAAAAACCCTATTTTTTAGAGAACAAGGTTCGGCGGTTGGTTATACGAAGGGAAGGTATTAGCACCCTAAGTATCTATAGTACTCTATAGGAACCTCTTGTTTTTATTCTAACTATGCGCTTTATTTTAATTGCTTGTAAAAAATGTATAAGTATGAGAACTAAAGTGATGAATGAAAAAGGTTTAAAGTCATGATAATGAGGAAAAATGTTTTTGTTGATTTTATTGATTGGAGAGACAAGTCTCATGCCTACGTACCCGAGGGATCAAACCACCGTAGTTCGGGGTAAAAGTTATGAGTAAATTTGTTTGTTTTGATTTTAAGGTTTTGAAAATGGTTTTAAAGACCAAAAGCCAAAAGTGGCAAAATGTGAGTTTGATTGATGTTAATTTGTGAAAAAGTCTATATGGTTAAATTGATTGAAGTTTGATTATGAAAATAAGACGCGGACACTTGGTTTAAAATCCAAGGTTTGTTGAGAAAATGTTTTGAGTGATAAAAGACACTTGGTTTAAAATCCAAGCTTTATCATGATTAAAAATGTATGAATGAAGAAAATGTACTTGGTTTAAAATCCAAGGTTTTTAGGCGAGAAAAAGAGACACTTGGGTTAAAATCCAAGGTTTTAGCGATAAAAGAAGCCACTGGTTTAAAGTCCAAGGCACTTGGTTTAAAATCCAAGTTTGGTGATAAAAAGAGCACTTGGGTTAAAATCCAAGGTTTTCACGATAAAAGACGCCGTTGGTTTAAAGTCCAAGGCACTTGGTTTAAAATCCAAGTTTTGCGATAAAAAGACTCTTGGGTTAAAATCCAAGGTTTTCGCGATAAAAGAAACGTTTGGTTTAAAGTCCGAAGTTTTGAAAATGTATGATGACAAAATATTTTTGATGCTTTTGAGAATGAATTGTTTGATATTTTTGAAAGAGGTTTTGACCTCATTTTTTGAGAAGAAAATGATTAATTATTTTTTGAACAGGTGTTGACCTCGTTTTTGAGAATAAAATGACTAACTATTTGAATCGGAAAGTTGGGTTCCAAATTAACAAAGAAGTAGCGTGAACAATAATACTAACGTCGCGAAAAGCAAATTAAGCGCGAAGACAATTCGTAATGATATTTTGATCAAAACGATGTCTATTCCTCGGAATTTAATATGTTAACGTTTTTTGCGGAAGGCGATAAATAAATATGCATGAGATGCAATTTTTTCATTCCTAATTACATTCTAAGGTATTTGCAAGAAAAATAAATATGAGATGAATGCAAGAGTATGCTATGCAATTTTCATTTAAGTTTACATCAAATCCTAAAAATACAATCTAATGTCATTGCAATAAAATAAATGATTAATTAATTAGACAATAAATTAATTGATTAACGAGCAATAATAGAGAATTAAGCAAAATAGATAAACATAAATTAGAGCAATTAATAATAAAACAAAGAGGCCTCAAATTAGTGCTTATTTTTGGATTTAATAGCTTATTGAAGCACATTCCATAAGCACTTTTATCATAGGCAAAAATAAAATAAAAAAACAAAAGGGGGTGCAAACATTAAAAACAAAAATAAAGGGGTGCAAAAAGTAAAAACAGCGAAGCCCAAACTCAAAAGGGCCCAATCTGCGAACCAAACAAACAGGAACAAATCTGGCCGAGAATTGGAAAAGAGAGATTTACGCCATCTGATAGTGATCAGTGGCTGAGAAGTGAGGGCGCACGGTGTGCTGCGATAGACACGCACACACCGGATCGGGTTGGGGGTATAACTACCCAGAAAACCCTAAAAAACATAAACTTCATCTTCTTTCTCTCTTCTCACCGCCGGAAATCCTCTACCTCCTCCTCACACTCGGCCGAACCCTCTTACTCACTCAAAACTCCATTTTCAAAAATTTTAAACACTAAATATATACAAAATCATCCCCTAGAACCGAATCCAAACTCAAAAATCAACGAAAAAACTCCTCAGTTCGGATCAATAAAAACAGAATGAAAAAAAGGGAAACGAAAAAATCACCCTTTGGTTTTTTAGATCCGGTTCCTCTTCTTCTTCTTCTATTTCTTTTTCGAATTCGGTTTTGTTTTGATTTTGGGTTTTTGATGATGATTTGTGGGTTTTGTATGAGTTTGGTTTGATTGTTGAATGATTTGGTTTGTGGGTTTGATTTCTGAGATGATTTTGAATGATTTCGGTTTGTGGGTTTGATTTTGATTTCGGATTTTGATCTGGATTTGTGATGTTTTTTTTGGTTGATGAATGATGGTGAAGGTTTATGATGATGAATAGTGATTTGGTATTTTTGTTTAATATTTTTTTTTTATATTTTTTCTGGTTCTGTATTGGTTTTGATTTTGGAAAAAAGAATGAAGTTTCTGTGGCTGAGTTTTCTATCCTGTTCATTAATTTCATCTGTTCACTATATACCCAAAGCTAGGGTTTGAAAAAACTCAAAAGAGGGAACAAAGATCTGAATTGGGACAAAAAAGTACACCCTTTCTGCAGAAACTGTTCTGCCTTTGCGTGTGGAAGAGAAAGTTGACCTTGGACATTTTTGATTTTTTTTAATTAAAAAAAGAAGAAGAAAAAAACAGAAATAAATAAATAAATATTAATATTATTAATAATAATAATAAAACAACAAAAATAAATAAATAAACAAAAAAATAAAAAAGGGAAAGGGAAGATGCAGCCACGCTGCTTCTTATTCTTTTTATATTTTTGTTTTTATTTTAATAAAAAATAATAATAATAATAATAATAATAAAATAAAGATAAATACAAAAGAACAATGAGGTATTTTAAAATACCTCTCTGCCGAAATTTTTCTCGAATCTCGAAGCCTATTTTTTTTGAGACACATATGTCGAAATTTCTTGAAAAAGTGGCGATTATTCAGGACTAAAAATGTGACTCGATAAAAATGCAAAAATAATATGGTCAAAATAATCGGGTATGACAACAATAATAATAAAGGAAAGAAAATAATAATAGTAATAAAAAGATTTGACTCCTAATTTATCGTTTTTTTATAGATTTTTTATCAAAATATAAAACAAAGATATCTTGAAAAATAAAATAGATTCTTAACATATTTTTTGGATTTTTAACAAAGATACTAACAAAAAACTAAATTAAATAAACTGACATATTTTTGTATTTTTGTCATTGATGCATAAAATGCAAGGAAGAAAATATGAAGTGGAATCTTAGGTCAAAAAAATGGGGTATGACAATAGTCCTTCGCAATTCAGCTTCTGAACGTCTTCATCCTCTGAATGACTCATGACTAGCAGACAGCATCTGAACTCTTGTAGGCATCTGAACATCCTTGAGCTTCTGAACTTCTCTGAGCCTCTGAACTGCTTCAGACGTTCTGATCCTCTTTGAGCTCCTGAACTTTGTTTAGCTTCTGACCACGTTGTAGCTTCTGAACTCTTTCAGAGTGTAAATATTCAGACTTCCATAGGTTTCATCAGAGTCTAAATTAATTGTGCTCTTGATATAACGTTGAATTCTCCTGCACTTAATTTAAACATTAGTACCATCAATTGTCCATTTAATACTTTGTTATCATCAAAACCTAAGGGTGTGTATTAACACATATTTTGTTCCAACACGGGTTTATACTGATTTTTGTGTGCTTTGATTTCTTAACATTTGCATTTGTCAATTTAAAGATTGTTTTGGCTGCAGGTCTGGTGTTTTTGTGCACTTCCACTCACCTTCAAGCTAGAATTCTTCACTCCTCTTCAAAGCTTGAATTTGAAGGTAAAAAAACTACTAAATCAGACTTTATATATA